>JAHZTW010000003.1:42395368-42588318 GCA_020283515.1 Alliaria petiolata
CTTTCAAATTCTATTTGAAACTATTTTATTAATGAATGATAGTTATTATGATAATTAAAAGGCAAAGGAACATAAAACATATTAAAAAAAATAACAAAATTAGTTGATGATGTGTCATTATTTGAAGGTATGTGTTGATGATGTGTCATCATGAGAAGAGGGTCTATTTTCCTTTATAAAAAATTTACAAATTAATGAAATTAGATCAATATATAAGATATTTTTTTTATAAAGAATGATCTTTCAAATTCTATTTGAAACTATTTTATTAATGTATGATAGTTATTATGATAATTAAAAGGCAAAGGAACATAAAACATATTAAAAAAAATAACAAAATTAGTTGATGATGTGTCATTATTTGAAGGTATGTGTTGATGATGTGTCATCATTAGAAGAGAGCCTATTCTCCTTTATATATATACTAGGTGTTTTTCCGCGCTACGCGCGGATTATTTTTATAAATATTTTATTATTATTTAAGTTAGATTGATTTTAAACTTTAATTTAATATTTTAAATTCAAAATTTTATTGAAACTCATTTGTTTATCAACTTTCAAAATAGTATTAAAATTATTTTCGTTTTAACTTAATTTGGTATATGATTGAACTCAACAACTATATATAAGTTTAATTGAAAATAATTTTTTATTTTAAATTGAAAATGAAATAACTTATCAAACATATAACGCCAACCCAAACAACTTATTAGAAATGTCAAAATTAACTTTTAAGCTAAAACTTGAAATGCGTATTAAAACTAATTATTGTTCACCAACTTTCAAAAGATTATTGAAACTATTTTTGGATCAACTGAATTCACTATATGATTGAACTGAACAACTTTAAGTTTTATCTTATTTTAATTGAAAATATTTTTTTTTTAAATTTAAAACAAAATAAATAATCAAACATATGACCGCCAACTCAAATACCTCATTGGATATTTCAAAATTAACTTTTATGGTAAAACTTGAAATGTGTATTGAAACTCATTATTGTTAACCAACTTTCAAAATATTATTGAAACTAATTTTTGATTAACTAAATTCGGTATACATTATAATTGAACTTAACAACTATAAGCTTTCTCTTTTTTTAATCACAAACAATTTTTAATTTTAAAGTGAAAACGAAATAACTTATAGAACATATGATCGTCGACTCAAACACCTCATTGGATATGTCAAAATTAACTTTTTAAGCTAAAACTTGAAATGCGTATTGCAACTTATTGTTGTTCACCAACTTTCAAAATATAATTGAAACTATTTTTGGATTAACTGAATTCGGTATATGATTGAACTCAAAAACTATAAGTTTTCTCTTTCTTTAATCAACAATAATTTTTCATTTTAAATTAAAAACAAAATAACTTATCTAAAACATTTGATCGTCAACTCAAGCACATCATTGGATATGTCAAAATTAACTTTTAAGCTAAAACTTGAAATACGTATTGAAACTCATTGTTATTATAAATATTTGTTTATTTTGAAAGTTAGATTTATTTTTAATTTTAGTTTGATTGTTCAAATACAATATTTTAGTTACAATAAAATTTTGATGTGAGTTTATACATCACATGAAGAATATAACATGTTAGAAAAATTAATTATGATTAAGTTAATATTTTTTACTAATTGAATATCTGAAAATTAACTTTTAAACTAAAACTTCAAATTTGTATTGAACATTATAAGCTTTATATTTATTTAATTGAAAATATTATTATATTTTAAATAGAAAATAAAATAACTTATCAAATTATTATCGCAAATTGAGGCACGTGATTGTTCTATTTGATTGATGTTTCTTTTTATTAAAACATGTGATTTGTGAAAAACTAAGATAGATCAATAGTAGGGGCTCAACACTCCTTCCCGCATTGTTTTCTTCAAGTGCTAATATTGTTAATTTGATTTCTACTTATTAAAATATTGTTTGAGGTTAGTAGATTCTCAAGAGAACTACAGGTTTTGGTGCGGGTTATGTATTTGAATGAGTAGATTCTCCAGTTCGATGTTTGATATACGGAAAATGGTATAAAAGGAATCAACAATGAAAAGTAAGTTATATAAACGCATTAACTATTAAGCCTAAGTTATATAAACCTACATATGATGTTTTCATGTTTTAAAAACTTATCTTTATTTGTTTTGTCTAAATAATATCTTAGAATTTGGTATTATAAAATTTGAGATTCTTAGTATAATGTTTGTCTATCATATTCCCTCAATAATATCTCTTGGTGATTTTTTGACGGTATGCACAAAATTATTTGTTAATTTTTTTTTGACAATATCACTTTACTTAAGTATAATCGGGTTGTTTATGTAATTTTATTTTGTTCTCCAGCTTTGTGATATACGGAAAGTCCATTCACATTAATTTTCTTCTATTCGAAGTTAAATTAGCTAATTCTATTTAAAATGATCAAAATTAACTTTCGGTAACACATGCAATTAAGATGAGTAGTTCCAGGAACAACAATTACATGACACAGTTCTCCCCACAACACAATAGATCCACAACAAATAGTTCTATTTATACCACCACACCTTCGATACACAGGTTTCCACAACACTCTAGAACACGATGGAGGATTCTGTTTGCCGCAGTACGGAATTTCTGATAAAATTTGCATAAATTAATCTGTAAAGGTTGAATTTTTTGGATATCAAACTCTAGACAGATATAAAAGTTTTTAAACTCTTGACTATTGGGACAAAGAGGCTTCAACGACAAATATTTTATTTTTGTTATCAATGTTTTATGTTACGAATTTTTCTTGTCATTAATTTTTTTTTTTGAACTTTTAGTCATTAGTACTGTATTACTAAGATGTTTTTACGTTAATTATTTTATGCAAGCCTACATAGCAAGTTGTTGTTTTCTTATAGAAAATCGATTAGAACACTACCATATGAAAATATCATGAACCCAAACTAAATAAATTATCATTTTTTTTATTGAGTCTTGTTAAATGGATTATTTTGTAGACGTTTCCGGCTATTTGTATTGAATCAAGTAAGTTCTCTTGATAAACTCATATTTTTCTTCCAAGTTACATGTCATGTGAAAGTGAGCGTTTTTTGTTGACTAATAAATTACCAAGCACTATTGTACTCGATGGCACTATATGGCAAAGCAGTTATTTGAAAACAATTTACCCATACATTAACCATTTTTCATACGATCGACCGCAAGCATTCTTTTTGAAATAATAATCGTGAGATGAAGAATACATACGGTTCATCTCATTGACTTCATATGTGATCCTCTCTATATGTAGGCATGGCTGGATTAATCTGGCCATTCATGTGGTAGTCTTTCTCAACCTCTGATCTTCTTTTCCGCCTGTAACATCTGTAATCCTTGGAATCTCGTTTTGCTTTTCTTTCATCTTCCTTGACAGTTGACACATATTTACCAAAATAATAAGTGTTTTTATTTTAAAAGCGGTAAGAAATATGTATAAAATCGGTAAGAAATACGTAGAAAGCTACGAAGCACAACCCCTATTAAAAATGTAAGAGAAGGTGAAGAAAAAGAGCAGTATATCACCTATCGTCGGCCGGAATTAATTCTCATTCTTTGTAGAGTTTGGAAGTGAAACACTGTAGGTTCATAAGTATAGATAAAATAACTGAATCTATAGGTTTAAAAGTGAGACACATGGAAACCATGTATAGGAGATGAAAAGAGATTGAAACCGATGAGAAGGTGGCGTTGTGGGAAATGATGAGGTTCAGGTTTATAGTTGGAATTATGTTTTAAGGAGGATTTTGTGGCATAACGTATTAAGAAATAAGAAGAAGAGGAAGAGGCGATCCTGGAGATTTGTACGGAAAACAAAAAAATCTGGCGTTAATTACCGAATGTAGTCATGTGTATTGATTTTAGAAAAAAAAAATTGTTGAAGAGAATTTTAATTTTACTGATGTGGCTGCTCATGGAAGAAGTTTAAAATGCTAAGGTGGATGGCTTTAGGAGCCCCAAATTGTTGCTTTCATTTAGTATAATATATATATATTTCCTCTCCATATTCATCCAAAAAACTCTCTCATTTAGGTTTTTTCGAATTTTGAATTCTTAGATCTTAGTATTTTTGGGATTCTTGCATTAAAACGACTGAGTTTCTTTGCTAAAGGTGGAGCTTGAAGTTATGAGTGCTTGATGAAGCTTAAAGCGACCTCAAACCGGATGTAGGTGACTTTGCACCCGATTTTCGTGAATTTTCAGATCTACTTCGCGATAGCACACTTCCATCGAAGTCTACTAGTTAACCCGAAGTTAGATTTGCAATTGACCTATTTTAAAATTTTTTGGTGGAGACTTCACATGAAGTCTGAGCATTTTCTTTTGAAAACAAAAAGAAATACTTGCAGACTTCAAATGAAATCTACGGAAAAGCGAGGTTATTTTAGCATTTGACCAAATTTTGACTTTCGTATAATAGACTTCAGGTGAAGTCTGCATATTCTTTAAAATGAGGTTAGTTTTGCGTTTGACCAAAACTTACAAACATTGACCAGAAAAATCATTTAATTAGTAGACTTCGCACGAAATCTGAAAGAATTTGGAAAACATTTGATAATTCAGCAGACTTCAATCGAAGTCTACTAATTATTTAATTCGAGATTTTGGTCAACCTCAAAACTAACCTCTCGTTTTAAGAATAGACTTCGTGTGAAGCCTGAGAAGTTTCAGACTTAGCAGAAGTCTTCTTTTCGAAAGTCAAAATTAGTCAATTGCAAAAATAACCTCTAATTTGTAGCGCAGACTTCGTTTGAAGTCTGAAGAATTTTACAAAAAAATTCAGACTTCAAACGAAGTCTGCGCTAAAAAAGCCAAATTCTGGTCAATTAGAAAAATGACATGTTTTTCCTCTAGACTTCACTTGAAGTCTTCGCGATAAAAGTCAATGTCTTGGTCAAATACAAAAGTAACCTGAAAATTAACAAAGGGAGACTTCACCCGAAGTCTGAAAGTTTTCAAACTTCTTGTGAAGTCTGCTACGTAAAAATGTAATTGCAAAAATAACCTATACGTTCTCAGACTGCGTTTGAAGTCTACTAAACTGATTTAGACTGCCAATTAAGTCTACTTGCAGTAGACGGCAAATGAAGTATGTGCAATTTGTTTTGGTATAAATGCGTTTATAAGATATATATAATGATTTTTTTAGAATTTATTGTTCTCACATGTGTGTTAGTTATTGTTGTTGCATATGTATGAGTTTCATAAGTTTATGTGTTATAATTGTTAGCGAATCAATGTTAGAGTTTGATTATGGTTCTAACCTATTTGGAAAGACTTCATGTGAAGTCTACTTTAATTGAGTTAACTTATTCATTTCTTGCTTGTTCCAATACTATAACAAATTCCTGAGAATCTTATGTATGTAACAAATGATAGATAAGTATATGCAAAATGCAAGTTCTTACAAACTCATTTATTCTTTTGTAACCTTTTTTCATTTTTGAGAAAATTTTGGTATATCTTAATCCACCACCATTCATAATCTTTTGTATACACATCGTTGTCGTACTCATCTTGATTGTATGATAACAATCTTTTGACCTTACCGCTTTTGGGCTTGCTATTTGTAACATAAAATATAATTAAATTGGCTAAAATGTAGATTGCTTTTGTATTTATTTAAGAACTTTTTGGTCCAATAACGAAATACAATAAAATGAATTCAATCAAAAAAGACTTAAAACCAGTAAAATAGGAAGAGGACATAGAGTTTAAATTTTTCGGCTCTTCATTTGGAAAACATCTGCTCTCCTGTAAATTTGGCACTCTCTGTAAAGCTGGCACTCTCTGATTTACGACTCTTCATTTGGAAAACAAGTATTTCTACCATGCTTCGATCAAAAAAAATTAGCTTGCATATTCTGCAGAGAAGCTGCAAAAACACCAAAACTAGTTCATGAACAACACATTCTTTTGTCTTTATGCTAATTGCAGTAGATACAAGCTGCAACAATTCAAAAGAAATGAGCTTTGATTCAAGAACAAAAAAAAAAGAAACTCACATTATGTTATGAGGATAACATAAAAATTAATGAATTCAATATTAATTTGCGGTAAATTCATAATCCGAATATTAAGCTATCAAATACACATTTTAAAAAGATAAAAAATAGTCTATCAGACACAAAATATACAAAATAAAATATATAAAACTATACACTCATAGTGTGAGTCATTACTTAATACAAAAAAATTGAATACTATACAGACAAATTAATTTCTTTTCATGTCATTCAAGCAAAGATATAGTTAAATGGTATAGTAAAAACATCCATAATAGTATATTAACAGTTTATATGCAACCAAAAATATATAAGTAATATTTGAAAACACTACACAAGTAACTCTCCACTTAAAACACAACAAGTATTAAAGTCTGATTTCATATACATAGCTACTACCGATATTTGAACCCACATAAACAACACATGAGTAACACCTCATAAAATTCCATTTAAATAATTAAGTATGACTGTGTTATGAATCAAACGCAAATTGTCAAACCTAGACATGCTATTCAAATCATAACATTGAGAAAACACGCATAAGTTAATACAATGATAAATGGTTCAAAGGCTCCACACCAACCCAAAAAGTTGAAAAAGTATTATCTAATAACATGCTGCAAATAAAACTGATTTGAAATATAAAAAGGAACAAAAATATAAGATAAAACATATAAAAAAACCAACGAAGAAGCAAGAAGCTGCCTTACATGATCATTGAAACTTCTCAACAAAGCTATAGGCAGTTTTTTTGTTTGCGATATCTCGATCCTCTTCTTTGATTGTCACAAATACATTTTTACGAATCTCACTATGCATATTAACAATTAAACTATATGTCCTCTATATGTTGTCAGAGTTACATGGTTTTTAACAAAAAAATAGGAACATATGTTGAAAGATACTATATAAGCATATATATTAAAGAAATATTTTGTTCAAGTTTATAAAATGTCAAATTATTCTTCTTTTATTATTATTTCTACACACATGGCATATAACTCAACATATTAAAAAAACAAATTAGCTATTTAATCAAGTAAAAAACTAATTGACTTATTATTATTTTACTTAACAAAATTTGCAATCTTATAAATAAATACAAATAGGAAAAAATGATACATTGTATGTTTAATATATTTTTATAAGAAAAAATTTCGTAAATCTATTAAGCATTTGATAATTTAAAAGTTACTAACAAAAAAAAAGATTAAACTAAATAATTAAAATGCGTAGTAAACATATTAAAATTTGAATATGAACTATAGTATTAAGTAAAACAATTATTAAACTTTAACTAATTTTCTTTTTCAAAATATTTTAAATGTCCATAATCGTATTAACTTCTGTAATTTTACTTTTTTTAAAAAATCATGAATTTATTGTTCGGTTCATAAAACATGACTAAAAAATAATATTTCCCACCGCACCGCACCGCACATAAGTTACTTTTTCTTATTGTGATAAAGTGTGGAACTCGCGGTTCAACCGCACCGCACTTGATCCAAACTTGCTTTTGTGTACGGTTTGCAGAACAGTTTACGTCATAAGCTAACGTGCGCCTAAGACGAATTAGCGCACACTCTCGCCGTGCTCATCCATTTTCTCCGATCCACCAAATCTCCAAAACCTTAAATTGCAGAAAATTCACCTTCGAAAAAAAAGGAGGATCTGAGAACATGGCCGTCCGAGCAACGGTATCGCGTTTTCCGATCGACGCCGACGCTCAAGAGGCGTCAGGACTCCCTTGGGGACTAACAGTAACACCATTCGCGGCCAAAGACGAGAACGGAATCGGACCAGCGTACGGATCCAACGGCCATCTTCTTCCTCGATGCGAAAACTGCTACGCTTACTTCAACACTTACTGTGAGCTCGATCAATGGGCTTGGAACTGCTCGCTTTGCGGCACTCTCAATGGCCTACCTTCCGATGCAATTGCTCGTTACTCTAATCCTAAGTCTATCCCCGAAATGTCTTCCTCCTTCATTGATCTCGAGTTTCCTTGTTCGTTCTACATCACCTTTGTACCCGATCCTTTTGGTTTTCTTGTTTGATTCGTCTCTGATCTTTTGCATAATTTGTTATTTTTTCTAGTGGATGGATCGGAGGAAGAAATGACGCAAGCGAGGCCTGTTTATGTCGCTGCGATTGATATCTCGTGTAATGCTTCTTTCTTCTCTCTTACCTTCTAATTTATGGTTGATCTCATCGTGTTCTCACTCTCAGTGTAGATTGTAGTTGAATTGCGCTTTGGTGAACTATGAATTGTGATTGTAGTATCATTTACTATGAATGTTGTCCACAATTTGGATTGAATGTGATCTGGATCGTGATTCTAGCTTGAGTTTGTATGTTTTCTGTTGTTCCAATCGAGTTTTTTTGCTTGTTTAGTGCTGTGATTTTATGATAATTCGTGAATATGTTTGGATGGTTCGGATATAATGTTCTACTTCGTGAATATCCAAGTCCCACATTCTTGTAAATATCGTTTTGGTGCCTGCAAGAACAGTTCACATGTTATTTCCTCCTTAACATCTGTTTTCCTCAATTTTTCCTATGTTTCTGTCTGATATGTGTATTAGTGCCATCTTCTTGTTTAAATGTTGCACTTATTGTGTTGCTCAAAGTTAAATTTTTCAATCTGCAGCTTCTGAGGAATTTTTGGAGCTTACCAAAAGTGCATTGTTAGCTGCTCTGGAAGGTACATACTTTGAAGCAAGGATGTAAAGTTCTCTTCTGTGTGAATGTGTTCTGAGGGGTGGACTTTCCTCTCCTGTTTTCTATTTTGCAGCTCTAAGTCCAGGGTCACTTTTCGGGCTTGCTACGTTCAGCCACAAAATAGGACTGTATGATGTTCAAGGACCTATACCAGTTGTAAAGAATGTATTTATCCCCCCTGATGCGGAGAGCAGCTTACCACTAGAACTTGAGGATGCCATGCCCTTGTTACAATTTTTGGCTCCGGTATGATCATTTATTAACATCTCCTTTCCTGTTTCCTTACTTCTTTGGTCATTCATGGTGATTTTGGATCACATGGCTAGAAACACCTGTAGACAGACTAATTTCCCTTTCTATACTTCCTGCAGGTAGAGACTTGTAAGGATCGTATTGCTGCTGCTCTTGAGACACTCAGACCGATAACTTCTTGGGAGAGATCATCTGGAGCAGCTCAAGGGCTGGGTAGTGTGTTGATGGGTGGTAGAGGCTTTGGTACAGCGATGGAAGCTCTATTCAACTATCTAGGATCTGAATTTGGGAATACATTTGCATTAGGTTTGTGAAAATATATAGCATGCCTATACTCTATATGTTTCAGCATAGTCTAGTTCTTCTTCTCACTAGGTTGTTTCGCAGTGGGTAGTGTTTTATTGACTTGACATAATTGCAGCTAGGGTGTTTGCTTTCCTATCTGGTCCTCCTGATTATGGACGTGGACAACTGGATACAAGTAGGTATGGTGAACAATATGCAAGTAAAAGGGTGGATGCTGATCGTGCTCTGCTTCCTGAGCAAACACCGTTCTACAAAGACATAGTAAGTCTTACTTCAATACTTTTATTTCTCAAAGATGAATATATTTTGCGCTTAGAACTGATGGCTCTTTTATAGGCCACCATTGCTGTCCAATCAGGTGTTTGCGTAGACGTGTTTGCAGTTACAAATGAGTACACAGATTTAGCATCCCTGAAGTTCCTTAGCATCGAAAGTGGCGGTTCGCTGTTTTTGTATTCAAGCACGGATGATTCGACTCTTCCCCAAGACATGTTAGTTCTAATACTTGGCCAGCATTATTTTTTCCACTTCAATAGAAAAAAGGCATGCTGTGTTTTCTTCAAGTGTTACCGCATTAGTTGAAACAAAACTACCTTATGTTCTTTTGCAGGTTTCGGATGCTTAACCGGCCGTATGCTTTCAATTGCGTCTTGAGATTGAGGACATCAACTGAATTCAAACCTCTCCACTCTGTATGTGGATTTGGCGAGAAACGAAAGTTCAGATGTTTCTTTTTCCTTTTGCTTCAGCTAACAATTTAGCCTTACTTGCAGTTTGGTCACTTCTTTCCCGATCCACAGTACGAGAACCTTCAACATATCATCTGCTGTGATTCATATGCAACATATGCTTATGACTTTGAATTTGCAGATAATACTGGATTTTCTAGGTAAACTTACTTAACTATAATTGCTTTTGCCTATAAAATATTTTCTTGATTGAGTGGAAGGGATAAAATGGATGCAGATTGTTTCCATGTTTTGTAAAGCTGCTGGTCATTGATTTTGCACTTCTATTATGACTCAATATAATCTGTAGATAGTCATTGTCATTCTTTCCCTGACCTGCAATCAATTTTCCTCTTCTTTTTTTAAACCATAGACCGTTTTACTAAATTGCTGAATCCCGGAAGAAAAAAAGCTAAGCATTCTAGAAGAAGTCACCAATTTGATAAACAGACTTCGCATTTGAAGATGCTTAGTTCATATTTCTGATTACCTTTTTTGCAGACATGGTGGAGAGCAACCTGTGGTGCAAATTGCATTCCAGTACTCAGTGGTTGTACCTCCCGAGGGGCTGCCAAATCTAGAAATGTCATCTTCTAGTAGGTACGATTAATTAAATCCATGGTAAAGCTTTTAATTGATCATTGTACGCTAATATGGGCTCAGCTTTTTATTGATTTTTTTTTTTTATATCATTCGAACATTCATAGCGTATTGTATCCTAGAAATGAATCTCATACCTCGTACACTGGTCCATGCTAGATCCTAGAGTTGATAGTAAATCTTGAACTTCCCTAACGTGTTATATCCCGTTAATGACTTAGTACACAGTCAATTTTTGATCTAATTCACGTTCCACAGAGGCAAACACACGCTTCAGAGACGACTAAGGATCAGAACCATGAATTTTGGAACTGCCAAAAACATCAACGAAATCTACGACAGTGTGGATCATGAAGTTGTTCTCTCATTGCTCGTTCACAAGGTTAAAAACTCATTTCATGTTTTTCAATCCATTATTATTAACCTGCTAATTATGTAAATGCATTTTTCGTATTTATTTTCCTTCAGGTAATTTTAGTCTCTCTAGAAGATGGAGTCCGAGAAGGAAGGGCGTTGCTTCATGATTGGCTTGTAATCCTAACTGCACAATACAACGACGCATTTCAACTCGTCCAATACAAAAACGGAAACAAGTCAATGAGTTCTCAGATCGACATAACCTTCTCACAATGTCCTCAGCTCGAGCCTTTGCCTCGCTTAATCTTTGCCTTACTCCGTAACCCGCTCCTCCGGTTTCATGAAGAAGGTGTTCATCCTGATTACAGAATCTACTTGCAATGCCTTTTCAGGTAACCATCCACTCCTTAGTGAACTATATATTTATCTAAGGCTGCAATTGTTTCAAACGCAAACGCGAAAAACGCAAATGGTGATTGCAGTGTGTTGGAGCCGAGCTCTCTTCATTGCGGGATATACCCGTCGCTAATGTCGTATTCAACACCGGATAAACAGGCGTATCCACGCCATTCGTTGAGCCGCGCGGCGTTGATAACAAGTGGTAGTCCGATATTTTTCCTAGATGCATATACCACTTTGATAGTCTTCTACTCATCAACAGCTGACCCGTCACTTCCTTTCCCTCCGCCTCAAGACTGTAAGTTTTTGCTTTACTAAAGTTGAATTCGACCTTTGAGATCTGTTAAAGGTTATGTTTAATTTTTTAAATTTTGGATCTTTATAGGTTTATTGAGGAAGACTATAAATAAGGTGAAGCAAGAGAGGAGTATTACACCGAAATTGATGTTTATTCGAGGAGGACAAGACGATGCTTCAGCGTTTGAGAATTATCTTATCGAAGAACAAGACGTTGATGGTAGCGGTTTTGCTAGTGCCATGGGTTTTGTTTCTTTCCTCGATGATATTTCGCAGAGTGTCGCTGAATACATGAAGTAGAAAGGCACCAAAATGGCATCTTTAGTTTTTTTTTTTTTATATACATTCAAATGTGTCAAACGTTTCTAAGAGTTTTGCTCTTGTTGTTGTAACATTTTGCTTAGACTAGCATGCCAGACTTTTACACACTCTAAATCAAATTCAAAATGAATAATTAGGCAAGAATGTGTCCTTCTCACTAGGCCTGTCCATGTTGGGACGAAACTCGCCCTAACCCAAATTTTCAGTTCCATTCTCGAGGCATTAGGGTATTTAGGTCGGTTCAGGGTTTTCTGGGTAGGATGATTTTATATCTATATAAGTACCGAATGCATTTTTATTCGGATTCGGTTACGGGTCGGTTCAGATCAAATTTTCAGAACCGTTTGAAACTCGAAATAAAGCGATTCCTACTGATTTTCAGATCGGTTCATGTATTTTTTACCCAATTAAACTCTTCATTTTATCTGAAATGAAGCCAAAATATCTGAAATGTAAGCAAATAACCGAATAATATTCAATATAAAAAACATAATCTAAAAAAAAAAAGTTAATTTTAGGGTTAAGTGTTTTAATTTCGGGAATGTTCAAAAAAAAAAACTGGTAACCGATCCGAACCGATACCCACGATTCTCAAACTCAAGACCCGTCGGGTAAATAATCAATAAGCAAAACCCGTCGGATTATTTCAGGTCGATTCCGGTTCGGGTTTTCGATTCGAAATTGTTTATTTTATTCAAACAAGTGTCGCATATCAGATAAAACCCGTTTAAGAATTTAAATTATAATTTTTGAAAATTTTCCGAATTTTTCGGAGATATCCATTCCAAAATTACATAAATAAATTTTAACTTAAGAAATTTTCCTGAACCAGTTCAATTACCCAAACTTCTTGTCCTATTTCTTATCGAAAATCGTTTGGGTATTGTTTTTCAATACTCAAACTACCCATTTCCGTCATGTTTCCACAATTTCCTGTCCCAATTCTCAAAATGAACAGACCTCCAAAACTATTATGAGATTTGGTACTTTAATTTCGGTAATCTTGTACAAAAACATCACTTTCTAAACCTTCACTTACGTATCTGTTAATCAATGATCATAAGGATTCTCTGAGTCTATGACATGACCATGCCCACATTACAAGCTAATCGATCAGCAGTATAATGAAGAAGAAAAACTTGAAAACCTCAGGTTCACTCGTCTTCTTCATCACCCTCTTCTTCTTCACCACTCTCGTTCCCGTTCTCATCCTCGTTCTCGTTATCTTCACCACTCCCACTCCCATTTTCTTCCATGCTATGATCCTCATTCCCGCTCTCGTTCCCATTCTCATCCGCGCTGTTCTCCTCCTCCTGGTTCTCCTCATCATTCCCATTCTCTTCGGTATTATCATTATCCTCATCCTCATCGTTCACATTCTCTTCTGTGTTCTCATTCTCATTCTCTTCATCATTCTTGTTTTCTCCCTCATCTCTTTTGCTTTTCCTCACACCCTTTTGCGTTGATGCTCCTTCCTGTTTCCTCTTTTTCGTCTCTTTAGGCTTCGTAGTAGCCGCTCCACCACCAGGACCAGGCTTCGAGGCTGTTCCACCACCCGCCTTTTTCCCCGCGTTCTTCTTCTTAAACTCTGAAAAACATCAATGTGGATTACATAGAAGAGACATAAGCTCAAAACAGGACACACACACATAGGTCAGTATCCAAAGTTTAACTCACTCACAAACAACCTTAGGGCTCTAATTTCTTCCATAACAACATATAACCAATTCTTCCATAACTCTGAAAATCAGAAATGTGGATTTACATAGGAGAGACAATAAGCTCAAAACTGGTCAGTATCCAAAGTTTAAACTCACTTACAAAACAACCTTAGGTTAGGACAATCAATGTGTTGAATAGAGCTCATATTTCTTCCATGACAACAGAACCATTTTTTACAAACACTCCATTAACTAACAACAGATATGGATAATATGATCTTCCTCCATCAGAACAACTAACCTTCAAGAGAAGCTTTAAGCGGCTCCAAAAATTCTGCAAAATCGATTTCTTCTAATGCCTTAAACACATCGTCGGCTTTAATCGTTTGTCTTCTTGAATCCTTACAGAAATCATTTGCCCTATGATTTCACCACAGATAAACCAAATTAAGACCACCAATTTGATACATTATTTTGTCAATTCCAAATATTTTTTTCCTAAATTCATCAATTAAATCAAAACTTTACAATAATCTGCAAAACCCAGATTCGGTACAGTTCATATAAATTCGAAAGGTGGATAAAAATTTACTATTGTAATGAAAGAAATTCGGAAACTTAGGGTTTTGAGGGCGTACGTGGCGGAGAGGTAGTGGATGAAGATCCGAGCACTCTCGGAGAATGCGAGCAGCGCTTCCTTGTGAATACTGACGTCATAATCCGGCGAACACTCCGAAAGCTTTTCCTTTACCACCCGGCGCACGATAGCTAGCGGCAGCTCGTCCACCACCACTTTCTCCGACTCCATATTCTCTCTCTCTCTCTCTCTCTCTCTCTCTCTCGCCGTCTTTCCCGCCCTTCTGTTGATATAACAAAACAGATCTGCTCGGCCCATTAATATTAAAAGCCCATATCTGATTGAATCATTGAAAATTAATTATGTCACAATTTTGGGCAGGTGACCCGACTTTATCCATATGCAACCCGAATTATCAAGATTTTTTTTTCAGAAAAGGATAATGGAAATAACCTGTCATGACTCACATAACTCATAACTAAGAGCATAATTATAAGAAGATGATGTTGACAAAAAAAAAAAAAAAAAAAAGAAGAAGATGACTAAAAATAATTTTTTTTTTTTGAAAAAAGAGCACAATTATAAAACAAAAAAAACACAAATATTAAAACAAATAAATACTCCAATTAAAACTAACACCGATTAGAAATAGGTATTTTTTTGTGTGGCTTCGACGGTTCTGGTTTTTTTAGTTTCATATTACTTCGATCATTTAAAGTTATTGTCTAAAAAAAATAGAACGTCTTAGATGAACACGACCAAACGATGAAAAAAATATTCCCTAATGCATGTAAAGAGGAGTCTGGCGATAAAAAAAGTATGGTAATACTTAAACTTAGAAATGTTAAAATGGGCTTAATTTTTGCGGGTCTAAATAGATTTTTAGTATAAAAAATACACATTTAGACCCATTTATGTTTAATAGGTTTAAATGGGAATCTTTTAAACCCCATTTTATAAAAGGGTTTTACTTGCAAATAAACAGGAATCCTATTAGACCCATTTATGTTGTTTTTCATCTCATCTTTTAATAATTTATTTAAATTTTAAATCTTAATAATTAATTATACTAATTTTCTAACTCAAATATAGTTTTTAATTTTTCCAAAAAATAAAAATAATTTCAATATTTTTTGCAAATTCCGAAATTATGAATTTACTTTTTAACGGAAAAAACGAAATTAGATTTTTATGAAATTCATGGATTATATTTTTAACATAATCATATTTTTGTGATAACTCTTAGAAAATATTAAATCAAATTTTTATGAAAAAACAAAAGAACATATTTTTGGCGTGATTTCTTTTTTTCGCAGGAAAACGAAAATCATATTTTTTGGCGAAAATATGCAAAATTCTATTTTGGACAGAAAAATATAAATTTGGATTTTGATAGAAAAACACAAAATTATGTTTTTGACGGGAAAATGAAAAATTATATTTTTGGCGGAAAAATGTAAAATTGTATTTTTTGGAGCGAAAACATAGAAACATTGAGACATATTTTTGGCAGGAAATATTTTTGTTGGAGAACCGCAAAATCATATTTTTGGCGGGAAATATTTGTTTTTTTGCGGAAAACATGAAATTACTTGAGATTACATGTCATCCATACAAAAAGTATTATTTTTTTAAAAAAAGTTCAATTTATTTGAATTATTCATGTGAATTCTTCATTATTTAAAAAGAAAAAGAATAAGATGCAACTTACGTTAAGAAGCAATTGAAAAGGTAAGAAGCTTCTTAAAAATCACATATGTTCTTTTATCTTTTTATTAACTCCTGTTTCTTGTTCTAAGTACTCAACGAGTCTTTTATGGAGAAATTCGCTTGGGCGATGGATGGAGAATCATACTTTAAGTACTTATGCTATTGGAGCTGACTTTTGACTACTTCTTTATGTTGTTTCTTTGATTAAAGTACTGATATTGGAACCGACTTTAGACTATTTTGTTACTTTTATGTTGTTTTTTCTTGTCATGTAAAACATTTGGTTTTTTACCATGTCGAATATTATGGTACTAAGTAATGAAAACCTACATTATCAGCTACCGTTATGGGCAAAGCTAAAGGTTTAAAATGGACTTTTTTTAAAGAGAATGATCTGAAAATTGGTGGTAGGAGCGGGTCAACAGCAGTGTATCCAATTCAGGTATATGGAAGGTTGTAATTTTTTTTTCTCAACTTTTCTATGAATGAACAACATCACCCCTCTCCCTTATTTTATACTCAACTAAAAAATATATCTTTGAAATTTTTTTGTGTTTTTTGCATTTTGTCTTTTTCAATTATTTACATTGGTATGTGCACCTCTTATTTATCAGTGATTCATAACACATAAGCATTATAAAACATTTCTTTTTTTTTATCTTTTAGTACATTCAACAATTTTTCTACAATTACATTTCACAACATTCCTCAAATGTAAATGGTAACACACTAAAACAATTCCACAGTATTTCTCAATTGATATGTCATCATTCTCAACTTTAAGGTATGCAAACAATCCAATTTATTATTATTATTTGTTTTTTTATTTTAAAATTGTAAATAAAACTATAAATGTAGATGATTCCACTGTTTAGACGAAATTCTTTTGTACGGTCTATCCATTCAATCTACATATGGAGACACAAAGGACAAATATTTTATTCATAAAGTGGGATCATCTGAATTTATAGATTCATTCACCATTTTAACACAAAACTCTTGAATGAATGTACTTGTTAACTATTGAAGTGCATAATGCGATGAGAGATAAAATATTTATAAGAAATCTGAAAATTGTTAAAAAGAAATCATTAAAAAAAACAAAACTGCATGCAAATATTGATAGAATGCGCTTTTCTACCAGTTGTATTTTTTTTTTGTTCCAATGCAATTTTTACATTATATGCAAACCACATAATTTTTTGTTATTATTTGTTTGTTTTGTTTTTAAGTTGTGAATGAAAACATAAATGTAGATGATCCCACTTTTTGGATTAAATGGATTTGTAGTGTCCATGCATTCAAAGACATTGAATGGAGACACATGAGAAAAATATTTTATCTATAAAGTGATACATCTGCATTTATATTTCTATTTACCACTAAACACAAAACCAAAAAATAATAATACATAATTAATTGAATTGCATGCATGATTAAACTGCGTTAAAAATTAAGATACACCCAAAAAGATAAGATATTAGAAAATTGCATTTCACCAATCATGTAATTATAAAATTGCATTCCACCGATCATGTCTTGCAGCTCTAAATTTGTATATATTTTGTAACTCTAAACTTGCTTATAAATGTTGTATCTCTTAATTCAATTTGCATTTCCATATTTCACAACTAAAAATCTACAATCATCTTCAACTTTAAGGTATGCAAACCACCCTTATTCATATTATTATTTATTTATCCTATTTTGAAAGTTGTGAATAAAAACATTAATGTAGATGATCCCACTTTTTGAAAGAGATGATTGTATTGTCCCTCCATTCAAAGACTTTGTATGGACACACGTGAGAAAAACATTATATCCATAAAGTATGACCATCTGCATTTATATCTTCATTCACCATTTTAACATAAAAAAAAATAATGATAATAAAATAATTTATTTACATGCATATGATGGAACTGCCTTAAAAATTCTCATGTGCAACAAAAAAAAAAAGTTGTAGGAGATGTGCATTCCACCAATCATTCCTTGTAGTTGTAAATTTTTATTTTTATTTTTTTTAACTATAAAATTGCTTATAAATATTGTATCTCTTAATTCATTTTTCATTTTTATATTTCACAACTAAGGATGTAAATAATCACAGCTGAATTTGGCTGAATGAGAAATCTGACGGAATTAGTTGATGATTTGTTGTGTAATTTGGCTGATTAGTTAGTAATATAAATGGTACATCTGAATCTGGCCAAATATGATAAAATTTGACAAATTATTTGAGTAACATAATAATTTAATAGTTATCCAATTGAAATAGTTAAAATAAATAAAAATAGAGCTAAAATAACTAACTAATAAAATAATAAATTAAATTATTTGAAATGATTTTATATTAAACCTAATAAAGAAGTTTAAAAATTTTGGATTTATAATATTAGTAATTTATTAAACATCAAAATTATATTAAAAAAATTAACATCTGAAACAAACAAATATTATAATTTACTAATAAAAATCATCACATATTTGTTGTTTAATTCTCTCTTGTATTGTTTGTCATATTCATTACATTGTTGTTGGGGGTTTAAATGGCAATCTCCAAGTCATTTCCCCTGTAAAATTTACTCTAGGTAAATCAAAATTTCAAATTTTCATACAAATCAATTTTTACCCTTTAGACCTTAAGTCTTCTTTACTTGTGCCCATTGGCTTCGGACTTTGACAGACTATACAAAGGCGGTGAATGATATCTTGTCTCATCCATTTCATTCTTCATT
This sequence comes from Alliaria petiolata, assembly GCA_020283515.1. Classification (NCBI taxonomy): domain Eukaryota; kingdom Viridiplantae; phylum Streptophyta; class Magnoliopsida; order Brassicales; family Brassicaceae; genus Alliaria; species Alliaria petiolata. The sequence continues at coordinate 42,414,087 of JAHZTW010000003.1, forward strand.
TTTCCTAAGTGTAAGCAAGGTGAGTTAATTAATATTCTGCTTTTTGTGTTTAATCTTTGTTTTTCATTTTTTTAGTCTTTAAACCTATGACATGAGAAATTTTCAGGATATACCTATTAAAATGAGGTGCATTAAACAAGGGATGTGCATTATGCAACTATGCAGTGGGGATACTGAATATTTCGGGTCCTTGTGTGATCATCACAAGTATATCGTTACTAGATTCTGACCCGCCGTGAGGGCGGGAATATTTTCTGAACTAACTAAGGTTGCGAAAACATATCGTAGAAATGATATATATAGAAATTGTTCTTTGATTAATTAATTATTTGTAAAATATAACATTCTGTGCTAGAAAAGAAAAGTGTTTTCGACTTATTTGTTGTTTGGTTGTAGATTCGGACCCGCCCTTGAGGACGGGAATATTTTTTGGGTAAAAGTTTGGTATAACTTATTGTATATCATTAATCCATGAGGGCGGGATTTTTTTAATTATTAAACCTAAAAATAAGGAAGTTTATATTAGTTCTTCGAGCAAGTTATATATCCGTTTGGACCGAATATACAAAAATATGAGATTTGATAATATATTTTTTATTTGTAAAATATAAAGTTGGTGTTTGCTAGAGATTGCTGATGTGTAGGCAAAATTAATGTTTTTAGATCCGACCCAAACCCGCGGTCGGACCAGTAAAACCGCTGACCCGTAAGATAATTTGGTTCAACCACAATCAACCTGTGACCCGGCTACGTATTGAACCATGGGTGATAATAATTCAAAAAAATGATCTCAAAAGTCTTTTATATGAAACAACGGTTTGTTTGTGGCTTTGTGAGGTAAAATATAAGATTTTTAGTTTTAAATTTTTAATTCTTACAGTTTATCTTACCAATTCAATCATATGAAATATAAATTTTGACAAACATTTTACCATCCCGCCCGAAAAAGTGAAAATAATGGTAATAGAGATATATTAAAGATTGGTTGATGTGAGATATGCTATAATTTTAATATTTATTTTTGTTTATTTTGAATTTAGAACGTTAACTTTAGACATTCACATCCTTATTCGTCTTTTATTTTGTTATTGTTTTAAATTTATGAAAAATATTTAGTTCAATTGTTTTTTTATATATTAATAATCAAACTTATATACTAAAATTTATTAATTTTTTGACCCATGTTTAAACTACGATCGCCTAATGAACTGATCACCCAAAAAAGTCTGATTCATTATCTAGGTCGAGTTTAAAAATATTTAATATAAATTAAGTTATGTAATGTATATGATGTTTAAACAAAATAATTGTATGAAATACTTTTTCTTCAAATTAAAATCTCTAATTAATTTGAAAAATGTTGAAACATCTCATACCAAATAGAAGTTGTCTTTTCTTATTGAATATGTGAGAGAGGAAAATTATTTAGAAGTGAAATATATCTAGGGTTCTCAATTCTTTTTATTGACATTTTTTTATTTCTTAATAAGATAAAAAAATATTTGGAGAAATATTCGCATTAAAAATTTGTTTGAGATAAATAACTAAATAATTATATATTCCGATTTTATTCAAAACAACATTTTTTTATAAAATTAATTCTATAATCTGAGGAACCAAATCAGTTAATAGATATTCGTTTTATTTAAAAATAAAAAACAAATATCTGCATATATTGGATATAATAAAGAAAACAAATCAAATATAATGAGAAAAAACAGTAAACAAATCAAATATTATTTTTTTTTAAAATCAAATATTATCAGTTTTATCAAATGAAAGATAAAATACAATTTAAAAAAAACAAATTTTTTTGGTAATGTATTTAACTGTTTTCAAGAGTAGTTAATAACTTTGCATCCCCGTTTTTTTACACTGTTATTGATTTAAAATACAATTCTCTTTTAGTAAACATAAAGAAAAATAATAAGAAACATACCTTAACATTTGCTTCTATTGCCAGTTGCCATCACACTTTGAGATAATAATAAATTATTTATAAGAAAATTCATCTGTATTTATAATACCATAAGTACTAAAAAATAAGTGGGAAATGATGCATGTGGAGGGGAAAATAATACACTCCTTAATTAGCTTTGTAAGCTTTATGTTGCAACTCCATATGTATCTTACATGCTATGGCCAATAATATTTAGACAAAAAAAAATGTTTTGTTGTAAACTCTTTTCAAAATAAATTCAAAAAATACTGCAAAATAGAGATATTCGGTTCCATATAATTCAGTTGTAAGAATATATAATCATTTATTTAGAATTATAACATATTTTGCAATTTGTTGAGAAGATCTTGATTTTAATTGTTGATACAACCAAATTAATTCTATTATTTGTTTTTAGTTATTTGAATATCTTTGCAGACAAAGTTTTTTTATAAGTGGATAATTATTAAAAATTTAATTTAAATAAAATAATAAATTAACTTACAAATAACTTTTTAGATAATTAAAAATTAAATTTAACTTGTTTGTTGTTCATTTCGAATAAAAAGTTTTAGAAGTATAAACCATGAAGAATAAAGAAAAAGTGAGAAGAGTCAAACTATTAAGTATATATATGTACTTTATTTTAATAAATCCCACCCATAAAAATTAAGTCATGATTCGATGGACATATAGTCGAATTAAAAATTCAATATAGAGAGTAGAATAATATTCACATACATACAAAATTAGCTTCCGGCGTTTTTATAAGACAACACAAATGCTCTTCTCTTTTTCCTCTCAATAGTTTATTTCGCTTTTGCTATCTCCTCCAACCGATGCTGCTCATTCATCTTTGCGGCTGCCTTTTGTTTTCTCTTATAACATTCTTTCTATATCAACTTCTCTTCCTCTTCTCCCTTTGTCGCTGACTACTCTATCTCCTATATTCCAGAAATTAAATCTTTGACAATTGATGGAGGCTGGAAATAAAGTTCCTTAAACATAGAAAAAAGTTTTTTTTTAAGTGATAGAAAAAAAGGTTGAATCAATGTAGAGAGACAAGAACGTGTATCAACTTAAGAAATAATGATATTGGGACGTAAAAGATAACTTCTAAATTGTGTAGAGTGCAGTGTACTTTAGGTACCTGATTCATATTTTTTTAGAATAAAAAAAGCTCTCTGTTTTCTTTTTTAGCATCTGATCATTTAGTTATTTATAATTGTTAATAGTTATTTTAAATGATTGTCAATATTAATTTTAAAATAAAAAGATTTTAATTATTAACATACAAATAGATCCAATATACCTATTCGAATTTAGTATTTTAAATCAATAAAAAAATAAGTTAGTTATTTATTCTTCTTTAATATATAGAGAAATATTATGAATATCCGTTCATTATTTAATATATAATTTTTTGAAATTTCAAATCGTTTTTCTAATAATATTTAAACAAATATTCAATTCGAATGTTAAGAAATTTTATTAATGTTTGTTTGCAAGCCAGAAAATTATTGAAGAATATGAACTTTTATTTTGAAATGATAGATAATTAAATACCTAACAAAATTAATTTTTATTTCAAAAAAATTTGAAATTATTAGTTAGTGCGATAAAAAGATCAGTTTGCTATAAATGGATATGATCAAATAGGATCCGCGTCGTTTGTAAACGATTTCGGGTCGTGTACAGGCGAGTTAATTCAGCTGACTCGGTCTTGTTAAAACTGTTGTCAAACACATCTTTGAATTTTAGTCATTATTACTCTTAATGAGACATAAAAATTAACAAAGGAAATACAAATGCACCGATGACATAAAAAGTAATATCCCAGGTCAATCAAAGGGCAATTTCAAAATGTACTTCTCCTTTAATAGTATAGAATTGCCTATAAAATTGGAAACAACATTATCTCCGAATATTTCTCAGAATCTTTTTAAAATTTTACAAAAATAGTTTTAAACAACTAATCTGTAAATATCGTATTAAAATCGTGTATTAAACATTAATAATGTGAATATTCTTTATAGCATAAATATACTAATCGTGATACTCAAACCAATTGTTATTTAAACAAATATAAATATTTATATATAAATTAATGTCCTTACCATATTTGATGATCCAAATTTCTATTCTAAAGACGAATCTTTGATTAGTTAATAGTTAATATCTTACATAATCTTTACATGGCAACGAAATATCTTATTTGAATATTTAATAATTGTTCAAATTTGCATAATCAAAATTTTTTTAAGATTCAATAAAATATTAGTATATTTAATCGTATGTTCATATTTAAAACTAAATCAATATTTCAGTTTTATTTTCTGAAGATAGAATCACAACTAATTAGCTACAATTTTGGTAAGTTAATTGTTTCGAATTTTAATCCATAACTACCATATTTCAAATAAGAATATTCGATTTAATATCTTTTAGTTCAGAAGAATATAATCATTTAGTTATTTATAACTGTTAATAGTTATTTTAAATGATTGTCAATATTAATTTTAAAATAAAACAGATTTTAATTATTAACATACAAATAGATCCAATATACCCATTCGAATTTAGTATTTTAAATCAATAAAAAATAAGTTAGTTATTTATTCTTCTTTAATATATAGAGAAATATTATGAATATCCGTTCATTATTTAATATATAATTTTTTGAAATTTCAAATCCTTTTTCTAATAATATTTAAACAAATATTCAATTCGAATGTTAAGAAATTTTATTAATGTTTGTTTGCAAGCCAAAAAATTATCGAAGAATATGAACTATTTTTTTGAAATGATAGATAATTAAATACCTAACAAAGTTAATTTTTATTTAAAATAATTCGAAATTATTAGTTAGTGCGATAAAAAGATCCGTTTGCTTTAAATGGATTGGATCAAATAGGATCCGCGTCCTTTGTAAACGGTTTCGGGTCGGGTACATGCTAGTTAACTCAGCTGACTCGGTCTTGTTAAAACTGTTGCCAAGCACATCTTTTAATTTTAGTCATGACATAAAAATTAATAAAGGAAATACAAATGCACCGATGGCATAAAAAGTAATATCCAAAGTCAATCCAAGGGCAATTTCAAAATGTACTTCTCATTTAATAGTATATAATTGCCTATAAAATTGGAAACAATATTATCTCCGGATATATCTCAGAATCTTTTTAAATTTGTACAAAAATAGTTTTAAACAACTAATCTGTAAATATCGTATTAAAATCGTGTATTAAACATTATTAATGTAAATATTCTTTATAGCATAAATATACTAATCGTGATACTCAAACTAATTGTTATTTAAACAAATATAACATTTTATATATAAATTAATGTCGTTACCATATTTGATGATTCAAGTTTCTATTCTAAAGGCGAATCTTTGATTAGTTAATAGTTAGTATCTTACATAATCTTTACATGGCAACGAAGTATTTTATTTGAATATTTAATAATTGTTCAAATTTCCATACTCAAGAAAAATTTAAGATTCAATAAAATATTAGTATATTTAATCGTATGTTCATATTTAAAACTAAATTAATATTTCAGTTTTATTTTATGAAGATAGAATCACAACTAATTAGCTACAATTTTGGTAAGTTAATTGTTTCGAATTTTAATCCATAACTACCATATTTCAAATAAGAATATTCGATTTAATATCATTTAGCTCAGAAGAATATAATCATTTAGTTAATTATAATTGTTAATAGTTATTTTAAATGGTTGTCAATAATAATTTTAAAATAAAACAGATTTTAATTATTAACATACAAATAGATCCAATATACCCATTCGAATTTAGTATTTTAAATCAATAAAAAATAAGTTAGTTATTTATTCTTCTTTAATATATAGAGAAATATTATGAATATTCGTTCATTATTTAATATATAATTTTTTGAAATTTCAAATCGTTTTTCTAATAATATTTAAACAAATATTCAATTCGAATGTTAAGAATTTTTATTAATGTTTGTTTGCAAGCCAGAAAATTATTGAATAATATGAACTATTTTTTAGAAATGATAGATAATTAAATACCTAAATTTAATTTTTATTTAAAAAAAATCGAAATTATTTGTTAGTGCGATAAAAAGATTTGTTTGCTATAAATGGATCGGATCAAATAGGATATGCGTCCTTTGTAAAGGGTTTCGGGTCGTGTACAGACGAGTTAACTCAGCTGACTCGATCTTGTTAAAACTGTTGCCAAACACACTTTTAATTTTAGTCATACCCTTAATGAGACATAAAATTAACAAAGGAAATACAAATGCACCGATTGCATAAAAAGTAATATCCCAAGTCAATCCAAGGGCAATTTCAAAATGTACTTCTCCTTTAATAGTATAAATAAATGTTATATCTCTTATAAATATTATATCTCTTATAAATATTATATCTCTTACTCATTTTGTAATTTTATATTAATTTCACAACTAGAAATCTACAATCCGGGAAATTCTGAACTTTAAGGTATGCAAACTATATATATATATTTTTTTATTTTTTTGTTCTGTTTTAAAGTTGTGAATAGAAACATAGATGTAGAGGATGTACTTTTTGACGAAATGTTTTTGTAGTATCTTTTCACTCAAAGACTTTGAATGGAGACAAAGGAGAAGATCATTTCATCCAAAGAGTGATATCATATGCATTTATAACTCATGTAATACCGAAAATTTGTGGAAGTTGAGAAACATTTTGGGTTTAATTGATCGATTTAGAAGATTTTAATCCGTTTAATTTCAGGGGGATTTCTGATTGATACAAAAGGTAGAAGCAAATTTTGTAAGCAATAATAACTGAACACACATTGGGAGAATGCTGACACTACTGAAACATACATGAAAATACTCACCATAATTTCACCAAAGCACATGTATCGATGAATCAAATCAATTGAAGAAAATGAATACTAAAACTTCTATAACTCCATTACGCGGTTCAATTTTCCTCTTCCTCTCATTTGGCATTCATCTTCTTTGGAGACACTGTTAGGATTACGAGACCTGGACTTTGCAGAAAGGATTGGTACTTGAACACCTTCGAAGTCACCTCTTTTTCACATTGCATCGCTTCGTTGATGCTCTGTTTATGCTTTGGTAGCAGATGGTTTGGAGTTCGAGAAATCATTCCTAGTTGCTTCTTCTTCATGATGTTGGATTCTTAATGTCTTTTCCATTTCTCAAACTTTTATCCTGTTACTTCCGTCAACGGTCGTAGTTTACCGGCTTGTGGTCCTCCAAGGCACTAATGGGTTAATTGCCAAGTTTGAGATTGTAACCTTTTACTATGTTGGCTTTTTGGTATGGTAGCTTTGAACATTTCCTCCATTTATGGAGATTAAGCTAATATAATTATTGTTTGTCCAAATTTTTTTTTTTATAACTTTGGTTTATCGATACGTAAATACGTTAATAATACTAGTGAAATCTAATTCAATTTCTCAATTTGAAAACACAAAACGAAAATTGATTGCTACAGCTGAAATCGACTTTTATACTCGATAATAGAATACGACGGGAATATATCTGAATTCACCGAAATTTGAAGATAAAATAGCTTAAATGGAGGAGCGTTCAAGCTTCAATGACGATATGAGCTTTAATGGGATCGCGTATTCCGTCAAGGAGATGCAGGTTGTTTTCTATTTTTGATAGGTCAAAAATACTGATTTATTTCTTGATAGGTCAAAAATACTGATTTATGATTGACATATTATTGTTTTTTAATTAATTTAATTAATTAGATGGATAAAATATTAAAATGTGAGTTGGTACACATGTTTTTCCCTTTTTTTGCTGGACATTAATCTCAAATACCCCTCCGTACAAGGGAAAAAATCTAATTGCCCTTCTCAAATCTAAGTGCCCCTTTCGTTAATGAATTGACTATTTACTCATTCATTCAAAAAAATCAAAAAAGAAAAAGAAAAAGAAATTAGGTGGTTTGGTAGGAAATTTAATTCAAACCAACCCTAAAATTAATACTCTAAACCAACCAAACCAACTACCAAAATTTAGTTGCACCTCTCGTCTTCTTCTTCCTCTCACGTTTCCACCATTAACGAATCGGAGTCGTGAAATTGAAGGTTAGTTCTTGCTGTTTTTATGCTATTTTCGATTTCATGATTGAATTATCAAGTTTATGTCATAGGTAAAGCAATCCCAAAGTAATTAATACATAGTTTCTTCTTAATTAGGGAATTTCATAGTAAAGAAAATTTTGATTTTTTTTTTGCTCATTGGAGTCATTGAGCTAGTTGGGTAAGGCTATTTAGAAACTGATATTGTTAATTAAATGGGATATCTTGGTTAACTGAGCAATGCATCGTAATAAATCGTGATGATTCGTATGATGAACCAAATTTTCTGGGTACTACTAGGTACAACTAGCATAACTGGACATATTAAGTGAATTTAGTACGACTAGGATAAACCAAACTTTTTGGGTACTATTGGGTACAACTAGCATAACTGGACATATTAAGTGAATTTAGTACGACTAGGATGAACCAAACTTTATGGGTACTACTGGGTACAACTAGCATAACTGGACATATTAAGTGAATTTAGTACGACTAGGATTAACCAAACTTTCTAGGTACTACTGGGTACAACTAGCATAACTGGACATATTAAGTGAATTTAGTACGACTAGGATTAACCAAACTTTCTAGGTACTACTGGGTACAACTAGAATAACTGGACATATTAAGTGAATTAGTACGACTAGGATGAACCAAACTTTCTGGGTACTACTGGTACTACTAGCATAACTGGACATCTTAAGTGAATTAGTACGACTAGTAAAACTGGTATAACTATGATAAGATTACCTTACGATTTTTTTGTTCTTTTCAGGGGAAATGAGTAGCAGTGGTTGCACAGTCATATGTTTTGATTATGGGGGATTCTATTCAAAAGACGGTGATAAAATTATATGGAATTCTGTAGAAGATGAGATTCACACTTTAGTGATGAGGAAATCTTTGGAGGATGTCACTTATGCTGGATTAGTGGAGGGAATTTGCAGAAAGGTTTTGATAGATGCAGCTACATCTCAGCTAAAAATTAGTTACTATCCATCGGTCTTGAACACGAACACATAGATGCAGCTACATATGTGTGCAACTTTGTATGACTCAGACTTGTATGCATGTTATTTTTATCAGGTATGACTAGGCACCACTAGTACAACTCTATATTCCGCGTCTAATATGTCGAATACGACTGGTGCGACTAGTACCACTCGTTTTAAGTACAACTAGTGCAACTACATTTTAGTTGTACTCAAGTCCAACTGGGAAAACCAGTACCACTATGCTTTCTACAAAAATGTCAATAACACAATTTTTAAATGTATTTGTAAACATGTTTTCAGATAAAATAGGCCATAAAACATGTGCAAGCATATTTGAACATTTCATAGTTATATAATTTGATCCATGAAAATGTGATGTCTACACAACCTACCTTATACTTTTAAGGTTACTTTGGAAATCTTAACCACACAAACATGAAAACCATGAAAGTTTGTATTTTTATATAAGTTATAGCATTAGAAATATGTTAAATGTAGTTTGCTTACTAAATTTCACAAGTACAACTAAAAATGTTTAATTTAGAGTATGGTACTACTGATTACAAAATTTTACATGGATTCAATTTTTTTTTTGAAATTGGGTACAACTAAAAACTGGGTACAACTATATTATAAAAACTGGATTCAATTTTTGTTTTGACGGTGCTAGTTTGCAAAGATATTCATTTCCTCTTTTGACGGCGCACATGACTTCATATTTTATCCATTTTTAACTTCATTTTAAACTTCCAGCCACACGTTTTTTTGCTGCCACACGTTTCTTTGCTGCCACACGTTTTATAAATTCAGTTTTAGTTGGTCTAGTTTTACTAGTTGTGCCGTTTAATTTAACATATAAAAAAACATGCATAAAATATATATGTCCAAATCCTGAAAAACACAAAGACAAATTCTAACATAGTAGAATATCTTTGCAAACTTGTGGGCCTACGAATTTACGTAATTTAACACATCGGTTTCTGTAATTTTTCCTTTTATTTTCTTTGAAAAATACTGGAATTATAAAATTAACAGCATAAATAGGAAAAGGAAAGTGAAAAAGGCTATGATGATGATCTATTCAGATGTGGCGATCCCCATCAGCTTCTTTCAGGGACTAAGGGAACATGGCAACAAAGTGTTGGCAACTTATTTTTCACCGCATATCATCTTTTTTTCATTTACCTCTTTGCTCCATCTCATTCTTCATTAATCTCACGTTTCCTCTTATCTTGCTGTTTTCTTATCTCTGTAGAGGATATATTCATCCGGAATTTATCTTCTGGAATTGAGATAAACACGTCTCTTATTTCCTCTGGAATATTAATATCTTCAAGAACCTGCGGAGGAGAGCAAAGGATAAGGCAATTCATACAAACATCATAGACAACGCGCCTCATTTACTAACCACCTTGCATTATATAGCATACCAAATTTAACTAGGAAACATAGAGTCAGCAAAGATTCAAAGACATTAATATACACAGAAGACTCAGGTTAATGGTTAGCATTAACCATGATTTTTCTTTTAACCATGTTCACCTGAAAGAGAAGCAGATATAATAAAGACATATCAGCCTACCTCATAGCAGCTTCCAAGAGCTTGAGATGACCTTTATGTAATGGGTTAAAAGAACCAGGCAGTATCTTTCTATCTTCATCCCCCCTGTATCCTTCTGCTTCTGCCATAAAGGCAGAACTTCATCGTTAATGGCAACAAATGCAAGTTTCAGTTAAAAAGAAACACAAATCAGACGCCAATGACCCTATGCAGGTACTAGGTTGTAACTTGTAATTAGCTTTTTATAAACACACCTGGATCAGTACACAGCTTGCCACATTATCTTCTTCCTGTCGGCTTCGTAGGTTCTAAAATTCTCCACAATTAAGAAAAGAAACACATGAGCAGGTTATTAAAGATTAGACCAAGACGGGAGAAAGAATATTGCAGACGCACCTTTGTTAGAGTGACTGAAGTCTCCCAGATCCGGTCGGATGCTCTCATCGACAGAAAAACCTGCTCGAGGAACAAACAAAACTATGAGTAAATAAGCGGCCAATGGTAGAAACTGTGATAGCTTATTGATAGCTCACATTTCAAGCAAACAGTTTTTAGTTTCAGAGCAGGAAACAAACAAACAAACAAAAATTTGTATAAACCTGTGATCACCACGCTTAGGAGGAGAAGTTGCCAATGCTCCCGTAAAACCCACACCAATCACCGGGAATCCTATCCACCATATGAGGAAACATACTCAAAGTTAGGCCAATTCAAGGATTCATTTATTCTTGCTAACAAGAAGCAGCAACGATGTTGAAGAAAGAGAAAGAGACCAATTCCAATTCCAGCTAATTTAATTGGTTTAGACGAACCTGGTCTAGAGAGCTTAGTCGCACGATTATACGCTAACAAAGCCATCTCGTTCGCCATTGCTTGGCTACAATGTTGGCTCAGAACCTGAGAGAGAGCGATAAAATTTGCTTGATTAACCGGGAAGAGAAAGTCAACGGGAATCGATTGATTTGAGGATTTGAGAACAAACCCGGCCGAGTAATTGGACCATAGATATCCTAGAGTACGGAACCATGGCTTCGAGAAGCGTGTTCGAAGCTCCTGGCACCGACATCAACCAACCTAAAGCCTGAAATTATAATTTCCGAATTGTGAGGCTTGCTGCTTTACCACACTCAAACCACCCAAACCACATATATATAACAAATAGAGTTAGAGAGAGGGACCACGGAGGCGCCGCCGGAAAGACGACGGCCTGCGTCGGAGATGAGTGAATCGCTTCGACGATGGTACGAATCGCAGCCTCTCCCATTTCTCTTAACTTTTGACTTCTTCAGATTAGTCGCAATCATGGCAGAAAGAGTCAGATTGTTGGAATTGGATGATCCTTTGCTTCGATCCTTCTCATATTATGAAGCACAGGGTTTGGGGAAGGGAACAATGGCTCAAATACCCCAGTCAACAAAAAAATGATCCCATATGCCCTCGTTATGTTTAAGAATTTCTTTTTGGTTTTCTTTTTAAACCAAAACGTTGGTAAAGACACTTAAACCCTTAATGAATTCTAAAATTTACAAACCCAACCACGAAAATACCACAATAAAGTAAAGAAAAATAAAAAGAAAACCAGAAAACAAAAAAAAATCTCAAAATCCAATTTCCATTTCTTTTCCCTTCTTCGTCTTCTCTCTTCTCCAATTCTCTTCTTTTTTGTTTTCCATCTCTGACACACTGTACACCACCAATTCCAACGCAACAACTGGCGATTCAGCAGAAAGGATTGGCTTGGATTTGCTTGGTTCCCGTCGAATCTCTTTCTCCAAATTCATCGGTGACGAACGATAAATCGAGAATCCCAGGCGGCGAGAGTTGCTGAGTCCAGTGCTACGAAAATGGCTCAAGGATTAGTAACATTCTCAATGCAGAGAGAATCAGAGTCTGCTTCTCGACTGAGAGAAATTATCTCTGATATGCTTCCTCTCTTCTCATCTCTTGATGATGAAGCTAGTTGTACCAAGTGTTACCTAGTATTACTAAATCGCAAAAACCCAGAAAATCAGAAATTCAAACACGCAGAAATTTGAAATCAGAAACGAACAACAAACCCGAAATCCATAGACAAACCCGAAATCAAGTATTATATCTGAAATAAACATAAAATTCGAGTTACATTGGAATTTGGAAATTCTCTACAAATCTATTTATAAATGATAGTTTGATGGTTGGGATATGAACGCCTAGAACTTATAGTTTGGATGTATTTGTATTGGGTATATGAACGCCTAGAACTCTATAAATTATTATAAACAAAAAAAATCAGAAAATATTAAACATGGATCCGACCAAAAAATATAACACATGTATTTTATTATTTTCTATTTAAGATGGATATTGGGATAAATAAGATATTTCATTTTTTTCAAAAAATTTAAATACAATTTAACTTAGTTGTACATCATATAAAACTAGTTATATATAGTTGTACCAAATTTGAATAGTGTTCCACCAAAACTATGTTTAAATAAATGAAAAAATACAAAAAAACACATGTGCGCCGCCAAATTGACATGTGCGCCGTTTTTGGCTTCAGTGCCAGCCGCCAAAATTACACTTAGTTATCTAGTTATACCGATTTGCAAATAGTTGTACTTTTCGGTGTTTTCAATTTTAATTAGTTTTACCTAGCCATAAAAATTTTATTTTTAGTTTTACAGCTGATTTTAGTGAGTTAAAGTATGTTTCCAAAGATTTTATGTATTAATATGTTTTAAAACTCACCTTATGTGTCTTTTACATCTTAAGGTGGTTAATATTAACAAAGTGATCATAAAAGTGTAAGGTGTTTGTTGTGTAAATATTCTAATAACAAACCATTATGCTATAAATTTATTTTACCTATTTAATATACGTTTTAAACATTTAATAGTTACTTATCTAACGTAAATTTGTTTGTTTCGTCTTGTATGTTTGCTTTTCTAATAAACTTCTTAAATCAAATTGAAAATGAGTTATGGATACTCTTAATTACACCTGTTATATCTAATATTCCAAAACAGAAATATGAAAACATAAATAAAGCTACAATACTATCATTCTCAAACCACCCATACAATCTCGATCTTCCTCTTCCTCTTCCTCGTTGTTCTCCAACAAATGGAAACCTAGTTTCTTGAGTTCTTCCTTTTTCATCTTCTCTTGACACCCATTTTATGTCATCACCGTCCTTTGAATAACGTCCCCCATAATCGAAACATATGGCTATGCAATGAGCTTTATTCATTGTCCCATGAACAAGAATAACAAATATCATTAGTTCCCGTAATGCGAGTTCTCTCAGTAATACCAGTTGCTCTTAGTAATACTTGATATATTAGTAATACCAGTTAGCCTAGTAATACTCAGATCTGTCACCCATAATTTTTTTTATTTACTTATGGATCTACTACGATTTAGTACTATTCAGAATGATTCAATGCGCATTTAACCATTCTAATTGCCCTTATTTACCAATATAAGACTCTATCCAATAAATTTAGCAAATAATTTTAAAAACCCAATGCCCTTAGAGATAAAGAACGATAGAAATCGGTTTGGAGCGGATGAAGAAAAAAATTGAATAGTGAGACCTGCATATAATTAAATTATTGGTTGAATGAAATTAATTATTTTTGTTTTTAGATTAAATATTAAAGTATTTATTATTTGATTTTTGATTTATTTTAAAGGGAAGAAAGAAAAGGTAAAAAAAGAGAAAAGAAAAGGAGAGGGGTAGTGAGATTATTGAGACGGTAGTGAGATTATTATCAAACAATTAGGGGCATTGTGGCTCTTCACCCAGGAAAATCTGGTTATTGCTGTTGTCTCAATTTTCTCATAGGTTATCAGGGAATGGCTACAATTCCTAGGAAAAAAGGAGAGTAATCTGAAATGTCCCTCCGTACGGGAGTTTAATCTCAAATGCCCCTGTTATAACATTTATTTTCTTTTTGATTTATATTTTAAAAGAAAACGAGTGAAAAGACGAAGAAGGGCTTCTCTAAATTTCTGTCTTTTATCGTCTTCTTCCCCAAGGGTGAAGAGCCACAATGCCCCTAATTGTTTGATAATAATCTCACTACCCTCTCCATAATCTCACTACCCCTCTCCTTTTATTCTCTCTTTTTTACCCTTCCTTCCTTCCCTTTAAAACAAATCAAAAATCAAATAATAAATACTTTAATATTTAATCTAAAAACAAAAATAATTAATTTCATTCAACCAATAATTTAATTATATGCGGGTCCCACTATTCAATTTTTTTCTTCATCCGCTCCAAACCGATTTCTATCGTTCTTTATCTCTAAGGGCATTGGGTTTTTTAAATTATTTGCTAAATTTATTGGATAGAGTCTTATATTGGTAAATAAGGGCAATTAGAATGGTTAAATGCGCATTGAATCATTCTGAATAGTACTAAATCGTAGTAGATCCATAAGTAAATAAAAAAAATTATGGGTGACAGATCTGAGTATTACTAGGCTAACTGGTATTACTAATATATCAAGTATTACTAAGAGCAACTGGTATTACTGAGAGAACTCGCATTACGGGAACTAATGATATTTGTTATTCTTGTTCATGGGACAATGNCTTTTTAAACCAAAACGTTGGTAAAGACACTTAAATCCTTAATGAATTCTAAAATTTACAAATCCAACCACGAAAATACCACAATAAAGTAAAGAAAAATAAAAAGAAAACCAGGAAACAAAAAAATCTCAAAATCCAATTTCCATTTCTTTTCCCTTCGTCGTCTTCTCTCTTCTCCAATTCTCTTCTTTTTTGTTTTTCATCTCTGACACACTGGACACCACCAATTCCAACGCAACAACTGGCGATTCAGCAGAAAGCATTGGCTTGGATTTGCTTGGTTCCCGTGGAATCTGTTTCTCCAAATTCATCGGCGACGAACGATAAATCGAGAATCCCAGGCGGCGAGAGTTGCTGAGTCCAGTGCTACGAAAATGGCTCAAGGATTAGTAACATTCTCAATGCAGAGAGAATCAGAGTCTGCTTCTCGACTGAGAGAAATTATCTCTGATATGCTTCCTCTCTTCTCATCTCTTGATGATGAAGCTAGTTGTACCAAGTGTTACCTAGTATTACTAAATCGCAAAAACCCAGAAAATCAGAAATTCAAACACGCAGAAATTTGAAATCAGAAACGAACAACAAACCAGAAATCCATAGACAAACCCGAAATCAAGTATTATATCTAAAATAAACATAAAATTCGAGTTACATTGGAATTTGGAAATTCTCTACAAATCTATTTATAAATGATAGTTTGATGGTTGGGATATGAACGCCTAGAACTTATAGTTTTGATGTATTTGTATTGGGTATATGAACGCCTAGAACTCTATAAATTATTATAAACAAAAAAAATCAGAAAATATTAAACATGGATCCGACCAAAAAATATAACACATGTATTTTATTATTTTCTATTTAAGATGGATATTGGGATAAATAAGATATTTCATTTTTTCAAAAAAAAATAAATACAATTTAACTTAGTTGTACATCATATAAAACTAGTTATATATAGTTGTACCAAATTTGAATAGTGTTCCACCAAAATTATGTTTAAATAAATGAAAAAAATACAAAAAAACACATGTGTGCCGCCAAATTGACATGTGCGCCGTTTTTGGCTTCAGTGCCAGCCGCCAAAATTACACTTAGTTATCTAGTTATACCGATTTGCAAATAGTTGTACTTTTCGGTGTTTTCAATTTTAATTAGTTTTACCTAGCCATAAAAATTTTATTTTTAGTTTTACAGCTGATTTTAGTGAGTTAAAGTATGTTTCCAAAGATTTTATGTATTAATATGTTTTAAAACTCACCTTATGTGTCTTTTACATCTTAAGGTGGTTAATATTAACAAAGTGATCATAAAAGTGTAAGGTGTTTGTTGTGTAAATATTCTAATAACAAACCATTATGCTATAAATTTATTTTACCTATTTAATATACGTTTTAAACATTTAATAGTTACTTATCTAACGTAAATTTGTTTGTTTCGTCTTGTATGTTTGCTTTTCTAATAAACTTCTTAAATCAAATTGAAAATGAGTTATGGATACTCTTAATTACACCTGTTATATCTAATATTCCAAAACAGAAATATGAAAACATAAATAAAGCTACAATACTATCATTCTCAAACCACCCATACAATCTCGATCTTCCTCTTCCTCTTCCTCGTTGTTCTCCAACAAATGGAAACCTAGTTTCTTGAGTTCTTCCTTTTTCATCTTCTCTTGACACCCATTTTATGTCATCACCGTCCTTTGAATAACGTCCCCCATAATCGAAACATATGGCTATGCAATGAGCTTTATTCATTGTCCCATGAACAAGAATAACAAATATCATTAGTTCCCGTAATGCGAGTTCTCTCAGTAATACCAGTTGCTCTTAGTAATACTTGATATATTAGTAATACCAGTTAGCCTAGTAATACTCAGATCTGTCACCCATAATTTTTTTTATTTACTTATGGATCTACTACGATTTAGTACTATTCAGAATGATTCAATGCGCATTTAACCATTCTAATTGCCCTTATTTACCAATATAAGACTCTATCCAATAAATTTAGCAAATAATTTAAAAAACCCAATGCCCTTAGAGATAAAGAACGATAGAAATCGGTTTGGAGCGGATGAAGAAAAAAATTGAATAGTGGGACCCGCATATAATTAAATTATTGGTTGAATGAAATTAATTATTTTTGTTTTTAGATTAAATATTAAAGTATTTATTATTTGATTTTTGATTTGTTTTAAAGGGAAGGAAGGAAGGGTAAAAAAGAGAGAATAAAAGGAGAGGGGTAGTGAGATTATGGAGAGGGTAGTGAGATTATTATCAAACAATTAGGGGCATTGTGGCTCTTCACCCTTGGGGAAGAAGACGATAAAAGACAGAAATTTAGAGAAGCCCTTCTTCGTCTTTTCACTCGTTTTCTTTTAAAATATAAATCAAAAAGAAAATAAATGTTATAACAGGGGCATTTGAGATTAAACTCCCGTACGGAGGGACATTTCAGATTACTCTCCTTTTTTCCTAGGAATTGTAGCCATTCCCTGATAACCTATGAGAAAATTGAGACAACAGCAATAACCAGATTTTCCTGGGTGAAGAGCCACAATGCCCCTAATTGTTTGATAATAATCTCACTACCGTCTCAATAATCTCACTACCCCTCTCCTTTTCTTTTCTCTTTTTTTACCTTTTCTTTCTTCCCTTTAAAATAAATCAAAAATCAAATAATAAATACTTTAATATTTAATCTAAAAACAAAAATAATTAATTTCATTCAACCAATAATTTAATTATATGCAGGTCTCACTATTCAATTTTTTTCTTCATCCGCTCCAAACCGATTTCTATCGTTCTTTATCTCTAAGGGCATTGGGTTTTTAAAATTATTTGCTAAATTTATTGGATAGAGTCTTATATTGGTAAATAAGGGCAATTAGAATGGTTAAATGCGCATTGAATCATTCTGAATAGTACTAAATCGTAGTAGATCCATAAGTAAATAAAAAAAATTATGGGTGACAGATCTGAGTATTACTAGGCTAACTGGTATTACTAATATATCAAGTATTACTAAGAGCAACTGGTATTACTGAGAGAACTCGCATTACGGGAACTAATGATATTTGTTATTCTTGTTCATGGGACAATGAATAAAGCTCATTGCATAGCCATATGTTTCGATTATGGGGGACGTTATTCAAAGGACGGTGATGACATAAAATGGGTGTCAAGAGAAGATGAAAAAGGAAGAACTCAAGAAACTAGGTTTCCATTTGTTGGAGAACAACGAGGAAGAGGAAGAGGAAGATCGAGATTGTATGGGTGGTTTGAGAATGATAGTATTGTAGCTTTATTTATGTTTTCATATTTCTGTTTTGGAATATTAGATATAACAGGTGTAATTAAGAGTATCCATAACTCATTTTCAATTTGATTTAAGAAGTTTATTAGAAAAGCAAACATACAAGACGAAACAAACAAATTTACGTTAGATAAGTAACTATTAAATGTTTAAAACGTATATTAAATAGGTAAAATAAATTTATAGCATAATGGTTTGTTATTAGAATATTTACACAACAAACACCTTACACTTTTATGATCACTTTGTTAATATTAACCACCTTAAGATGTAAAAGACACATAAGGTGAGTTTTAAAACATATTAATACATAAAATCTTTGGAAACATACTTTAACTCACTAAAATCAGCTGTAAAACTAAAAATAAAAATTTTATGGCTAGGTAAAACTAATTAAAATTGAAAACACCGAAAAGTACAACTATTTGCAAATCGGTATAACTAAATAACTAAGTGTAATTTTGGCGGCTGGCACTGAAGCCAAAAACGGCGCACATGTCAATTTGGCGGCACACATGTGTTTTTTTGTATTTTTTTCATTTATTTAAACATAATTTTGGTGGAACACTATTCAAATTTGGTACAACTATATATAACTAGTTTTATATGATGTACAACTAAGTTAAATTGTATTTATTTTTTTTTGAAAAAATGAAATATCTTATTTATCCCAATATCCATCTTAAATAGAAAATAATAAAATACATGTGTTATATTTTTTGGTCGGATCCATGTTTAATATTTTCTGATTTTTTTTTGTTCATAATAATTTATAGAGTTCTAGGCGTTCATATACCCAATACAAATACATCAAAACTATAAGTTCTAGGCGTTCATATCCCAACCATCAAACTATCATTTATAAATAGATTTGTAGAGAATTTCCAAATTCCAATGTAACTCGAATTTTATGTTTATTTTAGATATAATACTTGATTTCGGGTTTGTCTATGGATTTCTGGTTTGTTGTTCGTTTCTGATTTCAAATTTCTGCGTGTTTGAATTTCTGATTTTCTGGGTTTTTGCGATTTAGTAATACTAGGTAACACTTGGTACAACTAGCTTCATCATCAAGAGATGAGAAGAGAGGAAGCATATCGGAGATAATTTCTCTCAGTCGAGAAGCAGACTCTGATTCTCTCTGCATTGAGAATGTTACTAATCCTTGAGCCATTTTCGTAGCACTGGACTCGGCAACTCTCGCCGCCTGGGATTCTCGATTTATCGTTCGTCGCCGATGAATTTGGAGAAACAGATTCCACGGGAACCAAGCAAATCCAAGCCAATGCTTTCTGCTGAATCGCCAGTTGTTGCGTTGGAATTGGTGGTGTCCAGTGTGTCAGAGATGAAAAACAAAAAAGAAGAGAATTGGAGAAGAGAGAAGACGACGAAGGGAAAAGAAATGGAAATTGGATTTTGAGATTTTTTTGTTTCCTGGTTTTCTTTTTATTTTTCTTTACTTTATTGTGGTATTTTCGTGGTTGGATTTGTAAATTTTAGAATTCATTAAGGATTTAAGTGTCTTTACCAACGTTTTGGTTTAAAAAGAAAACCAAAAAGAAATTCTTAAACATAATTTTTGTGTTGACTGGGGTATTTGAGCCATTGTTCCGATTTTCCTAATTTCAGCCATTTCTAAGAAATTAAATTTCACTCTCTCATCGATGGCGTACTCAGACGCGTACGCACCGTCGGCGCCGGAGCTACCAGAATCGTTCGGAGAGCAGCTCAACGGGGAAGATAGATACTGTTACGCCTATCCATATAGCTCCTCCGGGATGTTTTCACCGGAAACGCATCCAGACATCGCGACGAGCTTCGAGTCGGCGGACAGACACCGGAGCGGATTCCTCGATGAGTCGGAGCTCCGGGAAGCGTTGTCGTTCTCTGGCTTCGAAGGGATTAGTAACAGAACGATTAGGTTTCTCATCTTCATCTACAAGAGTCCTGGAGATTCTCTGCTACGGCTTGGTAAATTTCATTTAGCTATTGAATCGCTCTTGATTCTCTTGATTTTTGTCTGATTCGATAAGAGTTTGGGAAAAAAGGAACTTTTGAAATTGGGTTTTGATCAAGAATCGAGCTTAGATCAAAGTAGAGGTTTTTAGGATGCCTTTGATGTAATTTATGATTTCAAGATTCAATAACACTCAGAAAAGTGAAATTCAACCAGTTTTGATGGCACAAAGTGTAACATTATCCAAAGATTCGGTTTATTGAAGTTTTCAGGCAGATTCAGCTGCTTAGAGAATCTTTTATTTCTTTGTAATCAGAGAGCTTTGTTCACTGATTACAATTTGGGAATAGTAATGATGTTCAGTTTCTGTGTTTACTGATGAATCTTGTTTTGAAAAAAAAAGTAGCCATGTTTCTACATTTTTGTAGGTCCTAAAGAGTATGTTGAGTTGTGGAATTGCCTTGCGCAATGGCGTGTAAGTGAACACTAAAAGTTCTTTTTCCTCCATGTAGCTCATTTCCAAGACTCGATCAAGTTGAAAAAGTGAATTCTTCTATGACTCAAAACTTGAGTGTTGTTGTTGTTGTTGTGTGTTGTTTTGTAGGCAATGTTTGACAGGTACGATAGAGATGGTAGCGGAAAGATGAATCCTTTAGAGCTCAGAGACGCTCTCTATCATCTCGGGTACATGCTTCCAACCTCGGTTCTCCAGCTTATCTTATCACAGTACGACGACGGGACTGGCAAAACTATTGACCTCTGTTTCGACAGGTTCCTCGAGTAAGTTTCTTTATCTATGTCTTCATCGATTCTGCGGTTCTTGATTCGGATTTCTAAATATTCATCGATCTTTTTCGTTCTTGCTGGATTTGCAGATGTGGGATGATTGTGAAGGTATGAACTATGATCTTTTTAAGCTCCATAAATGCATTTCCATGAATCTAACCACTTGAAATCGATTGAAACACGAGTTTTTTTACGGATTCTATCAGGGTTTGACTGAGAGGTTCAAAGAGAAGGACCCCGGTTACACTGGCTACGCAACGCTCTCTTACGATGTCTTCATGTCGATGGTCATTCCGTTCATTGCCTCATATGATTAGTGACGTTTTCTTTTCTTTTTTAACCATCTCAACTTCAAGTTGTACAAAAATGTATGTCTGAATAAATAGGAGAGTGATATCAAACTAATGAATAGGTAAAGTTAGTGTTGGTGGTGAAAGAGTGCAAGAGAGAGAAATAAAATGAAAGTTGTAAAGATTTTAATTAAGAAACAAAAGTGTTTTAACTTTGCATAAAAAATAGAAACTGCTACGAGCTAATATTTAACTGTTTACAAACAAAGAAACCTGAAGTCACCAAACCAAGGACCGAAAAGGCTCCTTGCCTTGAACGCCAAAACTCGGTCCATGTCAATGGCCTTCTGATTACAGACAAAACCTTGTTGAACTGTTGGTTAAGATCGTCGAGACCGCCATTATTATCGATGACAACATCAGCTTTGCTTCTTTTCAAATCCAACGACATCTGAGCCATCACTCTGTTTCTTGCATCTTCCTCACTCAGTCCATCTCTCTCCATCAGTCGCTTGAGCTGTGTTTCTTCACTGACATACACAACAACAATGGGTTTTGTCCATTTATCCATCTTTGCTTCGAACAACAATGGGATATCGACAACTATCACTTTAGCTCCTTTTGCCC
Organism: Alliaria petiolata; assembly: GCA_020283515.1. Lineage (NCBI taxonomy): Eukaryota > Viridiplantae > Streptophyta > Magnoliopsida > Brassicales > Brassicaceae > Alliaria > Alliaria petiolata. The sequence continues at coordinate 42,436,259 of JAHZTW010000003.1, forward strand.
ATTGTTTCAGGATCTCCCAAAAGATACCAGTTGATATATACGGTGCCATTAGCCTATAGAGTCAAAGAGACAACACGACACTCAAATTCAGGATCTCATCTAATAAACAGAAAAGACTCAGTTTCTTACTTGTTTAGTAGTTGGCGCTTGGAATCGGAAGAGAACACTATTTGACCGAGTTTTGGCCGATTTACTTCTCCACTAGGAAGCAGAATCTCTTCCCCAAAAGCTGCAACTACTCTTTTCCATCCACCGCTTCCTATCTTCAATACATTCTACAGAAACAAACACACAATTCCGCACTTCTCTTGAGTTAAATTGCATCTAGAAACTCTCTCTTTCAAATGGCAGCACAATAGTTCCAAGAAAGCTCTCAGCAACTTGAAACTAAACAAAGATATGGGTAACGAATGTACTATGATGACTTGATGAGCTATAAGATAAAAGGAAAATGAGAAATGCAAAAGGCAGAGATGTTACTCGAGCAACAACATCAGCGTCTACAATGGGAATGCCACTAGCCTTGAAGAGGTTAGAGACTGTACTCTTCCCAGACGCTATGCCTCCTGTTAGACCGACTATTCTCATTTCTCCTTTTTTTCCTCTTTCACTCCTCAGAAACACTATCGACTCCAACTGAGGTAAAAAACTACAACAAATGCAAGTAATTGTCATAATGGTGTTCTGAAAACTGCAATCATGCTCCAAAAATCCATCAAAGTCGCCGCCTTTACTCACTGTTTTCTCTCCATATATTCCAAAGAGACTACAAATTCAACAGGATCTAAACAAACGAAGGCTCACAAAGGATAAAGTGAAAGCTCTGAGGATAAACTTTTGTCAAGATGAAAATGAAGAACAGTGTTGAAAAAGTTACTTCAGGGCAATAAAAGACAATAAAAGATCAGATGAAGTTACATCAGGGCATAAAGGAATCATCTTTTCAATGAGGCTGACTGTAGCCTCCTTCCTAGCTCAGAGGAGAAGACTGTTCATCAACCAGCTTTGATTTGGGACAAAATGGATTTGGATAAAATAAAAAAAGCTCACTTATTTACCCCAATTCCCAATTTCTTTTGTCCATAAAGCAGCATCTAACCTAACATCGAGCTACAAATCGAAAGAGAAATACACACGCATATGGAAAGAACAGTTACCGTAGTCTTTCAGAAACTTCTTGTGACGTTCATAAGCGTTCAGGCCACGAATATGCGCTTGGTATCGCCTGTAGAGACGATTGAGCAATCAAATTATCAACAAAAGAAGGAAGAACACAGAATCGAACGGATTCGAACATAGTGAGCAACAGAAAGAAGGAAAATCGATTTTGGGAGAGATGGAACGAAGATTAACTGTTTCCGTTCTTCTCTGTCGCCGAAGAAGCCATGTCGCCGACGTCCGATGACACTAGTCGTTAACCTTTAGCTCTCTCTTTTTCCGATTTCTCCAATAGTTTTCTTAAAAGGCTTGGGCCGTATGTACAACAAATATGGGCCTTTGTGGCTAAATTGTTTTTGTGGGAATTATTAGTAGTAAACTTTTAATCTATGTTTATGACTAAAATCTCTCTGTTTCTTTTCTCATACTAGGTTATTAATCCGCGCTACGCGCAGATCTGTATTAATATTTTGGTTTAACCTTTTTAGCTAATATCTTTTAAATTATCAAAATCATAATAAATTTGTAGAAAACAAAATTTATATAAAATAATTTAAAATATAATGTGTAATTTTTCCTATTTTTGTTTAGAAAATTAAAAATCTTATTAACTAAAATAATAGTAATGATCACCTATCGAATTATCCAACTTCTACATGCACACACGTTTGATTTGGAGAAGAGTTTCAGTGATAAGATCTTGGTGTTTTATTTTGTTTTTCTTGTGATTTTTATAGTTCTTTCTCTCAGTTTTATGTGTTTAAATATTTGGTTTTTTGATTGAATGTCTCATTGATGTTGTGTAACTATGCATATATAATTTGTGATTCATGTTGATAACAATTTTTGTATTTTAAAAANTATTTACTTATGGATCTACTACGATTTAGTACTATTCAGAATGATTCAATGCGCATTTAACCATTCTAATTGCCCTTATTTACCAATATAAGACTCTATCCAATAAATTTAGCAAATAATTTAAAAAACCCAATGCCCTTAGAGATAAAGAACGATAGAAATCGGTTTGGAGCGGATGAAGAAAAAAATTGAATAGTGGGACCCGCATATAATTAAATTATTGGTTGAATGAAATTAATTATTTTTGTTTTTAGATTAAATATTAAAGTATTTATTATTTGATTTTTGATTTGTTTTAAAGGGAAGGAAGGAAGGGTAAAAAAGAGAGAATAAAAGGAGAGGGGTAGTGAGATTATGGAGAGGGTAGTGAGATTATTATCAAACAATTAGGGGCATTGTGGCTCTTCACCCTTGGGGAAGAAGACGATAAAAGACAGAAATTTAGAGAAGCCCTTCTTCGTCTTTTCACTCGTTTTCTTTTAAAATATAAATCAAAAAGAAAATAAATGTTATAACAGGGGCATTTGAGATTAAACTCCCGTACGGAGGGACATTTCAGATTACTCTCCTTTTTTCCTAGGAATTGTAGCCATTCCCTGATAACCTATGAGAAAATTGAGACAACAGCAATAACCAGATTTTCCTGGGTGAAGAGCCACAATGCCCCTAATTGTTTGATAATAATCTCACTACCGTCTCAATAATCTCACTACCCCTCTCCTTTTCTTTTCTCTTTTTTTACCTTTTCTTTCTTCCCTTTAAAATAAATCAAAAATCAAATAATAAATACTTTAATATTTAATCTAAAAACAAAAATAATTAATTTCATTCAACCAATAATTTAATTATATGCAGGTCTCACTATTCAATTTTTTTCTTCATCCGCTCCAAACCGATTTCTATCGTTCTTTATCTCTAAGGGCATTGGGTTTTTAAAATTATTTGCTAAATTTATTGGATAGAGTCTTATATTGGTAAATAAGGGCAATTAGAATGGTTAAATGCGCATTGAATCATTCTGAATAGTACTAAATCGTAGTAGATCCATAAGTAAATAAAAAAAATTATGGGTGACAGATCTGAGTATTACTAGGCTAACTGGTATTACTAATATATCAAGTATTACTAAGAGCAACTGGTATTACTGAGAGAACTCGCATTACGGGAACTAATGATATTTGTTATTCTTGTTCATGGGACAATGAATAAAGCTCATTGCATAGCCATATGTTTCGATTATGGGGGACGTTATTCAAAGGACGGTGATGACATAAAATGGGTGTCAAGAGAAGATGAAAAAGGAAGAACTCAAGAAACTAGGTTTCCATTTGTTGGAGAACAACGAGGAAGAGGAAGAGGAAGATCGAGATTGTATGGGTGGTTTGAGAATGATAGTATTGTAGCTTTATTTATGTTTTCATATTTCTGTTTTGGAATATTAGATATAACAGGTGTAATTAAGAGTATCCATAACTCATTTTCAATTTGATTTAAGAAGTTTATTAGAAAAGCAAACATACAAGACGAAACAAACAAATTTACGTTAGATAAGTAACTATTAAATGTTTAAAACGTATATTAAATAGGTAAAATAAATTTATAGCATAATGGTTTGTTATTAGAATATTTACACAACAAACACCTTACACTTTTATGATCACTTTGTTAATATTAACCACCTTAAGATGTAAAAGACACATAAGGTGAGTTTTAAAACATATTAATACATAAAATCTTTGGAAACATACTTTAACTCACTAAAATCAGCTGTAAAACTAAAAATAAAATTTTTATGGCTAGGTAAAACTAATTAAAATTGAAAACACCGAAAAGTACAACTATTTGCAAATCGGTATAACTAGATAACTAAGTGTAATTTTGGCGGCTGGCACTGAAGCCAAAAACGGCGCACATGTCAATTTGGCGGCGCACATGTGTTTTTTTGTATTTTTTCATTTATTTAAACATAGTTTTGGTGGAACACTATTCAAATTTGGTACAACTATATATAACTAGTTTTATATGATGTACAACTAAGTTAAATTGTATTTAAATTTTTTGAAAAAAATGAAATATCTTATTTATCCCAATATCCATCTTAAATAGAAAATAATAAAATACATGTGTTATATTTTTTGGTCGGATCCATGTTTAATATTTTCTGATTTTTTTTTGTTCATAATAATTTATAGAGTTCTAGGCGTTCATATACCCAATACAAATACATCAAAACTATAAGTTCTAGGCGTTCATATCCCAACCATCAAACTATCATTTATAAATAGATTTGTAGAGAATTTCCAAATTCCAATGTAACTCGAATTTTATGTTTATTTCAGATATAATACTTGATTTCGGGTTTGTCTATGGATTTCGGGTTTGTTGTTCGTTTCTGATTTCAAATTTCTGCGTGTTTGAATTTCTGATTTTCTGGGTTTTTGCGATTTAGTAATACTAGGTAACACTTGGTACAACTAGCTTCATCATCAAGAGATGAGAAGAGAGGAAGCATATCAGAGATAATTTCTCTCAGTCGAGAAGCAGACTCTGATTCTCTCTGCATTGAGAATGTTACTAATCCTTGAGCCATTTTCGTAGCACTGGACTCAGCAACTCTCGCCGCCTGGGATTCTCGATTTATCGTTCGTCACCGATGAATTTGGAGAAAGAGATTCGACGGGAACCAAGCAAATCCAAGCCAATCCTTTCTGCTGAATCGCCAGTTGTTGCGTTGGAATTGGTGGTGTACAGTGTGTCAGAGATGGAAAACAAAAAAGAAGAGAATTGGAGAAGAGAGAAGACGACGAAGGGAAAAGAAATGGAAATTGGATTTTGAGATTTTTTTGTTTCCTGGTTTTCTTTTTATTTTTCTTTACTTTATTGTGGTATTTTCGTGGTTGGATTTGTAAATTTTAGAATTCATTAAGGATTTAAGTGTCTTTACCAACGTTTTGGTTTAAAAAGAAAACCAAAAAGAAATTCTTAAACATAATTTTTGTGTTGACTGGGGTATTTGAGCCATTGTTCCGATTTTCCTAATTTCAGCCATTTCTAAGAAATTAAATTTCACTCTCTCATCGATGGCGTACTCAGACGCGTACGCACCGTCGGCGCCGGAGCTACCAGAATCGTTCGGAGAGCAGCTCAACGGGGAAGATAGATACTGTTACGCCTATCCATATAGCTCCTCCGGGATGTTTTCACCGGAAACGCATCCAGACATCGCGACGAGCTTCGAGTCGGCGGACAGACACCGGAGCGGATTCCTCGATGAGTCGGAGCTCCGGGAAGCGTTGTCGTTCTCTGGCTTCGAAGGGATTAGTAACAGAACGATTAGGTTTCTCATCTTCATCTACAAGAGTCCTGGAGATTCTCTGCTACGGCTTGGTAAATTTCATTTAGCTATTGAATCGCTCTTGATTCTCTTGATTTTTGTCTGATTCGATAAGAGTTTGGGAAAAAAGGAACTTTTGAAATTGGGTTTTGATCAAGAATCGAGCTTAGATCAAAGTAGAGGTTTTTAGGATGCCTTTGATGTAATTTATGATTTCAAGATTCAATAACACTCAGAAAAGTGAAATTCAACCAGTTTTGATGGCACAAAGTGTAACATTATCCAAAGATTCGGTTTATTGAAGTTTTCAGGCAGATTCAGCTGCTTAGAGAATCTTTTATTTCTTTGTAATCAGAGAGCTTTGTTCACTGATTACAATTTGGGAATAGTAATGATGTTCAGTTTCTGTGTTTACTGATGAATCTTGTTTTGAAAAAAAAAGTAGCCATGTTTCTACATTTTTGTAGGTCCTAAAGAGTATGTTGAGTTGTGGAATTGCCTTGCGCAATGGCGTGTAAGTGAACACTAAAAGTTCTTTTTCCTCCATGTAGCTCATTTCCAAGACTCGATCAAGTTGAAAAAGTGAATTCTTCTATGACTCAAAACTTGAGTGTTGTTGTTGTTGTTGTGTGTTGTTTTGTAGGCAATGTTTGACAGGTACGATAGAGATGGTAGCGGAAAGATGAATCCTTTAGAGCTCAGAGACGCTCTCTATCATCTCGGGTACATGCTTCCAACCTCGGTTCTCCAGCTTATCTTATCACAGTACGACGACGGGACTGGCAAAACTATTGACCTCTGTTTCGACAGGTTCCTCGAGTAAGTTTCTTTATCTATGTCTTCATCGATTCTGCGGTTCTTGATTCGGATTTCTAAATATTCATCGATCTTTTTCGTTCTTGCTGGATTTGCAGATGTGGGATGATTGTGAAGGTATGAACTATGATCTTTTTAAGCTCCATAAATGCATTTCCATGAATCTAACCACTTGAAATCGATTGAAACACGAGTTTTTTTACGGATTCTATCAGGGTTTGACTGAGAGGTTCAAAGAGAAGGACCCCGGTTACACTGGCTACGCAACGCTCTCTTACGATGTCTTCATGTCGATGGTCATTCCGTTCATTGCCTCATATGATTAGTGACGTTTTCTTTTCTTTTTTAACCATCTCAACTTCAAGTTGTACAAAAATGTATGTCTGAATAAATAGGAGAGTGATATCAAACTAATGAATAGGTAAAGTTAGTGTTGGTGGTGAAAGAGTGCAAGAGAGAGAAATAAAATGAAAGTTGTAAAGATTTTAATTAAGAAACAAAAGTGTTTTAACTTTGCATAAAAAATAGAAACTGCTACGAGCTAATATTTAACTGTTTACAAACAAAGAAACCTGAAGTCACCAAACCAAGGACCGAAAAGGCTCCTTGCCTTGAACGCCAAAACTCGGTCCATGTCAATGGCCTTCTGATTACAGACAAAACCTTGTTGAACTGTTGGTTAAGATCGTCGAGACCGCCATTATTATCGATGACAACATCAGCTTTGCTTCTTTTCAAATCCAACGACATCTGAGCCATCACTCTGTTTCTTGCATCTTCCTCACTCAGTCCATCTCTCTCCATCAGTCGCTTGAGCTGTGTTNCTGAAGTCACCAAACCAAGGACCGAAAAGGCTCCTTGCCTTGAACGCCAAAACTCGGTCCATGTCAATGGCCTTCTGATTACAGACAAAACCTTGTTGAACTGTTGGTTAAGATCGTCGAGACCGCCATTATTATCGATGACAACATCAGCTTTGCTTCTTTTCAAATCCAACGACATCTGAGCCATCACTCTGTTTCTTGCATCTTCCTCACTCAGTCCATCTCTCTCCATCAGTCGCTTGAGCTGTGTTTCTTCACTGACATACACAACAACAATGGGTTTTGTCCATTTATCCATCTTTGCTTCGAACAACAATGGGATATCGACAACTATCACTTTAGCTCCTTTTGCCCATTGTTTCAGGATCTCCCAAAAGATACCAGTTGATATATACGGTGCCATTAGCCTATAGAGTCAAAGAGACAACACGACACTCAAATTCAGGATCTCATCTAATAAACAGAAAAGACTCAGTTTCTTACTTGTTTAGTAGTTGGCGCTTGGAATCGGAAGAGAACACTATTTGACCGAGTTTTGGCCGATTTACTTCTCCACTAGGAAGCAGAATCTCTTCCCCAAAAGCTGCAACTACTCTTTTCCATCCACCGCTTCCTATCTTCAATACATTCTACAGAAACAAACACACAATTCCGCACTTCTCTTGAGTTAAATTGCATCTAGAAACTCTCTCTTTCAAATGGCAGCACAATAGTTCCAAGAAAGCTCTCAGCAACTTGAAACTAAACAAAGATATGGGTAACGAATGTACTATGATGACTTGATGAGCTATAAGATAAAAGGAAAATGAGAAATGCAAAAGGCAGAGATGTTACTCGAGCAACAACATCAGCGTCTACAATGGGAATGCCACTAGCCTTGAAGAGGTTAGAGACTGTACTCTTCCCAGACGCTATGCCTCCTGTTAGACCGACTATTCTCATTTCTCCTTTTTTTCCTCTTTCACTCCTCAGAAACACTATCGACTCCAACTGAGGTAAAAAACTACAACAAATGCAAGTAATTGTCATAATGGTGTTCTGAAAACTGCAATCATGCTCCAAAAATCCATCAAAGTCGCCGCCTTTACTCACTGTTTTCTCTCCATATATTCCAAAGAGACTACAAATTCAACAGGATCTAAACAAACGAAGGCTCACAAAGGATAAAGTGAAAGCTCTGAGGATAAACTTTTGTCAAGATGAAAATGAAGAACAGTGTTGAAAAAGTTACTTCAGGGCAATAAAAGACAATAAAAGATCAGATGAAGTTACATCAGGGCATAAAGGAATCATCTTTTCAATGAGGCTGACTGTAGCCTCCTTCCTAGCTCAGAGGAGAAGACTGTTCATCAACCAGCTTTGATTTGGGACAAAATGGATTTGGATAAAATAAAAAAAGCTCACTTATTTACCCCAATTCCCAATTTCTTTTGTCCATAAAGCAGCATCTAACCTAACATCGAGCTACAAATCGAAAGAGAAATACACACGCATATGGAAAGAACAGTTACCGTAGTCTTTCAGAAACTTCTTGTGACGTTCATAAGCGTTCAGGCCACGAATATGCGCTTGGTATCGCCTGTAGAGACGATTGAGCAATCAAATTATCAACAAAAGAAGGAAGAACACAGAATCGAACGGATTCGAACATAGTGAGCAACAGAAAGAAGGAAAATCGATTTTGGGAGAGATGGAACGAAGATTAACTGTTTCCGTTCTTCTCTGTCGCCGAAGAAGCCATGTCGCCGACGTCCGATGACACTAGTCGTTAACCTTTAGCTCTCTCTTTTTCCGATTTCTCCAATAGTTTTCTTAAAAGGCTTGGGCCGTATGTACAACAAATATGGGCCTTTGTGGCTAAATTGTTTTTGTGGGAATTATTAGTAGTAAACTTTTAATCTATGTTTATGACTAAAATCTCTCTGTTTCTTTTCTCATACTAGGTTATTAATCCGCGCTACGCGCAGATCTGTATTAATATTTTGGTTTAACCTTTTTAGCTAATATCTTTTAAATTATCAAAATCATAATAAATTTGTAGAAAACAAAATTTATATAAAATAATTTAAAATATAATGTGTAATTTTTCCTATTTTTGTTTAGAAAATTAAAAATCTTATTAACTAAAATAATAGTAATGATCACCTATCGAATTATCCAACTTCTACATGCACACACGTTTGATTTGGAGAAGAGTTTCAGTGATAAGATCTTGGTGTTTTATTTTGTTTTTCTTGTGATTTTTATAGTTCTTTCTCTCAGTTTTATGTGTTTAAATATTTGGTTTTTTGATTGAATGTCTCATTGATGTTGTGTAACTATGCATATATAATTTGTGATTCATGTTGATAACAATTTTTGTATTTTAAAAGAAATTAGATATGCTGTTTTATCAATTTTTTTTAATTTGAATACAAAGTGTAATGCGAATTTGTTGGAATATACAGAGCAACTGGTTGCTCGGTTGCTAATATGCATACTGAGTTTTGCACAAATGTGTTTGTGACAATTAAGAAAAAGATCGAGTTGTCGCGAACAACAAAAGGCTGCATGTAGTTTTGTTGGGAAACATCAATGTTCATGCAAAGTCGTTTCTTGATTCTCCACCAGGCCTTCCATGTTTTTTTAACTTATACCTCTATTCAGTTTATCATTGATATCTGTTTTATTTTCAGTATATTATTTGATAATTTTGGTTTTTAAACTTGTAAGATGATGCGGAGTCTTCACATCATTTTTACTGTTTTTATCTTTATTTGTTTTTTCCATGTTTTGATTTGAATAGTCTATCTAGATATACCAATCTAAGTTTGATTCATAAATCCGTCATACTTTATTATTTAAATAGAATTTTAAAAGGTGTTAGTCATGTGTTGTTAATGTTGGCTCATATATAAGTAGTGGCTATGTATAAAAAAAATATTTTACTACTTAGTATATTTCGAGTATAAAAGTTACTTGTGTAGTGTGTTTTTTTATAGTTTTTAAATCAGAAGCATATAGTGTATTAGTCTTTGTATATTTAAAGAGTATGTTTGATTTATGTCGGTTTGTTTTGATCTAGTTAAATTCAACTTCTTATGTTTAAATAGAAATCTTTATTTGGACAAATGAAGTTGATTTTTTAATCTTATGTATAGCTTAATGCATTATCTTTAACTTTTTATTTGTTAAAATCTCTCAAGTTTTTTTTAATTAAACATTTTTATATAGAGTTTCAAAGAGTAAGAATATAATAAATTAATTTTGTAAGTGTTATGAAACTGAATGTTTCTGTGTCTATTAATGAATGACCAAGGGTCCATATATATAGTGGTTTACATGAAGGGAGAAAGGAAATATTACATAAACAAGAAAAAGAAAACCTTGGACACAAGAAATAAGAAAACTCTAAGTATGGGCCGACTTAGTCTTGGTTATATTGGGCCGGTTATGGAGTCCATCACTAATCGATTTATAACACTCCCCCTTGGATGACATAACCGTGCCAGATGCTAAGGATCTTTGTAATACGCTTATGGATGTTGCCTCATTAAAACCTTACCAGGAAAACCCAGTGGGACAAAACCATGGTGAAGGAAAAAGAGTACAACACGTATTACTCCCCCTGATTTGAGCATCACTGAAGATCTCCAAGTCTTCGCATTCCAATATGATGTATGAGTTTCTTGAGTGTCGAAGTCGGCAATGCCTTGGTGTATAGATCGGCTGAATTTTCACTTGATCGGATTTGCAGAACTTGAACTTGACCGTCCTTTTGTAGTTCATGCGTGAAGAAGAACTTCGGTAAAATGTGATTCGTCCGGTCGCCTTTGATGTAGCCGTCCTTGAACTATGCAATGCAGGCCGCATTGTCCTCGTACATAATGGTTGGTTCCTTATCTTCAACCATGCCACAATCTGATCGGATATGTTGGGTCATTGACCTTAACCAAACACATTCGCGGCTGGCCTCATGAATTGCCAATAGCTCTGCGTGATTGGACGAAGTGGCCGCGATTGTTTGCTTCATAGATCGCCAAGAAATTGCTGTCCCACCTTGCGTGAAAACATAACCGGTTTGCGATCTAACATTGTGAGGATCCGACAGATAACCTGCATCGGCAAAACCAACTAAACCTTCTTTGTTAAGGTTAGTATAAAATAAGCCTAAATCCTTTGTCCCTTGTAGGTAACGCAGGATATGCTTGATACCGTTCCAGTGCCTTTGAGTTGGATCTGATGGTCTCCTTTCTTTCTTATAACCATGCTGACCTTAATCTCATACATACACCACTGCTATGATTTAATGATCGATTGATAGTTTGTATCATCGAAAACCAATTAACCTTTCTTTGGACATGTTTAATATTTATATGGACTGATTTAGATTGTTCTTATAGAACTTATTTACCAAGTATTACTTGGTCTATACTATATGCAGCTGCTTTATTTTCAGTCCATAAACAGCTTAGGAACAATGCTGTTCTTGAGAACTTCTTTTCTCATCTTTCTGGTACCTTTATTTATCATTTATCCAGTGATTCATATGCTGCTTACTATATCAATCTGATTTCTTTCTTATGTGTCCAGACATCATAAATTTTCGAGTTTGTAGCAGCATCCACCACATTTGGAGTATATCTCCTTATAATTTGTTCCTTAGTCTCTGTGAGTATCCTTATGTAACCAAGCTATCTCGAAATGCTTGTAAAACATGAACACTTTAGATCATGTGGTCTCACGATTTTCTTTTCTTCACAGGACTTATTTATCCACTGGTTTAATCATCTGATGGCGTTTTCTTATGTGGCCAATACGCCTATCACTTTCATAATCCCACGTTTCCTTTTATCTTATGAATGCATTCTTATTCGTGGGTTCTGATCCTCGCTTGTTTCTTTATTGTTCAAGTGCTACTATCTTGTATGCGCTCTCTTAAACATTTTGGTGTTAACACTCTTATGTAGTTCCTATTTTGATCCAGACATGATTTGATCGATCTGAGATTTCATTATCCAGGACCTTTATTACCTTGCAGCTTGGCGTCCCAAGCTACACGGTTTGGTACCTTAGATGTTCAGCTGGCCAGCCTTCTATCTCTACGTCTGGACTGGTTTCCTTAATAAACTCGGATTTGTATTATGCACCCTTTTTCTTTCCGAGGTTTCTTATCTTATGGAACTCATTGGTCTATCTTGTATAGACTTCGTAGCAACTTGATTGTGTCTCTAAGACATCAATTTCGTGGTGCTTAAGCTGATATGACTTAGTCATTTCTTTCCTTTTTCGGGTCAATGTGTCTGGCATCTGATTCTGCTAGCTTTATATGATCTTTGTATTTGGACGTCTTTAAATCTTTTTCTAGTCCGAGGATCTTGCCAAGACAATGATGGTTGATACCATTCCTTTATTTATCAGCTTATTACATTTCTCCTTATAATGTTGGATATTCAGATTCATTAAACTCGTGTAATCCGTGTCCCTTGGCCACTAAATAGATCACCCATATTTGGCTCAAGGTTTCTTTAAAATTTGTAGGAGAAACATTTCTTATCCAACATATATATATTCCCAATCTCCTTATGAGATTCCATCTTAGACGGCACATATGTATGTGGTGGTTTTAATCAAAATATCTTAAGATGGTATATGTCTGGCTCATGACCCGTATTCAATCTGAGATGGAAATATCTATGCTCACTTATATGGCCTGATGCATATTGATCTTATATACATGTAAAACTTGTGATGTCTCCAAGCTGATAGACTTTAGGGTCTAAACCTTATAGGTAATGACCTTTGTTTATAAAATTCGGCCAAGTCTTATTATGATCATCGAATTTGTAGTATAGTCATGGACCACGGGTATGTCCTCACTCCCCCTCATGAATATACTATAATTTCGTGATGCTTGAGACAATAAATGTGATGAGTTTCCCTTGTGCACAAGTAACACAACGTGAGACTCTATGGGATAACTCTTTGTGTCGTTTTCATGATCAATCTTTGCATCAAGTTTTGGACTTGGATGGCTAGTCCAGTCATGCCATATAGTGTAAATTTCGTGGGGTATACCAATTGTGGTTACCATGGCTTTTGCCTCTATCATACTGATCTTTGGCATAGTCTAGATCAGTAGAGTATAGTCTCGACCATTTTCTTTTAATGCCTTAGGCGATCTTAAGGAACTTTCATTTCCTTTTTGCCCATTGTTTCTATTTGGAAACCATTCTTATAACTCAATGGGCTTTGTATGGGTGAAAAATTCATGCCCTTTAGGCAATGCCTTTTTGGTCGAGATTTTATACTTGTACTTTTGAACTCATATTGCCGTTTATATAAGCAATAAAACATTCATATTATCAAGCAAAAATCAAACAAGATAAAAGCAATAAAATAAACTCAAAGTAGTTCTAAAATGTCAAAGAAAAACATAAAATCAGAATGTCGAGATCCCATTTCTTTAGTCAATGTATAAGCCGGCCTCTCAGCCCATGTATTTCCACACGACTTCATCCTTATTATTATTAGCATTATTTGCTTCAGGAGGTCTCATCTCACTGTTACGTTGCTCAATGTATCTTTTCTGCAGTTTCTCAAATCTGATGATAGTATCTCTATGCTTTTGGCTTTCAATTTCATTATTGCCATTAATGATACATCTCCTGAGTCCTCTAGACTTCAGAGCAACTCTAGTATTCATTACCCATTCTAGAAAATTATCTCCAGAGAGATTTAGGGCAGAATAATCTGAGGGTTCGAATCTCGACATCTGAATCACATTATCAATCAATACAAGAATTTAGAATTCATGCAAACAATGCATATGATTTCAAGACATTCGACTATTTCTTACAATGCTAGGTCTATATGTATCAAAATGAGATAATGTGCATAAGCCACACGGCTTAATTATATGCTTGAGCCACACGGCTATGAGAAGAGGATATGGTTTCAAGGTCCTTAATATATTCAGGGTTTCGGTTTATGAATGCATCAAGAGAAACTATCATCTTAGCTCTCATGCAATAATCAATCAAGTACTAATCATTCCTAAACCTCAAAATAAAAATTCGAATTTAATCAATATGGTAATTAGGGTTTTCAAGGCCCTTTAGGATTCAAATTCGAACTAGGGTTTTAAGAATCAATATACAATGAATCTATCAATGTCTAAGCTATCATGCGATTAACAATTAATCATGTCATCGGTTTTTATCAAGTAATCATGTGATTTTCTATGTACAAAAATCAATGCTAGACAAGCAAGATCCAGGAAAATAATAAAAGGAAAAGATCATGCAAGGATTATGATTTTTCAAAATTTCCTTTTCCAAAAAGGAAAAAGGATTAGAATTTCCTTTTCTAAAAAGGAAAAGAATAGAACTTCTTATTCATGATGGGATTGGCGATTTCTATCCCTTTTCAGGTTTCGATTTTCATGATTGATGCATGCAACAAGCAATCTAACAATCCTAATTTTCAAGACAAGCAATCCGATTTCAATTTAGGTATTAGGGTTCATGCTATTTTATCATGCATACTAGGGTTTCAATTTAGAGTTCATGCAATCAATCAATCAAAAACAAGAAAGTCTGATTTTTAGGGTTTGAATTTGCTTAGGTTCAGATTCGATTCAGAGTTCTTAAGAGATCAAGCAAGTAGAACAATTAAATCGATTTTAGGGTTCATGTATATTAGGGTTTCAAATTCGATTTCTTTGTTCTTGAGTTTTAGGGATTTTATTCTACCTGTGATCACCGATTTGGGTTGACTGGATATGAACCGGGAGCTAAAGACCTCGGAAAACAAAACCTCAGGATCGGATTTGCTTGGAGGCGGCGGCGGCAGATCGTCGGAATTAGGGTTTAGGGGCCGGCGGCTGCTTCAGGGTTTTTCAGAGCTCTCGTGCTGATAACGTGTTATGAAACTGAATGTTTCTGTCTCTATTAATGAATGACCAAGGCTCCATATATATAGTGGTTTACATGAAGGGAGAAAGGAAATATTACATAAACAAGAAAAAGAAAACCTTGGACACAAGGAATAGGAAAACTCTAAGTATGAGCCGACTTAGTCTTGGTTATATTGGGCCGGTTATGGAGTCCATCACTAATCGATTTATAACAGTAAGATGATTTTTTGTGTGTTAATTTAACTTTTTGATTATTGATTTCTATATTTGTTTTTTTGGTTAGTTTAGCTTTTCTGACATTGAATTTCTATTTTATTTTGGCAAACGCTATAGATTTGGATTTTTGACATAAATTCTTTTTATCTATTTTGTTAGTTAAACTTTTTTTTATCTTAATTTTCTATTATACTATGAGTATTTTCGTTTTTTGTGTTATTTAATTTATTTAAATTGTTCATCATATTTAACATTTTTGTTTAATGAAAACGCTGATTTGAACCAACGAGATTGAGTTTCTTCGTCCTATGTAAACGACCTCAATGACATAATGCTTGATGATTTTTTTCTTTGTTAATTTAACTCTTTTTATTTTGACATAAAATTGTTTTGGAAGNAAAAGTAAAGAGTTATCTAAGTAAAATTCAAATTTGCCCCACCAATTCTTATTTATCCCATTTTTACCCCATCTTTAAAACTCAAAATCAATGCATCCCTTAACCTTTCAACATAGCATGATGAGTCCCACACATGTCGTAGGCATTAAGTTTTCAAAAAGTTTCTCCTCTCCAAAATCCAAGTCATATTTCTTTGAAAATGAAAGAGTTATCTAAGTAAAATTCAAATTTGACCCACCAATTGTTATTTATCCCATTTTACCCCATTTTAAAAACTCAAAATTAATGCATCCCTTGACCTTTGAACATAGCGTGATGAGTCCCACACAGGTCGTAGGCATTAAATTTTCAAAAAGTTTCTCCTCCCCAAAATCGCATATCATATTTCTTTGAAAAGGAAAGAGTTATCTAAGTAAAATTCAAATTTTCCCCACCAATTATTAATTATCTCATTTTTGCCCCATCTTTAAAACTCAAAATCAATGCATCCCTTGGCCTTTGAACATAGCATGAAGAGTCTCACACATGTCGTAAGCGTTAAGTTTTCAAAAAGTTTCTTCTCTCCAAAATCACAGGTCATATTTCTTTGAAAAGGAAAGAGTTATCTAAGTAAAATTCAAATTTACCCCACCAATTCTTATTTATCCCATGTTTACCCCATCTTTAAAACTCAAAATCAATGCATCCCTTGATCTTTGAACATAGCTTGATGAGTCCCACACAGGTCGTAGGCGTTAAGTTTTCAAAAAGTTTATCGTCTCCAAAATCGCAGGTCATATTTCTTTGAAAAGGAAAGGGTATTCTAAGTAAAATTAAAATTTGCCCCACCAATTATTATTTATCTCATTTTTGCCCCATCTTTAAAACTCAAAATCAGTGCATCCCTTGGCCTTTGAACATAGTCTGATGAGTCCCACACAGACCGTAGGCGTTAAGTTTTCAAAAAGTTTCTCCTCTCCAAAATCGCAGGTCATATTTCTTTGAAAAGGAAAGAGTTATCTAAGTAAAATTCAAATTTGTCCCACCAATTCTTATTTATCCCATTTTTACCCCATTTTTAAAACTCAAAATCAATGCATCCCTTGACCTTTGAACATAGCCTGATGAGTCCCACACAGGTCGTATGCGTTAAGTTTTCGAAAAATTTCACCTCTGCATAATCGCAGGTCATATTTCTTTGAAAAGAAAAGAGTTGTCTAAATAAAATTCAAATTTGCTACACCAATTCTTATTTATCTTATTTTTACCCCATCTTTAAAACTCAAAATCAATGCATCCATATTGACTTTTTAACATAGTTTGATGAATCCCACACAGATCGTAGGCATTAAGTTAGGCCCGCATGCATATCGCAGGTCAGAGTAATTTACTTGATGTTCAAAAATGACACGTACACAGCAGAGTCGAATGCTTTCATTATCGTAACTTGTATAACTATTAGCATAATTAAGAAACTTATTCACACAGTCTTGATTCAAATATCTTTCCTATAAACAAAAAGAAACAAAAATCAATTAGATAAGAAAGGTTAATTGAATTTCTACACATATATACGAAATCAAACCACGTGATAATGACCCCTCCACATTCCCGAAATTAGAAATATAGCAAACTTGTCAAAAAGTATCTCATTTCCACGAAATCTCATGTCATGTTTCTATGAAAACGAAAGAGAGTTGCCTGAGTTTTAAAGTAATTTCACTTTTGCCCATCAGATTTTATTTATCAATTTTCACCCCCTTGTTAAAACTCAAAATTAAAATGCATTTCTTGACCATAAAGCATATACAAGTCTCATGTCACACGGACACACACACACGCGGGCCGTTGGTGTTAAGTTTGAGTTCATGATTTCGCTGTCAATGAATCTGGTCAGAATAATCGACTTGTTGAAAATGTTATGTGATTGTGATGGCCTGATGGGGATGAGTCGGATGACTGAATATGAAATACGAACTTCCAAAATTTCAAGACATAACACGGATATAACATACGAAAAATATCGAGTGCAAGGAAAAGCAATAAATTTTGATAATCAAAAGTAGAAACTTATGATGGTTTACAAGGAAAAACTGAATTAACATTCCTCAATCTCTCATAATATTTGTTCTACGCTCTTGTGATAAAGCACTTTTACATTTTTTTTTTTTTGTTTGAAAACAGGTTTGAACTTTTACATATTTGAACATAAGCTCTAGAGCTAATTGATGGATATGTTTTTGTTTGAAACCAATATAATATCTATCTACCTGCGAGGGTCCACTAATTGCTCGCAATCGCATTTGTATATATTAACCCCTATGATGATCATATCAATCGAGCTTGACTTATTGGCCGTTGATCTTCCTCTTGCAGATAGTAGTTTTTACAAGTTCTTCACCCGTTTGAATAAATCATATAGCCCATATATATATATATATATAGATTAATAACTATTTCTTCTATATATTTATCTCCTTTTTTTGCTAAAAATATATACCTCCTTTTCTTAGTAATCTTCCGCTTTTTTATTTTTAAAAAAACATTCTACGCTATTCGCATGATTTTCCTTGCGTTGCATGAAACATTCCTCTTTTGACAATATTTACATATTTATAATAAGCTATCTCCCATTGGTCTCGTATCCACACTAATACACTATCTGCTTTCTCGTGTATTTACTAAAACAAAGGGTAATAAATGAATGCAATCTAATGTTTTAAAAAAATAAAATGAATGCAAACCCTTAGGATTAATCAAGGTATAGGATTAATCAAGGTATATTATGACAACGGATTAAACGGATGAGATCAAAATAAAACCGTACTAGTGTACTACTATATAAATAAAATATTTGGCATATAATGCGACAAAAATGTTTTCGTCTTGTTGTTTTCGAGAAGCTTCTTTTGCGATTAAACATTATGCAATTCCACGTCAGCAGCGCATTACAAACAATGCAAGACTACACACGACCTTGGGTCAGCATTAGAAAGACCAACCCTGACTTGCCACGTCATCACATGCCAGCTATTCCCGACGAGGGTATTATCGTAAATTACTCAGACCAGAGAGAACCCTTGGTTTGCTCTCTCGTCAGGCGAAGGGGGAAAA
This sequence comes from Alliaria petiolata, assembly GCA_020283515.1. Taxonomy (NCBI): domain Eukaryota; kingdom Viridiplantae; phylum Streptophyta; class Magnoliopsida; order Brassicales; family Brassicaceae; genus Alliaria; species Alliaria petiolata. The sequence continues at coordinate 42,454,856 of JAHZTW010000003.1, forward strand.
AAAAGTGTAATTTAAAGCGCAGCAGTAAAATCCCATTTTCTTTGTTATCTCGTTTGTTAGGAGGGGAGAGAGAGAGAAAGAGCAAAACACAGAGTGGAGAGAGAGAGACGTAGGGTTGGTTTTTCGTTAGGGTTATCTCGGTCAATCGTAGTATCTCCGGTGTGATTTTCAGGTAATACACGGTGGTTTGTGCTTTTTCGTCACTTCTTCTGGGTTTGATCTGTGTATCGACTTGGATTTTCCACTCGATTGGGTGGATCCGCTTCCATTTTGGGGTTATGGTTAACTGATGATTTTGGGATTTGGGTGTTTCATCGATCTTCTGAAATTTCGGATCTAGTAGCTTCGTTGCGGTTTTCGTGCGTGTGTATGAGCTCGTGTTCGAATTTCTTAGGGTTTTTGTTCGTGTTGATAGTATCATCGTCTCGTACTATGTTTTTTCCGTTTTTGCTTTTATTTTTCATGGATGATTTCGAAATCTTCTTTTCCGGCTGTGGGTTGAGCTTCTGAATGTGTGTTTAGTTTATTTATGTCTCGAGTGTGACTCATTGTTTTCCGTTTTTGCTGTTATTTTTCTCAGTAATTATAATGGTGAGGAAGAAGAGAACCGATGGTTCATCTGAAGGAGGTGAAGGGTCTGGCTCCCGTGAAGCTGGTCCAGCCTCTGGTGGTGGAGGACGTGGCGGTTCTCAGCGTGGTGGCCTCCAGCAGGGAGGAGGACAGCAGCAAGGAGGAAGAGGACAGCAGCAAGGAGGAAGGGGTTATAATCCTCAGTCTCAACAGGGAGGTCGTGGTGGTGGTCGTGGATATGGAGGACCTCCACCAGAGTACGGTGGACCACAAGAGTACCAAGGAAGAGGAAGAGGAGGACCTCCTCAACAGCACGGTGGACCACAAGAGTACCAAGGAAGAGGAAGAGGAGGGCCTCCTCAACAAGGAGGTCGAGGAGGGTATGGTGGTGGCCGTGGAGGCGGACCACCGCAGAGACAATCATTTCCCGAGCTGCACCAAGCTACTTCACCTACTTATCAAGCGGTGTCTTCTCAGCCTGCACCGTCTGAGGTGAGTCCTACCCAGACCCAGATGCCGGGACCTCCTGTTCCGGTTCAGCAATTCGAACAGATGTCTATTGAACAAGGAGGTCCAAGTCAGGTCATGCAGCCTTTGCCATCCTCTAGTAAAGCCTACAAGTTTCCAATGAGGCCTGGTAAAGGACAGACCGGCAAGCGATGCATTGTGAAGGCTAACCACTTCTTTGCTGAGTTGCCTGACAAGGATTTGCACCAGTATGATGTAAGTTTTTGACTCACTTGTTCCCTTGGTATTTTTTGTAAGTTACACTACATCTGATGTCTGTTTTTGGGTTTTACAGGTTACCATTACTCCTGAAGTTACATCAAGGGGTGTTAATCGTGCTGTGATGAAAGAGTTGGTTAACTTGTATCGTGAATCACACCTTGGAAGGAGACTTCCGGCGTATGATGGCCGAAAAAGTCTGTACACTGCTGGACCGCTTCCCTTCGTCTCCAAGGAGTTCAGAATCATGCTTCTTGACGAGGAAGAAGGGCCTGGGGGACAAAGGTCAGTTCTTATATTTTTCTTTTTTCTGATCTTCCTATGAAGTAATTTTCAGAATGAATAATGGATTTCTTCTTTTACAGACGGGAGAGGGAGTTCAAAGTTGTGATCAAGCTAGCTGCACGTGCTGATCTGCATCACCTAGGATTGTTTTTAGAGGGGAAACAATCTGATGCCCCGCAGGAAGCTCTGCAGGTTCTTGACATTGTTCTTCGTGAGCTGCCTACATCTAAGTACGTTCACTCATCCTATGGATGTTTGCTACTCAACTACTATGCTTACATGGCTCAGATGGTTTAGTTTTGCTAACATGTTAGAATCAGGTATACCCCCGTGGGCCGATCGTTTTATTCTCCTAATATAGGAAGAAAGCAATCATTGGGGGATGGCTTGGAGAGCTGGCGTGGATTCTACCAAAGCATTCGTCCTACACAGATGGGCTTATCACTCAACATTGGTGCGATGGATTTCTGCATTACCTTGATTAAATTTTTCATAAATGGATCTCCTTGTAATGTCTCAGCTAATGTTTGTGCTGCAATTTTGTCTCTTTTTGTAGATATGTCATCGACAGCATTCATAGAGGCACTTCCTGTGACTGAATTTGTTTGCGAGTTGCTGAATCGAGATATTAGATCCCGGCCTTTATCTGATGCTGATCGTGTGAAGGTATGATTCATTGTTTGGTCGTTTGTTACTTGTTAGTTGTTTACTAGTGTTTATTTTCTGGTTATCATTGTATGTTCGTTTGTCACTTGTTGCTAGTGTTTATGCTTCTATATCTGAAGTGAAATGTTGCGTTCTTCACCATCTTGTTTTTACTGATTCTAAATCTTGTTCTGTTAACAGATAAAGAAGGCCCTTAGAGGTGTCAAGGTTGAGGTGACCCATAGAGGAAACATGCGCCGAAAGTACCGTATTTCTGGCTTGACTGCTGTGGCCACTCGAGAACTGACGTGCGTATTTGTTTTAGCTTGGTTTGCTAATTCTTATTTCGTGATTGCTGAATCAGGAGAAGTTTATGTTTCTTTTCTGCATTGTACTCTGCAGGTTTCCTGTCGACGAAAGAAATACCCAGAAATCTGTAGTAGAATACTTCTATGAAACATATGGCTTCCGCATTCAGCACACGCAGCTACCATGCTTGCAAGTTGGGAATTCTAACAGGCCAAATTACCTACCAATGGAGGTACCTTCAAAATTCATCATCAACTGTTGTTAGCTCACAAATACTTCGTATGCTAATGTGCTGTTGTTCTACAGGTCTGCAAGATTGTTGAGGGTCAGAGGTACTCAAAAAGGTTGAACGAGAGACAGATAACTGCTTTGCTGAAGGTGACTTGTCAGCGCCCCCAAGAACGAGAAAAAGATATCTTGCGGGTATGTTTTTTTTTATGTTGGATATTTTGTTTTCCTTTTCACTTGAATGCTATTGCAAGTCTCTCATGCAAACTGTTTTAATACATATAAATGCGTGGTTAAAGGCTCATTTTTGTTGGATAGCGTAGAGCCTGTTTCTTCTTGCTTGGCTTTATTTGTTTCCATGAAGCAAGTGATTTTCTTACTAGATGTTGCCTTTAGCTGATAATAGTGAGGCATGTCGCATTTTCAGAGTTTTGCTCTTACTAGAGCCGCCTGCTTACCTGTAGATATATGTTATCACTTGACTTTTGTCAGCCGTAGCCGTAGGTACAGTGTTTAAAGACTGTTGTTTATTTCTAACATGATTTGATGTTTTCTGATTGCCTAGACGGTAGAACTCAATGATTATGCTAAAGATCCCTATGCTAAGGAGTTTGGCATCAAGATAAGTGCGACACTTGCTTCTGTGGAGGCTCGAATTCTGCCTCCTCCATGGGTATAGTAACTGTCCCTTTTCCTATTCCGATTTCCCTTTTTTTTTATGTTTATAACTAAATTAGAGTTTTAATGTGTGTCAATTGTTAATTTTGCAGCTTAAGTACCATGATTCTGGAAGGGAAGGGACTTGCCTGCCTCAAGTTGGTCAGTGGAACATGATGAATAAGGTAACTTGCTGAAATGGTTATAACATTTTTTAGCCTAGTGTTTGTGCATATTATTCTGTAATTCTGTTCTCTTATATGGGTTGTGTGTGTGTGCAGAAAATGATCAATGGCGGAACAGTGAATAACTGGATCTGCATCAACTTCTCTAGGCAAGTGCCGGACAATCTAGCACGTACTTTCTGTCAGGAACTTGCTCAGATGTGCCACGTATCTGGCATGGTAAGTCTTGTAAAGCACAACTTGATCAATTTATTAACCTTTCATACCTTGAAATTTGGATTATTTCTTACCTGCAGGCATTTAATCCGGATCCAGTCCTTCCACCAGTCAGTGCTCGCCCTGAGCAAGTTGAGAAGGTCTTGAAAACTCGATATCATGATGCCACAGCCAAGCTCGCTCAGGGAAAAGAGATTGATCTCCTTATTGTCATTCTGCCAGACAATAATGGATCATTATATGGTATGAGCCATGTTCTAGGACGCTTTAGTGTCTGTTTTGCATACAAACAGGCTTCTTAATCATTATTTATCTTTCAAATATCCATTGCAGGTGATCTGAAGCGCATCTGTGAGACTGAACTAGGCATTGTTTCTCAGTGTTGCCTGACTAAACATGTCTTTAAGATGAGCAAACAATATATGGCTAATGTTGCTTTGAAGATTAATGTCAAAGTTGGAGGCAGGAATACAGTGCTTGTTGATGCCTTATCAAGGCGAATTCCTCTAGTCAGTGATCGCCCCACCATAATCTTTGGTGCTGATGTAACCCATCCTCATCCTGGAGAGGATTCAAGCCCGTCCATTGCTGCTGTAAGACTCTCTTTCAACATCTTGTTCTGTGAAAGCGTGCTTTATTTGATCTCTGTGCTTTCTCTGTTTGACAATATAAAATTTTGCTCTTTAGGTTGTCGCGTCTCAGGACTGGCCTGAGATTACCAAATATGCTGGATTGGTTTGTGCTCAAGCGCATAGACAGGAGCTCATTCAAGATCTGTTCAAAGAATGGAAGGATCCTCAGAAAGGGGTGGTGACTGGTGGCATGATAAAGTACGTCTCGATGTTATTAACTCTACTCGTAATCAGTTTGTAGTTTCAGCTTGATCTCAAGTAACATATTTACGTGTCTTCCCTCTAACTTTGGAACAGGGAGCTCCTGATAGCCTTCCGTAGATCAACTGGGCATAAGCCGCTAAGGATCATATTCTACAGGTATTAACCTGTACTTTTGTTGCATACTTAACTACACAACTGTGTATATTTCTCGCTAAAGATGTATTATATGGTAATATGCCACAGGGATGGAGTCAGCGAAGGACAATTTTACCAAGTTTTGCTCTATGAGCTTGATGCCATCCGCAAGGTAAGAGTTTACATCTAACAAATGACTTGTGTTGGGTGCTAATAGTTGTCTTAAGGTTAAACGTGAATTTTAATTTCCAACCGTTTCAGGCATGCGCTTCGCTGGAAGCCGGTTATCAGCCACCAGTCACGTTTGTGGTCGTACAAAAGCGCCATCACACAAGGCTGTTTGCTAACAACCACAATGATCGTCATTCTGTTGATAGAAGTGGAAACATTTTACCAGGTGAGACTAGTGTGCGTGCACATTTAATTAGGCAGCAAATCAATTGTATTGGTTTGAAACTTTGTCACATGTCCCTGTAGGTACTGTTGTGGATTCCAAAATCTGTCACCCTACAGAGTTCGACTTTTATCTCTGTAGCCATGCCGGTATTCAGGTAAAATCAATAATTAGAAGAAACAAAGCACAGCTATAATCTCAACTTTATCAAGTGCTTAAAATCGAAATTCCATGAACAGGGTACTTCTCGACCTGCTCATTACCACGTTCTTTGGGATGAGAACAACTTCACTGCAGATGGACTCCAATCTCTGACCAATAACCTATGCTACACGTAAGATTCATTTGCTCTTTGTCACCTGTCATTTTATTATCATAGAATTGAAAGATATGAGAACAGATGTAGTAGACTCATAAGACAATTGAATTACTCTCTGAGTTGTGTAGGTATGCGAGGTGCACTCGTTCTGTATCTATTGGTGAGTTTTTCTCGTTGCTCTTGGATTAAATTTTAATGGTATGGTTTCTGATATAGAGAATTAGAACATTTAAGTAATGAGTTTATGTTTGTTGGAATTTTGTAGTGCCACCTGCGTACTATGCTCATCTAGCAGCGTTCAGGGCTCGGTTTTACATGGAGCCGGAGACCTCAGACAGTGGTTCGATGGCTAGCGGGAGCATGGCGCGTGGAGGTGGAATGGGTGGTAGAAACACTCGTGGTCCTAACGTGAACGCTGCAGTGAGACCACTCCCTGCTCTCAAAGATAATGTGAAGCGTGTCATGTTCTACTGCTGATTCGATTCAGCTCTCTTATATGCTATTATGGGTCTCTCTATCTCGCCAAATAAATGTGAACCATGTTTCCTTTGTAAGACTTTTTTCTAATGTCTACTGAACTCGTGTTGTGTGTACTTTCTGAAATTGTGACAAGTTTGTGAGTGTTTTTGTTATTTGATGTTTTCCTACTCTTGCTCTATGTGTATGAGATGTTTTATGGGTTTTAGTTATATTTACAAGGGATTTTTATTTTGTTTTCTACAGTTTTATAATAATTCGCACTTGCTGTTTTCTTCACCAAATTTGATTGAGATGGAGTTGAACCTGCACGTAGGTATTATCATCAATACACTTTTTGACTCCCTCAGACAATCAAATTGTGTGATCTTTGTGATTTTAAATTCGTTTCACAGAGGTCAACAAATTTTGAGTACATGCTCAATTCCATCTCTTTGTGATTTTTGAATCGATATATTTTAGTTAATTATTATAAAGGATATACGATATACTTGTTGAGGTATACAATTTTCGGCGAGTGTCCATCTCATTCAGTAAAATAATAAAAACACCGACTAAATTCTAAAGCCCACCATTGGCCCAGCTCCAATTAGGGTTTCTGAGTCTTCTTCAATTATATATTTAGCTAATCGTTTTCACTTTCCGCAAGAAATCAGAAATCAGAGAAAACCCTTTGTGACAACTTGAAAAAACGAGAATGATGATCACCAGTCTTCCAAGCGATTTAGTGGAGGAGATTTTCTCTAGGGTTCCCTTGAAACCAATGAGAGCAGTGCGATTAACTTGCAGAAAGTGGAACACTCTATCGAAAGGTATGATCTTTGCAAAGACGCACTTTGGGAAAGCTTTCCCCCCGTCAAACGAAGGGGAGTCTCGGATGATCGTGATGATGGAAGAGAATCTTTATTCAATGAGCGTCTTCGATGATTTGTCTATAGAGCATAAAGGTAAACTAACTTGCCTTGACCAACAAGCCAAGATATCTCATGTCTTTCATTGCGATGGATTATTGTTGTGCATCTTGAAAGACGATGATACTAGAATTGTGGTTTGGAATCCGTATTTGGGACAAACAACGTGGATCGAAATCAGATATCCTCACTTCCTATGCGAGCCGCGAGGGCCTAACATTAACATGCCTAACACTAACATGTTCAGTTACGCTCTCGGATACGAGGATAAGAGACTCTGTCGTAGCTACAAAGTATTGAGGTTTATAGACTTTTCCTGTTTTAAACGTTGGAACGAGTTTGTATGGTATGAAATATACGATTTTGACTCTGGTTTATGGACGACTCTTGATGTGAGTCCATATTGGCGTATAAGATCTTGCAATGGCGTGTCTCTCAATGGAAACACTTACTGGTGTGCTACAAAAAGGAAACACATAATCTGTTTTGATTATACAAGAGAGAGATTTGGGACGCTTCTGCCTCTGCCGAATGGAATGGGGCGTCCCGACTTTGTGACTCTGTCTTGTGTTAGAGAAGAGAAGCTTGCTGCTTTATGTGCGTACGATGGATGGTTTGAGATATGGATCACGACTAGGATTGAGGCCGAAAAGGTGCCGTGGAGTAAGTTCTGGAAATTTTATCCGTATTCATCACTCCCTTATGGCATTGTCATTCGGCTTTCATTTCGGAGTTTCTATATTGACGAGGTGAAGAAAGTCGCCATGTTTTTTGGTAAAAACGGCGGCATGGTTTTTGGTAAAAGGTTGAATTGCCACACAGTTTGCATTATGAAGGAAGAGGATGGACACGCAAAGCTAGTGGATCTCGAAGAACGCACGGAGGAAAACTGTTTACTACCACATGTGTGCTCTTATGTTCCAAGTTTAGTGCAAATCAGGCAACCTCAAAGGGGGAAAAAACAATGTAACTTAGAAAAGCTTCGCTATGATGAAATGATGTCGAGACTCTCCTTCTTTAAATGGAGGTGCAAAACGCTTGACCGCAACTGCTCAATGTTAGTATTTTATTTCATTTGCTTCATTCTTAATTAAGATCCTTATCTGCACTTTAGGTTGAATTACACATAGGAGATGCTTTGTTTTCTTTCACATAATGAATCTATGTCTATAAACAAAAAAAGTACAACTGTTGGATCTTTAAGCTTAAACTGTTGCTTACCTTGTTGTTTGTTGTTGTATAGCTTTGATGAAGATAGAGGGCCTGAGCTCACGCCTTCTTTAGCCAGGCTTGTCATACAGAAAGGGTAATATATAAAGCCTTGAATAATTATCTCTTAAAGTCTTGAGAATTGTCCATTATCTTCAAAGTGCTGAAACAGACGAGACAGCTTTGAGAATTGTCCATAATCTTCAAAAAGTACAACTGTTGGATCTTTTACCTTTACCTTGTTGTGTGTTGTTGTACAGTTCTGAAGATAAAGCCTAGAACAATTCTCTCTCAAAATCTTGAGAATCGTCCATAATCTTCAACGGGCTGTTTATTTATTTTGTATGGATCATGTGAGAATGTTGACTCCCATAATAGGTGTGCCTCAAGTAACGGTATGTATTTCTTGCTATATACGAAACCTCATCTGTGTTTTTTTTTTTTTTTTTGCCTCTATCTGTTAATTTGATTCTTCTCCGGAAAAATTGCTGCTAATAAGATGCTCTAATTTGTATATAAGCAGATATACTTGGTGGAGCAGGAGAAGCCATTGAAGATGTAATTTGTATATGGTTTCTTGGTTGTGATCGAATACATAAATCAGGCGTTTCATTTCTTTAGTCATCAAGGTATTATTATCAGTTGAGATTCTTTTCTCTTGTTAGTGTATACGTACATATCAAATTGTTCTCTGGTTTCAGTCTCTTGTGCACAGAGTAACAAATAGATGCGGAGATGCTTGCGCTTTCATTGAGATTTTAGAGTATGGAGCTTTTTTTTTCAAGATCTGAAACAGATGAGACATTTCATAGTAGGTGTCGTTTTATAACTTCAATATTATTTCATTTGAAGTGACGTTTTATATTCTCTAGTTTAGATTTTTTGATAAATTTTCATTAATTAAAATCATATCCCCTATATATTAATTGAAAAACATTTTTAGAGAGTAGACTTATTTTTTGAAATATTTACAGTGGTGCCATTTTGCTTATGTGTCATCACCACACTTATTCTCTCATTATTTTAATACAAATTTCCTTTTTTGAATAAACTAATTACATTATATGAGTTTATCCATTTATTACTTTTAATATAACCAAAAAATTATGTTTTAATTTTTGGATTATTTAAAATCGAATGTTACGTTATGCGATGATTTATGATATGCATCATATTATACAATACATTTCTTAAAAATGAATAAAACAATAGTTTAAAAAAATATTATTTAATAAAATATAATTTATACACAATTTATGATATACACGATACTTTTTTTATTAAGCAGAAAATATGTTTACAATAAAAAAAACTTCGATATGTGTGATTTTAATTAAAAAAAAAATTATAACAAATTAAAAATATAATTTAGGTTACAATAAAAAATACTTCTATATGTGTGATTTTAATAGATATCTATATTTATAAATATTTTTTTGTTTATATGGTTTGTTAATAGAACCATATAAATTAACCAAATAATATAAATATTTAAACTTGAAAACAAGTTAAAAATATTATGTCAAAAAGTTGAAATTTTAAAATATATTATTCACATATATATAAAACTGATTAAATTATTTTTATTTTAAACAATTTCAAAATCATTTTTAATAAAATTATTTATAGGTTTTTCATCCTGCGCATGGCGCAGGTCATGCGCAGGTTATCATCTAGTTATATTATGATTATGCATTAATTTTTGTTTTATATCCTCTATTTCATTTAGCTCATTAATTAATTAGTTATTAAAATCATATTATATTATGCATTTATAAGGAGCACAAAAAAAATAATTATTTTTTTAATACGTGTGAAAAAAATCTTAAACGATAATTAAAATGAAACGGATGGAGTATTCTTTTTTCGTGGCTATTTCAATCAATAAAATGTTTTTTTGATTAATCTACAAATCTAAAAGCAAACTGTAAACTAACAAGCACAGCTCTTGGTCTCAGACCAAGACAATAGATGAATATGTAATTAATTTTGAAACGAATTTAAAATCACAAAGATTAACAAATTAAATATATTTTTGTAAATTTAAACTTGAAGAATTTATAATCATAGAGATCACAATTTGATTGTTGATCTTTGCTATTTTAATTTATTGAGATAAAACTTACAAAAGTATATTTAATTTGTTGATCTTTGTGATTTTAAATTCGTTTTACAAAGATCAACAAATTTTGAGTACAAGCTCAATTCCATCTCTTTGTGATTTTAGAATCGAAAATACTTTATAAAAGATTTTAGTTAATTATAAAGGATATACGATGTGCAGAGTATACAATTTTCGGCGAATCTCTCTCCATTTCATTCAATAAAATAAGGGGTTGTTCGTTTCTCTTTCTAAATAATATATCTCGATAGATGAAACGAAAAATACCTAAAATAAAATGGGATCATCTCTATCCAGACGATCCATCTGGATGATTTTATAAAATTTAATCTAATTTTCTAAACTCATTTGGATGGAGATGATCTAAACAAAAATAACAAATATCTAAAATACCCTTATTCATATGAATGTTACAATTATTCCAAAAAAAATATAAAAAATCATGTTTTTCGGTCAAAATCATGAAACTGCGAAATCAATTTTTCCCGCCAAAACCGCAAATCCGCAAAAACCCGCCCGCCAAATCCGCAAAATCACGTTTTCTCGCCAAAATTTTCAAACTGAGTTTTTTTCGCAATAATCGAAATTGAGTGTTTCCGTCAAAACCGCGAAAAGGCATTTTTCCCATCAAATCCTAGAATTGAGTTTTTTCGTAATAATCGAAAAATCGAGTTTAACAGCAAAAACGAGTTTTTCCGCCAAAACAGCAAAGTCACGCTTTTTCGCCAAAACCGCAAAATCACGTTTTTCCGCAAAAACCGCAAAATCATGTTTTCCCCCTCAAAACCCAAAAATTACTTTATCCCGCAATAACCGAAAAATCGAGTTTTCTCGTCAAAAACGCAAAAATCGCGTTTTCCGTCAAAACCGCAAAATCTCGTTTTCTCGCCATAATCCAGAAATCGCGTTTTTCCGTCAAAACTGCAAAATCATGTTTTTCCGCCAAAACCTCAAAATCACGTTTTCCCGCTAAAATCCAAAAATTATGTTTTTCTGCAATAACCGAGAAATCGAGTTTTCCTGCGAAATCGCGTTTTCCATCAAAACCGCAGATTCACGGTTTTGAATTGCGTTTTTCTGCCAAAACCTAAAAATTAATTTTTCTGCAATAACCGAAAAATCGTGTTTTCATGTCAAAATCGAGAAAAAACATGATTTATAAATATTTAAAATAATAATTTCAATATTTAGTTATAGTTATATTCTAATTTAAAACTAACAAATAAAACAAAACACATCTCCTTCCAAATGAACCATTATTATATGAATGAGCAAAAATGAAACGAACATCATATGCACCATCTAACTAATCATTTGTGGAGATGATGAAACGAACAGGCCCTAATTAAAAGACCGACTAAATTCTAAAGCCCACCATTGGCCCAGCTCCATTTAGGGTTTCTGGGTCTTCTTCAATTATATATGTTGCTAATCGTTTTCACTTTCCAGCCTTCCGCCTTCCGCAAGAAATCAGAGAAAACCTTTTGTTACAACTTGAAGAAACGAAAATCACCAATCTTCCAAGCGATTTAGTGGAGGAGATTTTCTCTAGGGTTCCCTTGAAAGCTATGAGAGCAGTGCGATTAACCTGCAGAAAGTGGAACGCCCCTTACCCCCCCCCCCCCCCCCGACAAACGAAGGGGAGTCTCGGATGATCGTGATGATGGAAGACAATCTTTATTCAATGAGCGTCTTCGATGATTTGCCTATAGAGCATAAAGGTAAACCAACTTGCCTTGGCCAACAACCCAAGATATCTCATGTCTTTCATTGCGATGGGTTATTGTTGTGCATCTTGAAAGACGATGATACTAGAATTGTGGTTTGGAATCCGTATTTGGGATCGAAATCAGATATCCTCACGTTCTATGCGAACCGCGACGGCCTAACATTAACATGCCTAACAATAACATGTTCAGTTACGCTCTCGGATACGAGGATACGAGATGTTGTCGTAACTACAAAGTATTGAGGTTTATAGACTTTTCCTTTTTTGAACGTTGGAACGAGTTTGTATGGTATGAACTATACGATTTTGAGTCTGGTTTATGGACGACTTTCGATGTGAGTCCATATTGGCGTATAAGATTTTGCAATGGCGTGTCTGTCAAGGGAAACACTTACTGGTTTGCTAGAAAAACGAAGTCAGACGCCAACCACATAATCTGTTTTGATTATACAAGAGAGAGATTTGGGCCGCTTCTGCCTCTGCCGAATGGGGATCCCGACTTGGTGATGACTCTATCTTGTGCTAGAGAAGAGAATCTTGCGGCTATATCTGCGTTCGGTGGATGGTTTTCGATATGGATCACGACTAGGATTGAGGCCGGAAAGCTGTCGTGGAGCAACTTCTGGTCATCTGATCCGAATTTATTATCACCAATCCCTAATGACAATCGGCTTACATATAAGAGTCTCTATATTGACGAGGTGAAGAAAGTCTTCATGCTTTTTGGTCAAAGGAGGAATTGCCACACAGTTTGCATTATGAAGGAAGAGGATGGACACGCAAAGCTAGTGGATCTCGAAGAACGTACGGACAAAAACTGTTTGCCACCACAAGTTTGCTCTTATGTTCCAAGTTTAGTGCAAATCAAGCAACCTCAAAGGGGGAAAAAACAATGCAACTTAGAAAAGCTTCGTTATGATGAAATGATGTCGAGACTTTCCTTCTTTAAATGGAGGTGCAAAACGCTTGACCGCAACTGCTCAATGTAAATAGAGGAGATTAATTAGAGACCAGGTTAGTATTTTATAGGAGATGCTTTTATTTTGTTTTCTTTCATATAATGAATCTATGGCTAAAAAAAGAAGTACAACTGTGGATCTTTTAGCTTAAACTGTTGCTTACCTTGTTGTGTGTTGTTGTACTGCTTTGAAGATAGAGGCCTGAGGCTCACGCCTTATTTAGCCAGGCTTGTGTCATACAGAAAGGTGACTTCCCATAATAGGTGTGCCTCAAGTAACGGTGTGTATTTCTTGCTATACGAAACCTCATCTGTGTTTTTTTTTTTTTTTTGTCTCTATCTGCTAATTTGATTCTTCTCTGGAAAATTTGTGGAGCAGGAGAAGCCATTGAAGATGTAATTTGTATATGGTTTCTTGGTTGTGACTTGTGATCATATATATAAATCAGGCGTTTCATTTATTTAGTCATCAAGGTATTATTATCAGTTCCTTTTCACCGAGAATTTTTTTTTTTCCCTTGTTGAGATTCTTTTCTGTTGTTAGTGTATACGTACATATCAAATTGGTCTCTGGTTTCAGGGTCTTGTGCACAGAGTAACAGATAGATGCCGAGATGCATTCGCTTGCATCCCTAAGAATAAGAAGAGGAAGATTGTGAAGGAGGAGGAGATGTTATCTTGTTTGTCAAGTGAAGGTTCTTGAGATTTTAGAGTGTGGAGTTTTTTTTTTCAAGACCTGAAACAGATGAGACATTTTCTTGGGCAACTTGAAACTATGAAAGTTGGTTTTGACGCCAACAACAACAGTGAGTTCTTGCCTCTCATCTATATTTCCTTTGATCACTCTCGTATAGATAGATGAGAGACGGTGACGTTTTTGCCTCTCATCTTTATGGTATTTATGGTTATATTCATAATAATAATGGATTTTAATTTTGTGTTTAATGGGAAAATTTACAAATTTTGAATTAGGCGGATTTTACTGCTAATTTTATGCTCTCTCTCTGATGATTATTCAAAGTCCATTAATGTCGAAATCATCTCTCACTGATTGCTATTCTTTCTTTATATGGTTTTTTGATTTTCCGTAAGCTCCTCTGTTTCTCTCGGCCTTTCGGTTTGAACACCAGTTTTCATGGATGCCTCTCAGCCTCCTCTTCCACAATTGCCATCTCTCTCTGGTACACTAACCTTCCTCTTCAAAGATCCAAGCTTTACTTTTTGTGTGTTTTATGTCTCTTTCTCTCTATATATATATAATGTATGCTTACTTTTGGTTTTGAAAATGCTGTTCAACGAACACAGAGCTCGAGTCTCGGATGCAAGTGATGCGCGTCTCTGCTCTTGAAGAAAACCAAACCGGTGCTGAATGGTTTTCCCAGAGACGTCCTCTCCTTCTCTCCCTCTTTCAGGATCTCTACGATGGTTACGCCACTCTCTTGGACCGTTTCAATTACTCCAAACCACAAAACCTTGTAGATTCCAATGATACTGACACCAGTTCTGAAGCCGAGAGCATCTTGTCCTTTCAACAGATGCAAGCCATCACCGCTTGTGATAAGCAGCAGAGAATCGACGAGTTAGCCTCGCAGCTCGTGGCTGCAAATCTGGAGAAAGACATCTCGCAGGAGGAGATGCAACGCAGAGAAGAAAAGTTGCAAGAAGCTTCCAAGACGATTGTGTTGCTAAAGAAGCTTGTGATGTTGCTTGACATGGAGAAAGAAGTAGCTGTAGAGGAAACCGCCAAGCTTGGATACAAACTCACAGCTCTCTTGGAAGAGAACCGCGAGCTCGCCACCGAAGCGCTGTTCATGAAAAAAGAAGCAGTGAGGCTCGCAAGATCCTTGCTTAAGATGAGGGATGAACATTTTCACAAGGTGTGTCTTCTCCAGAACCAAGTCTATGCTCTACAGTCACCGAGAGAGTCTAATGTATCCCCGCCGAGCTGCTTCGGATTGGATAAGAGTAAGAGCAAGAAGAGAAAGATGAGTGAAACAAGAAGTGAACATGGAGAGAAGAAGAGAAGATCAAAGTGGTTCAAGAGGCTCAATACCATCAATCCGTTTACCAAATCGTCTTCTATGCTCCATAACTAGCACTTTGCATATTCATTAGATTAGTAGCTTTTGAAATGCACAATAATGTCTCTCTGCGTATGTTCTTCTCTTTACCTTGTTCAACATAGCAATGTTCAACGAACCTAGTACACAATCCAGTTGAATTTCTTTGATTCATCTCCTCAATGTGCTACTGAACAATTTCTTTGATTCATCTCTCCTCAACGAACCTAGTATGTTTGGTCCGGGCTTGTGTCGATCACTGTGTCGCTGCTCTGGATCACGATTAGTCCTCCAGATGATGTTAAGTGGAGGCATCTCTGTGTAAATTGGATCAGAATGTAAATATTGAGAGAGGGTTTGGAATATATTTATTTTTTTGTAAATGTAAATTTGGTTTATGTTAATTTTACGTTGAAAAGACCAATTCTTCTTTAGTTCGTGTTACAGAGAACTGAAACAAACATCCCGTGGCTCTGTTTTCTCTCTGTTATGTCCTCTGTTTTGTCGGGAAACAGAGGAACGGATAAAGAGAGAAACTGACGAAAAGAGTTTTTTTTTTTTTTTAATTTCTAATAAATGCTAAATTGTCCCCGGAAGTATATAAAAAAATACAATATAACCCATATATGATAAATTATTACCGTTGGAATATTGATCCGGACGCATTTACCCTCCGGCGAAGAAAAAAGGAAAATACTTTGTTCGACGAGCCTTAGTGAGAGTCTTGGGGTCGAAGGAAACTTCCTTTATTTCCTTTTTTTTGCTTTCGACTCTCTACGCTCTCTATATAATATATCTGTGATTCACTCTCTCTATTTACATATTTTGATTTCCAAAATCCTGAAACCCTTAGCTTCGATTGCCTCTTTCCAAATTCACTCTCTTGGATAATCAACGGCGGAAAGCAACACATGATGATGATGATGATGAAGAAGAATCTTGCGGTTGCAACAGAGAAGGCTGATGGTGGTTGCAAGTCTTTTGCAGCGAGGCCTGTCCTTGCGACGAAGAAGCAATCCGCTCTGGCTCTACGGAAGAAACTTTCTCAAAACCCTAAATCAAAAGGGATTAACAAAAACTTGAAGAAGCCTGGAGGCGTTTGCAAGTCTGTTTCTTCAACAACAACAACAACATCAAGGCCGCCTCTGCAGATGAAGTCGCCGCCGCCTCTGAAAGTCTCTGGAAACCCTAAATACTGTCAAGCCGTGGAGAAGAACGCGGCGGAGACGTTGGAGCTGTTCGATATAGCAAAGAAATCAGCAGATGTGGCCAACGCAAAAGGACTTCTCGCGGCTAAAGAAGAGACATCTATCTGCGTGGACACTCTCTCTCTGCTCATCGGTTTCCCAATCAGCTCAACGGATCCTGAAACGAGGCGGATCATGGAGAGGCTTGCGCATCTCACAAGGCACAAGGACCGCAAAATCTGCAATTCCTCATCAGAGCTTTTTCACCATTGGAGCCAGATCATCAGAGATCAAACAACACAAAGGTCCCCGTAGGCTTGTGACTTGACAACAAACGTCGGTTGTTTTATAATTCTTCTTGGGTAAATTAGAGTTTAATGTAGTCTCCCACTTTGTATTTCAATTACTCAAAAGCTAACACTAAGGAATGTTTTCACAAATCTCTGTGTTTGGTTGGTAAAGCCAAGTTTTGTTTTTTTCTTCTGTTTATGCGTTTCAATAAAAATTTGATTTTGATGTTTAAATTTGTTTTCAGCTATAACTGAGACACAATAAGTCAATACTTAAGAAAGTTTTCATTGTTATCTGACATATATAAACTCAAAGGCTATCCTTTTTAAGAGAATGAATGGAGAAAGTTTTTTAAAATAAGTGACAAATAACAGGAAATCAGTTTCTGAGCTTAGTGGAGCTCTCTGATCTCTTTTGTTCCATTGATTGTCATCATCAGAAAGCTCTAAACAAAGTCCGTAGTAAACCAGAGAAGAAAAAGGAAAAAGAAGTTGAGGCCTAAGCAACACCAAAAAGGAAAGTAAAATCCTTTCTTTGTAGCAAAATTGAAAGACCACCAAGAAAGACATTCTGCTTCCTCCTGATAGCTTCTGCTTCCTCTTCTTCTCTATCCAACCAATTATATTGACAAAGACATTCTGGCTTTGTATGAAGCAACGCCTTTGACATATTGCCAATCCAAGAAACACTCAAGGACCATTCCCTGTAACAAATGCTTTCCAGTTCAACACTGTTTCTTCTTCCTTTTGGTCTGTTTGGATACAAACTCACAGCTCTCTTGGAAGAGAACCGTGAGCTCGCCACGGAAGCGCTGTTCATGGAAAAAGAAGCAGTGAGGCTCGCAAGATCCTTGCTTAAGATGAGGGATGAACATTTTCACAAGGTGTGTCTTCTCCAGAACCAAGTCTATGCTCTACAGTCACCGAGAGAGTCTAATGTATCCCCGCCGAGCTGCTTCGGATTGGATAAGAGTAAGAGCAAGAAGAGAAAGATGAGTGAAACAAGAAGTGAACATGGAGAGAAGAAGAGAAAATCAAAGTGGTTCAAGAGGCTCAATACCATCAATCCGTTTACCAAATCGTCTGCTATGCTCCATTACTAGCACTTTGCATATTCATTAGATTAGTAGCTTTTGGAATGCACAATAATGTCTCTCTGCGTATGTTCTTCTCTTTACCTTGTTAAACATAGAAATGTTCAACGAACCTAGTACAATCCAGTTGAATTTCTATGATTCATCTCTCCTCAATGTGCTGAACAATCTCTTTCGATCCAACTTTATGTAAGAAATGGCTGATACTGAGATTAGGACACAATTCTGATTAGCCTGACAATTAGCGGTAGCTACTCGAGTAAGATGATCAAACTAGGATTGATATGAAATTCAACTACTTTAATCATATACAGAGGCCTTCACTGAGATCTGGTCCAGAGACTATCTCTTCTTCAATCATCACTATAATGAATACATCTTCAACAATGGGTTAGAGTAAAGATGCTACCTTTCAGACGCAAAAACAATGGTGCGATCGAAAAGAAGGGTTTTTTTTTTTTTCCACGGGTTTGAGAGAGATACAGATCGAAGCCCAGAAATGAATCAAAGAGAGAAGAGAAAAAGGATCGAAGAAGATTCTGTTTTCTTAATGCCCTTTTTTATATATATTTAAAGTTATTTTTTTTTTTAATGTTAAATTGACATAAGGAGGAGAAGAAGAAGAAGGAACAAGAAGAAGAAGAAGAAGAAATCTCACTAAGAGTAGTAATGGTACGAGCTTCATCGTCGAAGAAAGGAGGAGGAGATAAAGACGATGCAGAGTCGAAGCAGAGGAAGAGATTGAAAACCCTAGCTCTCGAGAACAATTTGCTCTCCGATTCTCCGGCGAGATGCCTTTCCTCTCTCAAACCTTCAAAGCAAGTGCTGAAACACCACGGCACCGACATCATCCGCAAGTCGCAGCGCAAGAACCGGTTCCTCTTCTCCTTCCCCGGACTTCTCGCTCCCATCTCCGGCGCCACCATCGGCGATCTCGATCGATTGTCCACCAAAAACCCCGTCCTCTACCTCAATTTCCCCCAGGTCGGTTTTCTCTAAGCCTAATTAATTGGTCACTACGTTTCTCAATGTTGAGGCATTACCATTGATCCTTCTGCTGCTGCTTTAATCTTCGAAATTGTTTGTTCTTTTAGGGTCGCATGAAACTTTTTGGAACGATTTTGTATCCCAAGAACAAATACTTGACTCTCCAATTCTCTAGAGGAGGCAAAAACGTCTTGTGCGATGACTATTTTGATAACATGGTCAGTCTCTTCTGCTTCTTACTTTCTTAGTCCTCTCAATCTCTCTCTCTCTCTCTCTTTCTGTTAATTGATTCTTCAGGATTTGTATTGCACACAGATTGTGTTCTCTGAATCATGGTGGATTGGGACAAAAGAAGAAAATCCGGAAGAAGCCCGCCTTGATTTCCCTAAAGAACTGTCTCAGGTTGATACATTTCAGCTAATTTACATTCTCTCAAGTCTAGTTTGCCTCAGAAGATAGATAGATGTTCATATGATGAGAGAGCTGTTTGTTTCAGGCAGAGCAAACGGAGTTTGATTTCCGAGGCGGTGCAGGAGCAGCAGATTCGGTCAAGACGCTGGCTACTCCTGAAACTGGTAGCCAACCAACAGAGACAGACTCACCTGAAGTTGAAATGGAGGAGTTTTTATCTGAGGATGGAGAATTTCTTGACGATAAGATTCAAGTGACGCCAGTTCAAGTGACGCCAGTTCAAGTGACACCAGTTCGACAGTCTCAGAGGAATTCTGGGAAGAAATTCAAGTAATGATCCTTTCGACTTCTTCACTTAAAAACACACTCTTTTGAGCTAGTGGCGAGATAAAAAAGTATGTGCAGTGGACTTTGATGAAAGTTATTAGATTCCTGAATCACTTGCTGTTCATTTGATTTGTAACTATCTCTAATGATGCTGCCTAGTTTTCTCTGTTATCCTTGATTATTTCGTTTGTTGTTTATACGCCTGCCTCTATGTGACTTTTGTGTTTCGTTCTCCTTTTTAAGAGACCCTTAGTTTTCTGTAAGTAGTATCAGGTTTAACAGCCTTTCTGTATACTGTTTCCACAGCTTTGCAGAGACTTCTCCAGAAGACTCATCAGGTGAAAGTGATGGCAATACTTCTGATGAAGAAAATGAGAAACCTCCGTTTGAACCTGATTCTTCAACAAGAGGTCGCGAGGAAGTTCAAGCTGGTACTGCTGCATCAGCAGGCAAGTTGCTTACCGAACTTCCGGCTAAAAAGGAAAAATCAAACAGCAGAGACGGTAAGCTCGTTCAAGCTACTGTAGCTAACTTATTCAAGAAAGCAGAGCAGAAAACATCAGGTACTTCAAAGAAGAAATCATCCTCAAAGGATTAAAGAGCTTTGTTCCCAGAAGAGATATAGAGGTCTGTTGTTTATTTTGCTGTGAGAAATGATAATGAACAGTTTCTACTTTCTAGCTCTTTTAGTTATGTTTTGAGAGGAATAAGAAATTGCTACAAGACTGATGATTATGTTAGAGAAAAACAAAATTAGGATTATGGATTCATCATGTTTTGAAAAAGTCTATCTTCGCCGAGCTATGTATACATCATGTTTGCGCATTCTAATACAACAAACCGTCTCTCATCTATCTACACGAGTCACAAGGGCAATACATTTTTTTTTCATTGTTTTCAAAACTGATACATCATTACACATGTCTTCTAAGAGGATCCTTTGAGAAACTTCTCCACTCTATGATTAGTTGCAGATGAGAGGAACTTCATGCAAATAGGAGGTTTAACTCCAGCTATAGCGAGCACTGAGCTTGGTAAAGTCCAGATCCCATCTCCACAGATCAAACCAGAAGCCACTGCTGTTGCAAAAGCTTCAGCCTTTGGTGCATCTACCCTCTCCCAGACAAACAAAATCAAACTCCCCACGCACATGTCAATTGCAAAGTACGGCCCTAAGAAAAACGGTATAGCCATTGCCATGGGAAGAGGAACAAACCTTCCCCATCTGTTTCCAAGACCGTCTTTTATTAGGTTTATGAGGATGGCTACACCGAAAAATGCGTAGCACAGCACAAGACAGTCTCTTGGTAGAGACGAAACACCTTCAACCCCGAGTTTCGCCATACTTCGGTACACAGTAGCAAACGGTGCAGGGTATTCGCTGTTTGGCAGGCCGAGATCATCAAACGCCTTGTAGAAAAGCCAGAACACGCAGGGCGAAACAAGACATCCCATGGCTGTTCCAATCACTTGGCTCACAAACATGGCCCTTGGAGATGACAATGTTAGGTAACCGGTCTTGAAATCCTGCGTCAGGTCTGAAGCTGTAGATACAATGTTCATCATGACTCCACAAGCCGCTAAGCCTGCAAGAAGACCTCCATGGTCTGAACCAGCCCATGCTCCGATTGTGAATATGGCGAGTTTTCCATAGGTTGATGCTAGTGACCAATCGGTGAGCCCGGCTCCATAAGCATTGCAGAAAGCTAAGATAGGGGCAAAGATATAGATGACAAGAATGTAGTACCATCTCAGCTGAGCAAACATCTGAGGGAGTATAGCTGTAGATACAGCAGCTATAACCACATACCCTCCACCAGCAAACCATGAAGGTATTTGGTCTTTAAGGAAGAATCTTGTTCTACGTTGGTCGTCATAAGATATCTTTGGGGTCAATGGTGAAGCAGGAGGTTCTTCTTCGCGTGATAAAGAGGTTCTCGAACCAGCTTTACCTCGGATCTGCGTCAATAGTCCTGAAAGGGTTCGGGTCAACACCTTGCAAAAGTTGTAAAGACCATCTCCTAGGATCATAGCAACAGCTATGAACACCTGAAGAAGCGAAAGAACAATCGTTTCAGCAAAAGGCGGCGTATAGGAAAGTAAGTTGATGGGAGGATTTTACCTTGTAAGCTTGAAGACCACTCATGCTGCTAGAGTCAACACTAGAAGGGAACCAATCTCCCTTTCTGGTTTCAATGAGAGGCCACATTAGTCCCCAAGAGAGAATTCCACCCAAAAGAAGAGATATGTTGATAATGTATGGGCATATCATACCAACACCCACATATGTTGCAGAGAAATCAAAGTAGAACCTGTCGAACATCGAGTTCAATCAAAAAGGGAACTGAAACCACAGCTTATGTGCCATAGACAATGTGTCAGGTAATATCGTAATGCTTACTTGTATTGGTACGCTCTGAGTCCAAAAGTAGGGAAACTGTTAAACCCACAATTTTCCCCTGCAGTAAAGAACCATTGGAAGAAACCCCAGAAGAAGCTTAAGGAGAAGAATTTCCCCAACACTCGCACTTGTTTTCTGATACACAGAGAGAGCACGAGTCAAGAAGCAGAAAACTGGAAGACTAGTAAGCATAGTGTAGTCATAGCTACATTAGTGAAAAGTCTCATACTTGGCTAGCTTTGCCCCTTGAGGAGTATGAAAGCTGTTGATAAGATGAGCAGTTGCAGTGCCACTTGGGTATGTTAGTTTGAAGTCTATTATCATTATCTACAAACGCAGATTGAAATTTGTATCAGCTAAAAGTTATTTTTTGGGTTTCCACAGGAGAAGGAGAAGCAGAAACCAAACCTTACGAAGAGGAACAACAGAGAAGAGACCAAGAAAGCTGACAACAAAGAGGAAAGCTATAATCCAACCCAAAGAAGGGTCCTTAACGCCACGGGCAACATCTCCTGATTGTTTTGCTATTCTTTCGCTCATTGCAAATAGGTAAGTCCCAAATCCTCCTGTTGCAATTTAATTTAATTAAACAAAGCAGAAAAATGAGAAATTAAGGGGCAGGTGAATTGTGTGTGAAGAAGACCTCAAAGATTTTATATTTTTTTATGAAAAAAAAGTCATAAATCAAGAAAAAAAAACACCAATCTTGATTCAAAAGTTTGAGTTTTTGAGATGGGTTTTTTTTGTTTCTATTACCGCTAAAAGCAATGCCTGAAGAAGCAACTACACATGTCTGAATAACTGTGTTCTCTTGTCTGGTAAAGGGCTGTTTCAAGAGACCAGATTTATGAAGCATCTTAGTCCATGTCTTGACGAAGAAGAACCCCAAAAGACCAGCAGAGACATTAAGTGATGGGATGATTCCGGTTGTGAGGTTAAGCTTCATAACGATGAAGCTAAACAAGATGCTTAACGCAAAGCTAACCACAAAAGCTCTAATCGTTAACTGCTTCTTCCACGAAGGAACCTCTCTGCTCTCGAATATTCCCTCCACAGATTCTTCTTCCTCTTCTTCTTCTTCTTCTTCTTCTTCTTCTTCTCTTTCGTGTTCTCTAACATTCTTGTTCCTTTTAACCCTCTCTATTTCAGGACTAAAAGGAGTTTCCTGCATCTCATGTTCCTCAATCGGACGATCTCTGTCAGGGGTTAATTCTCCCTTTCTCATCGTTTTCTCTTAATCTCTCTGTTTCTTT
This sequence comes from Alliaria petiolata, assembly GCA_020283515.1. NCBI lineage: Eukaryota > Viridiplantae > Streptophyta > Magnoliopsida > Brassicales > Brassicaceae > Alliaria > Alliaria petiolata. The sequence continues at coordinate 42,477,777 of JAHZTW010000003.1, forward strand.
AGATCTGCGAGATGAGACAGATGGTGAAGAGGAAGAAAAGAAAGAAATAGTATTGCAATAAGGACAAAATAAGATTTTTCAGCCTTCGAGAGGAGTCAACTAAAGGACTTCGTCTCTCTCTCTCATCAGAGATGGTGAAGATAGTTTAACTACTTTTTTACTTGAGGCTTTTGTTGTCTGTAATCTACTAATCTGTAAATATCCTCCATTGGTGACTCATTATTTCGAATATCGTAATTTGGTTTTCCATTGGTTTAACTACTAGTGTTTTTGTTTTTTTTTAATTAAATTTTATTTAGGACAATTTTATTTAAGAACACAAAATGAAGTTATTAATCAAATTTATCTTCATACGCTCATTTGTTTATAAATAGCTTTAAACTTAGAAAAGTTTTTCTAAATGGAAAAATGCTCAATTCCGCTATAAACTATGAGCTTGCGGATTATTCATATACGACGTATAACTCAATGATTTAAACTACATTAACTATATAAAAGTGAAAATACAACATGAACTAAAAAAATATGATCGATTCTACAAACCGCATATGACGTTAATTGTAGCGTTAGCGGTGGCTAACTAGGACGACACGTGGAAGTTCAAAATGACGCCGTTTTGCGAAAAGCGGTCAATTCTCCTATAAATTAAGAGTTTGCTGATTATTCATACACGATGTATAGCTCAATGCCTTAAACTACATAAACTATATAAAATTTTGAAAATACTACATTAAATTAAACAAATATGGTCAATTTTACCAAAACCGCACATGAAGTTAATTACAGCGTTAGCGGTTGCTCACTAAAACACACGAGGAAATTCAAAATGACATCGTTTTAGTAAACTAAATTTAAAACACCCAATATGTCATCGTTTTATTTTTGGCTTGAATTTATATATTTTAATTTTTAATTTATATCTCCTATATATTAATTGAGAAGCATTCTCACAAACCCTTTTATTTACAATGGTGCCATTTTGCTGATGTGTCAGCACCACAATTATTCTGATATTTTTTTATTAATTAATCTTAAACCTTAAATTATAAAATTACTAGTTGGTAATCCGCACTACGTGCGGATGTGTCACTTATTTTTATCCATTTTTATGTATTGCATTTGTTGTATCATATATAGCTTTTTGAGATGGGTTTCCCTTTCTCATCTGTATCTGTATCGAATTTTATATCCTATTTCCAATTTTATTACAATATTATCAATTCGAAATCATTATTTTATTCAAACATGTATATAAATAGAAAGAATATGAAGTAAATTACCTCAATTACCCGTTTAAAATTTTAAAATTTTAAAATTATATATTATTTTCTAAAATTTTCCGGATTTTCTAGAATTTTCACAAAATATATGTCTCCAAGTTTATCATTACCCAAATTATTGAGAGTTTGTGAAGAGATTTTAAATAAGAGAATTTTTCCGAACCCGTCCCATTATCTGGATTTTCCATTCCGGTTTTTTAACGGATTCGTTTAGGGAATTGCTTTTACTCTCCCAAATTACCCATTTGCATCCCATATCCGTATATTATCGTCATGTATCCTGAAATGAAATGGCTAACGTATATCTTTTTTTGTTTATTTATTTTTTCATGTTTTTGTTAATTGTTTATTTTCTGATAGCGCTTCATAACTGTCTGTTAATGTTTGGTAATTTATTTTTCTGTTTTTATAAGTATAGTTCAGTATATTTATTGTTTTATAAGATTATAGTTCAGTCGAAGTGTTAGTTTGTTTTAAAATATTTAAATGAAACGTAATTGATGATTTGAATGCTTAGTAGGACGCTGAGGTGACGAAATCCGAATTACCTGTTTAAAAATTTAAAAAAAAATATATATATTATTTTCTAAAATTTCTCGGACTTTCCCGACTTTTCTCAAAACATATGTCCCAAATTGACCTTTACCCAAATTATTCAGAGTTTGGAAAGAGGTTTTAGATAATAGAATTTCTCGAACCCGCTTTGTTACCTCAATTTTCCCTTCTATTTTTTTCGGATTCCCTTAGAGAATTGTTTTTCCTCTTCCAAATTTATCCATTCCCGTCTCATATCCATAAATTACAATCATGAAACCCGAAATGTCCAAGACTAACATATATTCTTGTTTTTGATTTATTTATTTTCCTATGTTTTTGTTTATTGGATTCCCTTAGGAAGTTATTTTTCTTCTACCAAATTATTCAGTTCCGTCCCATCCATATATTACCATCATGAATTCCGAAATGCCCTTGACTAATATGTATCTTTGGTTTTGATTTATTTATTTTCTAATATTTTTCTTGATTGTTTATTTTTTGATAACGTTTTAGAACTGTTTGTTAATTTTCTGTTTCTAAAATATAATTCAGTTAATTTATTATTTTCTAACATTATAGTTGAATCTAAATATTAGGCTGTAAATTTTAAAACAAAAATGAAAAATAATTGATGATATGGATGCTGAATAGGATGATGAGGTGGCAGAAGGAGAAGAGAGAAAATGTTTCTTTATATATATAGATTATAAAATAAAAAATACTAATTTTGTTTTTGGGGAATCGAACTTAAGGCATCAAAGACAACATAGAAAGCATACAACATAGAAAGCATACAACCACTTTCACAAAGACATTTCATATGTTTCCCAATCAGTTTCTTTTAGATATCTATACATTAATTTAGATATTTAATTAAATTTAATCCAAAAAACGAAATGTCTTTTTGGACATGACATTAAATACGGTTTAGTAACTAAATACGGTATAGTAACTAATATAAAGGAAATAAAGTAATTATGCACTTATCCAATTTATTTTCGCAATCTCTAAAATGTATTCTTACTATGTATGTAACAGAAAAAGCTATATGTCGTCGAAATCAATCTTTGTGATAATAGAGTCAATCAATACAGGAAGATCTAACAAGCAGATTGACTCATTTATATAAAAATAATTATGAACTAGAATGAAATTATGGTTCCAAACTTCTGTTTATAACCTAGATTTTTCTGTGATAAACTTCTGTTTTATGTGAAAAAAAATCATCACAATATCCATATAATAAAAATATATAGATTTTTTATACGTGTGTTATAATTCAAATTTTTTAAATGAATATAAATTAAATTATTTAAATTGATTAATAAATATGAGTATGTTTTAAAAAGTCTCATATTAAAAATGAGAATGTGTAGATAGTTCAAAAATTATTATAAAAATACATAAATGATTAAAAACTGTAAAAGTAATCAGTTTAATTTAATAGACATTCATACATATTATTCATATATATATATATATATATATATATATATATATATAACTCATTAGCTTATTTTTATTTTAAACAATTTCAAAATCATTTTTAATAAAAAAATTTCTTGATTTCTTATCTTGCGCAGGGCGCAGGTTATCACCTAGTTTACTTATTAAAATAAAAATCACCTCTTCAACCTTTGTATCTTCTTTTCTATCTCGTCTTCCACATCCATCTTTTTGTTTTTCTCTCTTACACTTTTTTTTTGTTCTTCTTTTATGCGGTCTTAGAAAATTGATGTCATTAAACAGATGAACACTAAACTTAAGCAATGCATCCCTTTCATATTGCCTCTTGATTTAATAATCGTTTTCCCCATTCCAACTTTAATCCTTTTCATTGCCTCTTGATTCAATAATCGCTTTTGATTACAAACACTAATTGATCGAAAGTGAATCCTGATAAAAAAAATTGAAGTCATTTATAAGAGAGATGGAAAGAGAAAAAGAAGAACCAAAAAAGAAATTTATAAGAAAGAAAAACAAAAAGATGGATTGAGGAGACGAGATGGAAAAAAAGATACAAAGGTTGAAGTAGTGTTTTAAAATATATATATATATATATATATATAAATTCAAGCTAAAAATAAAATGATGATGTATTGGGTGTTTTAAATTCAATTTACTAAAACAATTTCGTTTTGAATTTCTATGTGTCGTCTAAGTCAGCAACTGCTAATGCTGCAGTTAACGTCATGTGCGGTTTTAGTGGAATCGACCATATTTCTTTAGTTCATATAGTATTTTTAAATTTTTATATAGTTCATGTAGTTTAATGCATTGAGTTATACATCGTGTATGATTAATAATCAAACTCTTAGTTTACAGGGGTCTTTTATCAGTCCGTGATTCACATTGCGTTAGTAACTATGGCAGAAAAGATCCAGATTTTGCCGTTACTCTCTTTTGGGATGGTGAGAATACTACTATATATTCAGCCTGAGCAGATGGATAGATTGGTGCGAAACATTGAAGCGTCATTGAAAACAGCCAACAAGAGGTATCATTTGGTTAGGAAGAAGTTTGTTACATTTCATAAAAATTTAAACTTTATCACAGAGGAGAATATTCGCTAACTAACGAAAGAGCGTTTCACGATGATCAAAATACCATATCACCGTCGCAAATGCCTCTACCACCAATGTTGAACAGTAATTCATGTTAAAGATGTGGCGGACTGGCTCATAGTGAAGTGTTTCCTGAAAGAGGTTTGTTTGAACCGTTTGACTCCTAACGTGCTCATTGCTTCCGGAGATTCCGATTTCTCATACCATATTAAATTGATGAGAGCTTATGATGGAGGAATTGATATTTAATCTCATAATGATAATGGTGATGGACATACAACTTATATAGGGAGATAATGATATGAACATTAAACATAATTTCCTAAACTAGATATATACATATCTCAATAATAATATTCACAATTATTAACGATATCGTTATGATATCTTCTTGATTCTCTACAATTGCAACCTTCCATTAGTAAACACTAAACACTCTTGCAAATGATTGGCTTAATCTAAAATGTCAAGAATGTGGCAATAAACTTTGCTATTTATGTGGCTTTAGTCCACAATTTCATGCACTTTGCAATGAAAGTTAGATGTGGTTACGAAGAAGATTAGTACCTCGTAGTCGAACAAATCTTGTACAGCGTTGTGATTATATGCGGTATCATCTCAATACGGTATGTTAGGTTTCATGTTCCATTTAAGAGAACTTAATTTGTTTCTTGACCCGTCATTACTTGCTCATCTTATTTTAGTAAATTTCAGTTTTGTAATTGGTTCCGTTTTTATCTGTTTTTGTATTTTTTTTTAAAGTTTTTGGTTTCTAACCCATTTTTGTTTGAACATTGAAAGATACTCGTTAGAGTTCAAGGTTTGAAATATGCATTTGAAGATGATGACAATCTTGAATCGTTTGAATTATACTACTCTCACAAACATCTTTGTCATCCTATCGTGGAGGTACTTTATTCCTTTCTGTTTTATCAAATAATCTCATTTTTTTAGTTCTTTTCAGGTTTGAAACAACCTAGTTTGTTTCTTGACCCGTCTTTGCTTACTCATCTCATTTTAGTAAAATCGCAGTTTTGTACTTGGTTCGGTTTTTATATGTTTCTACCTTTTCTTTTAGGTTTCTGGTTTCATTCCTCTTACATCTTATTGGTTTTTGGTACTTTATCTTGAAACCGGTGAACAAATCATTGAACATTTTAATGACTATATCATTAAACTTAGTAAAGTTAATCAAATTTCAAATCATAAATACATAATCTCTAATATTTAAATTTATAATTTAATCACTAATTTATAAATAAATTTAATTTTATAAATTGTGTGGAATATTATCTAGTAATCATTAAAGTTCAAATTAATTTTCTCTTTCCCACTCCGAAATGAAATATTCCTTAAGACAAGATAAACACAAAAAAATCAAGATTAAAATAAAATTCAAAAGCGTAAAGTAATATATATCTAATATCTATCTACATCAAGTGATAACCACACTTTGTTTTCAATTTTGGTTTTTGTTAACACATACATTCTGTTCTAATTGGTTTATGTTTCTTTTTATATATTTTTGGTTCTTTAGCCACTCGTATTTTTATTAATCTCAGCTGTATCTGTCCGTATTTATTTTGTTTTGCAGATGTCGAATTGCTCTCATTGCAATCTTCTATTAGTAAACACTAAACACTCTTGCAAATGATTGGATCAACCTAAAATGTCAGGAATGTGGCAATAAATTTGGTTGTCCACACTTTCATGCACTTTACAATGAAGGTCAGATGTGGTTAAGAAGAGGATTAGTACCTCGTAGTCAAACAGATCTTGTACACCCTCGTGAATATATGTGGTATCATCTCAATACGGTATGTTAGGTTTTAAATCAACGATTTTCATATTCCATTTTAGAGAATCTAATTTGTTTCTGTGTCCGTCCTTGCTTGCTTATCCCATTTTAGTAATTTTCAGTTTTGTATTTGGTTCCGTTTTTATATGTGTCTCCATTTTCGTTTAGGTTTTTGATTTCTAACCCATTTTTGTTTGAACATTAAAAGATAGTCGTTAGGCTCAAGGTTTGAAAGATGCATTTGAAGATGATGACAATCTTGAATCGTTTGAATTTTACTACTTTCACAAACATCTTCATCATGCTATCTTGGAGGTACTTTATTTCTTTATGTTTTATCAAATAATCTCATTTCTTGAAAGGTCTTTTCAGTTTTAAATCAACCTAGTTTGTTACTTGACCGTCCTTACTTACTCATCTCATTTTAGTAAAATTGCAGTTTTGTACTTGATTCAGTTTTTATATGTTTCTACATTTTCTTTTAGGTTTTTGGTTTTATTCCTCTTACATCTTATTGGTTTTTGGTTTTTTAACGTAAACCGGTGAACAGATCACTGAACCTTTTAATGACTATATCATTAAACCTAGTAGTGTTAATCAAATTTCAAATATAATTACATAATCACTAATATTTAAATTTATAATTTAATCACTAATTTATAAATAAAATTAAATATTATAATTTGTATAGAATATTATCTAGTAATCACTAATTTTAAATTCATTTTTTCTTTTCCATCCAAAAATGGAATATTCCTTAAGACAAAATAAACACAAAAAGTCAAAATTAAAATAACAATCAAAAGCATATATTTAATATATATCTACATTACATCATGTGAGGACCACACTTTATCCAAGTATACAAATCTCTAAAAAAAAGTCTATTCTCAAAATATATATCTACATTACATCATGTTTTTATGTGTTCATGCTAAATCTCTATAGTTAAGCTTTAATTAAACAAGCAGGTCTTACTTTGCAAATCTCAACATTGAAACCTGAATCCATAAGAAGCAGAAGCAGAAGCCAAGCTGGATGCTGTTCTGATAATCTATCTTTCTCTGATTTTACTTCCACAAGCTTAGCTTTACCTTCATAACCACTAGCCTTGAACCGCCATAGCAGCACATCAGGCATTCCACTGCACCAGCTCCTATAGTCTTGAGCTAAATACCGGCAAAGCGATGCTACACACTTACCTCCAACACAAGCCACTGCTGCTCTCAGTTCCTCCAACGAAAACCGCTCCCAAGCCCACTCCTTTGCACGCTGTTCCACGGTGTGTTTCATATGATATGATAAGTATTTATTCAGCCATTCCGTTTGCAACTTTCTCGAGCTGTGACTCGATTGTTTCCTTCCTGGTTAGATAGAAAGATTCGGTCTCTAAGTCCAATGAAGTAGTGTGCACAACAGGAACAAGAAATAACTAAAATGAGGAACTTTCGTTTTATTGTATGAGACAACTAGTGAGCCTCATTAACCTGGAATCGGGTTTTCTATCTTTTGAAGAGACATATATCAACCCAACCAACTCATCATACTTTTTTTCAATTTTCATTGTCAATGAATTCTGCATACTATCATATATCATTCATAATTCAGTAGTTTGATGATTAATAACCTAAGATAAAAATTTTATATAGAAAATTCAATATGAAAAGATAGAACTATACCATGAATGGAATACAAAGTTCCGGTGATCCAAAAAAATGTAAATAATTCAACATGGATGTTTCGCTATCAAGCATATCGCCTAGGAGGACATGTTTGCATATTTTAGTTAGATGACCAATAGTTTTTATATAATAAAATAGAGGATGAAAGAAAAAATATAATCTAAAAATCTGATGTGATGTGGCACATTAATTTTTTTTTTTTAAGTTATTTTTATTTGATCTAATAGAAAATATGAAAATCACCTATAAAAAAAATTAGTGTGCCACATCAAGGTTTTTCTTTTCGTCATCTCTTTTATTATATAAGAACTATTGCTTATCTAACTAAGATATGCAAACATATCCTCCTAGGCGATACGTTTGATGACGGAACGTCGATGTTGTATTCTTTACATTTTTTGGATCATCGGAACTCTGTATTCCGTTCATGGTATAGTTCTATCTTTCCATGTTGAATTTTCTAGGTAAAACTTTTATCTTAATCAGTTTGCCCACAAAAAAAAAAATATATATTATGTCTAATAGTTTAGTGAAGATGCAGGTAACCCCTTAGCCAACATGAGAAGGGGTCGAAAGGCTCTCATGCCAATCTATATAAGTGTTGGGACGTTTACTAACCTGAGATGGTGTCCTCAAAAGACATGACTGCGGGAGTATGTCCTTGTCGTGGTATACTCGGTCTAGTTTGTCGGTGATTATATATCACCATTACCATTAAATTATAGTATTTTCGGATTATTTTGAAATTTTTTAACAATCATTTGGAATTCATTGAAATTTTAATCTTATTCTCACAACTTTCAATGGATTTTATTATTTGAAATGAATTCTGACATTCCTAATAAAATCTATTGTTATTAGTTTGGTGATTGTGTATTATCATTTCCATACAAAATCAAATTTTATTCAAAAATTTTGTATTTTAATGATCCTATAATTCTATTAAAATCTTTGTAATTAGGAAATAGATTTTAAACAATTTAACTCATGAAACAAAACTCCAAAATACTATATATATCCTTTAATTCTCAAAGTCATTATAGTAAAATATTTTGATAGATTTTCTAAATATACAAACACTCTACAAATCTAACCAAAAATCAAGCAACTATATATAAATCAATCTCCCAATAATCCCCCCTTGGTAGGTTTTAAAATTTGAGAGATTTGTTAAATTTTTAAAGAGTTTAGTTAGATTTTATAAAATCTATCAAAATATTTTTGAGAATTTAAGGGATATAAATAGTATTTTGAAAGTTTTGTTTTATAAGTTAAATTGTTTAAAATTATTAGTTAATGGATTCTGATATTCTTACTCAAATCTACAGTTATATATTGGTTTGATGATTTTTAAAATTCATTCAAAATCTATTGTTATCATAATCTAAAAGTAGACACAGCGAGTCGGATGCATTGACTAAATCGGAGTAAAGTCGTATTGACAGACGTGGGTAATAATATCCAGGTAAAAGGAGCTTACACGGACCTCGTGCCACTGATTGCTCAACCCACTATTAGGACTATTAATTCCCCACGAAAGTCATGTTGACTTAGTCGACCGTCGTGTTGACCGACTATTATGCCTAACTAAAGAAGCGGAAAAGAATCGCGACTTGCAAATAATAGAAAGAAATCAAGACTTATGAAGATGTTAAGAAGTCTGAAAAACTAAAGGATTTAGAGAGATATCTAGAGAGAGAAACTTAGAGAGAGGTTTTTATAGAAAATATGAGGTGATTTTTACAATGGGGGTACACACATATTTATAGGTGAGGTTTAGTGCGCGCTGACATAAGCGCTTACCTCAGCCTCTGCGATTACATCATCGCTTACATCATTATTTTGTATTTAATAATTATACATAAATCAATTGCCTCATTAAACCCTTTTCTGGAAAACCCACTGGGAAAACCGAGAATAAGGAAAAAGAGTACAAATGATTATATGTGGAACATATTTAATGCTCCATTTCGAACTCGATGATATGTTAGTTGCAGCAGCCGTAATGATCATTCTATCTCCGGCTCTTCATATTCAGGTTGAGTTTCTGTGTTGACGTCAATGTTGAACATTTTTCCGATTTCGTCGATGTTTATCGTGTCATCCGGGAGCTACGCATCTTGAAAGTATTCTGGTGGACATTTTTGAGACATGTGTTCTTGTTTTACTTCGTTCATAATAGATGTCCTTGTTTCTTGCTTCATCATGAAGTATTGCAGATCTTCATCGAGGCTCATTTGATAGTCGATTGGATAATATGACCAATTTGGGATGAACGGAATGGGAAATGTTTGGCTGGCATTGTTGAGAAGGAATGCATGAGTCTGGAAGTCTTCGTACGCTTTATTGTCATTAATGTTGAAGTTCGGGCGTACTCCTTTGTGGTAGTCGTTGTGGTGGATGAGAGTAGGCAGTGCATGAACTTTACCGGATTTGACGTTGACTTGGACAGGACGATAAAGAAGTATATCGTATGAGGGTTGAAGAATGGATTAGGGCCTCCTTGTTTTTTGAACTTTTTGAATGGCAAGCCTGTCGCCTTCGATGATCTTCTTAATTTTCCGCTCCAGACGGTTAATGGTGCAAACCATGTCAAGAAGGTCGAAAGACAATCCTTTCGACCTTGTTGGGAATTGATGTATTGGTATAGCCACTGTATGTCGAATGTGATGCGGATGGTGTAAACTGAGCAGATATACCAGAGGAAACAGAGTACTTCTTGTGGCATATTGTGATTTTCGATCCTGTAGAGATGTGCAAGCGGGTAGTCTGGGTTGATTCCCATTGGCGCTAGGTAGCGATAATTGATTTCGTGCTTTGACAGGATGACAGATTGATACATGAAAATTATTACGTTAAGATGTTCATGTTGAGTCTTTTTGTTGATGAGCTGATGTGCATCTTCGGGCATTTAGCTTTAAAGTCGTCGTAACATTTTTTCTGATACAGAAGAAGAGCTTGCCATCATGTTGATTTCCTTTGGCGGGCTTCTACTGAGCATGTCAGCGAGTGTGTTCTTTGTGCCCTTTAAATAGAAGGACTCGAAATCGTACTTTGAAAACCATACGCTCCATCGTAGTAACTGCTGATGTGGGACCATTTTCTGCTTGAATTGTAACATCTTCGGAAAAGAAGACATATCCATTTCGATGCGAAATTTTTGTCCTATCAGATGGAACTCAAACTTTTCGATGGCTTTCTTGACCGCTAGGGTTTCTTTGAACGTGGAGTGATAATGCATCTCCGAATTTTTAAGGCATCCACTTTTATATCCACAGATTTGACGTTTGCCTTCTATCTCTTCAAATAATATGGCTCCCCAATATTTGTCACTTGCGTCTGTCTGGAGTATACGTATCCCTGAAGAGGAAATCTTTAAAGGTGGTAGCTTTTGTACCTCTAGCTTTAGGCATTTGACTGCGTCTGTTTGTCATTTTGTCCATTGGGGTGGATTCTTCGTCAGCATTTTTTGGAGTGGTCTTGTCAACTGCGAAAGTTGCGGTATAAAGTCGCTTATGTAATTTATTACTACAAGGAATTGTTGGACTTGTCGCTTTGTGAGATTTTTATCCGGGAATTCAACAAGTGTTGTGGCAAGATGGGCTTGTGGTGCAAATTGGCCATCCTTGATTTGCATCCTAAGGAAGTCAATGTTGGGCTGGGCTATGATCATCTTTCGGGCCGAGAGTATTATTATGTATTCTTTGACAATTTTTTGAAGTTGCCAGAGGGATTGGATATGCTCTTCTTCATTGGATGAAAGCAGGAGGATGTCGTCGATGTATATCAAAGCCGTGTGGAGAAGTGGTTTGAAAATGCATAACATTGCCTTTTGAAATAGCCACGGTGCTGTCTTGAGACTGAAAGGCAGAAACTTCCATTGGAGATGGCGATTTGGGAGACAAAATGATGTTTTATATCTTTCTTCCGGACGCACTCCGATTTGCCAAAATCCCGATTTTAAGTAGAATTTAGAGAATATTGTTGCACCTTGCAGGTGTTGGAGAAGCCCCTTTATGTTTGGTAGAGGAAATTTAACGTCTTTCAGGTACTGATTGAGGGGCTTGTAGTCAATGACTAGTCTGAGTTTTCTTCTTACTTGTTCCGCGCGATTGTTTACATGAAATGCCTTGCATGCCCATGGCGAGTTTGTTGACTCCACAATTCCTTGACCTACGAGCTGGTCACATTCCTCATTGGCTTGTTCCAGTAGAGTAGGTGGCATTCCGGCATGACTTGCTTTTATTGGAGTAGTGTGAACGTTTTCGTTGAAGGGTAAAGATACAAAGAACTTCGAGTTTAACCATAGTGGATTGTTGCACTTCTGAAGAAAATCCGTTTGGGATTCCGCACATGAAAATATCGTTATTTCTTCTTTGATCTTGTCGATTACTGGGGACAAAGCTTCTTCGATTGTGAATAGGCGAGGCATCGTTGTGAAGGCTTTGAAGAGAGTTTTTCATTTTACTCCTCGTGGTTTGATTGATTTATCGAAATTTTTCTTCAGCGTATAATAAGTGTCCCATCCCAAAATTAAGTCTTTTCCAAGTGCAGACGAACCAAGGACTTCTGTTGCTACTTGACATCCTAGGAAGATTTCTATCGTAATTGGTTTGGAGTTGAGCTTAACAGTCAATGAACTAGAATTTGCCACTCGAAATTCTTTCTGATGTGGAAGCCACATAGAAGACGGAAGAATCTTGGGATTTAGAATCGTTGTGTAAGCTCACGTGTCGATAAATGTGATGGCATGAACAGGATCTTCCTTTCGCGAGGGATCAAAGATTGCCACTGGCAAATGTGGGGTTTGTATTTCATCTTGCCGTGGCATTTGGGTAATTTTGAAACAACAGTCATCGTCTCCTTCTTGATATGGCGACTCAAATGAATTGTCAGAATCTGAGTAACCACAGACAGCATCTTTGTCGTCGTTATCGTATGATACTACCGACTCTAAATCATGGTTATCGAGATCAATGTCTGGTGCAATTTTGGATATCGAGTTGATGAGATATTCCTTTTCCTTTCCTTCCGGCACAGAAAACATCTTGACGTTTTTTGAAAGCTCTGATTTTTTTGAAAAACTTGCTTGTGTTTGAATTTTCTGTTGAAGCATTTCTGAAATGGTTTTCTGAATTTGTCAGGCTTGCCTTGTGAACCATAGGAGCAAGACTCTTTGGATTTTGAACACTTGATAGATAAATCCGGTCTGGCACATATTTTGGATAGTTTCATAGATTTATCCGTGAATTCCATCCAAAACTCCTTTTGCTTGCAGAGCTTGTCAAGGGTTCTGAAGACGTATTGTTGGATTTTGCCAATGGAGATTTTTTCGATTGTTTGGACTTGGTCTCTCATATACAACTTAGTTTGTTGCCCGAGGTAGTCGTCAATGGAGGAAAGATATACGTGATTTACGCTGTGATTGTTGAGACTATTGAGAGCATAATATCTCCGAGTTTGTCCCTCGAAGTGTTTTGCCAAATCTCGTTTCTTTAAGGAGCAACATTTTGCTGAGAAGAATTCTTCTTGCAGTTGTTCTTTCAGATGATTTGGGATGCCGATAAATTTTATGTGGATTTCGCCTAGCAGTAATGGTATTGTTGTTTGATAGACCTGTTGTTGTCTATAATCACCAAGCGAATTTCACCATTCTTTGAGTGCTCCGGATAGTCATGCTGCAAATTGATGTATTACAAGCTCTATCGGAGATGTGATGGCTTCTGAATTCATCCACGCATGGAACTCGTCAAGGCGATCATTCCATTTTTCGAAGGGGATGTCATCGAATGTGAACGCCATGATTTTGCAGCAAACTGCTTTGCCAGTGTCTCCTGATGCTTAGGGGCCGTGTATCTCATTTCCTCGTCGCTAGAGTAAACGTCATTAATGTTTGGTTCTTCCTTTGGAATTGTCAAAGGTTCGCTTATAACGAACTGCTTTGGTAAAGACTCTTCGTCGGAACTGGAATCATAGCTACTGGAGCTTGTACTCAAGAAATGATTCATCATTGTTATCGGCTGCGAGTGTTGAAGTGTTGGGATTGGTGTCGATTACCATTGATATTGCCCAGAGTATCTAGCAGATTGGTCATTGAAAACTCAATAATCCCAATTTCCGGTCCCTTTTGCTTTAAATCTTCAATGTATTCGTGACTAGAAGAAGAGTCGAGAGTCGGTTTCTTGGTAGGATTGGCAGGGAATTCTGATTCCTTTTGACCCCTTTCCTTTACTCGTGTTGGATTTGTTTTTTAGATGCTGGCCGTAGTTGTACCATAACGAGACGTGAAGGCTTCATCGGACGATAGAAATCCGGGGATGGGGTTTTTGGCCGTTTATTTTGATAACCGGTGAGAAATCATGGCGAGTAGGATTCTTGATACATTGGGATGTTGGATGGTATATTTCCAAACGGATGAAAGTACGGATATGTGTTGTTGTGATTTTTAATCATGCTTTCAAGGCTTTTTTGCAGATCCTTTAGCTGGTATTTGAGACTATACGTCTCAGCTTCTTTACTTCGGAATTGGGAAGTATTAACCATTATGTGTTGCGCCATGGTCATCATTTCTTGATGAAGATTATTTAGTCGGCCATGAATCTCTGTTATTGATCCCTGAAGAGAGTTTAGCCTTTTACTATAGCCATCAGCCATTTGATCGACCTTATGATTGATAATCGTCAATAATCGATTTTGAGCAAGTGTGTTCTCTGTTTGCCAATTGAGGACATTTTCTCCTTGGCTTAGCTGATCTGATCCAGAAGAGTTTATCGCTCTTGTAAGGATTTTTGGACTGTGGGCGATGTTGTCTTCTGTGAAATCTTCTGGATGAGGAAAATCTTCTGGATGCATCTAAAAAACCCATCTAAAAAAAATAACCACCAATATATATATATTTTTTTTTGTATATACTAGATTTAACTACAAATAGACATTTCAAATATTATTTCAAATTGATTACTTGTTTAATAATGAGAACGCAGTTTATAGAAGATTCACATTGCAATTTTCAAGTATGCATCTATATAGAACATGATGTGTATACTATATTTAATCAGTTTTATATATATGTAAATAATACAATTAAATATTTTAATTTTTTGACATAATATTTTTAACTTGTTTTCAAGTTTAAATATTTATATTATTCCGTTAATTTATATGGTTCTATTGACAAACCATATAAACAAAAAAATATTTATAAATATGGATATCTATTAAAATTACACATATCAAAGTATTTTTTATTGTAACCTAAATTATAGTTTTAATTTGTTATAATTATCTTATTTTTTTAATTAAAATCACACATATCGGAGTCTTTTTTTTATTGGAAACATATTTTCTGCATTATCAAAAAAAAGTATTGTGTATATCATAAATTGTGTATAAATTATATGTCATTCAATAATATTTTTTTAAACTATTGTTTTATTCTTTTTAAAAATGTATTGTGTAATATGAGGTATATCATAAATCATCAAATAACCTAAAATTCGATTTTAAATGATTCAAAAATTAAAACATAATTTTCTGGTTATATTAAAAGTAATAAATGGATAAAGACACATAAAATAATTAGTCTAATCAAAAAAGAAAAGCTGTATAAAAATAATGGGAGAATAAGTGTGGTGTTGACACATCATCAAAATGGCACTACTGTAAATATTTCAAAAATAAGTCTACCTCTAAAAATGTTTCTCAATTAATATATAGGAGATTTTTTACTAATCGAAACAAAAAAAACCAAGGAAATCGAGTTGAAACCGAACCGATATTCATATTGAACAGCCTATGTTTGATGCAAGAACTCAAACATGAACTCAACAGGTAATAAGCAAAATCAATAAATTACTTTTTTCTCTGGCTTTAATATTCTATAAGACCCAACACCTATGATTTTTGAAAGTCTCTACGGTTTATATTTAATTGACCTATTTGTGATGCAAGAAATTTCAGTATTTTGGTATTACATGAATGATGTGAACAATGTAGAATCTTTGTTTTGGTGTGAAAAGGGATACAAAGAGAAAAAAAAGTATACATAAGAGAGGAGATATACTGAGGAAGAGAGAAGAGTTGGGAAGTTACTCGAAGATACTTATTTTTTGTTGGATACATAACCTAAAACTTATTGATTCGACTCAAGTTGTTTAAGCAATGTAGCCGAACAATTATTTACAGTGGTTTAGGGGTTTAAAAGTTGAGAAATGAAAAGAAGAAGTTGGCTATAAAGAGAGGGGACAATATTAGAAAGTAACTCAATATAAATATATGTATAAACAGTAATATTTTAAATTATCTTGAGAAATAAATAGTAAATTTATATCTTTGTCTATGTATTATTAGCAGTAAATGAAATATCCAAAAAAATTATATATGTATATATATATAAATTTAGTTAAGATTTATGAGTTTAGAAAATATTAATAATCTGTGAATATATTTTGTTTCTTGTGTGAATTTCCGTACGGATAAATGAATAATCAAATATTTGTTTAAAAATTTTAAAATCATTATTTTGTAATTTGATTTAATTTTGTTGTCCATTATCTTCTATATTTTAGAATAATTTTAAAATTCCGAAGACAAATACGAATAACAATCGGAAGAAGAGGAAGAGGTTTGAGAAGAAGAATCAAAAGAAGAAAAATGGAACAATTGATATGGAGGATAAATTATATCGTCTTTCTTATTAATGTTATCATTATGAGTTTATAAAATATTAATAATCTATTTATAATGTTACTGTTTAAAATATTAACAATCTATTTTTGGGTGGCTTTCCTTATGGATAAATGGATAATCAACTATTTGTTTAAAAAACATTTAAGATCATTATTTCGTTGTTTGATTTTTTTCATTATGTTCACATATATTTTAAAATTATGAAAACAAATACGAATAGCAACCGAAAGAAGAAGAAAAAGTCTGAGAAAAAGAAGTAAAATGTAACATGAAGATTTATGTTATGAAAGCAGTACAAGCTGAGTTCAATACGCTGATTTATGCTATGAAAAGGGGATCTCACCAATACAAATTGAGCTCAATACGCTGATTTATGCTATGAAAGCAGTGTTAAACATTGGTATCTTTTCCATGAATTTCAAAACGGATGGTCTCCAGCTGGTTAAGTTGATTGAAGAAGAGGAAGAATGGCCGGCCTTAGAATCAGATTTAGAGGATTTTACTCATGTGAGATCATCCTTTCTTAATTTCTCTATTTCCTTTATTCCTCGTACATTGAATGTCCGCGCTGGTTACCTTGCTAAAGGCGCTCGGCTGAGTGGCTTTGTATTCTCCCATTTGGGCTTTGAAGTTCTAGGGTGGTTGGCTCACGAACCAAATACTCTCGGAACATAAGTTATAAAATGGTGCTTTTGCTGTAAAAATTGAATTATAAGAATAAAAGAGAACCGGAAGGTGAATAAAAGGAGAAGATGAAGACGAGATGAAGGAATACTAGAAGAATAATATGTTGGAAAATATGAAAATGATAAATAAGGAGAGGGAAAAAGAAGAGGAAGAAAACAAATGGGAAGGAGATGATGAAGAAAAACTATGAGAAAATGAATAAGAAGAAGTCGGAGGAGACAAAGACGATGAAAAATAAGAATGAGAAGACGAGGAAGAAGAAGAAGAATGAAAAGACGAGTAAAAGGAATAAGAAGAATAAGTCGATAAACAAAAGGTTGGAAAAGACGATGAAAAAGACTAATAAAATTAGAAAAAAATGGATATTACGATGACGATGAAGATTTAAAATAAAATATTCTAAAACCCATAAATGCAGTTATAGTTAGGATTTCTTGTATCAATTGAGACTTCACGGCAAGACCGAGATGTTGAAATTAGTCACTTTGAATTGATAGCCAATGCTCATTTCCCAAGTTCGTTGAAACGAGTTGGGTTGTTTTTTTTATCCCAATGGACTAAATCGATTAAAAAATGGCAAACATTAATTTTTGAGAAATGAATTGAACCAAGGTGCGTGGAAAACACTAGTAATATGATGTATATACTAGATTTAACTACAAACAGACATTTCTAATATTATTTCAAATTGATTACTTGTTTAATAACGAGAACGTAATTTATAAAAGATTCACATTGCAATTTTCTAGTATGCTCCTTTAATCGCTCTAATTCATAAATAAGTTTACTCTTGTGTGGAATATCATCTAGTAATCATTAAAGTTCAAATTCATTTTCAAAAAATCATTTAACAAAAAAAAAAGGTTCAAGTTCATTTTTTATTTCCCATCCTAAAATGGCATATTCCTTTAAGACAAAGTGAGCACAGAGAGCCAAGATTAAAAATCAACGATCAAATTCACAAAATAAGATCTATCATAAAATAATATCTATCTACATCATGTAATGATTTTTAATTGATTCATTGATTCATCATGTAATACTTGGACCACACTTTGTCCAAGTATACAAATCTCTTTATTAAATTGATTGAAGAAAACAATGAGTCTTTATATATTGCACAAACAAGACTCTACTGCCACTTGATCAATCAAACATCATCAACTATTCTTAGATAATCTACACGTGTCACTATTACTCTCTCCTGAGGTAACTTTCCGACACCACTAAGATCACAATTCATCGTGGTCCCTTTGTATTTAAAACTCTCTTAAGGAAACAAATACAAATCATGTTTTCTGTGTGTTCATATGCTAAAATGTCAATTAATTAAGCTTTAATTAAACAAGCAGGTCTTACTTTGCAAATCTCAACACTGAAGCCTGAATCCATTAGAAGCAGAAGCCAAGCTCGTTGCTGTTCTGATAATCTTTCCTTCTCTGATTTCACTTCCACAAGCTTAGCTTCGCCTTCATAACCATTCTCCTTGAACCGCCATAGCAGCAGATCAGGCATTCCACTGCACCAGTTCCTATAGTCTTGAGCTAAATACCGGCAAAGCGATGCTACACACTTACCTCCAACACAAGCCACTGCTGCTCTCAGTTCCTCCAACGAAAACCGCTCCCAAGTCACTCCTCTGCACGCTGTTCCACGGTGTGTTTCATATGATATGATAAGTATTTCTTCAGCCATTCCGTTTGCAACTTTCTCGAGCTGTGACTCGATTGTCTCCTTCCTGGTTAGATAGAAGGATTCGGTCTCTAAGTCCAATGGAGCAGTCTGCAAAAGGGGAACAAACAAAAAAAAACAAAAATAAGGACTTTCTTTTTTGTTGTATGAGACAAGACAACTAGTGAGCTTCATTGACCTGGAACCGAGTTTGGAAAACACCAGGGACATCGGAAAATAGAATGTCCCACATGATAAGCTCGAAAATGGTTAACCAGATGCTACTCTCTGTATGAATTCCTTGCCATCCTCCTCCTTCTCCATTGTAATACTGCAACGCGAGCTGCTCGACTCCACACTGTTCTCCGTCTTCTCCATAGAACCTGTTTTTCATCCCAATCTCACAATTCAGTGATCTCCCTTGAATGGTAACCTGAAACACACAGAATAGCACATTTGAGGCAAGGCAGAGCCGCAGAGAGATGAACTGGATTTTCTTTATTTTTATTTCACAAACCTCAGGGATCTTGTTTTCGATGAGATTTGAAAAGGTGGGAGTTTTCCAGCGTCTTGGAGGTTTTGCCAGACGAAGAATGCGTCTTTGCAGAGCTATTCTTGAACCAGCACGCACCCAAGGATCCAATAGTCCCTGCTCTGCTACTGAAAGGCTCTCATTGGGACGTCCCATGTGCTCCAAGTCTGTTGATAACCTGACTGTCCAGTATCCTCGTCTCCCGTCACAATTGAAACAGCTGAGCAACCTCCTCAGTAGATAAACTGCTTGGTTATACCTGAAACCAGAGACACAAGTTTCAACAGGAAAGAAAAGACAAAAGATAATCCGAACAAGTAAGAACGACGAGATGGATTGTTTTCACATGCCTCTTGTGGTTCTCAAGAAAGGAGACTCCTAAAAGAACCACCTTTGAGTAAACCCATGGAGCTGTAAAGCAATTAAATGCAGCAAGGTGCGCAGAATCCAAAGAAGAGCTGGATATGCGAGTTTCAGCAATCATGGTACATTTCAACACTGTCGGAGAATCCTCACTGTCAAGAGACTCATCCATCAACTGAGCCACTTCAATGGCCTGTAATTGAAGCTTTGAGATATTGTTGTAGACAAACGAGTCCGGTTCCTTTTTATTTCAATATAGACAAGTAAACACCTCTTCGTATGCTAAAAGCGTAGTCCGATTCGAAAATATTTGCTCTGAGTCAATGCATTTGTAATTTGGGTATTTGATAATACCGAGATCCAGCAGAACAAAAGAGGACAGGTCCTGCTCTCCATTGAGAAAGAAAAGCCTCTGCAACATAAAACCAAGGTTTTTAATTCTCGTCCTTAAATAAAGTCCGCTAGTTTCTGAAAGTTATAAGAACAAAAAATTCACCTCAACACGCCATATGAGTGATTCTGCTGTACTGGATATTTTAGCACACAGTCCTGTTCTTTCTAGTATCATTGTAGCTAGATTTTTCCTAAAATTTAAACAAAACAACTCAACCTCAAAGAGAAACAGAAACTGCTACGAATGGAAAGAAGCTTTAAAAAAATAATTACAAGGAAAAACAAACGGACCTCGTTCCAACATTGTAACAAGAACAAAGTGAATCAATAAGGTCTCTTTTTCTTGAGCCGCGGCTGAACACCTGGACCACCAATAAAGCACACCATATTGCAAGCAAACCAATAAGAGAACCACAACCTTTGACATCCAAAACTTCCAATAAACATAGCAAACATCTTTAAGAAAGTGTGCTCCAACCTTGTTCGTAGATAAGATATAACGAAGTTCAGTGACGTTAAGCAACTCTATGATCTCCTTCATCTTTTGGTAATCTAGTTCATTTGCGTCCTTCACTGAACTCATAAAGCCCATGACTGTACATCATACATATATTAGCTTTTTCTAACATGCTCAGAATACTTCAGCAACTAAAAGAAGTTATTGTGTGTGTGTGTGTGAGTATGAACGTGTTCAAGCCCATATCATTTACCTGTTAGGTCCTTCAGGGCTTGAAGAGAATCAGACACCTCAGGGTATGAAATATTTGATAGCCTAAACCAAGGTCCTGAACGAACATGTATCCAAACATTTTAAAAAAAAAGCATTCATAAGGTGCATAAGAAATGCAACTTCAATAAATCAAGAAAGAGTGTTCCTTCGAACAACTACAATTTCAAAGAACTGTATCTGCAAAAAGCAGGCAAGAGTAGTGGCCACCAGAAGAGCAACTACCTTTAAACGAGAAAAGATAAGCGAAGAAGTCAGTTTTAGTTTCCCAATGAGACCATATAGCTTTCTACAAAACCTAACATCATTCTAATCTACTCCATCAATAACCACAGGATGTTTACTCGAAAAGGTAGATAATCAAAGTGTCAGACACTAATGAAGAAATAAAAATAGGAAAGAAAAGAACACCAAAATTCATTGAGGATGTCAATTGTTCAATGTTGCTTCATAGCAGTTTGCCTAGTACCATTTACATCATATTGAGAGCAACCAAACAAAACTAGAAGGGGTAATGCAAAAAAAGGAAATCTTACAGATTAGATACCTTTTCGTGTGTAAAGACGGATAAAAAGTCTCTGGCTATCCTCTGAAAGAGAGGCGAAAGATTCTGTAACCAGAACAAGAAACAGGAGTATCGAAAAGTAAATCATTCATTCCAATCACTTCAAGAGGAAAACAGGAAAAAAAACGAAATAAAATCTGAAGAAATCATAGGTGAATACCCAACAATGCCTTTTCATCGGCTGTGAAAAGGTGAGAGCAACTTCGGAGAACCTCTTGTACTAATACGTTGAAGTTCAACTGGTATCTTGTAGTTTTAGGAGGAAATTGCATCTGATGCTCAACAACCTGAAGAACTTTTTCCCACAGAGGTTTAAAGTCTCCTGCAAATTCACACTCCTTCCAACCATCAGATGTCATGTTGCGACAAACAACTGTGATCGGAACAGCTTCAGAAGAATTCTTAGGAACAGATGTTATTGCTCCCTGCAAAGAATATGTGGCTACATCATTTCCACCTGATGTTGTAAATCTTAACATTTCAGCTTACATCAGAGCAAGCACAACAAAGAAGACGTAAAACATCAGTCACCAACCTCAAACTTAAGGTCATACTTGTCGATCAGCGGGGACAAGCAATGGGAAACATATTTAGGTAGATACCCTAGCATTTCAGAGAACTCGGGATCTGCAGAAAGAACCTAGTGTGAAAAGCACAAAACCAAATGCTTTAGGGATTACATAAAGACACCAGAATTCACACACACACACACACACAAGAAGACAAAGGTTAAACCTTTATAGCGTTGCGATCCTTTATATTCTCAGGGTGTCTCAAAAGACAGATTTTGCAGCCAATCTCTAAATCCTGAACATCGCTGAACTTCCTACCTACTATAAAGGTTTGAATAGCTTCACCATTGGCTTCATCTAAAGTCACAGCTTTTGAAATCTCCTCCTCACTACTTGGAGAACATGAGTCATCATCATCAACGTTGCAGCAAATGGAGTCGCTTCTTTGAAACAAATTGAATTGGGAAGTTTCGGAATCGAGTATTGGTTGTTGCTGCTGTGTACGGATTGTAAGACCATCTTCCGGTTGTTTTGACCCCGACCAGAAATTTGACTGAAGAAGAGTGGTCTGAGTCAATTTCCGTTTCTTCTTCGTGGATAGACTCGAATCATCTGAAGAGGTGAAAGGAATCTGTTAATTTCAAAATCCCTAACGAAGATGAGCAAAAGACAAAAAAAAACCATTCTTAAATACCCCACCGGAGAATTTGCTCGGGTCATCGGGAGGAATCGGATCCTCGGGAAAACGACCATCTTCTCCGGCTGCTGAGATAAGATTGCCACAGTCGTTGACCTCGAGATTCAACGAATTCTAAAGGGAAAATTCGGATAAAGGGATTAACTTTCTTGTTATTGGGGAAAAAAATGTGGAAAATTTGAGGGGAGAGATAGATGGATACCGGAGTAGGAGCGGAGAGAAGATGATGGCGATTGGGTAGAGATCGGCGGCGTTTTCCAATCAACCGGAGCAAGCTCTCCCGTCCGGTAAGCATTTCCCGCCGTAGCGACGCCGACGCGGGAAATATAATATTAGATTTGCGCTACAGTTTTGTTTCTCTGCCCCTTTCGGTTTTGCCATTTTACTGCTTTCCTCGGTTTTTCGTCATTTCTTTATTTAAAATTAAGAAACTTGTCTCACACAATACCATATAATTTTATTTTAATTAACCAATAAGATAGATAGATACTACAATTTTCAAAAGTATCTAAGAAAAATAAAAACTCAAAAGTCGTGGTTATGGAATTAGTTAATTTTTGATTGAATTTTGACGGATTCATGTTGTATTCTATGATCATAATTTCAAAATTATGTGGTATTCTCACACAACAATACTACATAATTTTATTTTAAATAACCAATGATAGATACTACAATTTTCAAAAGTATTCAACAAAAATTAAAACTCAAAAGCCGTGATAAGGAATTAGTTAATTTTTGATTGAATTTTGACGAATTCTGATGTTCTATTATATGTTCATAATTTCAAAATGTGAACTGTTGTAAACAATAATCTCTATTTCTTCGAGTGAAAGCTTTTCAAAACGAGTCGTTTCTCGTAATCTAAAAGGCAATATTTCATCATTGTAATGCCTCTTTGTTTTGTTTTGTTTTGAATGTGTTGTGTTGCTATATATGATGATTACACTTTCAAGGTTTTAATCAGCAATGAACACAGGAAATTTCAACATTTCAATTGGGGAAATGGGGTTTCTCTACATTCAAACTCTGTTCCTCCTCAGAAAGAAAGAAAGAAAGAAAGAAAGGAAAGAAGGAAAAAAAAACGGTTAAAACTGAAGACCGTGTTCACGCGCTGCGGCGGCAAGAGCTTCAATGCGTCCATGGTAAGGGTAACCACCACGGTCAAAGGCCACCTTAGTGATCCCTTTCTCCAAACAAGATTTCGCTATTACTTCCCCAACTTTCTTCGCTACTTCCTACTCAATACACCAAAAGCGTTTCCAACCATAACGAAGAGTATCAGTCACTTGTGGTGCTAAATGGTTTATTTTATCAAGCTGATGACTTTGTTGCAACCCCGAGTTCGAAAGGAGAGGGTATAAAGATGAACTTACAATGGTTGGTCCTGAGGTGTAGTCGAACTCCTCAGAGACAGGTTTCTGCTTGGTGGAAGCTGAAGCTAAGGTGTGCATCTTGGTATCGTCGATCACTTGTACATAAAGATGCTTGTTCGAGCGAAATACGCAGAGCCTTGGCCTCTCTGTTGTACCGTTAACCTATTGAGGTAATGAGAAGAAAAACAAGATTCTCACGGATCAAACTCAGAGATGCATCACATTTTCATTTGCACTCAAACTTATAAGAAAAATGTTGTTGCTTTCACTAATCTTGAAGCTTCAATCTTCCATTAAGCTGGAGATTTTTCACTATAGATGGTCAAACTCAAACATATGCTTGAATTTGCCAAAAAAAATGGTAACAGATTCTTCATAGTAGCAGCAACATCCTCCATATTTCTACATTTGTGGTATTGTGCAATTCGAATTCTAACAAACACCTAATTTCATCGCAATTCCACATAAACTTAAACAATCAAAACACTTTCCTCAAGAGATGATATCATAAAACCAATCGGCTAAGAAATTGAATGAAAAATTCAAAGCCAAGTGAGGAAAATAGAGTACCTTCTTACGGATGCGAGAATGGCGGGCGATTCTGTCTTCGCTGCTGGTTTTGGTTTTGGCTTCGACCACCATGGACCGAGACTGAAGCGAAGACGAAGACCATGGTTTCAGGAAAACGGCACGGTGTTGCAGCCCGGTTCCCAAAAACGCACTGCGGTTAGTAATCAGGCTCATCGAACCACACCCACTCACGCTCGTCATTCTCTTTTTCTCTCTGGCTCGCTCTCTCTGTGTAAAGCAAATCCTTTTTTGCCTTATCCCCTTTTCTTGCCGCTGCTGCGTATATATTTCCTTCATTTATATTTTGGCCCCTCAAAGTTTTTAATTTTGTTTATTTTCCATCAATTGTTTTTAATTGAGTTTCTCATCCGTGTGTTGCCAATTTCTTCTCCTTTTTTTATAAGAAAAAATATCATTTTCAATTTTCAACGGGTGTGATTGGTGAACATTAGGAATGTAATTGAGAGGAAAAAAAAGTGATAATTAGAATAATTGAGGAGAATATGAAAATAGAAAAAAAAAAATAATTTGAATGATAGTATTAAGAGTAATTGAAAGTAATTGAGAATAATAATTTGAACTATAGTCAAAATTAATTTATTTTAATTATTTGAAAACATATGTAACTTTATATAGATTACATTATTAAAATAAACGTGATAATAAACATAATTTCAAGATATTGTCTATTTTCGATGGTGAGAATCACTTCATTGGTCTCTTTATATATATTGAGTAATCTGATCAAGTTGAACCAAAAAAAAGAGTAATCTGGTCACGAACTATCCGCATATATACTCCCGTCTTTGGTTGAAAAAGAGAATAAAAGAAAATTGATAATTAGAACAATTGAGAAGAATAAAAAATTGAGAAAAAGTTAATTTGAACTGTACTAACGAGAGTAATTGAATAAGATTAGAACAAAAAATAAAACTTTTATTATAGAAAGAAATATATTGTTATGAAACAATACCAATAGTATTCTATTTAGTTATATATTACTAGTACCTTGTTTTGTGTGCAGGTGTTAGTAGGTTTTTTCACAGTTTTATACTCTATTCTTCTAAAAACATAAAAATTATTTTTCTTATGTTTTCTTTCTTTTCTTCTTCACTGATTCAAATTAAGAAAAGCATGGAAGATTTTTGTTTCTTCTTTTTTTTTCTTCTATAAAGTACAACCACTCACAAGCACAGCAATAATTTGTGAAAAAAAAAAAACTGGTTTCTTTCTACCTTGGTCATAATTAATCCTACCTCTTTTCAAGTAAAAAAAACCCATGTTTAATCATCAACCATTAACTACTAAGTACTAACTAGTGAAATAGCTCAACATAGAGGAGTAGGTGAAACGCCTAAAAAACCTAGGGATGAAATGTGTAATGAAATCAAAATAAATGGGGCTTTTTCGAAATAATATAACTGATTCCTCAAAAATTGAATCCATGAAATTTGGAGCAAGGGACAAGAAATGAAGACGTTAAGGCTTCGACTGTAGGGAAAAAAAAAACAAAAGGCCTCGTCAAGTTAACAATGTGAGTTCGTCTCTTCATCTTCTTCGATTACTTGGTTTGAATGCTAACAAGTATCATGTATTTTAGGAACACATAAATATAATCCGATGAATCCATAGCTGTTAATCTTGTACCAATTCGTTAGACATTGAGATCCGATGAATCTATAGCAAATGTTTTTTAAGTATGGAAGCTCCTGAAAGAGCAAGTGACAACAGAATCTCTCTGTAACAACAGTTTGTGTTCATGATGTTTACAGGAAAGCAAATGAATGTGATGGTATTAATTGCACAAACTCAAATGTTTTTTAATGGCATAATGAATATGATCTTATTCGAGCAACCTTTACAATAGATCCATGTAACTCTCAAAGATTTTTTTTTACCTTGAAAGTAAATGTTTGCTCTTGGTATGTAAACTTTATATTATACTTTTTACACTCTAGAGACTAAATCATTCCTGATCAAACCAATAGTTTCTAGACACATAATAAAGCTGGAGAAATATATCTCTTTCTCTTATGTTGTTTGCGTCTTTGTAATCGAAAAGCCGGTATTCCCAAACTTGAACATGAAATTCCAAAACTTTGTAAGATAGATTTGACATTTAAAGGGGCCATGTTAGGTTGCAGAAGTGAGGCCAGCTCTCTGATCAGATGTTTGAACATGTTAGGGATGTTAATGAGGATGATGGAGAAGACAAGGCACGTTATAGGAATCATCTTGTCCCACTTTCACTTTAATACAATCAAATCGTATCATTCATCGCATTATCTCACACACTGCCTTATACGGCTGTACTTATTTCTTTTCCTTCTTTTTTTTTTTTTTTTTCNAATTAATATTTTTTGTCAGTTCTAAAATTAATTTTTCAACCAAATAATATATCTATAAATTAATAATCACTATAAATTAATAAATTTTTATAAAACCTCATTGTCCCAACATTATTAATTTATAAAGGTTTTACTGTATTTTGGGAGTTGAGACTTAAGATTTGTTGTTATTGCTGGCAAAGTAACCAAAACATGTAAACCGGATTGTACTGAACCACAACAATCTGTTTTATTTGGTTTGATTTCTTCTAAACTGAACTAATCGTTAGCAAAGAAACCAATCTAACACTGAAAATTTCATAAAAGTTATATTAAAACATAGACGTTTTTAGCAAAACGTAACATAATCTATACTGAGATTACACATGATCGAATCACCTTAATTTTGATCTAGAAATGGTTCATTCATACATCTATAAAAACCGGTAAAAAAATAACGTAACAACTGAATTTGTCCACTTGAGGTAGATATTCACAATTATGTTTCTTTGGTGTTATTAGAAAGAAAAAAAAATCCAATCAATGAGCTATTGGATAAGAGTGTGGATAACATTATCCCCCCCATGAGACTTAGAGATCCGTTACATTGAGATAACGCAAAGTTTTATTAGCTTACATCTTTTAATGAATTACATTTTTTTTTTGACAACATTTTTAATGAATTACATTGTTATCCATTTGCTTATATTTCTATCTTATTATATAAAAGTGGTTAGTTTGAACGTGATTAGTTAAGTATATACTCGATTCATCGATGGTTTCGTAAACCGCAAAAATTATACAAATGAAACCGGAATTGAAAACCAACAACAAAGGACTTCATTTTTTCCTTGTTTCAAACCAAAATGAAAAATCACACCGTGAATTCGATTAGATCATCGTCATCACAGGGATTAATAGCATCCGAATCCACCAATTGACCAAACTGATCATCGGATAAAATTTCACTAAAATCTAAATTAAAAAAAAACAAGCCGCGACCACATAAAGATAAGAGGAGACATGGCGGGCTAATACAACCTATACACATAAGAAAAAAGAAAAAAGAAAAAAAAAGGAGAAAAATAAAAAGAGAAAATTCGAATTCCTTTTTCACGTAATTACAATACGTGGAAAAAGATAGTTTTCTCAATCTTTCTTGGTTGTAAGAAACTAATCAAGAAGAGAGATTGTTGGAAGAGTTTGACTTGTCAAGAATTGACCACATGACGAGGACATCTTCGTAGCCACAAGCCATGACGTCACCTTGAAGCTCCTTCACCGATCGTCTCTCGTGTTCTTCTCTCGCCTTCGCGTTTGCGTGTCGGTTGTGCGGCGTTTGCTGCGGCTGGTTGAAAAACGTCGCCGCTTTCTTGAATGGCGTTGCGATTGTTTTCTTCCATGAAGCCATTTTTTAATGCTTTTTTTTTTGTTTGTAAAAGATGAAATTAACTGTGAATTGCTTCTTCTTTTGGAGTTGGATCGGAGAGGCTTCTATGTATTTATACACCACATGTGAACACAGAAACAATTTTTTTGTTTAAAAATTTGTGATCAAATAAAATAAAAAAATTATTTAACGAAATATAAAAGTAATAATATTGGAGAAAGGGAGAGAGAGTGTGGTCAAAAGAGGCAAGATCCGCGATAAGAGCATTCCCATGAACCCATCAATTCGTTTTCTTATCCTCCCCACGTGATCTCTTCTTTTGCTCACAAACTTACACATTTTTTTTACCATTTTTTTCTCACTTTTTACACATTTTTTACCATTTTCATTCTTTTGCTCACAAACTTACACCTTTTTTTTTACCATTTTTCTCACTTTTTACATTCAATTCAAATTCCACTAAATCAAAATGATAATACTAGTTTAACCGGTTATAGAAAATGTAAGTACTAATACAGTTTACTGAGACTAATACATTTTACTGATCAAGGTAATTTCTATAGTTATCAATGGTTGTTTTTAATTCAATTGTCATTGGTCAAATTTAACCGGATAGAAAATGTAAGTAGTAATAGAGTTTACTGAGATTAATACATTTTACTGATCAAGGTAATTTCTATAGTTATCAAGAACCAAATTTTTTTTTTAATTTAATTGTCATTGGTCAGAGTTAAGAAATCATTTTCATTGGACTATATTTTTTTAATCACTATGCCATTAATTAGTTTATGTTTTAGTTCATGCTCTTTGGTCATGAAAAAAAATTGTTATCATAATGTGATAAGATATAAAATGTATTCCAAATTTTATATTATGTATTTATAAAAACGTTGTAATGGTTAGAACATTAAAATGAAAGTCAAGAAAATTCGAAGTAGATAACCAACGCATTAAACTAGACCAAATCAAAACTGGTTCTTCTAGTACTAATAGCTTAGTAATCCAAAAATTAAACAGAGCTTGGAATGATTTATTGGCGTTATGGTGAAATATAAATGCTATTTCTTCTGACCATAAACGATTGGTAGATATTTTTGAAGCTCCATGGTAGATATTTTTGAAGCTTCATTGGTAGATATGACTACGCACATGACACATGACAAATGATGAGAAAAAAGTCAAGAATTTGCCTTTCTGGTTCTAAGTACTGACGACAAACAAAAAACACTTACATCAACTTTCTATGGGGTCTCACTTTCTACTTATGCTTTTTTTTTTACCCAATCTCCTTTTTCTTTATCGATCTTTGCGCTATTTCTAGATATTTTTTCCTCCTTTGCTCTATCTCTCACACAAATGCAGACACATGTACCTATAAATGTAGTTTAGTCAATTCTGTGCATTATGAACAATCATATGATATCAATACCAAAAAAAGTTATCGACTGTTACGAGATTTGAAGATATTGAATTTGAAGATTACGGCCGACGTCGACGAGATATTTATTATTAGCTACTACTACTATATACATATTTAAAGATTGACTAATGTGTTAGCTTAATAAACACTAAAATATGTACGGATTCATCCGAGAGCTTTGGACATTCAATTTTGTTGGTGTTAGGTGTGACTTCAATAACAATATATTGTTAGTAACCAAAGGAGAAAATCTTCATCTCATGAAGGAAAAAAAAAAGGAGAAAGAGAAAGAACAAAACTCGGGGGAAAAAAGTATGTTATACTGTAACGTTTTTTTATTTATAATTATTATAGTGTAACGTTATGTAACTGTTTCCATTTTAATATCATAGTGAATCGCTGGATGAACTCTAGTAACTGACATTATTTTTATTTTTATATATGTTTTTGTAAATTTGTTAATTGAGTACTCATTTTCTTTATATCTTGATTGCTAAGTTTTACCTCGATTGTTTTCTTAATGATATCCAAAACAATGTGAGTGATATGTTTCGTTTGAACGAAAAATTCTAATGGTTTTGACACTAAAAACATTAGGTTCACAAAACTTACTGATTCTTGTTTCCCTTAAAATACTAACCGGACAATTGTTTTCAATATGAGATGTTTTTTTTCTTTCGTCTAAATGTCAAACAAAAAGCTTACGTTATCAATTAGAAGTGTATTACTTGATTTTTAATAACCAAACGACTATAAATCAAATTCTAATTAAAAATAGAAAGATGATGCAAATTGATAAACGGTTAGGTGATAAAAATGTGGGAGGCAAAGATGGGTAATGTGTATTATTCACAGGAACAATGGATTAGGAGTTTGAGGTGGGCAGAGTAATGCGCAGAGTATCCCATGTGATCTCCACATGTCTTCTCTCTTTCTCCACTCTTCTCCTTATTTTCTTCTCTCTTATTTATTTGTCATTTCATTTCCATTCAATTCCTTTTCTTTCATCATATCTTGCTTGCTTGACATTTTATAAGTCTAGATAACATTTTTACCTTTCATTGGTACAATTTATGGAACGGCATTCAAAACTAATCCTAAAAATTTCGGGATGGATTTTCTGTCTCTTCTATACTCGTTCTGAGATTTTCATCCCATTCTCATACCCGTTTAAAACAATTAATCATTCGGAACCATATATTTTATTTAAACGGATATGGAAAAGTTACGGAAAGAGAATAGATATGAGATCGGATATCCGAATTATCCGTTTAAAATTAAAAATTAAAATTTCTATAAGTTTTCCCTAATTTTTCCGATTTTTCCAAATTT
Source organism: Alliaria petiolata (assembly GCA_020283515.1). Classification (NCBI taxonomy): domain Eukaryota; kingdom Viridiplantae; phylum Streptophyta; class Magnoliopsida; order Brassicales; family Brassicaceae; genus Alliaria; species Alliaria petiolata. The sequence goes on from JAHZTW010000003.1 coordinate 42,508,888, forward strand.
TACCGAAATATATATCCCGAGATGGTCTTTACCCAAAATAATTATTCGTTTGAGAAGAGATTTTAGGTAAGAGAATTTCCCTAACTCGTCTCGTTATCCGAATTGCTCGCCCCGTTCTTATCGGATTTCCTTTTAAGAATTATTTTTCAAATTTCACATTTTCCGTTCCTATCCCATACCCATAAATTTCCGTCTCGAATCCTGAAATTTTCGGACTATTCAAAACTTCCAACTTTTTATAGTTTCACAATTATTCTATTTAATATAGTTTATTTTCATAATCTCTTCATTCCACTAGTTTACTAATCAGAATTTTTAAAGTGCTAATTAAGCTTTTCAAAATAAAATGAAAATTATTTGACGATATTAGATGTTTCAACGGACAAGAATGGACTTTTAACTTTGGATTTTTGTTTTTGACAAAAATTGTTAATAATGACAAACATTGTTGAGATATTAACATATTGAATATGTCATGAATTTTTTTTTGAAAAACATATTGAAGATGTCATTTTGAATTTTATATTTGTCATCTTTTACAAATAAAATATACAAAAATGATTAGATGGACATTTTCCGTTGTAGAATCCTTTTATTTTAATAAGTCGACTTTTGCTGCAGTTCTGACTTCTGAGTGATATTAAGATTGACTTTCGGTTATTCGTATTATTTTAGTCGTATTCACACATCACAAATGTGTATATGCTAAGTTGCTAATATTACCTATAAATAAATACCAGAAAAATGACGAAGATTCCTTTTCGTATGTGTGGGGCACGTATATGTAAAATTTAAGTGAATGGGATCCAAAGAGTGATAATTATTAACATTAACGTAGCTTAAAGGTACGTACATGTAATGGAATTTTGATAATCATTTTATTCAATGTTTAAGAAAGCTCTATGCCTTAAGCGGGTGATAATATAACGCATAAATGAAATCAAATCTATTTTTTACCGTTAGTTTGTATCGTTTCCAATTCTTTTGTTTTCTTTTACAATTGGTTTTGAGTTTAAATTTGCGATGTGTGATCCTAACATTTACGCTATCCCTTCCCGTTCAAAAAGTTTGTACATGTTTGTCTCAAGTCTCAACAGTCGTATCCTATAACTTCATAGCAATATGTCAATATCCCACATGACAACCAAAAAAATTATTCTCTCGATTGGTTTTTAAAAATTACTAATATTTTAGTATTATATATATGTGAACATCAGAACATGATTAGGTTCGTAGTTCTTTGATCACACATTTGGAGGTACACTCGACCTCGAGACACGGTAAATTTAATTATTTGCTTACAACTTAATTTTTATATTTTTAATTCTTGGTTATCTCCTTTATAAGTCGCTATATATATATATATATATACATAAACTAAATAAATCCAACAAACCATATTGCCTGCAATGCAAGAATTTGAATCATTGTGATTAGGATGGATGTTTTCGTCGTGTCTAACCAATGTAACATTAATAACAATGGCGTATTAGTTCAGTTTTACTCTTTACCAACTACATATTATTATCGGGGGAGAAGAAAAAACCGAAAAATAAAGACCCAAAAGCTGGATAAGCTAGCACGTAGTGCTCGTGATCACCTTTCTCATCTACATTTTGTAAACTCAACTCCACCGACCTGGTTATTTGGGACGTTCTAAGAGTATGAGGCTGTTGACAAAAAAAAAAAAGACCCAAAAGCTGGATTTATGTATCTAAATCGAAAAAAGTATACCCAAGTCTTCAAATAACTAAAATAAATATCTGATTAGTCAAAAAATAATAATACTCCTTTCGTTTATTTTATTTTTGTTTTCGATTACTCATAAAATAAATAACTAAAATAAATATTTTATTTTTATTTCATAAATACTGTCGTTTTATATTTTAATGCAGAATTTTGAACAAAAATCTAATTTTAACCCTATTGTTTTACTGTATTAATTTGAAAGAGAAATGTATTTAGTGTATTAATAAATGGTAAAATAGAGTTTTTCATAGATTTGATTTTTTAATATATGTGAAAAACACTCAAATGAAACTATTTATGAAACAGAAGGAGTAATGTGCATATGTTCGGAAGCATTTTGCGGGATGTAAATGGGAGATGTGTGTTCTCTCGAGTGGTTGAATTATGTATCCCATATGTTCGTTTTCTGGGAGGATGAGTAGTACTCGAACTGGCGCTGAGCCGGATCTGAAATCATTAGCATATGGGTTAGACAACCCTCAGGAGGAACAAGAAAGGGTTTCTCTCGCAAAGATTCTCCGATGCTCAAGTCAGGTATGCACAACTCGAAACAAGTACTTGAGAAGGTGAGTTTGTGCGGTTCTGTAAGAAGCATCACATCCAGAGATCGTGATACACGTCTGTTTATTTAACGGTGAGGCGCATTGGAAGATATCCAGCGTGAGAGAAGGTGGAAGAGTTCTCACGGCGGCTAAGTGGCGAGAGATGAACTGACCTTACGTCGAGACCTCGTGGGGCATGGTCAGAGAGGACATGCCCACATGAGATCCGAACGGTCTTACTTCGTGGTGGCGACCAGTGTTTGAAGTGTTTAAGGTATTTTTGGTCTCTTCAGGTGACTCTTTGGCCTTCTCCTCGGACGGCCTTTTTTTTGGTCTGACTCCTCTTCTATTTATATATTTCTTGCTTGTTTTTTTATTTGCTCCACCAATTCTATCGTCCGGTCACATCTCTTCTGGAACCGATAAAGATTTCTACCGCCGAATCCTTCTTTTATTTTCGGAGAGATATGCAGGTAGATGTATTGTTTGGCAGATCCTCTCATTGACGTGACGCATGATTGACCACGATAAAATCGATCCCAACATTATATATTGTTTGGAACAAATTTTCAAAACTCACCGTCCAGCTAAATTTGCAGAAGAAATGATTGTTTTTCAGAAAACATCTTTGTTGCTGGAATTCTTTGGGATGGTTTGAGTCGCCAACTCAATTTTTTCAGAATTGAAATTATGTTCTTTATGCCGGTCTCTAGCAGTTTTCCGACGTTCATGAGACAATAACAAAACTAAGACGACATATGTGAGGAAAATATAAAGATTTTTTTTTCTTTTTTAAATACTTTAGATTTTTTTTGTTTGAATACTTTCCAACGCTTTAATCAGAATATGGAAGAAGAAATAATATGTTAGTTTTGGACCTAGTGGAGAAGTGATCTATATAAACATAATTTGATTTTTAGTCATCTATATAAAGAAAGGGATATTATATCCGAAGAAATGTTGGAGGAATTCTCCCGAAGGATTCAGCTAAAAGGATTCGAGTCCCAACCAAAAGTTTTGTTAAGGAATAAGCAAAAGAAGACGTTAACTCCGACGTAATTAGGCCGGAACACCTATTTTACTACGAAACGAGTGTGTGTGATCATGCAAATCGGTAAATAATGTTTTCTTATTTTTAGAGACGTTCTCTTTTAATGAAAAACAAAAAAACTAATTAAAAAAGAACAAGACTGTGATATTTGTTGTTTGTTTGTTGAGTCTGGGACGAAGCGAAGGTTTTGGTCGGTCCAAAAGTTAGGTGTGGTGTGTGAGTGACTTTCTTCTGGTTTCTACCGTTCTTGTGGCTATAATAGTCCCACCGAATCTTTCAATTCGATGCTCAGAAAAAGAAAATATATATATATATATATATAGATTTTTCACCTTTTCCAATTTTACATACTCTACGAAAGACTACGACGAAGAAATTTCCTTACCTACATTTTCCAAATTGTTAGTACACAACTATACAATGAATTAAAAATTATAGATTCATTAGGAAATTTATTAATTGGAAATATAAAACAGATAGAATTACTATATATGTATTATAGATAATGTAAATTTTGCAAAATGGCTCTTAATTACTGAGCTTAACGCGTCATTATATTTTAAAACTCATGGGTAATTCATAAATGTGTAGCTTTCGAGTTTCATAATAAAAAATCGTAGGAAATAATGGTATACAACTAATGGGCGGGCTTTATTTGTTGTTAGGAAAATCAGGACGACAAAGTTTCACGATCAAAAGTTCAAATTTAACCAAGTGGTAGTAGTGGGGTGGTTTTCTTCTGGGGTGAGAGTCGGTCCTGCTGGTCTAGGCCAGGGATCGATTCCCCACAGAAGCGGAATTGCAACATTTAATTCACTTGGCCACCGGGGCATTCAAATGGTCTCTCCGGGCCTCCAGGATTCCCGCGGGACCCGCCGTTAGACTGGCGTTCCGTACTACATAGGACCCGCAGGACCTTGTAAATTAGTGTCTGGTTGGTGGCCTGTGCTTAGTCGGATCCAAAGGATCCGGATACCTGGGTTATCAAAAAAAAAAAAAGTTCAAATTTCTAGCCCTTTTTTCAAAAAAAAAAAAAAAGTTCAAAACTCATGCACAAAATTAGGTTATTGATCTACCCTAAACCCTAGTTTCTCTCTTCCCTCAAAAATTTCGAAATCTGAGCTCAAACCACACAAAAATATAATATCTTGACTTAGCTACACAAAATTAAATTTCACATCTGCTAACCACACAAAGTTTCAAATAGTAGACCAAAGAGTCAACAATTAATGTTCTTTCTCCAACTTAAACCATTCGTCGATTCATTTAGCAATCTATTTTTTTTTCTTTTTTCTTTTTTCTTGTCAAGTTGAAACTAAAGGCACGGAAATGGGAAAGACTCTAAAGCAATCTGAAGGTTCAAATTCAAACTCTGTTTTTTCATACGGTTGTAAGTTGAAGCGTTCAAAGATCAACTCTTCATCATACTCAAACCTCATAATACTTACATATTTATATATTAAGAAGCAATAATCTTAGAGTCAGGATCTTGTATTGGAGTTTCGTGAAACTTGGCAATAAAAGCAGTGGCTCTCATATCGATACAGGGCTCAGCGATCCAAGAGCATCCATCATCGTCTGTGGTCATGATTCGTGGCCTGACATTGATCACTTTGTCTTCGTTCCAGTTGTCTCTGTCCTTGGAACAACATGGAAACAACGATCTGATTACAGAAAACGTTGATAACGACTTCCTCCTCCTCCCGTTACCTCCCATTATTATGAATACTTGTTCTATTGTATACTATAAATTTTATATGATCGACACTTTCTAAGTGTGTGTGTGTGTGTGTGTGTGTGTGAGAGAGAGAGAGAAGGAGAGAGCTATGCTGTTGTGATGTTACAAAAATCCTAATTTATGGTTTATTAATTAATGAATTAAACAATTGGGTTTATAGAGACCACTACAACCTTGATGTCTAGAGAAAATGTATCGGAATGTTTTTGTTGGTGAGAAATCCATCAACTTTAGGGGCGTACGATTTACATATACCAAACTCGATTCTCTATGGCTTATATTCAAGATACGACACTAACTTTTAATTACGTTTATTATACGTGCGTAGATATAAAATTAGTTAGGAAGAAATTAGTTAAGCATTTTTGTACCGAAGTTTAAGCTTATTAAAACTTTTTTTTACAGCATTAAGAGAGATTAATAGATCACTGTTTCAGAGCTTTAGATGGGATGGGTCAAGCCCACCATCATGCAGCAGTTACACGGTACACCACCAAATCCGATTTTTAGGATTGGTTCGATTCGAATTGTTCGGTTTATACCATTCAAGTTCGGTTGATACGGTTTCGGTTCTTAAAAAATAATTTCAAGAAATTGCGGTTTTGATCCATTAATTTGATTTTTGGTTCGGTTTGGTTTTCTAAATTGGTGTTCCGCTTCGATTTCGGTTTAGCTCTCGTATGGGTTAAACCGGATTGAGCACCCTAATTCGGATTGGTTCGATTCCAATAGTTCGCTGGAATTGCGTAGAGAAGATTGAGAGACGAACTCAAAAAAGTTAAGACATCGAAGGTGATGTTGAGTGTTGAACAGCTCGTTTCAGATTTCGTCTGATTGTGCATTATCTATCTCTCTGTCTTCTTCTTCTTCATCCTCCTCCAATTGTAAAAACTCATAATTTCAATCCATAATTGCTTCGTCACAGCCTCAAACAAAAATTGGGTCTTCTTCACTCGTGAACCCACGATAAATCTCAGATTACTGGTTCCTTTCTTTTTCTCGCTGAGCTCTTGTTTCGAATTCTTGCGTTACTTGTTTGCCCTAAGAACCGGATTCAAAGCTGGCATCTTTTGGTTAGTTTCCTGCCATTTCTTGGAATCTGATAGAGATCATTATTTGTTTTTTTTTTTTTTGAACAAAAGAGATCATTATTTGTTGCTTGAATAGACTTTGATGTTCGCTTAGACATGAAACTCACCAAACTGCTTATTACAACTCAGTAGGAGAGAGACTTATATATCATCTCTATCTTATGTTGCCAAACTTTTGATGCTCTTCACTATGCTTATGCCTGATGATTCTTGTTCGTTACAAAAGGCACATGATTTGTGGTAGTGAGCCTGCAAATGGCACACCCTACAAGGATTCTAACTCTTAGATGTTGAAGTTGATTGAGATCTCATACATTCTGCTGTCCTAACAAAGCACAATGAGAAAAAAGTTTCATCCTTTTTCAAGGCCAAACAGATCCCAGGAGTATAATGCAGCTACTTGTCAACTACCTTTGCAAGATTTGGGGACTTGTCTTTTAACTGTATGAAAGATGATGGTCCATACTTGTTATTCCAGAAGGTTTTGCGCATCAAGGACAAGGACAGTTGACTGTCTTTTGCCACTTTTAGCTTATTACCACCCATAAGTGTTGGGTAAATTTTGAAAAGATGATACATAGTTAAATACAAGTAAACTCAATCATAGAGAGAGAGAAAAGAAAAGCTCCGAAATTTACAACTTGGAGATCAGTTTGAGCGGGTCTGATGCATCTTTGGCGTGATCAGGGACAGGAAGATTGCAGAGAAGTGTGACTCTAGAGGAAGATATTAAGGTTTTGTTAGCTTTCTCTGACCCTTTCGTTGTTTTCCAAAGCTTGACTTCCCACACTTGGATGGTTTTGCCTGTGCTTACAGGAGATGCTTCGGCGAAGACAAGGTCTCCTAGATCAGCACTCTTTAAGTGGTTGATCGAGAGTTGAATTCCAGCGACCCTTTTGAAACCAGAAGCCATGTGAGCTCCCATACTTGCTAAAGACTCAGCGATCAAAGCAGATACACCACCGTGTAACACCTTGAAAGGCTTTTTGAGGGAATTGAAACTTTCTCAGAATCTAGGGGAAAAAAGGTCAATGATCAAAATTGAAGAAGAAGGAAGAAAGAACCTGGCAGCAGATTGCAGAAACGAGAAGACGACCTGTGACACGTGTAGGAGATAACTCATCGATCTCGAAGCCTAAGGCGTGAAGCGGAGGGTCTAAAGCTTTGGTCTTGGACGATGCAGAATCCATTTTGTGCGCTCTGTTTCAGAGACAGAGAGAGAAAAGGGGGTTAGGTAGGTGAGTGCCTTGTTAGATAATAAGAGAGGTTGAGAAAAAGTGAGAAATGGATAGAATTGGTTTGTTGGAAATAACGTTAATGTTGAATGTCACTTTAATGGTTTTTTTTTTTGGGGTCATTGCGTTACAACGCTCTCTTTCGGACCAAATGTCAAACCTCCATTATTGATGTTGGTGAGAGTGTTTCGGACAAGAGTCGTCGTATCGTATTGGTTGAGTCTAGAGGTAAGACGCAGAGACACGTGGGAGACGTTCTTGTCAGTTTGGTACAAAATCATTGGTCTTTTAATAGGCCGAAAGTGGAAGGTGAGCTCCTCTAATGGGCTACCGTAAATTAAGGCCCGTTAGTGGCACAAATTACTCAATACTCATAACCTCCTCTTTCATAGCTACTTTTGGTAAACTAAAGATGAAATTTGCGTTTTTGAAACAAAAATAAGTAATACATCTTTCAAAAAACATCAAGACGATATCATTTGTTATAATCCTTATTGTTGTTTTGTTAATCGTTGTATTTGGGCTATGGCTTCGCGGTTTTCCTTTTCATCTGCTTGAAGGTTTTATTTGCTTCGTGTTGTGAGTTTTGTAGTCTCGTATCTTTAACTACTCTCTGACTTACCCGGTGTTTTTCGAGTTTTTCAATAGAAAGTCAAAGTTTACTAGTAGTTTTCTTTTGTGATTTTCGGCTTTGTATTAAATTATGTTTTCATCTTGTTGGTCTTCTGGTTTTAGAACTTTATTTCTCTTTTTGGGCTTTTGATTCCGGGGATATTAAAATTTCTCGCCGGCTTTTAACTCCAGGGATATTAACATCTTTCTCCGGCTTTGTAATAATCTTGAATGTTCTTTAAGGTTATCAATATAATTCCAGTGAAAAAAAAATATATCATTTGTTATATAGATGGAGTGTATATCTTATTATATAAAGTTGGATGCGTCAAAGTTGCTAATTAACATGATCGTGACACGTGTCAAGTTAATCGATTAGATTTTGACACGTGTTAAAAATCCAACCAATTAGATTTTAACATAATGTTTAATCTAAAAATTAATTTTAAAAACAAAAAAGGAAAATAAGTTTATTTTATGTTTACCAATTAGATTAAAGAAATTGTATAATCGATTACTAATACTAAAAGGAAAAAAAAAAAAAATCAGAAAAGTAAATAAGAAAATTAAGAAAAAGGAAAATAATTTGTTTTTAATGTTTTTCATTTAGATTAAGGAAATTACTAATACTAAAAAAAATCAAAAAGGTAAATAAAAATCGTATTATATAAAGTTGGATGCGTCAAAGTTAGTAATTCACATGATCGCGACACATGGCATGTTAATCGATAAGATTTCGACACATGTTTTGATTATAATATATTATAAATAACAAAATTACTAATCTTAAAAGAAAAAGGAAAATACGTCTATTTTTAAAAGATAAATAAAAATGTTAAATTTATCGATTTACATTAAAAAGTAAAATAAAATTAACTAGGATATATTTTAGTTTAAGAAAAAGAAAATAAAACAAAAAGATTTATTTCAATTTAAGAAAAGGAAAATAAAAACAAAAAGTAAATTAGATTAATTAGGATATATTTCAATTAAATTTTTTTTGATGCTATTGATATGGCCTTCGACGGTGATGAGCTCAATGAGAAGGATTATAGTAAAAATCATGTAGAGAGGCGTTTTATTCGAGTCTTGAAAAGCATAATTTCTCTAAAGAGTAGAGAGATCATATACGAGAGATGAATATGAAGAGAATGTTAGACTTTATTTGCTTGAAAAGAGTTAATGGGAGATTGTTAACATACTCGAAGGAATCGAATTGCATATCCAAGTTTTTAACGCAGCAGAACAGAAAAAGATAGTTGATAAAGTGTGTGAAATATATGAAAAGTAGTGTTAATATTTCTTAGTACCCGCAACAGATCCTGTGTTTTGAATATTTTAATTGAAAATAAATGAGAATTAAAATAAATAAATAACTTTTAGGTTTGGATTTTGTGTTTTTCATATATTTTTTTGAGTAATGATCCAATTTTGTATTCTATTTTTTGTTTTAAATATTTAACGGATTTTAAATTTGATTATTATAAATTCACATATACGCTGATCATAAAATAGATTTTAATTATGATAAATCTAGTTATGATAAAAGTGGGATAATTCACATGACCGTGACACATGACAAGTTAATCGATAAGATTTCAACACGTGTTTTGATTAAAATATATTATAAATAAAATATATACTAATCCTAAAAGAAAAAGAAAAATACTATTATTTTTAAAAGTGAACTAAATAAAAGAAAAAAACTTATTTCAATTAAGAAAATGAAAATAAAAACAAAAGTAAATAAGATGTTTCAATTTTAGTAAAAACAAAAATGTAAAGTTAGTTATTAATATGATCCTGACATGTGTCAAGTTAATCAATAATATTTTTACACGTGTCAAATTTATTGATTTAGATTTTGACGTGTGTCTCGATAAAATATTATTTTTAAAGAAACAAAAAAATTCCAGAAAAATAAAAATGTCAAATTTATTGATTTAGACTAAAAAGTAAAATTAAATTAACTATAATATATTTTAAATTAAGAAAATAAATTTAAAACAAAAGGATCTATTTCAATTTAAAAAAAATAAAAACAAAAGGTAAACTAAATTAACCTGGATATATTTCAATTAAAAAAAAATTCTAGATGTTAATGATATGGTATTAGACGATGATGAGTTCAATGAAGAGAAATATAGCAATAATCATGTAAAGATCCTTTTGATGCGAGTCTTGAGAAACATAAGTTCTCTTGAGAGCAGAGAGATCATATACGGGAGATAAATGTGAAAAGAACGATAGATTTTATTTGCTTAAAAAGAGTTAATGGGAGGTCGTTAACATACTCGAGAAGGATTTGAATTGCATACCCCAAGTTTTCAACGCAGCGGAACAGAAAAAGATAGTTGATAAAGTGTGTGAACTATATGAGAAGTGTGGTTAATGTTGTTTAGGACCCGCAACAAATCCTGTGTTTTGAATATTTTAATTAAAAATAAATAAGAATTAAAATAAATAAATAACTCTTAGATTTAAATTTTGTGTTTTTCATATATTTTTCCAGTAGTGATCCGGTTTTGTTTTATATTTTTTAAAATAATTATTTTAACGGGTTATAAATTTTATTATTATAAATCTGCGTATATGCGAACCTTAATATAGATTTTAATTATGATAAAAGTAGGATAAATAATTTTTTAAAATTTTAGAATAAATAATTACATCTATATATAGATAAGGCATTAGAAGTAAACATAATTCATATAAGAATTTTATTTTTTATTTATTTTTCTGAATTTAAAATATTTTATTAAAAACTCGCATATATGCGGGTCCTATTCTAGATATCAATTTGTTATTAAAAAAAGATATCATTTGTTATATAGATGGAGTGTATATATATATATATATATATATATAAAGTGAAAAGATTAGAGGAATAGGAAAGAGAGAGATGTAAAAAAAGACAAGGAGGAAAAAAAAAAAAAAAAGAGGATTATGATTCGTTCAAATCAAAGACAGCCTAATCTTATCTGCATTTTTTGTTTTAATATAATAGGAATTGAATTCCATTTTGGTTTCAATTCTCAGTTGATCTTCACCCTCCTTGTTAGATTAATAAAAGCAAGAGCGCCGAATCTTATTAATAGCCTTTGGTTAAGCTTCGGCTACGAAACTCTACACATTAATTTAGTTTGATACGTATAACATTTATAGAAAACACTCAGTCGCATTGAACATTTATAATACTCTTATCATGTAATTATATGAAAAATTACGAATGATTGCACAAATTTACATGGTAAAAAGACTATTAGTATATTTCATTTATTTTTCAGAATTGATGAAATATTCGAAAAAGAAAAACAATTTGAATCGAATCAATCCGAAAAATCGGATTTGGTGGTGTACCATGTAACTGCTGCATGGTGGTGGCCTCATCCCATCTAAAGCTCTGAAACGGTGATCCATTAATCTCTCTGAAAGCTGTAAAAAAAAGTTTTAATGATTTTTTTTTTAGAAATGATGAAACATTCGAAAAAGAAAAACAATTCGAATCGAACCAATCCGAAAAATCGGATTTGGCGGTGTACCGTGTAACTGCTGCATGGTGGTGGCCTTGACCCATCTCATCTAAAGCTCTGAAACGGTGATCTATTAATCTCTCTTAAGGCTGTAAAAAAAAGTTATAATGATTTCTTTTTCATAAATGATGAAACATTCGAAAAAGAAAAACAATTCGAATCGAACCAATCCGAAAAATCGGATTTGGTGGTGTACCGTGTAACTGCTGCATGGTGGTGGCTTTGGCCCATTCCATCTAAACCTCTGAAACGGTGATGTACATTACTCTATGTTTTTCTTTTTCAAATGTTTCATCATTTCTGAAAAAAAATATCATTAGAATTTTTTTTTTACAGCCTTTAGTTTGTCCATATATGTATCTTATTTGCATAGAGGACCGATCAAGTTTGATACATAATTTTTTTTTATTAGGGTCATCAACATGGATTCAAAGCAAGGTGAAACGGACCAGCCATTTCTCAATTCTCATATGCTATTCGCTGATGACTCTATCATCTTCTGCAAAAGCTCACAAAGAGGAATGCCAAACTCTGCTAGCTACAAAGTCTTGAAGAAATATGAAGTAGCTTCAGGCCAATGAGTGAACTTCCGAAAATCTGCAATAATGTTCAGAGTTCTGACTTTAAAGAAAGCGTTAAGAATATGACAAGAATTTTCAAAGTAAGTGGCTTTGGTAAGTACTTAGGCTTGCCAGCAGAGGCGAGTCTACTCAATTTTATACGTGTCAGTTGACACCATAATAATTAGAATTTTGTTTATAGTTTATAAGAATTTAATAACATTGACATCAGCCCAAAATTATAGCTAAACCCATAAATTTGTTTTTTACATAACCTTGTTTTATTTAGTGTGACCCCATAAATAAAATTTAAATATTAGCCCATATTTTTATATTGAGCTTTATTATCAAACATGTTTAGAAAGACCAAAGTTAAAAATTTTGAACCAGATGCAACAAGTAATCAGTTCCCCATTTGATTGACCACAACGCTTGTTGCATCTGGTTCAAAAAAAAAATGTAGTTGGCTCCTAGATTGAGCAATCAAGAACCAAAGCTTTTGAGATTTGAATTTGCTTTATGTAAACCTTAATGACAGTATTGTGATTTTACATTAGGAACAGAAACAACATATGTTGTTTTCAAGGATTAATCTGGTATGTTGCGCCAAGAGCAATGTAGTGTTAAACATTTTATATAGCTACAGATTTACAGCTAATAACATCAAAATCATAATCCCAAGTCTTTGGTATAGAAGAACACACCATTACTCCATTCACGGTCTTCTTCCTCATATTCTCAACATCAATCACCACAGTAGAGGAATCCTTACCAATCACAAAGATACTACTCCCAATAGAAACAAGCTGACATGGCTGCTTCATCACCAACTAGGATAGCCTCCCGAGACGAATCCACATCCTCGTTTCCTTGCACCACATTGTTAGTTTGGTTCCGAAACTCTGATCCAAGACATAGATATTCAGCCAAGTTAAACTTGTTTCGGTAATCGCACAACTCATCACTGCGCACAAAATCTCTCCACCTCCTGGAAACGCATTTCATCGCCATGTGATCTTCTCTTGGAACTCTAGCCAAGCAGAAATTTGAGATATCATCAGGAACTCCGCTTATAAGCACCATTTGTTGTGCCTCGTTTGACTGATCTGCACATTCCGTCTCCTCTATCATACGCTCCGTTGTGTATAATCCACCAAATGAGATTATACAAAACCGTGTTCTTCGCTCAAAAAACAAAATCACTTTTTCAAAAGTCAAACAACTTAAAAGTAGCAATTTACATAAGCGATCACGAGCAATATACTCAAAAAATTTGAAGACAAACAAGAGCATTGCAATAACAACAAGTTAATCAGCTGAAGAAGAAGAAACAGATCGAATTCCAACAGTAATCCAATGTTGTACAAAACACAAACCAATTATTTAGCTCTCACATTCCAAAGATCAAAACCGTCAGCAATTATCCACTATCCCTACAATCAGATCTACATCTTACACTATTTCTTTCTTGTGATTAAAGTATCGCAAGACTCTCTTAGCTTTGAATAAAGACAATTTTTTTATTGATGTTTAGAAAACTTAACTCAAAAACTAAACATAAAGCTCTTAGTCTTTTCTTATGATCAAATCACATCTTTGGCGATCATATATATAGAACTAGAGATTTCCTTTTCCTAATCCTATTACATGTTTTCCTTTTCTTAGAACTAGACAACTTCCTAATTCCCTTAGGATTACATGAATTGCCTTTTCTTATCCTAACCAACTTGTTAGAGATTATCTTAGGCTTCAAGTTAGTTGAAGTTAATCCAATATTCTCCCCTTTAAGCTTCAACTTAGCTTGTGACAAGTCTTGAACTCCTATCAAGTTTCTCATCTCTCCGAATTTGATCCTTGCTAACGCCTTGGTCAATATATCCGCCTTTTGTTACACTCCTGGTATGTGCTCTACTTCTACAATCTCTTTCTCAATGCAGTCTCGTATGAAATGGTATCGTTTGTTAATGTGCTTACTTTTACCATGAAATATGGGATTCTTTGTGAGTGCAATTGCGGATTTGTTGTCGATCTTTATGAGAACTTGTTCTGTCTTTCTTCCTTTGATTTCAGATCTTGAAGCCATATCGCTTGTTTAGCTGCTTCCGTTGCGGCCATGAACTCGGCTTCACACGACGAAAGAGCCACCGTTTCTTGCTTCTGCGAACACCAGGTGATAGGTGAATCTCCGAGATAGAAGATGTGCCATGTGGTGCTTCTTCCATCATCCGGATCAATGTTGTGGCTGTTGTCACTAAAACCCACTATCTTCCTTGATCCTCCACGTTTGAACTTTAAACCGTAAGAAACACTCCCCTTTAAGTACCTTAGAATGTGTTTTATTATCTCTCCATGAGATTTTCGTGGACTTTGCATATAACGACTAGCAACTCCGACTGAGAATGCCAAATCCGGTCGCGTATGTAGCAAGTATCTTAGACAGTCAACATTCCTTCTGTAGCAAGTAGGATCTATTTCTTCTTCATTCTCTGCTTTAGAAACTTTTAATCCAAACTCCATGGGTATCTTAGTTGGATTACAAGTTTCTAAACCTGCTTCTTTTAAGATCCGACTTGCGTAGCCTTCTTGCTTGATTTCAATACCATCTTCTCCTTGTCGTACTTCAATACCGAGGTAATACGTGAGCTTGCCGAGGTCTGACATCTCGAACTCAGATGACATTCCTTTCTTGAACTCGTTAATGACCTTAAGAGTGTTTCCTGTCACAAATAGGTCATCGACGTAAACCGCAACAATGAGAAGCGTACCTTTCTCTTCTTTCCGGTAAACTGAAGTTTCCTTTGAACACTTTACAAATCTCATCCCTTTTAAGATTTGATCTAACTTTGTATTCCATGCTCGAGGGGCTTGTCTTATACCATACATAGCTTTTGATAGTTTGTAAACTTTGTGCTCTGCTCCTTTAACTTTGAATCCCTCTGGTTGTTCGACGTACACATCTTCTCTTAGCTCTCCGTGTAAGAAAGTTGTTTTCACGTCCAAGTGATGAATCTCCCATGCGTTTGATGCTGCTTCTGCAATCAATAGCCGAATGGTCTCTAGTCGTGCTACTGGGGCAAATACTTCTTCAAAATCTATGCCGGATTCTTGTACATATCCTTTTGCTACAAGTCTTGCTTTAAACTTGTTGATAGAACCATCCGCATTCTTCTTGATTTTGAAAATCCATTTAAGACCGATTACCTTTACCCCACTTTGTTTGTCAACAAGGGACCATGTCTTATTCTTGTTGATGGAATCAATCTCTTCCCCGCACGCACTAGTCCACTTCAATGATCTCTTTGCTTCCTTGAAGTTTCTTGGCTCATCGTTGATTGAGAGCAAGAGGATCTCACACTCCTCCTCGGCTTGGAGGACGTAGTCCTCTAGGTGTCGTGGCAACATCACTTGTCGTGTCGATCGTCGAAGTGTTACAATTGGAGCCGGCTGAGCTGGTTGAGCTTCAGCTTCATCGTTTTCTTCTTCGTGATCATCATCTTCGTTTTCGTCGTTATGATCATGATCTTCATTCTCATCATTCACGTTGAGATCTTGGTTGTTGTTAGTGATCACGGGTCCTTCTCATGTGTCTATCACTTCTCCCCATCTCATGTGAAACATCTCTGGATCCATACTTGATCCGTGTGTAGACTCGTTCCAACTCCAACTCGTCTTTTCATCAAACACAACATCACGGCTTACTACAATTCTTCGTGTTGTTGGATTGTACAATCTATAGGCCTTAGAGATTGAGATCTATCGTCAAGCTTCTTGAGATGTGTTGAGTCGATCTTTGGGTATGCTCTACAGCCAAACACTCGTAGATGATCTAGGTTTGGTTTCTTCTTACGCAAGCTTTCATAAGGAGTCATGTTCTCAAGGGCTCTCGTAGGTACCCTATTAATCAAATAGGTTGAATGCCGCACTGCTTCTCCCCATAGATAGTTAGGTACTTTCATGGCCTTGAGAATGCTCCTTGTCATCTCCATTAATGTCATATTCCTTCGTTCGACTACACCGTTTTGCTGGGGTGTAAAGGGCGCCGTTAAATGCCGTTTGATTTCACTTGAATCACAGAAATCATGAAACTCTGTTGATGTGAATTCTCCTCATCTGTCCATTCTCAGCGTCTTTATCTCGTTTCCAAGATCCTTCTCCACTAGGCTTTTAAACGCTTTAAAACTTCCAAACGCTTCACTCTTCTCTTTCATCAAGATAGACCACATGTATCTTGAATAATCGTCTATAATAACAAATATGTATTTGTTATGAGCAATGGTAGATGGTGTGATTGGACCACACAAATCAGCGTGTAGAAGCTTTAGTGGTTTTGTAGCTCGGAACGTCGTTGCCTTCGGAAAAATCTGTCGCACTTGTTTTCCGACTAGGCATGATTCACATACTCTTGTTTGATCGTTTGTCATCGGCAGCCCGCGAACCATCTCTTGTTGGGACATTGTCTTGATTGTTTTGAAACTTATGTGACCTAACCTTGCATGCCACTTCCATGTATCGTCCTCTAGCTTCGCGTTTAGGCACATAGGTTTCCCGATCTTCAGATTTATCTTGTAGAGTCTGTTTGAAGATCGCGTGACTCTCACTAGCAATCTCCCACTTGGATCGTGTACAGTTAAGAAGTCTCTTCTAATTCTGACATCACATCCCACCTTTGTAGCTTGTCCTAGACTTAGGATATTACTTTTGAGATTAGGAATGTAGTAGATGTTACTCACGAGCTTTTGTTCTCCGGTCTTGCCTTGAAACAGAATTGATCCCTTTCTTTCTATCTCCACGTAAGACCCGTCTCCGAACTTAACTATGCCTTTGATCTTCTCATTAAGTTCCGAGAAATAATGCTTCTTACCAGTCATGTGATTGCTAGCACCATTGTCTAAATACCAAACTCCTTCTTCCCCTTCCTTGGTCTCGAAATTCTTTGGTATTATGTTCTCTTCATTCAAGAATACCACTTCATGCATATAGAGAGCTGGATCGGCTTCCTCCGTCTCAGTCTTATTTGCTTCTTGTATTCTTTGTTTTCTTTCGGGGCATACTGAGGAGAAGTGACCAGGTTTGTCACACCGAAAGCAAATTATCTTTGATCTGTCCTTTCTCTCCTTTCCTTGACCTTGATCATTCTGATTTGATCTGCTTTCTTGTGAATTGGTCCTTCCCTTTCCTCGTCCTCTTCCTCCTTTACCACGACCTCCTCCTCTTCCTCTTGATGACGTCGTAGTAGAGTTTTGTTGATACGAATTGGCGTATAAAAGCTTCCCTTGTGAATCCCCGGTGATCTCTTCGTCGAGAATTCTTTCTTCGTATGCTTTTAATCTCCCAATTATATCTTCAAAACTGGTTTTCTTCAGGTCCAAAAGTTGCTCCAGTGAAGCAATCATATGAATGTATTTGTTTCTGGGCAAACCGTTGAGAAACTTCTTCACCAACTTGTTTTCTTCAATAGTTTGTTCTAGTGCGGCCTATTTTGACGCAATCTCCGATAGCTTTCCGGAAAAGCTGTCGATTGTGTCGTTATCTCCCATCTTGATTCTTTCGAACTCGGACATGAGGGTTTGTAACCGAGCTTCCTTGACACGTTCAGCTCCGAGGTTACGTGATTTGATTGCGTCCCAAATTTCTTTCGAGGTTTCTTGCTCACCAACTTGTAAGACACGAGACTCCGGAATTGCTTGAAACAATAAGCCTATGGCAATATTGTTTTTCTCTGCATCCTCTGAGCCTGGTTCGATTGTGTCCCAAACCTTGTATATCTTCATTAGGACTTTCATTCTCATGGCCCATACTGTGTAATTTTTTGCGTTCAGTACAGGGCATTGAATTGACGGTGGCGTGAACTCCTTTGGCCGTGTCGCAACGTTGGCGTCTCCCATGGCTTGGTTTCGACGACAATATGTAATGATCTTCGTATTGGCTCGGAATCAAAACCGCTCTGATACCAAATAAAGTATCGCAAGACTCTCTTAGCTTTGAATAAAGACAACTTTTTTATTGATGTTTAGAAAACTAAACATAAAGCTCTTAGTCTTTTCTTAAGATCAAACCACATCTTTGGCGATCATATATATAGAACTAGAGATTTCCTTTTCCTAATCCTATTACATGTTTTCCTTTTCTTAGAACTACAAAACTTCCTAATTCCCTTAGGATTAAATGAATTGCCTTTTCTTATCCTAACCGACTTGTTAGAGATTATCTTAGGCTGCAAGTTAATGTTGAAGTTTATCCAACAGTGATTGGTCTATGAGTGATTCCTAACAGGTTGCGTTTGCTTTTTCTTTTCTCAGAGCTTGAGACATCAAAGGAATTGGAAACCTGATCCAAACAATACAAATTCCTGGTACGATAGAGGAGCGAAAACGTTCCAGGCAGATACGTATAGGAAAGGATCTTGTGAAAAGTAAGTAAGCCAACAAGAAAACTATTTTGGTTCTCCGTTTGCTTTTGCCTCTCTCATTGATCGATTTGTTTCAGCTGTGGGGCTATGTCGCATGACAGAAAGTCATGCACAGAGAGGCCAAGAAAGAAAGGAGCAATGTGGACGAATAAGAATATAGCTCCTGATGAGAAGACGGAGTCGTTCGAGCTTCACTATGTTGCAAAAAGAGATAGATGGAACGGTTACGCTTCATCTCAATATGCTCTAGTGATCGAGCGGTATGAGGCTAGGGATGAAGCAAGAAGGAATTTATTGAAAGAGCAGTATCTGAAGAAGCTGGAAGAGAAAAGTAAGAAGCAACTTGGGGAGGAAGAGTCCAGCGATGAAGAGGGTGACGCTCTGAAGCTTGATGAAGCTAAAGTTGACAAGAGCGAGCAAATGGATTTTGCCAAGGTAGAGAAACGTGTTCGAACTACCGGCGGTGGCAGCAAAGGAACTGTTAGGTTTGATTCTTGCTTGTTCTTTGCAATGTTTGAGCATGATTCATTCTCATGTTCTCTCCTCAGGAACTTGCGTATACGAGAAGACACAGCAAAATATCTTATGCATCTTGATGTCAATTCCGCTTACTATGATCCCAAAACCCATTCATGCGCGAAGACCCCCTTCCCAACGATGATCCAAACGAGAAGTTCTATGGGGTAAGTGCTCGAGGATCTATATTTTTGCAGCTGCGCGGAGTTACATTGATCCTTACTAAAAACCTGAAAATGTGTCAGGGAGACAATCAGTACAGAATGACTAGACAAGCTCTAGAATTCAAGAAGCTCAATATTCACGCTTGGGAATCATCTGAGAAAGGCCAGGGGGAGATCAGCACGCAGGCGGCTCCTTCTCAAGCCGAGCTGCTTTTCAAGATTTATAAAGAAGCAAAGGAAAAACTGAAGAAACAGATCAAAGAAACCATCACGAAGAGATACGGAAATGCTGCATCTGAGGAAGAGATCCCCATGGAGCTTTTACTGGGGCAAAGCGAGAAAGAAGTAGAATATGACCGCTCTGGAAGAAGATGTCAAGTTTCCTGAGCTTCCAACCCAAAACCAATTGGCAATGAGTGGATTGGCCCATGTGCCTTATATATTACTTAAGATCCCTTCCAACTTACGACGTGGGATATATTCCCTAATACGCCCCCTCGAGATAATGGCTCTTGGCCATTGATCTCGGTATGTTTGGGCATGGATCGACGGACCATCTTTGGGTCACATATCGATGATGGATCGGGTTGGATTGCGTGGATCGGGCTCTGATACCATGTCAAGTTTCCTGAGCTTCCAACCCAAAACCAATTGGCAATGAGTGGATTGGCCCATGTGCCTTATATATTACTTAAGATCCCTTCCAACTTCCGATGTGGGATATATTCCCTAATAGAAGAGTCACCAAAGGAATGGTAATATATTTGGCTACTTATCCTCCTAGCTCGTTGCACTTTTGGTCTTTCTGCATACTCAATATCCCTTGGTCAACTTCATAGCTCACCAGCATAGGGGTGGGCGTTCGGATTACCGGATCGGATCGGATCGGATATTTCGGGTTTCGGATATATCGGAACTATAGCCTTAGGTACCGATCGGATATTTTAAAAATTCGGATCGGGTTCGGTTCGGATCTCTCCGGGTTCGGATCGGTTCGGATATAATATTTCGGATCCGGTATTTTTCGGATATTTCGGATTCGGTTCGGATCCACATATATTTATCTCAATTGCAACCCAAAAGTATCTGAAAATAACCAAAAGTAATTATAAATAACCGAAACTTAAAATTTGAAAATTAAAAAGTAACCAAACAAAAACAATGCCTCATTGTCACAAAAAAAAACAAAAAAAAAACAAACACCAAACATCCGAATACATAAAACCAAACGACAAATTCAAAATGTCTTGCAAAGTAAAAGCATGTGCCTCAGTTTCTCCTTTTTCCTAACTCTCTGTTACATAAGTATCAAATGATTCAAATCAATTGAGAGAAAAAGATATGGTGTTTTGTAAATTGGATGAAACACCACGATATAAAGCAAATGGAATTCTTATACGGCTAAAATAAACAATTAACAAAGAATGGAAAAAGACAAGAGCAGCACCAAGCACATGAAAGATCGATAATGTAGAGAAAAAAAATGATGAAGAGACAAAGAGAGCAAGTTACCTTAACCCCATCTTCGCTTCTAGTTCAGGTTGATTCCTCCATAGAATTCTGAAAAAGAGTTACAAGAATCAGAAAACAGATTGATAAAATTTACAAGTGAAAATCGAAACTATAAAGAAGGATTCAAACATAAAAAAAATAAAAAAAATTACTTTTTTCAAGTTCAGTGTGTAAATCAGCATCAGCAAGCAGAACAAAGTTTGTAACAACTCTTTTGTCACTTAATTTAATCTCACTCTTCATCCATTGCTCAGTGCACATCAAGACCTCAATCATGTAGTGCGTTAAACAACTTCTATAAGGATCGACGATTCGGCCACTAGTACTAAATGCACTCTCAGATGCAACAGAGGACACTTGCATTGCAAGAACATCTCTAGCTACTGCTGATAAAATCGGGAACTTCCTCGTATTGATCTTCCACCATGACAAAACATCATACTCGGTTCCAAGCAAAGTTTTAGGATTTTCAACCGCATCTTTTAGATATATATCCAACTCGTTTCTGGTCTCATCAACGCCTATTTCATTAACCATTTCCTTGTAAACAAAGTCCATCCTTTCATATCTTGTATTATCATCCACTAAATCCATATTTTCAGCTGTTGAAACATGATCGTGACCACTAGAAGATGATGTCTGAGTCGACTTAGATGCTTGTAAAGTCGATTCTTTCTTTTACCAAAGACTATACTCATCAAACAAAGCTTTCATAACATTATCCAATGTTTGAAGCATCCCTTTATAATCTGAAGTATCTTTGCCATAAAGTCTCTCAAAGCAAAGCTTAGCAAATTGCATTTTCTTAGACGGATCAAAGACACTAGCAACAATCAATACCCTATTGATGTTCTTCATTCCGTCCCAATACTTGTCAAACTTTTCTCTCATATCATCGGCTTTAGCTGCTAACTCTTTGTCTAAACTATTGCTCTTGTTCATTAGATTCCTCTCTATAGTCACTATCTCTCCATAGCACTTATAAGAGCAAATCGAAGTAGATGCTGAGACAACCAAAGTAGAATTGTAGAAAATTAGTAGAAATTGTACTAACCTCTCCACAGCTCTCCAATCGCAAGAAAGAGGAGGTCCAATCCTTTTTTTACCATTCTCAAATTCCATAAAATAGTCATTGTAGAGCTTGTCTTCAAGTTCCATTTTATCGAATGCAACCTTAAACTTTATAGCCTGTAGCAACATCAAATATGTTGAATTCCACCTTGTTCTCACATCCAAAGGCAAACTCCCTCTACTTATCTTTCCTATGTCAACCCTCTCATCAAAAGAGTTTAACCTATTCGTAGAAGCCCTCACATATTGCACTGCATTACGAATGGCTGAGACATTATCATCTAACTCAAGCAAACCTTCCTTGACAATGAGATTGATAATATGTGCGCAACACCTCACATGCATAAGCTCCCCATCTAAAACCAATGCCTCATTGTTCAATAACTTGAATTCGCTCTGAAATTTCTTGAGAGCGGATGTGTTGGCAGTGGCATTATCAACTGTGATGGTGAATATCTTCTCTATTCCCCATTCAGCCAAACACTCTAGAAGAACTCTCGATATGGTCTTCCCTTTATGATCAGAGACGTACTTGAACCCGATTATCAGCTTCCTCAACTGCCAATTTGCATCAATAAAGTGCGCAGTGATCACCATATAACTATTACTTGTAGGCTGAGCAACCCATATGTCAGTAGTAAGTGACACTCGTTGCTTATTGACTGCAATATATTCCTTAAGAGCACCTTTCTTTTTCTCATACATCTTCACAATGTTTCTCGTAGCAGTTCTTCTTGAATGAGGAGTGTAGAGATTGACCTTATCACAGAACCATCTATAAGCCAGAGATTCCACAAATGCAAGTGGTAATTCTGCTAACACTATCATCCATTCTGTAGCCTCTTTGAAAACATCAAACGAAACCTTTGCATCCTTCATACCTCCATCCTTAGAAACAACTCTTGTGTCTGAAGATTGACTCTCTTTCAATGCCTTGTACTTCTTGCAGCTTAACAGATGCTTCTGCAAGTTCGAATTCCCTTGTGAAGTTGCACATCCAAACATTCGCAGACAATGATCACATCTGCATTTGTCATAATTGTCCTCTAATCTTGTATAATTATCCCACACGAGAGACCTTGTACTTGGAGCCTTCTTTGGCTTAGGTGGCTTAGAAGTAGCTTCAGTTGTCTTTCTTTTCCCTCGATTATCAGGCACTTCTTGAGGTTCTTGAGTTTCAGCATTTGGAGGTGATGAAGAATCCATCTACAAAGAAAAAAAAATAGGCTGCGGAAATCAGAGATTGTATACCAATTTGAACTTAAGAAACTACAAAAGAGTTGTAATTTGTAGAAAATATAGCTAAAGAGCTGCAAGTGTATTGAAGTACGTAGTTGATTTTTGACATGTTTTTATAATTGCTCAATGATCCAACTTGTCAACAATTTGACCAAATTCAAGCTAAAACAGAGTGAAAACAGAAGAAATAAAAATCGAGACAAACAATCTAAAAATTAAACCCAACGACTATTTCTTGTATATAGAATCTTCAAACGTTCGTTTAAGAACTACGATGCAAATCAGCTTTGGTTATATATAAAGTTATAAACAATCAATGTATTTGAAAATTTGTCTGAGCTAAAACTGGGGAAATCCGAAAATCAACCAAACAAAATCAGGAGGAAGACCATGTAACATAAATCAAACACTAATAGCTATGAACAAGAACATATGGTTTCCATGGATACAGAATGCTAAGAATTCGAAGTCAAAACCGATGCAAAACCAACCAAACAAACGGAAAAAAGTGGAAATGTCAAAGCAAAAGAGGTGAAGAGAAATCGATATAATCTGATGGAGTAGGAATGAATTTCATACCTGAGACTGAAATTGATTTCTTGACGTCTCAGAGGGAAGAGAGGCTGCAACTAAACGATTAAAAGATTCCAGATTTTGGATTTGTGAATCGATATTTGGGGATTTGAGGGAATTGATATTTTCTATGATCGTGGCTTCAAAATCGGGATTGAAGATTTGAGGAATGGATACTTTCTATGATTTTCTCTTCAAAATCGGGATTGAGGGAAACCGCATTACGGGAAAATATTCGACATAAGGCAAGAGATGAGTAATCGGATGTTTCGGATATTACATTCGGATATCGGATCGGTTCGGTTAATATCCGGTACCCGAATTGCAAAGACATCTTCTCCCGATCGGGTATTATGGCGGATCCGAACCGGCTCGGATCGGGTAATTTCGGGTCGGATCCGGATCGGGTTTTCGGATTCGGATAAAATGCCCACCCCTACACCAGCATGATAACATCCTGTATCTCAGACATGCTCCACATAAGTAGGGGGGGCGGGGATTCTATACTTGTCTTGTTTGATTCTCTTTGTGTTTCAGCAGGAATCATCGCTATAAGACTGAATGCTTGATCTTATTGATGAGATGATTTACAATATATATAGGCTGTACAAGAGGAGCTTAGGTTAATACTAATGACATTTATATCCTTTCTATACATATCATCTACACGCCCCCTCAAGATGGAGGTAATTTGATAACTCCAATCTTGGAAATAATCTCCTGGAATCGTGGACATGCCAGAGCTTTGGTCAGCGGATCGGCGAGTTGATCTCGAGTCGAAACATGAGCTACGCGCAGTGTGCCAGCTTGTACATTGTCGCGGATGAAATGAAAATCAAGTGCAAGGTGTTTCATGCGAGAATGGAAAACAGGGTTGGCCGATAAATGTGTAGCACCGATGTTATCACAGTAAATGACCGGTGCACATGGTAAGGAAATGCCCAGTTCTGTTAGAAGAGATGATATCCATCGTACCTCGGATGCGGTGTTTGCTACCGCTCGATATTCTGCTTCGGTGGAGGATCTCGCTACACCACGTTGCTTCTTTGAGGACCACGATATCGGGTTGCCACCAAGGTAGATAACATATGCGTTTGTGGATACAAAATCATCTGTATCGCCCGCCCAGTCAGCATCAGAGAAGCCGTGGAGAGTGAGTGGCATGTTTGAGCGCAAGAATATACCGTGGGACTGAGTTCCCGCCAAGTATCGTAATATCCGTTTCACGGCATTCCAGTGCTCGTCAGTGGGCTTGTGCATAAATTGAGACAGACGATTAACAGCGAACGCGATATCTGGTCGGGTGAATGAGAGATATTGAAGACTGCCTAGAACAGTTCTATACTCACGGGGATCATCTAAAGCCGTGCCTGACCGCAGCGACAGCTTCGGCGTCGGTGCCATTGGAGAAGAGACTGGTTTTGCAGCGAGCATTCTTGTTTTTGTGAACAAATCAACAATATATTTCTGCTGCATAAGATGTAGACCAACTGATGTACGGGTGGCCTCGATGCCCAAGAAGTAGCGCAATTCACCAAGATCTTTTAGGGAGAATCGAGCTGCCAATGAGGAGATTATCTGAGTTACAAGAGTCGTGCTGCTTCCTGTGATCAGCATATCATCAACGTACACAAGAACATAGACAATATGTGGACCTTGTTGTCTGATAAAGAGAGATGTATCAGCAACAGAATTGACAAACCCGAGTGTCAACAAGTGGGACTTCAGTTCCTGGTACCACGCGCGTGGTGCTTGTTTGAGGCCATATAGACCTTTCTTCAGCCTGCAAACATAGTGCGGTCGATCGTGATCAACGAACCCCGGTGGTTGTGCAACATAAACCTCATCCGTGAGACGTCCTTGAAGGAAAGCATTGTTTACATCAATCTGGCGAATACTCCAGTTTTTACTGACATCAACATCAAGGACAGTGCGGATAGTGGTGGATTTAATGACCTGACTAAATGTATCCGTGAAGTCACGGCCGTGTTGTTGATGAAACCCCCGAACTACAAGGCGCGCCTTGTACCTGTCAAGTGTTCCATCAGGTAAATACTTTAGTGTAAAAATCCACTTACATCCCACAATATTTTGATTAGGCGACGGTGGAACCAATTCATGGGTTCCATTGCGTATCTAGGCATTGATTTCTTCGCACATCGCATTGCGCCATTTGGGGTCCCTCAACGCCTCGACAATTGAAGTTTGGATTTTAGGTTTGGTTTT
This sequence comes from Alliaria petiolata, assembly GCA_020283515.1. NCBI lineage: Eukaryota > Viridiplantae > Streptophyta > Magnoliopsida > Brassicales > Brassicaceae > Alliaria > Alliaria petiolata. Next base: position 42,534,709 of record JAHZTW010000003.1, read on the forward strand.
TTGATAGTAAGGGAGAATTTTTTGTTGGGTTTGGTTATATTATTTTTGGCACGGGTACGCATGTTGTGATTGTTTGCCGGTGGTGGTGGAGGGTTTGTTATCGGTGGTAGTGATGGTGCGAGAGGTGTGTTTTGGGAAGATGAAGATGTTGGGCTTTGGTTGGTTGGGCTTATTTGTGTTTGAGGGGAGTTTGGGCTTATTTCTGATGGTGGTGAGTTTGGGCCTGGTGTAGTGACTGGGCTTGGAGAACATGAGCCCACATCATTATCAGCTGTGGCCGAGTGATTTGGAGGCGTTGAGGGAGACGATGTCGCAGGTGTGATTGACGACGACTGTTGGTGCTGCGACGGCGAGTGGTGAGGATCTGCAGCCAGGGGGTAGTTGAGCCTGTACGAGTGGTCGAAAAGGGACTGCCGTTGCTGGTGAATCGTTTGACGGTGACGGGATTGCAGCTGGTAATTGTTCCGTGACAGCATCAAACGGGAAACTCGATTCGACGAATTGCACATGACGCGATGTGTAGATTCGGCCAGAAGATGTTTCCAAGCACAAATATGCGCTTTGGGTAAGAGAGTAACCCAGAAACACACATGGCAAGGAGCGATTATCAAGCTTGTGAGCTGCGTACGGCCTCAGCCATGAAAAGCAGAGGCACCCAAAAACTCTTAGCTTCAAGTAGTTGGGGTCTTCGCCAAAGAGTTTCAGGTACGGTGAAGCATGATCAAGGATAGGTGTAATCATTCGATTGATCAAATAGACAGCAGCGGTAAAAGCATAGCTCCAATACGCTTTCGGCATTGAAGATTTGCTGAGAAGTGTGAGACCTGTTTCTACCACGTGCATGTGTTTCCTATCGGATATTCCATTGTGCTCGGGAGTATGTGGTGGTGTTGTCAGATGCGTAATTCCGTGAGAGGAGAGAAACGCACGCAGAGCAATAAATTCCCCTCCATTGTCAGAGAAGAGAGTGCTAATTCTGAGCTTGAATCGATTCTCTACGAGTGCTGTGAAGCGTATGAATACCTCCTTTACTTGCGATTTCTGCTTCAATGGATATAGCCATGTGTAACGCGTATGATGATCGACAAGTACCAGGTAATACTTGAAGCCATCTATAGATAAAATAGGAGATGTCCATACGTCACTGTATATGTATTCGAGAGGGTTTGTAGAGGTAATTGTGTTGGTATGAAAAGGAAGTTTATGGCTTTTATTGATGAGGCAATCCGAACAGGACAAATGTTGTTGCAAAGAATGAGAAACGGGTAAAGCAAACTTTGAAACAAGTGTTTTTAGAATAGGTAAAGATGGATGACCAAGTCTTGAATGCCAAGATGCAAGGTCGGTTTTTGGTGTTGGTGATGCATAGAGAGTTGTAGGTTTGGGTAGATTCACGGGCCACTCGTAAAGCTCATTTTTAGTCCTGCCTTGGAGCAATTGGATCCCCGTGCTGAGATCCTTCACCTGAAAGTGGGCAGGAAAGAATTCCACCGAGACTTGATTAGCATTACACATTCGATATACTGATATTAAATTCTTCTTAATATCAGGTACATAGAGAACTTCTTTCAATGCAAGAGAACGTGTAGGAGTAGGGAGGAAAGTGGAACCCGTTTGTGTAATGTGTAGGCCTGAACCATCTGCAATCTGGACATCCTCACCTCCTGTGTATGGCTGCCTAAAAGCAAATACGAGGAAGATACATATACAAACAACCACACAAGTGTGTGGGGTCATTGTGGAAAGATCATCAATGTGGATATAAATGCTGTCAGCAAACAGTTAAGAACAGCTATTGCACTGGAGTTGCAGGAATCAAGGCGGCTGAAGAAGCGGCGGAGCTAATGAAAACCAATATCGAAAGACGGGCAGCCCCTTATGGTTTAGAGCTTCTTCCACTATTACTTTCGAGTTATTTAGTTCACTTTTCTCCGTACATTAGCGCTTATCTATGTGTGTGGTTCGCAGAGATGTCTGGTCTACTAGAGGAGAAAAGATTAGCGACTTGGGGAAGTGAAGTACCAGAAGATCTTGTTCTTGACCGTAAAAAACTCGCGGAAGCTCTCGAGAAGGTATGGATGGATACAATCACAAATTTGGTCCTTTGTAACTCATAGCCATAGACATACTCATTAAGAAATGCCGCATGTCGCCAATGCCATTGGTTTGCGCAGGAGGATGAGAGGAAGATTGAGGTGAAAGACGAAAGAAAACGCAAATACAATGTCCAATGGAATGATCATGTACATAGATTTCGCATGAGTGGCGTTTATAGATCTAACTGTATGTTTTCTCGGCAACTGAGTTTATGAAACAAGTCTGTTTTAAAATTTCAGGTTGCGCCTGAAGAGATGGAAGCTTACCGAATGAAAAGACTTCGTGTGGATGATCCCATGAAGAAGAATCTTCTGCTTGCTTAAAAGACAAAATAGTTTTTAAGATAATTGAAGAAAACTCGTGTATGATTTTGTGAGAGCATAGATAACTAATTAGCTTATGGTCTTGTTCCCTTTTCTTCCTGTACTTTGGGAAGAAGAACTTGAATTCTTCGTTTTTTCTGTCCTCCATTGGCAAGCATGCTGACTTCCAATTTTGTGATGAACATTTCAAGCATAAACCAAACGAGGGTTCATAACGCCAACTAACCGGAAACATAAACCAAAACAGAACCGAAATTTGTTTATAAACCTACTCGGTACTATTATGACCATTGACCAAAATCAAGTTTAGTGTGACCGAATCAAACAAAACCAAAATTCATCAGGTGTACCATATCCAGCTTTCATATCCTGGGCTCTTTAACAAAAGAAGAAATAAAAGTACCGTATCCAACTCTACTCAAAAATACTAACCCGTAAATGTAGAAAAATGAAGGCAACAACCAAACCAAACCATACCGAAATGAATCCAACCAAATACAGTACTCCCAAAACGTTAGACCCTAAAATTTGAAAAACAAAAATGGAGGAAGAAGAAAAACGAACTTCTTTGTTTGGCATGAGATACGAGGGTAGCAGAGCAAAAGGAGCTCAATGGTTTGAAAGCCAAAGAAGCAGCGGGCCAGCGGCTAAAGCAGCAGCAGCGGTTTCACCGGCTAAGTCTGAGCCAGGATGGGACTGGTCAAGCTTATAAGCTGTTCTTGAGTGGTCATGTCCTCGGCTCGCTCCCAACAGTAGTGGTCTGATTCTCCATCTCCAACTTGACCCCATAGGACATTAGGCTGAGGATGAGCCTTGATGAAGTAATTTGTTCCCCCATTTGATTGACCACAACGCTTGTTGCATCTGGTTCAAAAAATGTAGTTGAGTTTGTCCATAACTCCATATATGTATCTTATTAAAAAAATCGTTGAGTTTGTCCATATCTATATCCAGAGCCGTGTATTGACATATACATATGATACATTTGAATGGGCCTATGAATTTTTTACAGTTTTTTGTTGAAGAAAAAATTTTGAATTTTTTTTTTATGTATGATTTAGGGCCCAGATTTTGAGTTTTGTAGTAGGACCACATAAATGTCAAGCACGGCTCTGTCTATATCTTATTTGCATAGAGGACCGATCAAGTTTGATACATAATTTTTTTTTATTAGGGTCATCAACATGGATTCAAAGCAAGGTGAAACGGACCAGCCATTTCTCAATTCTCATATGCTATTCGCTGATGACTCTATCATCTTCTGCAAAAGCTCACAAAGAGGAATGCCAAACACTGCTACAAGTCTTGAAGAAATATGAAGTAGCTTCAGGCCAATGAGTGAACTTCCGAAAATCTGCAATAATGTTCAGTAAGGGATTGAGTTCTGACTTTAAAGAAAGCGTTAAGAATATGACAAGAATTTTCAAAGTTAGTGGCTTTGGTAAGTACTTAGGCTTGCCACTTGCCAGAGTTTGTACGTAGGAAGAAACAAAAGTGATGCTTTCTCCTTTTTAACGCAAAGAGTTACACAAAAAAAATGATCAGCTCTCAACTTGGATTTTTAAGCAAACCCTTTCGCAAAAAAAAAATTGGAGTTTTAAGTGTTAGCGGTTAAACCTAAACACTCAAACCTATATATATATATATATATATTAATCGCCTAAAACTTTCAACCGAATTTTTTTCTCGTGATCTCGAATGAAAAACATATTTCTTCGCCAACTATATCATTTCTTAAAACTTTTGCAAGGAATGTTAGAATTCCTTTGAATATGCTTTCGCATTCTCATCAAGTCTTTAAACATGTTAACTCTCGCGTCTTTGTAATATAGAGTCTAATTCAGACCTGGTGATTCAGATCGTAGTTCACCAAATGACATTTTCAAATATAACTGATATTAATAGTTAGGCAATTGTTTTTTGGAAATGTCATTTGCCGATTACTTTGATCAGAGCGGTCACGGCTCAGCCGTGTTAGGCCACCCAAAAAAAAAAAAAAAAAATTATAAGAATACATAATTTTTTATAAATCAAGTTTATGTGTTTTGTTAAATATATAATATGTTTAGAATTTTTGTTTAAAAAATCTGATTTTTGACTGTCATAAGAGATGTTGAAAAGTTTAATTATTAAATATTTTTTTGTGCAAATAGTTTGATTCATTATATCTATAAAGGATATATTTTTAGAAAATTCGATTAAATGAGTACGATGAACGACTTTATAAAAAGAAAATTTGTGTTTATAGTTTTTATATCATTGGTTTCACTTTATTTGTTTGTATGTTTTTAAATAATATTTGATTTTAAATATTTTTTATTTTAATAATAAATGCTAAAGGTTTGCCTTAAACTCTCTGTTAAAAGTTAAAACTAAACACGGCGCCTGTTTTTATGTTTGATCGGTAGATGATTGGATCTCAGATCTAAAGGTTTTATTAATACACGTAACATGCGGTACTTAATACCATGTAGATTTTTTTTTAATTTTTTTTTCTCGAGAAGAGGTTACGTATGACATTTACGTATCCGAGACTTACACGATTGGCAAATTCCGGCTTAGTGGGATTGGTGGTACTATGATTGATACGTGGAACTTAAATATTGTTCTAATAATAATTAGTTTGTAAGTTTAGGTATCGAAGCTGTGGAGAACAAAAAAAAAATTGGTTTGTAAGATTTATCTATGTGAATTTATTATTGTAAGATCTTTGTAAGACACGGTCATTGATATCTCAACAGATAAAAAACATAATACAAGAAGAATATTTTTATTATTTTAGAATGAAATCGTTATTATAGATTTACATATTTCTATTACAACTTTCAAAATTTACTATATATAAATATAAATATACTAACGCTTTCAAGTTTCTTTTATTGTATCAAATTGGATAATTTGATCCTATGAATAATTTATGAAAATGTGCGAAAATCCAATAAAAATACAATTTTAAAAAAAAAAATGGAGTGAGTAAGTACATTTGAATTTATAGAGCCGACAAAAAAAGCTTTTGGATTCATAGATATTGTGGAAAGTATCAAAGTACCACTGTGCCAGACTTACACGCCTTTGGGTTGAGGTTCGTTTAGAAATCCACTTTAATCAGCCTATACAAATTCGTTTGTGGAAAATATATAATTCCAATAAGAACCGACAAAAAGAAGCACTTAATCAGAATCTTTTCGTTTCGATAGAGAAACCTACAACAAAAAAAGCTTTTATGAAATACACGATAACTATATTTATGATATATATGTATGCAATTGTAGATTCAATACCATATTTACACTATATATACAATTAGGAATCCTACACTAGACATTTCTAATGAGACGAAACCTGAAATAATATATATATATATAAAGAACATAAACTAATTTATTCGTTACTAATTGTTTTGAGCTAGAGGCTCCTTTAAACTTAACACATTTACAAAATCAAATTTGTATCTAAGTAAAATGGTATGATAAAACATGTTGATATTGTATTCTAAAATTCAGTTTAAAATTACAACATTAATCATCTAAAAAAACGTGTTACGAATTTTGCATGGGAATTGAGATAAAACCGAACATAGTAATTGATTCGTGTGTTGCTAATTAATTTTGAAAGTACATATGTAACGTCATGACCGCTCTTATCAGCGGACTCCCATGTGTTTTTTCGGATCTGTGAGCTCCATTCCTATCTGACGGTCGGTGCATTAGCTGTGAAGTTCGGAAGTCATGAAATACTGACCCTGTAATCACCACGCGATCTTTTCCTATGTTTTATCCTCACTCGCATAATATCGAAAATCACTTTTCGATAGGTCACTTATCGTAATCTTACTCCAGTTTAAACACGCTTAATTTTGAAATTCTTTCAGGAGTCATTGAAAAGATAAATGCACTTTGGTGACGTAAAAAATCAAATCAATTCTCTTAAACCCTTCCACGTATACATTCATATTTCAATATTCCTGAAATTAGAATATTACAACATAAAACCTTCTTTTTTTAAGTACATAAAACTTAATCTATAGTTATTACAAATTTAATACAAAAAATGAATGCATTCGTAACTGTTATATTATGGGTTGATGTCCACTTGCAAATTTTAAATATGTTTCAGTAGAAAAAGTTGTAGATATTGTATAAACTCTTGCTATCTTGTAGTTATGCTAGTAAGCAACTATTGTGTCGTGGACATGGCATGCATACTAACACATTGCGGTTCTTTTCTGTGAAAGCAATTATATGGCTTTATGAACAATAAATAAATAAAAAAGCCATATGAATAAAAAAAACAACTCAACCAATATATAAGTTTTATAAATTTAGTTGTATTGCATGCGGAGTAAACTAAACTAACAATGATATTTTACACATTTAAAAAAAAATCATTACTTTATTGTAAAATTGATCAGATGTTAGTGTTACATACTTGTTTGATCTAGTAGAAGTTTTTTAATACACAACTGGAATTTAACTATTCGAAAGGATGTTCAATATTAACATATTATGAAGAAAGAAATGAAAACAATGTTATTGTTAGAGCAAGAACAATGGTAGTTCTTGTAAAAACTCTTAATATATATTAAACAAATAAAAATTATTATAATAATGAATTGGTTCTTAAAAACTTAATAAAGTATCTTATTTAAGAACTTTTGAGTGTTTTTCTTAAGTTCTTAAGAACCTTATTCATTATTATAATAATTTTTATTTGTTTAATATATATTAAGAGTTTTTATAAGAACTACCATTATTCTTGTTCTTAGGAATCCTACATAAAACAAAAAAATATATAATAAGATCTAGAATAATATATAAGTGACATAATCCAATTTCTTCTTGGTCAATTGATAAGTTAAAAGCTTATAAAATTTAGGAGTTTCGTAACCAATAATATAATTAATCATTCCTTATGAAAATTTTAAGAAATATTATATTCCTACGCGACATGTCATATATATATATATATATATTCTCTTATAGCGACCACTTTTATTCTTTACATCTAAACTTTTTTTTCTCGTATTACAATATTAAAAAAAAAAAAACAAAAACAAACTTGTGTATTCATGGTTCCATGATACTACGTATCGGTGAGTGACGGGTCCAATAATTGCTCGAAAAGTCTTGGCTTTTCCACATCGAGTTAAAAATTGATAAAAGGTTAATGGGGGACCCTTGGTTATCTTTTTTCTTTTTAGGTTAAAAAGATTTAACCCTTGGTTATCTTTTTTAAAGGCAAGACAAGTCTCACACGACCCTTTTTCCACTAATTTTTGTTTTACTTATTATATACTTTTCTGCTGATCTTGTCCAAAATAAACTTTCCTAAGAGGACGACTTGTTTAATAAAACGTTTCCGCGTGTCTTTTTTTAATCAAATTAAATAATCCAACTAGATTTTCTCAAACAGAATTAGAAGAAGAAGAAGATACATGTTGTAATAATAATACACAACAGATTCGTATCCGAAATTTCCCATTCCAATGAATTTGTCTTCTCTTTGCATATATAAACAAAATATTAGCCAACGCATATTTTGGGTCAAGGTCGTGGGTACATCATCGAAATATTTGTGATTGAAGCATCTGAACTTACATATTTTTAATTGTTTTTTTTTTTCCAAATAAGTCCTGGTCCAACGAATTCTTATCATATTATATATTCCTACAAAATTGAACAACTTTGAGTTTAAAATACTTTTTTTTTTCTAAAGTCAAGTAATGGTAGCTTATAGTGTGAAACGTTAGAGTACTTTTAGACCAACCCAATGTTCATCTCTGGGAATCTAAGCAAGCTATCTTAGAAATAAAAATGATTAAACAAATAGTTATGAGTGTCTTATTTATAAGACCAGTGTCTAATATAAGACACTTATTTTGAGTTAAGAACCCGACATGTGGTAAGCTGTAAGTAGACGATAGAATTAAAAATTATTCTTTCAAGATTTTATATCACCTAATAATTTATTATTTCAAGATTTTCTACTTCTTCAAAAAAACATATGCTACATATTTACTCTTTTTTCAAATCTATCATATAAAAATTTAACACAAATTTTTACTTAAATTTACATGTATTATGTATTATGTTTAAAAAGTTGTTAACATAATTTTAAAAGAATAACATAATTTTAAAATTTTAACACATAATTTAAGTTTTTACTTAAATTTTTTTTAAAAAAATTGATTTTTAAGACACCCCAAAGTGTCTCTATTGTAAACTCAAAAACAACAAAATATTACAAAATGTCTTATATCCGAAAAGTACACAAAATATTATTATTTAATCAATAAGATACCTGATGTTACCATTGGGATTGCTCTTAGTACAATAGAACAAATCATTACGCAACGAAAACTGAATGCAAGTATCTTAAAAAAAATATATAACCGTTGATAAATTTATATTAATTTTGTCTCTTAACTCTTTAAATAATCAAGACAATTTATTTTATAGGATTATATGTGGATGAAAACTAAACAAGCAATTCCACTATCCTACGACTAACTAAAAACCAAAAAAGGAGATACAGAAGAAAATTGTTGAACGCCGATGCTAAGTCTAAACAAGAACCAAAATGTAATTACTACTCGTCAGAAAGAGAACAAACTATAATTATTACGCATATACTAATATTTGTTTGCAATAAAAATGAATATAATAAACATGTGAAGAGCGTAGTTGTTCATTTCTCTTTTTCCTCTTGAGTTTTTCTCGACGCTTATTTTCCGGGAAGATGTGGTGGAATCCGTCTTCTTCTTCTTCTTCTTCTTCCTCGTGGCTCTCCGAGCTCTCATGTTCTTCTTCGGCGGTTATAGAACCAACATCCTCTGTTCCAGTAGCAATCCAATGGCTGAGATTTGTTTTCCTCTCTCCATGCCCTCAACGTGTTATCTTCTCCGCCGTAGATCTTCTCTTCATCGTCGTCCTCCTCTTCTTCGCTCTTCAGAAACTCTTTTTTTCTTCTTCCTCCACCGAAACCAACGGAAACGCCGAGTTTAGGAAACCCCTAATCGAAAACCGTGGAAGAATCCAAACCAGAACAACCGCCTGGTTCAAAACGACGGTCATAGCCACCGTTCTATTGTCGTTTTGCTCCGTCGTGCTCTGCGTTTTGGCGTTCACGGGGAAGCGACGGACTCAGAGACCATGGAACCTCGTAGACACTCTGTTTTGGCTAATCCACGCCGTCACAAACGCCGTCGTCGCGGTTCTCGTCCTCCACGAGAAGAGATTCGCAGCTCCGACTCACCCTTTATCTCTAAGAATCTACTGGGTTTCAAGCTCCGTCGTCACAGCTCTCTTCGCCGTCTCCGGGATTCTCCATTTACTCTCCGACGGCGACTCCAGCGCCGCGAGTCTGAGAGCAGGAGAAGCCGCATCGTTCTTCTCCTTCCCGTTGACCGCCTTTCTCCTCATCGTTTCCGTCACAGGAACCACCGGCGTGGTCACGACAGAGACGGCCGGGAACAAACCAAACGACGCCGTTTCGGAGAAACTCGACAACGTCTCTCTCTACGCGTCCGCTTCGGCTTTCTCCAAGATGTTCTGGATATGGATGAATCCTTTACTGAGCAAAGGCTACAAATCGCCATTGACCCTCGAGCAAGTCCCTACGCTCTCTCCGGAGCACAAAGCAGAGAGGCTCGCGCATCTCTTCGAATCGAGCTGGCCGAAACCGTCGGAGAACTCGAGCCATCCCGTCCGTACGACCCTGATCCGATGTTTCTGGAAAGAGATCCTCTTCACGGCGATACTAGCGATCGTCCGCCTCGGCGTCATGTACGTCGGTCCCGTTCTCATCCAGAGCTTCGTCGATTTCACCTCCGGCAAGAGATCCTCGCCGATGCAGGGCTACTACCTCGTCCTCGTCCTCCTCGTCGCGAATTTCGTCGAGGTCTTGTCCACACATCAGTTCAATTTCAACTCTCAGAAGCTCGGGATGCTTATAAGGTCGACTCTAATCACCGCGCTGTACAAGAAAGGCTTGAAGCTCACCAGCTCGGCGCGTCAGAACCACGGCGTCGGGCAGATCGTGAACTACATGGCCGTTGATGCGCAACAGCTCTCTGACATGATGCTTCAGCTCCACGCAATCTGGCTTATGCCTTTGCAAGTGACTTTAGCGTTAGTGCTTCTCTACGGAAGCCTAGGCGCGTCTGTTGTTACGGCCATCGTCGGTCTCACCGGTGTGTTCGTGTTCATCCTCTTGGGGACTAAGAGAAACAACAGATACCAATTCAGCTTGATGGGAAACAGAGATTCTCGGATGAAAGCGACCAACGAGATGCTCAATTACATGCGAGTGATCAAGTTCCAGGCTTGGGAGAATCATTTCAACAAGAGGATCCTCAATTTCAGGGACATGGAGTTTGGCTGGCTCTCCAAGTTTCTCTACTCGATAGCCGGGAACATCATTGTTCTTTGGAGCACCCCGGTGCTTATCTCCGCGCTCACGTTCGCCACCGCGCTTTTCTTGGGAGTCAAGCTTGACGCTGGAACTGTGTTCACCACCACGACCATCTTCAAGATCTTGCAAGAACCTATCAGGACGTTTCCTCAGTCTATGATATCTCTCTCACAGGCGATGATCTCTCTGGGGAGGCTTGACTCGTACATGATGAGCAAAGAGCTGTCGAGAGAGGCCGTGGAGAGAGCCACGGGTTGTGATGGAAGTATCGCCGTGGAGGTTAGAGATGGTAGCTTCAGTTGGGACGATGAGGAGAACGAGCCTGCGCTCAAAGACATCAACTTTAAGGTTAACAAAGGAGAGCTCACAGCTATAGTTGGAACCGTTGGTTCAGGAAAATCTTCCCTTTTAGCTTCGGTTCTTGGAGAAATGCACAAAACCTCGGGCCAGGTGAGAGTTTGTGGGAGCACAGGCTATGTAGCGCAGACATCGTGGATCCAAAACGGGACGGTTCAAGACAACATCTTGTTTGGTCTTCCGATGGTTAGAGAGAAGTACAACAAAGTTCTCAATGTCTGTAGTCTGGAAAAAGACCTGCAAATGATGGAGTTTGGGGATCAAACTGAGATCGGAGAACGCGGAATCAACCTCAGCGGAGGGCAGAAGCAGCGTATACAGCTTGCTCGTGCGGTTTATCAAGATTGCGATGTATACTTTCTTGATGACGTTTTCAGCGCCGTGGATGCTCATACCGGTTCAGACATATTCAAGGTAACAAGGGACACACAAAAATCTTGATGTACTATAATTACCTTCAAAAGGCAACACAAGTTGATTCTTGTTATTGTGGTGTTTTCTTTTTTGTGTGTAGAAATGTGTAAGAGGAGCTCTGAAAGGCAAGACCGTCTTGCTCGTAACCCATCAAGTGGACTTCTTGCACAACGTCGATTGCATTTTGGTGATGCGGGAAGGGAAAATCGTGGAATCAGGACGATACGACGAGTTAGTCAGCTCCGGTTTGGATTTCAGGGAACTCGTGGCTGCACACGAGACATCAATGGAGCTAGTTGAAGCCGGTGCAGACTTTGCAGCATCGACAACAACTATCACATCACCAAGAGAACTAACGTCTCCTCGTGTAAGCTCCCCGAGAACGTCCATGGAGTCTCCTCACTTAAGTGATCTAAACGATGAGCACGTCAAGTCGTTCCTCGGTTCTCAGGCCGTAGAAGATGGCTCGAAGCTCATCAAAGAAGAGCAAAGTGAAACCGGTCAGGTTAGCCTGCGAGTCTACAAACAGTATTGCACTGAGGCTTATGGCTGGTGGGGCGTTGTGCTTGTTGTGTTCTTCTCTCTAACGTGGCAGGGTTCTCTGATGGCTAGCGATTACTGGCTCGCCTACGAGACATCAGCCAAGAACGCGGTTTCATTCGACGCCTCTGTTTTCATTTATGTCTACGTCATTATCACACTTGTTTCCATCGTTTTGGTGAGCTTCCGCTCCTACTACGTCACTCACTTGGGACTCAAGACTGCTCAGATATTCTTCAGACAGATTCTTAACAGTATCTTACATGCCCCCATGTATTTCTTCGACACCACGCCATCGGGAAGAATTCTCAGTCGGGTGAGACAACTTTCAAAACCCTATAAAGGTTTGATTTTGACTTTTGAGCAGAGATGTTTTAAAAAGTTTCTCTCTTTCGATTACTTTTGCAGGCGTCGACTGATCAAACCAATGTCGATATCCTAATCCCATTCATGCTCGGACTTGTGGCCTCAATGTACACTACTCTGCTTAGCATCTTCGTAGTTACCTGCCAGTACGCATGGCCAACTATATTCTTTGTGATTCCTCTTGGATGGCTCAACATCTGGTACCGGGTATGCATCTCTTATGCTCTGATGTTTCCTCTTTGATGTTTGATGTTCTAAACGCGGCTTTTGCTTTTCGATCCTTCAGAACTATTACCTCGCATCTTCCCGTGAGTTAACGCGCCTCGACTCGATCACCAAGGCTCCCGTGATCCATCATTTCTCAGAGAGTATAGCCGGAGTGATGACAATCAGATCGTTCAGGAAACATGAGATATTTAGGCAAGAGAATGTGAAGCGTGTCAATGATAATCTTAGGATGGACTTCCACAACAATGGCTCAAACGAATGGCTCGGGTTTAGGCTAGAGCTGAGTGGGAGCTGGGTGCTCTGTATCTCGGCTCTGTTTATGGTTATGTTACCCAGCAACGTAATCAAACCAGGTACATATTCTTTGAGATAATACCACATTAATCACCACAAGCAATTCCTTGAGAGGATCAATGATGAATATTGTTTTGGTTTCTGATGCAGAGAATGTAGGGTTGTCTCTTTCGTACGGGCTGTCTCTTAACTCGGTTCTGTTCTGGGCCATATACATGAGCTGCTTCGTCGAAAACAAGATGGTTTCAGTTGAAAGGATCAAACAGTTCACTGATATTCCTTCGGAAGCCAAGTGGGAGAGCAAAGAAAACCTCCCACCTTCGAATTGGCCCTTCCATGGCAATGTACATCTCGAAGACCTCAAGGTAAAGTTAAAAAGAAACCAAACATCTTCATGAACTTGTGAAGAATGGATGGATCTCATGAACTTTGTCTAAAACAACAGGTACGCTACAGGCCAAACACGCCACTTGTGCTCAAAGGAATCACTCTGGACATCAAAGGAGGAGAGAAGGTAGGTGTAGTTGGACGAACGGGAAGCGGGAAATCAACATTGATCCAAGTCTTGTTCAGGCTTGTAGAACCATCAGGAGGAAGGATAGTCATCGATGGGATTGATATCTGCACTCTAGGGCTACATGATCTCAGGTCAAGATTCGGAATCATTCCTCAAGAACCAGTACTCTTTGAAGGAACCGTGAGGAGCAACATCGACCCAACAGATCAATACTCTGACGAAGAAATCTGGAAGGTGATGATCATCAAAACATATTCTAGCTTAGAACGTTGAAGTTGCGATCAAAAACCATATACAATAATCTGTTGTTTTCTTTTATTTTCCAGAGCCTCGAACGTTGCCAACTCAAGGATGTTGTTGCTACAAAGCCTGAAAAGCTTGATTCTTTGGGTGAGTTCTTACATATATATATACATTTTCATGAGATAAAGAATCTTGAGAATGATATATATACTTTTATTGTTACAGTGGTTGATAGTGGCGAGAACTGGAGCGTAGGGCAGAGGCAGCTTCTGTGTTTAGGCAGGGTTATGCTGAAACGAAGCAGGCTTCTGTTCCTAGACGAAGCAACTGCATCTGTTGATTCCCAAACCGACGCCGTGATTCAGAAGATCATCAGAGAAGACTTTGAGTCGTGTACCATAATCAGCATCGCTCACCGGATCCCTACAGTGATGGACGGCGATCGAGTACTGGTCATAGACGAAGGTAAGAGAGAAAACAACAACTTATGTGTTTTTTTGTCAATCACACTCATAATTCAAGATATTATGATGATTAATGGTGACTGACCTTAAAAAATGGGAATCGAAACAGGAAAAGCGAAAGAGTTCGATAGCCCTGCTCGTTTGCTTGAGAGGCAGTCTCTGTTTGCGGCGCTGGTGCAAGAGTACGCTCTCCGATCTGCCGGGATATGAAACTTTGACACCGGCACAGGACTAGAAGTTTTACCTTTAAAATATTTCAAGACATTTTTTTAACCGACACGAGAAGAATATTAAGAGTGTTTCTTGTGTAATTTAAACTAAACAAAATTCCAATAATCAAATGTTTTTGACCAACGTCATCGTTGATTCGCATGGAGCAAATAGAGATTGTGCTCATGAAATTTTCCTTAACAAAGGGATCAGAGAAAGCTAACAAAAGCTTAAAGATCTTCCTCTAGAGTCACAGTTACGCCAAAGATGCATCAGACCGGCTCAAAATGATTGTGTTTATGCTTTTTTATTTTCACTTGTATGTAACGTACAATCTTCTAAAAGTTTACCCTTTTGGGTGATAATAAGCTAAAAGTGACAACAGACAAGTCAACTGTCCTTGTCCTTGATCTGTGAAAGCCACTAGAACATCAAGAATGGACCACATCTTTCATATAATTTAAAGAAATCCTCAAATTTTGCAAATATAATTGACAAGTAGCATTATACTCATGGGATCTGTTTGGCCTTGAAAAAGAATGAAACTTTATTCTCATGTGCTTACCTTAGATCTTGGTAGGACAGCTTGTATTTGCAGACACAAGATGTGGGTCAGATCTCAATCAACTTCTAAGGAATGACAAAGTATCTCTCTAACTGACCAAAACAAAAAACACAGATTAAATTAAGGTAATTAAAATCCATATATATCAATAAACTAATAAACAATCATTAAGCCAAATCGACAATAACGTCTCCCATGTGTCTAGTTCGCTATGTGAATACCTCTGGTGCGAAAGACTCTCTCACCAACACCAAATTGGAGTTTTGGCATTTAGTCCAAAAAGCAAGTAAGCGTTCTTCAACGCAAGCAAAAACCCATTTCGCTGAAATTCGATGGACATTGATCCCAACAAACCAATCCAATCCATTTCTCTCAACCTCTCTGAAACAGAGCAAACAAATGGATTCTGCATCGTCCAAGACCAAAGCTTTAGCCCTTCCGCTTCACGTTTTAGGCTTCGAGATCGATGAGTTATCTTCGACACGTGTCACCGGTCATCTTCCCGTTTCTCCAGTCTGCTGCCAGGTTCTTTCTTCTTTCTTCTTCGATTTGATCACTGACCCTTTTTTCCCCCAATTTCTGAGAAATTTCAATTCCCTCAAAAGCCTTTCAAGGTGTTACACGGTGGTGTATCTGCTCTGATCGCTGAGTCTTTAGGAAGCATAGGAGCTTACATGGCTTCTGGTCTCAAAAGGATCGCTGGAGTTCAACTCTCGATCAACCACTTAAAGAGTGCCGATCTCGGAGACCTTGTCTTCGCCGAGGCATCTCCTGTGAGCACAGGAAAGACTATTCAGGTTTGGGAAGTCAAACTTTGGAAAACACCAAAAGGGTCAGAGAAAGAGAAAGCTAGCAAAACCTTAATATCTTCCTCTAGAGTCACACTTCTCTGCAATCTTCCTATCCCTGATCATGCCAAAGATGCATCAGACCGGCTCAATTGATCTCCAAGATGTAGATTTCAAAGCTTTGTTCTCTCTTTGTGATTCTGTTTACCTTCCTAATAGCTTTTTTTTCTTCTTTTACTCGTATGTACCATCTTCTAAGAATTTATCCTTTTGGGTGATAATAAGCTAATAGTTGCAAAAGACAAGCCACACCAGAATGTCTTGGATCTCAACTCCTTAGTGGTCTTCACAGGAAACAAACTGTTTGGTCCTTGATCTGTAAAATCCACTGGAATATCAAGAATTGACCATCTTTCATGCGGTTAAAGAAAGCTCCACATTTGAAAAGATGATTTGTTTTTAACCTGGGATTTGTTTGGCCTGGTGAAAAAAGGATGGAACTTTATTCTCATGTGTTTACCTCAGTTTTTGTTAGGACAGCTTGTATTTGTGGACACAGAATGTGGTCAGATCCCAATCAACTTCTAGGAGCTAGAATGCTTGTCGGGTGCGTCATTTGCAGGCTAACCACCACAAATCATGTGCCCTTTTTGTAACAAATAAGAATCATCAGGCATAAGCATTGTGAATATCACCAAAATTTGCAAGCAATTGAACATAACATAGGGATGACGAGTCTCACTCTAAGTCAGTCTAATAAACAGTTTGGTGAGTTTCATGTGTAAGCGAACATCATAGTGTCTTGAATCTCCACCGATTACAGACTTAAGACCGAGTTTCTCCATTGCTTCAAAGCAACAAAAAAAGAAAGAAAGATGATCTCTTTAAGATTCCAAGAAAACCGGAACAGAGAAAGAAAAGAAAAGATGCATCTTTGATCCGGGCTTGCGCAGGAATCAAATCAATTGCTCAGTGAGAGAAGAAAAGAAACCAATAATCTGTTTTGTTGAGGCTATGACGAAGCAATGCGGTTTAAATTAGGAGTCTATAGTACCTGGGAGATGCAGAAGACGACAGAGAGAAGGCCCAATTATAAACGCAATTGAAGAAGCTCAGAATCTGAATCACGCTGGTCAACACTCAACATCACCTTCGATTTTCTGTCTCTATCTTTCAAATTCCGAGTTTCGTCTCAATCTTTCTGTGCGCACGCAGCAACTTTTGTTAATTAGGATGCTCAATCCGGTTTAACTCATCCGAGGCTGAGCTGAAAGCATACCGGACCACATATTTGAAAATCAAACCGAACAAAAATGAAATTAAACGGATTTAAACCGCAAAAGTTTGAAATAATTTCTTCAGAAAGAACCTATACCGTATCCGTATCAAACCGTATCTAGTTTTCATTCGGTTCATGAAATACATAAACCGAATAATTCGAACCGAACCGAAACCGGATTTGGCGTAATTACTTTTTGATCTGTTGCCCTTCTCATCTAGAGCTTTGAAACGGCGGCGTTTTCGTATGTAAAAAACACATTTTTTCTGTAAACGTTTTTAAAAAGGCGAAGACGGAGAGGGACGAGGGAAAGATTTGAGAAGGACGCGATTCCGCCATTAAAGGCCACATCTGATTCTCCGACTAATTACTCAGAAAGACGAAGAAGAAGTGGGAGGGGTTAGATACAAAAAAAATGGATGACGATGACTGGGATTTGACCATGGAAGAGATGGATGCTCTTGAAAAAGAAGCTATTGAGAGAATCAACCAGGATCGAAATTCCTCTTCTTCCTTGCGAACTCACAACGAGGTTTTTCACTTTGCAATTTCCATCTCTGGGTTTCAAATTACTGTCTTTGTTCGTGTTTTGCTTGCGGTGGTAAGGGCAATTTCGAATGGCTTCGAGTGTTGTGTAAAGGGTTTCTTCTCACAGTTTTTTTTTTTAATTTTGTTTACCGTTTTGCTTCTAATCTTGTTTAAGCCCTTATGTGTGTTTCTAATACTCAGGTTCCTAATTCGTCTCAAGGAAACAGAGTCTTACCTTCAACTCTCGCCTCTAAACCAAACACTGGTCAGTTGATTTCCCCATTAGCAATTGTCTGGTTTCCCTTCTCAATGAAGACGATGTTTCTTTTGCTTTTCTTTTTTGGTGGGTTTGTTCACGTTTAGTGTATTGATTGTGAGGCTAGCCTCTGCACCAAAAGGTGAGGGCTCCAAGGAACCTGAGCAAAAGGTCTCTGTCAAAATTTTGCTTCATCATAGTGGAGATCTTGCTGCAAAGTTCCTCTATAACCAGGTAACTTGTTACAAGTCTTCGTGTGGAAATGGTTGTTGGTAGTTTTGTGTTTGACACTTACTTGCTGTTTGATATTATCCAGGCGGTGGTGGATGCTGTGCGTAAAATCCCTAAGGCTATTTGGAATGCTAAAGAAAGGTTTTTTTTTCCTTTTATACTCTCTCATATCTGTGGTTTTGTTTGTATGTCTTCCTTGTTTCGAACGTGCTTCGCTGCGATCTGTTACAAAACAGAGATTTAAATCCTTGACATGTAACGCCTTGTTCATTCTCTTGTGGAAATCCAGGTTATGGATCTTTCCTCAATCTTCATTGTCATCAGCAGAAAAAATTCTGCAAGAAGTTTCCAGCGTTAAAGTTGAGGTAAGCCATCTTTGATTCTTTGAAACTGGTTCAGAAAGCTCAGCTTAAACTAGAGTTCCAGCGTCTCTTAGGTACATTGTTATGTATATTTCTTCTGAATTATCAGATAGAGAACTTAGATCCTCTCGTGGAACGTGCAATAGCTGCTGCCTCAACAGTTCCAGATTTACGGCGTAAGTCAGGCATCCGGTTTATTACTTCAGACACATTAATGATGTGATCTTAACTAAAGACGTGTTGGTGTTTTGGACCCTATTTATGGGATTTCTATGTCTTACTTTCTCTTTTCCTAATTGTCGTAGATCTGTATGAAAAGATACCAAGTCACATTGAACCAAAGCTTCTTCCGTTTCAGCGAGATGGCATAGAGTATGTCAGCGATATGTAGTCTTCTTCATTTGCTACTCATTTGTTATCACCAAATGAGTAGCAACTTATTTGCCTTTTGCCTGACTGATAACTGTTTCCTTTGCCTCCTGATCTGCTTCTGCCTTTCTCGTAAGGTTTATTTTGCAGCACGGAGGACGTGTGCTCCTAGCAGATGAGATGGGTCTTGGAAAGACCTTGCAGGCAAGTGGTTTCCTATCTCACATGCCTCAATATATCCTTTCATGGGAGAAGATGAATTTAGTCACTTGTTAAGTAGATATGAATATGATGTTATTACACATTTATCATAAAATTTCTCCTCACATGTATGGCTCCTTGCAAAACCAACAAGAAACTCATTCTGGAGAATCTTGTCATGATTCACTCTGCTTGTTGATTTTCCATCAATTTTTCACATGCCCATTGTCTGTGCAGGCAATTGCTGTGACCACATGCGTTCGTGAATCTTGGCCAGTTCTGATTATTGCACCATCTTCATTACGTTTACATTGGGCAACGGTAAGCTCATGATCTTTGTATGAATTTTACTTGGACGTTGTGTATGTCACTTAAGATGATTCACTATGTTGCTTTCTTGCAGATGATTCACCAATGGCTGCATGTACCTCCGTCAGACATAGTTGTATGTAGTTTAGTGCTTGTATAACGTTTAGTAGCTAGGATGTAGCCATTCTTTATATTTTGCTCTCTCATGTAAGTCATCCTTTAGTAGGTAGCTTTACCTCAGCCAGGTGGATCAAACAAGTGCGGATTTACTATAGTTTCCTCAAATAAAAAGGGCACAATCCATCTTGATGGTGTCTTCAACATTATCTCCTATGACATGGTCACCAAACTGGACAAACTCTTAATGGCGTTGGACTTTAAGGTGATTAACTAGTTATTGCTTCGTAGTAATTTTTTGGTTGATTGTTCCTGACATCTTGAGTTATAATGACCACGTTGGTTAAAAATCAAGCACGTGAGAGTGAGATTCTTGAAATTGACGAGGAAACGCTAAGTTAAGGAATGGAGAGGAAGGAGGCATTTATAGATTCTGCGTTCCATAACTTGCAAATGAGGCCTTTTTAGTGTTCGTCTCAAATATTTGGGGTTTCACTGTGTACTTGTCCTTCTTTGCAGGTTGTTATAGCAGACGAATCGCATTTTCTTAAAAACGCTCAAGCAAAGAGGACAAGTGCTTCCCTTCCAGTCATAAAGGTAATATTGATATATCATCCACTCATCGTCTTATCTACAAAGCTAGTTTTAGGTTATCTGCTGACGGATTGAAAATCAGTTTCTTTTTGGTGCAACTGCAAAACTTTAGTACATTGTTAATGAGTAATCTATTAAAATCCATACCATTTGTTTCAGAAAGCTCAATATGCAATACTACTGAGTGGAACTCCTGCTTTATCTAGACCAATAGAGCTATTCAAACAGGTAATCCATCCATTTACTAGTACCGCGTTTCTTTTTTGTTTGTTTGTTTGGCTTTGGATTCGTGATGGGCGTGTGGATCTCTTGATGTGATTTGATTAACTACGTTTTTTATTTCCTGGCAGCTGGAAGCACTATACCCAGATGTTTATAGAAATGTTCATGAATACGGTAGCAGATACTGCAAAGGCGTAAGTTCATTGCACTTTGAGAAACTGCCTAGAGTTTCAAGTAGGGGTAGTTACTGTGCATCATAAAATTTTATATTTTTTCCATTTAAATTTCAGGGATTTTTCGGAACATATCAAGGGGCAAGCAATCATGATGAGTTGCACAATTTGATGAAGGCAACAGTAATGATTCGAAGACTTAAAAAGGATGTCTTGTCTGAACTTCCGTCAAAGCGAAGGCAGCAGGTTATTACTAGTAGCTCTTTCTCTAGTCTCCATGCATCTAATCTAATGTGATGTTTTACGGCTTGCTATTGATTTTTCTCGTGACGTCATGATTTCTATCTCTGTGTAAATAGGTCTTCCTAGATCTAGCGGAGAAGGACTTGAAGCAAATCAATGCTTTGTTTCATGAGGTAACTTGGTGTAGTTTTCAATATCCTTGCATTTTATCTTCCTTGAAGGAACATTTTTGTGAGGTTTTCTCTTTTACAGTTGAAGGTGGTAAAGGGAAAAATAAAGGATTGCACATCGGAAGATGACATTAAAATTCTTAAATTGAAAGAGAAGCAGCTTATCAACAGGGTATAGATTTGCTTTTTCCAAATTATTTCTTCACAGCCAGTGAATTCCATTTTAACAACAGTGGACCTGCTAAATTCAACTGTGGTGCACTTTTACCTGATAATATATGTTCTTTTGTTTCGTTGGACCTGCTTTGTTATTTCCTAGTAGTGTCTTGTAACATCTACTCGTTTGTATTTTAGATCTACACCGATTCCGCTGAAGCCAAAATCCCAGCAGTGCTTGATTATCTGGGAACCGTTCTTGAGGTAATAGTGCTATTAGCAATACGCTGTTTAAATTTCTCATACATGTCTGATATCTCTTCTTTTCCTTTCTCTCTGATCATTGTGATGCAGGCTGGCTGCAAATTTCTAGTATTTGCACACCATCAGTCCATGCTTGGGGCATTACACCAGTTTCTTAAAGTAAGCCATTGAACTCTCAGAAATGCCTTTCTAAATGCCCCACTGTTTCTCTTTCTCATACGAGTTACAAATGAAAATTGCAGAAAAAGAAAGTGGGCTGCATCCGGATTGATGGAAACACCCCTGCCTCCTCTAGGCAAGCCTTGGTTTCCGACTTTCAGGGAAATGATGAGATAAAAGCAGCAGTGGTAAGTATTTTCACCATCTTTAAAGCAGAGTTTCCTACCCTTCTCATACCCTATTAACCATTTATGGATATTGTGTGCCGTTTGTGGACATAGCTTACTAGCCTGAGATACATACTACATATGTCTTGATTGATACTCCTGAAACCATATAATATGTCATTCATTCATTTGAAGTTTGCTTTTACCAATTACTTTAAAAATTAAGTTGCACAAAGAAGATTCTTCTTACTTTTTTGATGAATATTTTCATTGTATATGTATGAATCTCAAGTCCTTTCAATCTAATAGTAGACATTACTAGTCCTTAATATTTTTTGTTGTTGCAGCTGTCAATACGAGCTGCTGGTGTTGGGATAACTCTGACAGCAGCAAGCACTGTTATCTTCGCGGAGTTGGCATGGACTCCAGGTGACCTGATACAGGCAGAAGATCGAGCACATAGGATTGGTCAAGTGAGTCATGAACGATTGTTTAGTGAAGTCGCAGTTACACCCTTATATCTCACTAATCAATTGCAGTATCATTTTTAAACCCTTTCTATGGCTTTTGCTTCATTTCTACAGGTCTCTTCAGTTAACATACACTACCTTCTAGCAAATGACACTGTTGACGACATCATCTGGTTCTTTCTCATTCACATTTACAATTGAAATTTCAATGATTATCTCAACTTTTGTAGTTTTGTTTGTCCCAGGTCAATTACCTTAAACTTGCTCTCTTTCTGTACAGGGATGTTGTTCAGAGCAAGCTGGAGAATCTAGGACAGGTATTCTCATTCTCTATGTCAAGCCACCAGGAGAGAAACTTTCTTGGTGTCATATACACATATCCATTATTATGATTATCTGTAGCATGTAGTGTATCCTATCAAAGTCCCCAATATCATACAAGTGCTGAAGACTAATCTTGTGAACTATCTGCAACAACAGATGCTTGATGGGCAAGAGAATGCTTTGGAGGTTTCATCTAGTCATGTGATGAGCAGCCCAACAAAACCAAGAAACAGCCCCTCGAAGCAGCAAACTCTACACCCGTTCTTGAAGCGCTGCAACAGATTAGATGACGACGCCGAAGAACATCATTCCAGGCCTAAAGTTCCCAGAAACTGAAAGTAAAAACATGCAAGATCCCATCTGTATTTTTGTTGCTTGCAGAAACACATGATCTTTAGAGCAAAATGATCATTTGTAAAAGTTTAAACAAATGGTCTTTAGTACTTAATAGGCTTCAATACAATTGGATCGTTAGGCTTTTTGCTTAAGTTGATCTTTCCAGGTATTATCGCAACAGACTTTCTTTGTCAATACCAAAATACATAAAGATATACATATATATATAACAATGTTCCACTCGAAGATGCATAAGAAGACAGAATATGTACAATGAGAGAAACCATCACACTATATATATATAACTTTGGTCGTTTTCAAAATACTTTCAATGTGAGACGTAACCGAGTCCTTCTCTGCTACATTCTTCATCAAAGAAACTTGTGACAATAGTTTCCACATCCTGCAATCCAACTCCTACACAAACGGTCTTTGAAGGTGTCCTAACCGAATCAGTCACCACAGCATCAGTCTCGCTCACGACTCTAACGTTTGGACCATCTCGACACTTCCCCATGCACTTACAAGCCACAGCGGATCCTTCCATGCCCGTCATCGCCCTTTGAAACTCGTCCAACAACACAGCTCCTCCTGATTTCTTGCATTTCCCTCCCATACACACTTCTACTCTCTTCAAAGGCAATCCAACCACTGGAACCGCTTCTACCGTCTTCAATGTCTGTCCAAGATTGGGCATTGATGGAAAGACTGTGGATGTTTGCAGCAGAGAAAGCTGCAATGCTTCGACGGTGTTCTTGCAAGAACGTGCATCTTCTTCGAGCTTACTAGGAATCAGAGTCTCTTGGATCCTAGGAAGGGTTGCTACTGCAGATTCTGGCTGTAACGGCCCAAGAATCGGTTTAGCCTTGCTTCTGAGAGAGCTCATGTCAACGACTTTTCCCTTGTCACAATCGCTGTCACTCGATTCAGACGAAGAAGACGATTCAGAGTCCATACCAGTCATCATCTTCATAGCTTTAGCTTTTGCCTTTTCTTCTTTCCTTTGTTTCTTCAATAATTTCTCCTCTGCTTTCAACTGCTCCAGCTGCTTAACCAAAATTTCTGTTGCTTCCTGCGCAAATCATAAACAAATCAAGATCAATTCGACCATGAGATAGTCAAATCACATACGAGATCATTCGATTTCTATGTTGAATTCAGCAAAATAGTTTCAAAGAAGAGGAAATTAATTCACAAACTGGAAAACAAATTCTTACCGAGATAGTCTTGTTCTGAATCTCAGAAACCAAACCGGCCTCTGGATCAAGACCAAACCCTATGCTTGAGAACATGTTTAAGTTCTTAGAAAGACTTTTGAGAACCTTCGCTTTCTTCTTCATCGCCTTCTTCGCTTTCTCCATAACCTTAATCTTCTCCTTCTCTCCGTCGCCGCATCTCGTCGGCTCTAAATAGTAATTCGTGTGCCCTTTATCCGCAAACTCGTTATTGCACATAATCCCGCGAAACTTCCTGGTTCGAAACCACGCCGTCCGTGAATTGCCGGAAAATTCAGAAACCGATCGGAGACCGGAGTAACGGCCATCGGCAACGGAGCCTGAAACACACGGAATTTGTCGGAGAACGACGCCGGAAACTTCCATATTCCTTGTCTGAAACTCAGATGATTGTAAGGAATTTCAAAAGATAGAAATCAATGAACTTTTTTACTTGAGCCTTAAGCGATCGTTAGATTCGCGATATCCTTAAGGCTGTTCCTTGTTGAAGGCAGGTTTCCAGGTCTTGACAAGAGAGAAACAAACAGTGAAGGCTTACGTGGCGTGTTTTGATTGGGTTAAAGTTGTCGTAAGTTGCACTCAGGCTCACCACCTGTGGTCGTGAGATTTCCACACTTTCCCGCGCTTTGGACACGCGCCAGACGATGAATCTAAGCCGTTGATTTCAACTTTTGTGGAAATCAACGGACCAAAATTATGACATTAGTACATGTCAGGTCGCCACGTGGAGAATCTAATGCATATTTTGCCACGTACGTAATATATTTTGTGAGCTATAAAATGTATTTTTAATTTTAAAAACCTATCAAAACCGAATTTACCAAACTTTAGCTATTATATACTTAGCTATTATATACTTTAGCTATTATATACTTTTCCGAAACTTGATCCTAATATTTTAGTTATGATTTGTATTTATAAATATTGAAGAATTTTTTTTATCTTAGTTACTGTAATATTTCAAGTTTATCTTTTTAATAGTTCAGGTACTTCGAAGCAAGTATATCATCAAATCAGATACTTCAACCGAAAGCCATTAATAAGATGAATTACAAACTGAAAACAAATATAAATTATTCATCACCTAAAAATCGCTTAAATTTTGAGTTAGGTATTGGGTGGTAATCGATAAAAGTGGGTGAATCACGCCACCTTTCACTTTATACGGTATCTCATCAAACGCCTTTTCAGCCGTTCGATTATTAATCTCTTTTCGTCCCAAACCAATATCATCTCCCTCAGCCGTCGGATCTTTAATTACTTCTTTTTTTAACCCAAGCACTTTAGGCCTCATGACTTTGGCGTTGATAAGAAGATGAGATGCTTTTGAAACTAAGCCCCAAATTTGATAAAGATTCGATAAGATGGACATTATTTTATTACTCCCATGGAATCGGTAAATTAGAGCAAGATTTTTAATGAAACTCGAGAACAGATTAAATTGAGAAAATGTATAATTTCTGTATAAGTAGTTTCATTAGAGGCACATTTATAGATACATTTAACATTATTATTACGTGGCATGGGACACAACATGTACTCACTGACTCAACAAACACTATTAACGCAAATAACGAATCTTATAACCAAAAAAACCAGAGGCCATTCCCCTCACATTTCTCTGGTTACTTTTCTACGACGGAGCTCCGGCCAAATTCCCCCGTGCCAGACGGAGATGACCCGGAACACGTTGCTTTATCTCTTCTAATGCACATAATGTCTCTGGATCGAGCCCTCCCGCAAACTGAATAAACATTGTAAAGATCAAAACGATCAAGCATGAAGCATCATCAATGCACCGTGTTCGATCCGAGCGAATGCTTTTTTATATTTGAAGTTTTTAGGAGTTACCTGGTGCGTTCTGTAAGCGAACCGGACTCCTTGGAGAAGCAAGGCTTCTTGAGTAGACTCTCTATCCAAGTTACGAGCTGATTCTAGCTCGTTCGCAACTCTATTCATGTAGGTTTTCGCAAGCTTGATCGATGCTCTTTTGATCTATCAACGTAATTAGGATTTAACCAGTGATTTACTTAAGAGAGACAAAACAAAGTCCATAGAAAGAAAAATCATACCTTACTTATCAATCCCGAGTCAAGCATCCACTCGACTGGGATTTTGAAGTCCTGGTAAGAACGCATAGACGAGCCGCGTAATCTGACTAGTCTCCTTATCCTCTGCTCCGACCTTACCATAACCAGAATTTTTAGGTTATTCAACATTTTGGCGGAATCTAAAAAACATTCTTATAATCAGTGACCATCAAAAGTAGGGGGATTCTTTCTTTACTTGTCTAGTAAGTTGACCATTTTCTTCAGGGCAACACCGTAGTGAATGCTCGGGTCGTCGGAGTATGAAGAAAGTTCCTTTTCCAGTTTCTTTAGCTCGCGGTACTCAACCGCAGCCTCTTGTAGTGCATCGGCTTTCCTCTCAGGCCACTTGAAATGCTTAAGCACAGCTCGCTCATCAGCCTGTAAGTCATTCGGCAAAGAGGAAAAACTCGCTAAAAATCTATATAGAGTTTGGATAAAACGATTGTTTATATGACTAAGTGATACACTATAATGTGAAAAAATCAGTCACTTGTGTAAAAGAAAAGTGTTAAAAGAAGAATTAGGCGTTACCAGAGTTGCAAGTTCTTTATCAAGCCAATCCACAAATTTCATGACATCTTCCATATCCGAGAAACAAGTGGTCAGAACTTTCTGGATAAGATCATTGATAAAATCCCCTTTTGTCTCAATGTCGGCTTTTATCTGTGGAATGAAACGAATCTCATAAGTGTTAGATGAGAATGGCCAGGACTCGGGTTTAAAGCAAACAGAGTCCAGAAAATGGAAATTTTTGGTTGCTTACAGCGATGAGGTGAGCGGAACGGTTTTGAATTTCTCCAACTATACTGTTGTGAGCACTGTTAACTTGAGGCTTGTTTCCATTAACAGAAGGCGAGAGGTCTCTACTGTTATCTTGCTTTTTCAACAGCTGAAACAGCTGTGAAACTGGAGGTGACTTCTGAGCGCGAGCTGCTTTGGCGAGAGGCCTAGGTGGTGGTGGTGGAGGCGGAGGCGGTGGCGTTGGTGGTGCAATGGGTGAAGAAGCTTCATCTCTTTTACCTGAATTCGAAGCGGGAGGAGATACCAAAAACTTTGGAAACGGCGGCGATATCGGTAATCTTGAAGGTGAAGGAGATGATCTTTGTTTAATGGAGCTTGACGATTCTACTACCACTACCTCCTTTTTAACCTTGGATTGCTCCAATTTGCTAGCGATTAATCTCTGGATATCTTTGAATCTTGTGTTCTGGTGTTCTTTAGCTGGCTGAATCAACCAAAAACATAAGCAATCATAAGCCTATAAACTGTGTGCAGAAGCAGAATCAAAGAAACAACCAAATGCAATTCTGATTTCGTAGTCTCACTAAGCTAATGCAACTGTGAAATTTCTCGGCTAATCTTCTCAATCTATGGAACAGGAAAGAGAAATGAAACGTTACCTTGTCGTTAGAGGAAAGAGACGAGATCTTAGCTTCAGCTGAAACAAGATCCTGAGAAAGCTTCCTGTTCTTCAACTCCAGCTCTGCGTTTGAGTTACGAGCTTCCTCTAGCTCCGTTTTCAAACTCAAAACCTGCGCCTCCAAATCCTTGATTAGCGAATCGTTCACTACAAGCTTCTCCTCCAAGTCCTCCATCTTCTTCCTCTTCTCATCCTCCGCCGCCGCCGCAGCAGCAGCCAATGCCGTCTCTTCGCTCTTTCTAGAAATCTGCCGCCTCGGACAACCGAATTGCTCTACAACCGCCGGACGATTCACAGACCGAGCTCTCTGCGGAGCCAAAACCGCCGTCTCCTCCTCACCGGATTTCGCTCTCTTGAGCAGAATTGATCTCCGGTTCTTAGCGGGATCGTTCTTCACATCGTGACCGGAGGATTTCGGTTTACCGTTGTCGTCTTGGGGTCTAGGTCTGGAAATGACTGAGTAGTGCGAATTGGCGGCTCTCACGCGGGAGGGAGTGGTGGAGGTGGCGGAAATGCGGGACATAACTAACAAAATTCCGCCGTAGACGGCGGTCGCCGGCGAGAAGACTCGTCGCTAACGTCTTACTCAGCTTTGACTTGTGAAAATCCAAGAGACGGCTTGGGAAGCTGGCGCAGAAGAAAACAACAACTATAATATTAATCACCAATCATTAATCCAATAATCTTTATGCCATATGTTTACTTAGCGTTAATAATTGTTAACCAAGCAACTTAATGAAGGAATGATCCGTCTGGAGGAAAAAGTGGGCTTTGAGGCCCACCAAATTTTGTGGCGACTTTTACAATAAGACAAAAGAATTAGGTGGTGGGCCCATTCTTTTTTTTTTGTCTTCACTGTCATCAGAAAACTAACACACACAGAAAGTAGACAGTGTCGTGTATCGATATAGTCTGTATGCGTGTAACTGCAAGCAAACATTTTTTTAAAAAATTTTTTTGTTCAAATCTGATAATTTGCTTTAAGAAAATTTATGTTCGTGTAAAGTATAAACAATGATTTACCTTGGCTAAACTGACGTTCAAATAAATATTATTGCATTTCAGATCCTTGCGGAGAGTATGAGCCTAAAACAAAAATAATAAATAATATACTATTTCAAAAAAAAAAAAAATAATAATATATGAAGTAAAATCAGCTTATAGATATGTTAAAAATCAATAAAGTGAAGGACCCACCAATACTTTGTCTCATGTTGATGTTGCAAATGGAACAAAGAGCATTTGACATTTATGATAGGACCATTATGTTTGGAATTAAAGTTGTATGATTATTAAATAGAGTAACGAAATTACGTACAAAAGAGAATAGGGTATAAAAATATATGTGTGTGTGTGGGATTTAATTAAAAAAAAAACATGTTTTAGACGAAAAGGGAAGAGTATGTCCTAATCGTACTCAAACTCAAAGCTGTTAGTGACCATTGGTTACAAGTTAAGTTATTGACTTATTTTGGAAATTTTGGAGCATTTGATCATAATTTGATATAATGATGCTATAAATTATTTTGTCTCTAAGGCAATTATTGGGCTATGTATAGTTGCCTTGCTAGGTAAATCTACTTGCAATTATCTACGATTTTATTGGACTTTCTCACAAGAAAAAGAAAAACAAGGCACGGAAAAGCCGTAGTTTGATAGGAAAATCACAACTATGTATGATGAAAATTACTATTTTATCGAATAGAAAGTAAGGGCCGGAATATATTTGTCTAAACATTATTTTTAGAAAATTTGCACTTCAAATCTCATTTTTTTTGCGTTTACTTTTTTTTCTTAAAATATAGCATTTCTAAAGTAAAATTGATCCTTTATACTCGTTGACAAAAAAAAAAATTGATCATTTATACGAAATAATTATTTGTTTAAGATTGTAGGTACCATTCAAAGTTCTAACAATAGCAAGGAAAAGAAGGATCACTTTTTTTTTTTTTTTTGAACATTTAGAAGAAGAAGGATCACTTGGATGCAATTAAGTGTGTTGTAAAAGAACCTTCAGAGCTTTTTGGATTCAGGGTACAAGAAAATAAATACAGTTCGATAATCAAAATTAACTACAACATAAAATTTATACTCGAGTTTGGCAGATGATATTTGAGGTCTAATGAAACAAAAGAGGTAAGAGTTTATAAATATCTAATTCAAACATTAAACCCCATAAATCTTTTTTGTTTTTTAAACCCCATATATCTAAACAAACATCACTCGTTTGATTATTATAGACATCGATCAAAGTTTGTTCTTGTTAATCTTCAGAAAGCGAGAGAGATGAAGGAGAAATCAAGAATTAAAAGATAAGTAGTAAGTACCTTGGAAATAAAGTTCTTGAAGGAGGAAGAAGAATATCGGCTTCAAAAAAAACATGTTTACATTCTCATTAGTGACGATGATGATCGATGATATTGCACATGCAGCTCTTATATATACATGCTTACGATGACATCATATTCATGAATCATGTGTTATGTGTATATATAATATGTGTGCGTGCGCTTTATATCTCTGCGCAAGAATGAATATGAATATGCTTGAAGGTATGTAAGATATCTTGCAGTCTTGGAAAGGTCAAAAACTTGGAGGAACCGGAAGAAAATATAATTTAATAAATAAATAAACCATAAAAAGAAAGAAAAAGAAATATACAGATTGGTTAGTACCTCGCAGTCTTGTGACTTGTATTGTATTGATATGTCTTTAATTTTAGTTGACCGGCCTGTTTTAAATTGATTACTAACAATATTCAAAAAGCTAATACGCATAAGAAGCATCAAAATTCATTAATTTAAAATATTTACAAAATACGTTGTTTATACTAACTAGTTTTGATCTAAATTTTGAAAATATTATTATTTACTTATAACCTTTTGAAAGTATTACAGTAGTACGTATTTATTTATAACCTCCATCAATACCAAAATCAGGACTGAAACAACTCGATTTATAAATGTTCAAAAAAAACAACAACTCGATTTATAGATGACATATAGTTCAAACTAACAGCAAATAATTTGAAAGTATTACATTTAAATTTAATGATATATAAACAAATTACTCTGTAGTTTTTTTTTTAATTTGTTAATTTGCTTTAGATGACATCTATCTATATTCAAGATAAGTAATTATATTATTAGGCATGTTATCATAGATGTCACTCGCTAGCTAAAAGTATGTAGTCTTAAAAGAATATATATACATCATGAACCTTAAAAAACTAAACAGAGAAGAGAAAAACCTTAAACACTCAACAATGGAATATACATCTAGTAGATATAACAATTTATGTATACGTAGACGTCCTTTTCATGAATGGAGTACGAATCAAACAATAGTTTAATACGGACAAAATCAGG
Source organism: Alliaria petiolata (assembly GCA_020283515.1). Lineage (NCBI taxonomy): Eukaryota > Viridiplantae > Streptophyta > Magnoliopsida > Brassicales > Brassicaceae > Alliaria > Alliaria petiolata. The sequence goes on from JAHZTW010000003.1 coordinate 42,565,570, forward strand.
TGTACCCTTCTTGTATGCAAACTAAAATATCAATAAAAAGATCGCAAGGATAATGAGATGCATAGTAAATTATTCAAATGTGAAATTTTGATTAGATGATGGGTCATGTTCCAAGAAGGAAGAGTGTTTTTTCGTATGCCTCTTAATTTGAGAAAATTATTTTTAAATTTTTTGATAACTATTCCAATATATTATAGATAAATATTTGAGAAATATGCGTTTTAAGTTTTTATAATATTTACAATATATGTGTTTTTCTATCTTTACGGTGGAACAAAGATAGATTGTCAATCCGTTGTTATATACAGTCGTCAAATCTTCAAGAAGTAAATTTGTTTTTTGATTATGTTCAGGATAATGAATTAATGTTAGATTTTGCATAATTGTGTGTTGATTTTCTTCGGGTTTTACAACTACTGTTTCATTTCAACGATGAATGATGTGTCTTAGTTCAACAATGAACTATGAACCATTTCAAATTGCATGTCTAGACGAGTCATCATAAGATTGTAATTGATCATAATAATTTGTAATTGTGGTATTAATTAATCAAATTTATGTTTGAATATGTGTGCGTGTAACTTTTAAGTATACACATGTATTTAAATGGTTCTTTATGTATATATATATATATATATATATATTAAATTAATGAACATATGATTTTATGTAATTGACATACGAAATACAAACGCAAAGGAAAAATATGTTTGTGTTCAATGTTTTTATCCATATCTGTGTTTATTTATAGTGTGCAAAATATAGTTGGCAAAAACTTAAAAAATATATATATATAATCAAACATTATAACACGTAAAACGTTAAAACAATCAAAATTCTAAACATGTCTAACGCAATAAATTAATAGGAATAAAGGAGATACACATATGAGTGAAGCAATATGTGTGGAGGAATGTCTCCATCATTAACCTAATTTTCTTTTATGTGTTCATATTGTATATGGTCTCTCTACTTGTTAACATAACACTACTGCCGATTACACATATCNGTGAAGCAATATGTGTGGAGGAATGTCTCCATCATTAACCTAATTTTCTTTTATGTGTTCATATTGTATATGGTCTCTCTACTTGTTAACATAACACTACTGCTGACTACACATATCATACATTTTTAAAAAAAAATTAGACTTCGTAAAGGATTCTCAATTCGTTTTTTTTTCTCTTCTTGCATTTGGATTTTTACTTTGGGTGATTTTAATATATATACATAGTTGATCACTTATTTAAATATATGGTAATAGATAATGCAAAATTATTTATTTTACAGAGAAAAACTAATCTTGGGTCAAAACAATCATTCTTATTTTTTCTTAATTACACAAATGCCACTAGACTGAAAACTCTGGTAACACTGTTCATTGTCCGTTTCGACAACTCTGTTCACTGTCCGGAAATCATGTTAACCCAATTATTATATTATAATTTTATCGTGTTTATCGAGTTATCATAACATAAAAAATATGAAATATGAAATTATCGTGTTAACAAGTTATCATGTCATATAAAATGTGTGTTATTGATTAGTTAACTGCGTTAACTTAACAAAAATGTACAAAGTTATACTGATAACAATTTAACTAACTTTGTTATTGTTTAACTTTCATCATTAACTTCATCACCATCGCCAACAATGTTATCATCACATTGTTTCCAACGCCAGTGTTACCGTCAATCGTCGCCACCGTCCACCAGTCACAACACCATCACCAAACTCCACCTTCACCATCCTTCACCACACTTCTTCTTCTTCCATCTCATTCTTCTTCTAACTTTTTTTTATTGTTCTTCATTCATTTTCATCCAAAGTATATGGAGAGACAGAGAAAGAGAGACATATGTAATTAAAAGATAATAATAAGGGTAGAAAAGATTTTTACTAGTTGATTTACTATAATGAATAGTAAGGTATGTGAGAGATATAATTTTGATGTTTATGGTTACCTTCAATTGCAAATACTCTTTTACTTACATCAAAACACTTCTGGCTTGCCTCTGTAATAGAAGAAGAAACAATGAACACGATTTTTCTTGTATCATAAATTTATAATTCGTTTTATTTTATTTCTTGCATTTGGATTTTTACTTACATCAAAACACTTCAGGCTTGCCGGTTGCCGCTTGCCTCAGTAATAGAAGAAGAAACGATAAACACGATTTTTTCATTAATTATTATATCATCACAATAGCTTCAAAATATATTTTAACAAAATATTCCGAATGATTGTTTGAACAAGAAAATAAAAACGGAAAAAGGTAAGTTGAACAATAGTTGAGTTAAGTATGGATTAAGAAATGTTACGTTACAAAAACAGTAGTAAGGAAGAGTGTACATCTATTAGGGTTACTAGTATGTTGAAAATATAATTAGAAAAAATAAAACGTGATTATCTACTAAAATTAGATTTTTAGCATTTCATAAATTTTTGATAAATTTTTCATTCAGTTCAGTTTGTCCTGCTAATTTTTTTTATAGTTATTCTGCTATTCATCTGACATATCAACCAGACTCATTGACTACAAATTGTGAGAACAAGAACAATTTTTTCAACATATAATTTATCTGTTACACAATGATCCACGACAGACATGTGACCTCACGATGAACACTCTACTTCCACCATGTTTGAGTTTTTCTTATAAGTTTGTTTCCATTAACCTGTAGAATTATTGCATATTCTTGAAATCGAACCCCAAATCTCTTGCTGTAGAAGTATTAATTAACCCTTTGATCAACCAAAAACGGTTAATTAATGCTTCTACAACAAAATGTCCACGGTTCGATTCTCAGAGAATGCGATTTCTATAGATTAATGGAGATGAAGTTTACAAAAAATCTTCAACGTAATGCAAGTAAAGTTGTTCATCGTGAATCTGTATGTTTGTCGTGAATCTTTGTGGAACAAATAGATTGTCCGTTACAAAATTGCCTTGTAATTATTATTATAATTTATAATAAAATAATATATCGGTAAAAAAAAACATGAAAAAGCATCACCGCAATTTTTAATTGAATTAGGATATCAAAGCCAAAATCTTTGAAGTTCTTAAAATTGCCATACTTAGTTTATAAAAAAAACTATCATGTTCATATTGAAAGCCGCATAATAATCCACCATTTCTCGTGTCAATGTAAAAAAAGGATACTCAACATTCTGAATTCTATCGTTGATTTGTGTTAAGCAGACCAACAAGCTTATACTTGTAAACAATATTGGTCGCTTGACAAAAAAAATTAATAATCCAAGCGTTGCTTGCCATCAAAACCTTAAATTAAATGATTCTTTCTATGTTGATACAATTTGTAAGCTTTATTTGCTTTCAGCAATTGTTTGAATCTCAAGAGCCTTAAACTCTTTTAACATTTTAGCCGAAGTTGGAGTATGTATGTATCTTGCCCTTCCTTTGAAACGCATGTACTAAAAGTCTTTTGCCACAGCTAAAGTGCTCATTTGAAGATTGATAAGAACAATCTAAATCTCTTGCAAGTGTCTTGTTCCAAGTTTGATGCTATTGAAGTTTCTTCACCGAATCTGCATATTTTGCTCTCATATCTATCTTTTGTGAGAGAGATAACTTCGTCCTCACATCATGTAGCCTACAACAATTTAATAGGAACTATTAGACTGATGGGACTCTTTCCCACATCAGCTACAATGTATCATAATCCTCTCAAGTATCATCGCTATATCCACTCGGGAAGTGATCATCGTCATTGCTTTATTTCTTCTGTCCAAATGTGATTGATTGTATACTTGAACTTGAGAGTAAATGAAATATTGTAGCTTATGTGTGGAAAAGGTCTCCCATCAACCCAATAGTTTCTATTAGACTGGAGTAGTCTAGGGGCAGTGAGGACGAAGTTATCTCTTTTTATGAAAGGTAGACGTAATGGCAAAAATATGCAGCTTAATTGAAGAAACTTCAATAACATCAATCTTGCATCAAGACACATGCAAGAGCTTTGAATTGTTGTTATCAGTCTTCAAATAACTACTTTTGTTGTAGCAAACTGCTTATAGCACAAGTGCTTTAACGAAAAGGTGAATTAAACTGACTTTGAGATTGCTTCTTTAATACAATCAAAATTTCATGCGAATTTTCACAGCATATAAACGCTGCTTTCAAAATATTGTTGTTTTAAAAGTTGCGTGACCGTCTGAAAAAAAAAATTCAAAATTTTTATAACTAGATATAACAAAAGTTAATATAGATAAATAAAAATAAACAACAAAACATCAAAATACGTCGCATAAAACTTAAAATCTATTGGAGTTAATAGGTTAACATATAGTGTCACATTATTAAACAATTTAAAAAAGTTAAGAATAAAATGCAAAGACATTGAAATATTGGTATCACCTTTTAATTCTTCAAAGCGTTCATTTAAGGAGTATAGAATATCATGATTCAGATTATAAATCTTACTTGATTTAAAAAAATTAGACAAAAATACAAAGCCTTGTTTAAAAGAAAAACAAAAACAAAGAATATATAATCAAAATGATAACAAGAGCACAAAAGTTTCAAATATTTGAAAATTTGGAATGAAATCTAATGAATAGAATAATTTAAGATTTATTTTTATTAAAATATATATATTTTGTGAATGCTTAATATATAGTGAGACTGAAAGAGAAAAGAAAAATCTGATATCAAATTAAAACTTCTTTTTTTTTTTTCAAATAACAAAAACGATTTCCCTCTTGGTGATGGGTTCAAGAGCGAAAAATCTATCATCTAATCCCACTTTTACGTTTACCAATCAAATCTAAAATTTCATACAAAATTCCAGGAAATATAAATGGTGCTTCTAAAATGTTTTTTTTTTTAAAACCTACATCACAACTAAAAAAAAAATTGTTAGGAAACTTTCTACATAATCAATGTTATCCTAGATAACGATAAATTAAAACACATAAAACAATATCGATAAATATTAGATCTATTGGAGTTCATAAGTTAACTTATTGTATGGTACTTTTTAATATAAATAAAGTATCATTTAAAAAAATGTGACAAAGCAAAGCAATTAAAGAATTGATATCACCTTTGGATTCTTCAAGTATGTGTTCATTGAAATAGTATGGATAATCATGGCTCCAGTATCAAATTTGGATTGGACGAAAAAAATATCTATAACTTGATTAGCGTTTAGATAAAAAAATTTAATCTAATTCGAAATTATTCTATCGTGCAACAAAAAATCTATAAAAAAATCTCATGAAAATTACTTTGAGACCATCTCACCTTTTAGAATTGACGGGTCACACTGGAGCAGCCAGAGTTCGATCTCTTCTGATTTCCTCTCTTCATGTGCCTTCTCCTTCAGATCCCTTCTCCTTTTCCTCCACTCTTCTCTTTTTCTTTGCGGCGGCTTTTTGAATATTTTTGCTCTAGAGTTTATTATGGAGAGGTTGTCACACATCATATCCTATTTATAAATGCTGATTCCATTTTCTCGTTTAGGGTTTTTATGAGTTTCATGTTGGGCCGGACTATCATTCCTAATTGGGTTAGGAATGGTAATTTTATATTTGTCAACGAATTGGTACTTCTTATTTGATTAAGATTTGGACCATGTGAATTTTAGAGAGAGAAATTGTCCAATTTTCTAGCTAACCTGCAACCATCTTATCTTATTTTATTTTATTTTATACTGATTTTTTTTAATTCTATTTTATTTCCATTTACATTTCTAACATGACTTAAGAATGTTACAGTATAATTTTTTCAACTAAAAATTTGACAGACATTTATAAAGTAATCAAACAAAAAATTTAGTGGATAAATAAAATTCCTTTTAAATTACATAGAATTTGACGAATTGCAATTACTGTTTTGGAAATTTGCGCTGGAAAATTTTCTGATTTGGAATTTGGGCTCTATAAGTGTCAATATTTTTTGTTTGTAGAAAACCAAAAATAGATACAAATGTCAAGTGGTCCAATAGGAACAGAGTAATAAGTATATATATAGAGATATGATTTTAGTTTAATTTTTTTTAAATATAAAATTTAAGTGACAAAATAAAAAAAAAGAGTAATACCGTTCTTTTTTATATATTAGGAGAGAACCCGCGCTATGCGCATATCTTATTTTAATTTAAGTTTTAAATAATATGATTTTAAATATAAATATAATATGTTAACAAGCTTGGGAAAAAAAAAGAGGATTGTTGTTGTTGTTTTACCATAATAAGTCTCTTACAACTCTGGATGCATCTAGGGAATCCGGATAAACGGGCCTCTGGATATTTGCAATCTGTTCCACCGTAAAGATGAAGAATTTTGTGTATGCACGGTGGGATTGACTCGTCGGAATTTACGGTGGAACAGATTGCAAATATCCAGAGGCCCGTTTACCCATGCCTTGGCCCCATCTTTCTCCCCCTGGTACATAAAGTACCGAACAATATCATTATTAATTATTACTTCATTAGCCAAAGGACAAGTCCAAAACTATAATTCCGTGAACAACGGACACGTGCGTACGTACTATTCTTTCTTCGCATTCTCCTTTGAAACCATAGAGTTTATTCGTCGCACGAGATTCATGATTTCCACGAATCAGGTGGATGTTCTTCGGGTATTCAATCTGCACAAGAGACAACACATCGATCTTAGAAGATATAGAACAATAACAATTAGTAAAACAAAATAGCAACTAACTGAAAAGAAGCTAGTAATATATATAGTAAGATGAGAGAACTATCTTGCCTTCAAAGCAAGCAGCAATATGATGGTCTCCAAGCTGTGTTTCCCTCGGTCCACATAGTCTCCCAGAAACAAATAGTCAATATACCTGAAGGCAATATATATATATATATATATACAATTGATCAGTGTCGTCTTTTCCTGAGCAAAACTCACACAATCAGTTTGAAATATATATCTTTGCTTCAACGTACGAGATATCTCCTTCCTTTGAAGGGCTTCCGTACTCATAAAATAGTCTCATCAAGTCTCTGAATTGCCCATGGAGATCCCCTAAGACCTTATTCGGGGCATTAAGCTGCAAGAGTGTGGGTTCTTGCTTGATTATATCTTCCGCAGCACTGTACAATTCAACCACTTCCATATAACCCAAGAAAAAATTTCGAGTAGCAAGAGGTTCCCAGGATTGAGGTTTTAACAACGTTGAAATGACCTGCAAGGCAAACGTCGTAAGTGCGTAAAGATGGCAAGATATGGAGAAGATAAAAAGAAAAAAAACCTAACCTTTTCAACCAAGTCTTGAGTGGACTTTTCCGTTCTGGTGAACTGTGGCGTAGAACTATATACCACGCCACTCGTCCGCCGCCTCAGAAGATCCAAGCTTGCCTGTCTCACCAAGCGACACAGGTTTCCAACCCACTCATTTGAACTCGCAGCCTTCAATACAAGATAGCCATGTGTGAGTATATAATCTACAAATCTATCACCTATCAAATCTACACCAATAAACACAATCTGCCATGAATTCTTTCAATTATTTATTCGTACAAATCGGTACGGTATGAAAGTCAGAAACCGAGCCGAATAAAATAAATAAAGAAAATAGGACTTAGAATGAACATACAGCTCCCTGTTGAAGTGGAGCATGTCTTTCAGATACACTAGCATAGAAATCATTTTCTACAGTTGGTAAGTTTGCATGAGCCTCCGCCAATCTTTCCAATGAACTCTCGCTCGTGCTGATATTTCATTATGGAAGAAAGAAGGATTTGTAATGTTTGAAACAACAATATAAGGTTAATTAAGCACATACCAAAAAGAGTGTAACAAGTCGGATATAGACCTACCTCCTCCTCATAAAATATGTGTTTCCTGGTTCAGAACTTGAAGGCCCGGGTATATCAGCATCAGAGACTAGAAAATCATCGAGCAATACACCTACACGAGAATAAAACTAATACAATTGTCAAACAAAATTGTTACTTTTGCTCAACTCAAAGAAATTTATAAATTTTAAGATTACCTTCTCTGAATCCACCAAATTCATATATGCGATTGCCAACCGATGCAGCAGCATGGCGACAACGTCGCATAAATTGATTAATATTTTGTTGATTGGTGGCACCCTCAGAAGTCCATGCTTCATTACTATCTAACCATGCACCACCACAAGTATTAAGCACTACAAGAAAGAAAAATTCACAACATATCATCCACTATCATAAAAATGATTAAACTCAGGTATGCGCTTTACATTCCATAAATGAAAGAAAACTCAACATGTTGACTATATTGGTTAATTAAAGCCCCCAAAAAAGGATGGAACAAATGAAAAAGTAGAAAAAAATAGATAGTCACATGCATGGAATATCAAATCTACTTAGAAAACGATCGTTAGATATTACCTGCATATATTCATTATAATGTGGCTACAAAAGCAAACATTATAATGAATATATGCCACACTTCATATATATCGAGAGCTTCTATTGCCTTAATAAATTTCTGTAATCATTACACAAAAGATAAATTATACCATTCCAAAGCAGTCTTTTCTGCCGTACATCACAAAATAATAATCCTCTCGAGAATCAGCAGAAGCATACCTTAAGCAAAATATTAAACAATATATGAAAGAGTTAAGTTAAGTTAAGTATGTGTTCATTGAAATAGTATGGATAATCATGGCTCCGAGTATCAAATCTTGTTCGATCTCTTCCGCGCAGCCAGAGTTCGATCTCTTCTTATTTCCTCTCTTCATGTGCCTTCTCCTTCAGATCCCTTCTCCTTTTCCTCCACTCTTCTCTTTTTCTTTGCGGCGGCTTTTTGAATATTTTTGCTCTAGAGTTTATTATGGAGAGGTTGTCACACATCATATCCTATTTATAAATGCTGAATCCGTTTTCTCGTTTAGGGTTTTTATGAGTTTCATGTTGGGCCGGGCTTATCATTCCTAGTTGGGTTAGGAATGGTAATTTTATATTTGTCGACGAATTGGTACTTCTTATTTGATTAAGATTTGGACCATGTGAATACCAGAGAGAGAAATATTCCAATTTTCTAGCTAATCTGCAACCATCTTATCCATTCATTTCTTACCTTATTTTATTTTATTTTATACTTATTTTTTTTTAATTCTCTTTTATTTCCATTTACATTTCTAACATGACTTAAGAATGTTACAGTATAATTTTTTCAACTAAAAATTTGACAGACATTTATAAAGTAATCAAACAAAAATTTTAATGGATAAATAAAATTCCTTTTAAATTACATAGAATTTGACGAATTGCAATTACTGTTTGGGAAATTTGCGCCGAAAAATTTTCTGATTTGGAATTTGGGCTGTATAAGTGTCAATATATTTTGTTTGTAGAAAACCAAAAATAAATACAAATGTCAAGTGGTCCAATAGGAACAGAGTAATATATATATATATATAGATATGATTTTAGTTTTCATTTTTTTAAATATAAAATTTAAGTGACCAAATAAAAAAAAGAGTAAATACGTTCTTTTTTATATATTAGGAGAGAATCCGCGCTATGCACATATCTTATTTTTATTTAATTTAAATAATATGATTTTAGATTTTTAATTTGACTACCTATTTTCTCTTGTTTCTTTATAAATTTGTATTTTTTAAATTTTTTTCTTGATGATCTTTGTAATATCTTTCATTAATATTTTTTTTTTTTAATTTTCATATTCTTTTCATTCGTCTCAATTTTAATGTTTTAATAAATTTTAGGTTTTTTCAAATTACCATTTTGAAGTTTTTTTATATATCTTTTATTGAATCCATATCCTTTTTCATGTTTTTAAATTTTGTATCCATTTTTTCTCTAATTTTTCTTCGTCTCTCTATTTTTATATATAATTTGTTATTTTCCAATTTTTTATTGAATATTTTTTTGTATCTTATGATTTTATAGGTTGGAGTTAACTTCTTAACTTATTCAATCTCATAATTTATGTTTTCTTCACTTGCATGAAATTATACTTTCTAACTTTTCTCAATTTACCATTTTAAGGTTTTCTTTATATAGATCTTTCATTGAATACATCTTATTTTTTCATGGTTTTTTAGGTTGGAATTAACTTCTTAATTTATCCAATCTCATAATTTTCTCTCTTTTTTTCATTTTCATTTAAATTAAATTATTCTTATTAGTTTAGAAATCCTGAGGATTAAATTACCTACAAAAATAGAATGATGCATTTAAAATGTTGTATTATATAATATTTATATGCTTATGATGTTTTAAAATTAATTTTAACTTTTATTTACTTTTAATATTATTTTGATTTTTTTTTTTTAAAAAAAATTTAAATTAAATGAATTTTATATATTTTAATAGTTGGATTAATATTTATAGTTTGTGTTATTTAATAGTTTTTGTAAAAGAATAATTGAGGGGGACTAATAAATAGGGGCTGATGTGTCAACACTGGAGATTTTTTGTTTTTGTTTGTCGTTTAGAAAAGTTATATTAGAATTTATAAGTTAAACTGGGATATCTTTTTGATGTTTTTTTTGGGGAGGGGGGGGGGGGTTCGGTAAATTGGCTACTAGTTAACGATCTAATATTTTGTTTTTATTTGTATAACAGCTGATTATTTCCCTTTAGAATTGATGTTTGATTCCAAAATATTTCTATTTCATTATCAATTTTGAAAATGTTTTATCCTATTTTTATTGCAGAAAATATATGGCATTATATCAATTAAGACAAGAAGAGTCAATTTGCTGCAGAGCTAAGTGTTGCAAAAGAATTAGAAATTTGGCTATGACAGCTTTCCGTATTAGTATTCGACATAAGGGTACCGAGTGATTGATTTTTTTAAACAAAATTACGAGTTATGCCATCCTCTATGCGCGTGTAAATTTTCACAAATGAGGTGACAAAATATGCAATTTAGCCACGTGACTCATCCTACTCATCTCTCTCTCTCATTCTTCCATTTTTCTTTCTTCTTACATTTCTTTTTCCCTGCAAAATCAACAGAAACGAAAATAAACAATTTCACTCATGTTAACATACATGCAACATGTGAGAACAAATGAATTTTTTTTCACACACATAGAAATACCATAATACGAAAATTAATATCCACTAGCTAGTTACTTAGAATGTTAGAGATATATCTTTATATTAACATGAAACAAGAAATAAGTTAACATGTTAAAAAAATGTATAACTTTACATTTACCAATATATACATGTATTTATTATAATGTATGAAAAACATGAGTTATTTATTATTGTAGACATTTATATAAGATTATAGATATATCTTTATATTAACATGATACAAGAATTAAGTTAACTTGTTAAGAAAACATATAACTTTACATTTAATATGTGCATTTATTATTATTTATGAAAAACATGAGTTATTTATTATTTCAGACATTTATATATATGAATAGTGTGCGTTATAGAGATGATTGAAGGAGAGTAACAGAGAGGAATTTGAGTTTTCCGGTTAAGCCAGTAAATCCATTTGATGAGAGCTGTTTGCATAAATCATTGACGGCGAAGATTCAGATTGATGGACGGAAAGTGATGTTGAGGGTGAATATTGGACCAAACGGCTGTGGACGGAGCAAAGATATGCCTTATCGGGGCCACCAGAGGGTTTTGATGAAAAGGAAGAAGTTGGGGTCATAAGGTAGCAAAAGAGAGGAGGAGTTATGGCGGCAAAGGAGGAGGAGATAGAGAAGGAGAGATATAAAATTGTTCAAAGAATGAAAAACTATGAGGATAAAACACGCAACCACATTTTGGTTAAAGATAAGGCGCGTGAGATTAAGATCGACAACATGGAGGTAAACTCGTGTATTTGATGGTGAAATAGTTTCATGTTTAGACTTCCATAAGGATGTGTGGTTTGTCTAATTTTGACACAGATTTGGGTTGTTCACCCAATTATCCCAAAAGAAATGAAATAATGTTTGCAATCAACAAAAACCAGCACTATTGAGCGGAATCAATTCACGAAATGTTGGCCGCCAAAATTTTATGGAAAAATGGAGGCCGAAGTTTGCTTATCTCGTCGAATTATTTTATGATTTTTAGCTGAATCTAGCGGAATAACTAATAATATAAATGGTAACCATGGAATCGCAGTGAAAAAAATATTTTAAAATAATTAAGAAATATAAATTAAGTAAATAAATAAAATTGTTTGAATGTATTATTAATGTATTAAACAAAAAAAATGTAAAAAAAAATCAAGAACTGAAATAACAAGAACCGAACTGGAACCGAACCGAGAACGAAATATTTAGACTAACCAAAAACGAAATAAAATTACAATTATAAATCAAATATATGAGTTATGATTAAATTGAAATAAATAAAATACCCAAAAATCTTTAGTTATATTTGTCAAAAAAAATTATTTTATTTGATAGAATCTAGCTAAATTATTAAGAATTCAAATGGTAACATAGAAATTTGGCTTAATAACTGAAAATATTTATAAACTATAAATAATTACCAAAAAAATTATTATCGTCAAGAGTTTTAAAATATTCATTCTAATGTTTTTTTATCATGTTATAAATTTTATAAAACTTATAAGTCTTCTATTCTTAAAATAACAACAAATTTTTTAATTTAAAATTAAAGATTATTTTTAAATTTTATTGTTTACGCTTTCATGACCTGTCTTAAATTATTAACTAATTTGAATGTCAGCTATCAGAATACACTTTTCTATCTTGTTTTCAAGATTTCGTTCTGATTTAATAATATTTATAAGTTATAAATAATTACCAAAAAAATTATTATCAAGTTATAAATTTTAATTTAAAATTTATAAAATTTATAAGTCTTCTATTCTTAAAATAACAACAAATTTTTTTATTTAAAATTAAATATTAATTTTTATTGTTTACGCTTTCATGGCATGTCTTAAATTATTAACTAATTTGAATTTCAGCTATCAGAATACACTTTTCCATCTTGTTTTCAAGATTTCATTTTTAGGAAAATATTTTCCATTAAAGGACTAAAAATATCTTACATATGAACTTTAAAAAATATTTATTCGGATCTAGATCCAATCTTAATGGGTCTGAAATTTTACTATCGGGATCCAAATTTGACTCTCCCAAAGATTCAAATTTTTGGAGCATATTTTTGATTGAATCTCGTTAATTTTATTATTTTATTAGCTTCTCGAATAATTTTGATGGATTCTAAAATATTTATTTCTATTTTTATTATTTTATTAACATAATAACTGAAAAACAAATTGTGGAATAATTAAAAACTATCTGATTTAATAATAAAAATTAATATAATGATTAATAAACTCAAAGTATAAGACGCAACACCGAACTACATATTAAAGTAATTTGTAGAAATATTTACACAAACTCAAAGTAACAAATATGAAATATATTCCTAATATAATTGATATTAAAAAAAAACTTTACTGCTATAAACGATGATTACATAATGGGTGTAAATGATAATTATAGGATAAGGCGGAATGCGGAATCTGGCAAAAAAAAAATTTATGTAATCATCGTTTTTTAATGCTGCCAAAATTTTATGGAAAAATGGAGGTCGAAGTTTGATTATGAGTGTGATTGGTAACTGTGAAATCTGACGGAATGCAGAATCTGGCAGAATTATTTTTTAATTTTTAACTGAATTTTGCGGAGTAACTAATAACGTAAATGGTAACAGGAGAATTGCGTAAATGCTGAATTTTTTAAATAAAAATAATTAAGAACTATGAATTAAGTTACTAAATATGTGAAAAATAAAATTATTTTAATATATTATTAATGTATTAAAAACATAAAAATGTAAAAAAACATAATCAAGAACTGAAATAACAAGAACCGAACTCGAAGCGAAGCGAACCGAGAATCAAATGGGTACCCAAAATATATGAAATACAATTATATACCTAAAAATATTAGTTATATTAAAACTTACCATAATCGAAATAAAATTACAATTATAATCCGAATATATTAGTTATGTTTAGATCGAAATAACTAAAATACCAAAAAATCTATAGTTATATTTGTCAAAATAAATAATTCTATGCAAAATTTAACCTAATAACTTTTTTTTTGACATCAAAGACACCATATATTAATACTTAAGTTCCAAAGATATTTGGCTCGAGAGCCATCCATCTTGGAACGTGAAAGTCTACATGGGAAAACACATCGCCTCGCCGCCGAGCTCCTTTTGCAAGGTAGTCAGCGCGGATATTTAAAACACGAGAAAGATAACGAAGCTCAAAATGATGGAAAGACGATTTAACCGTAAAGAATTCCTCTATTTCTGAGTTTAAAGCCGGCCATTCTTCTTCTTCTTCAAGGACTTTGATGAATTGTAAACAATCTGTTTCAAAAGTCATTGAGAAGAAGCCTAGTTGCACCGTCGACTTCATCGCCCAGATCAATGTATTTGCTTCCGCGTGAAGGGCCGAGAGAGCATTAGCTTGTGCTAACAGTCCGTACCTTGTGCTTCCATCTTCACCCTCTAGGACCATTCCCCCGCCAAAAACCCCTCCACCAGCTATCCACGATCCATCTATCTGGCATCTTGGTCTTGTTTGCTCGTCAATCCGAGGCAAACCGATTGAAGATTCTTCCCCTGTATCCTCACACGCATCTGAAACTATTTGGGCCATTTTCCACTCCCCCGCTTCTTGAATTGCGGATTGTAGGATTTCCCGGACAGGAGTATCTTTATTATTAAAAACCTTATCGTTTCGTGCCTTCCAGATGTACCAGAGTATCCATGGGAACGCATCTACAGCAACCTCAGAGTCCTCATTTTCTTTTGCACGGGTCAGCAAGTGATCAATGTTCCGGTATAGGGAACTACACGGGAAAATCCCCGGAGCCGTCGAGATCGCAGAAAGGTTCCACGTTTGCGCAGCCGACGGGCATTCAAAAATTAAGTGATTTATTGATTCATTTTCTGCCCCACAACGGTTGCAGGCTCGATCAATCCCACAATGTCTGTCCACCAGCCTGCTTTTAACCGCAACACAACCTGAAATCGATTGCCATAAGAAATGCTTTAGTTTCCTCGGTGTTTTCAGAGACCATACTTTACTCTTAAGGGACGTAGTACTTGGTTCTGATATTGCCTGAGGACCTTCTGCATCTCTAAGATCTATTGCTAGTTCGTATCCCGATTTAACCGTATACGCTCCTGATTTCGTAAAGGCCCAAACATACCCATCCGCTTTGAAGCCTCGACTGGGTTTAAGGCTTATTATCCGCGGAATCTCTTCCGGAGCAAACAACATCTGGAGGCGATCAAGAATCCATTTCTTAGTGTTTATGTCAATTAGATGACTAACAAAAAGGTGAGGATCTCGAAGGACTCCGTTATCTAGGGCTGGTCTTAAAGGGGTGACCGGGATCCAAGAATCACTCCACACTTTCGTATTAAAACCCGATCCAATATTTTTCCGGAGCCCCGCTTTAAGCAAGTCTCTGGCTGCCATTATACTTTTCCACCCGTAGGACGGGGAGTTCACCTTGTCCACCTCCAAAGGCGTCGAAAATCTGAAGCATCTGCCTCTCAAGATTCTTGCCAACAGAGATGTTGGATTTTGGATGATTCTCCAGAGTTGCTTCGCTAGAAGGGCCAGATTGAAATTTCTCAGGTCACGGAATCCCAACCCTCCTTTGTCTTGAGCCACACAAATTTTCTCCCAGGCTATCCAGTGAAGCCCTTTTTTGTTGTGTTTGGAGCTCCACCAAAATCTGGCTATCGCGCTCTGAAGTTTCTCTACTATCTCTTGAGGGAGGAGAAAACATGACATAACATATGTTGGTAAGGCTTGAGCTACTGATTTAACCAGAACCTCCTTCCCTCCTTTTGAGAGCAGTTTGGATGACCAATAATTTATCCGGTTATTCAATCGATCTTGTATAAACGCGAACACCTGTTTCTTCGACCCACAAATCTTCTCCGGTAATCCCAAATACATACCCATTCCTCCCTCTTTTGAGATGCCCAAGGATCTTTTAATCTCTCCCCTTAGGGCCAAAGGGTCTTTATTACCAAAGAAAATAGAGGATTTCGACTTATTCAATTGTTGGCCTGACGCTTGTCCATAACAATTGATTTTCTTTACTAGCTCTGCACATTGCAGGACATCGGCTTTACAGAAGAACAAGCTATCATCAGCAAAGAGGAGATGAGAAATAGCTGGGCTTGCTTGCACAATCTTTAGACCTGTGATTCTTCCTTCGGCTTCTGCTCCCCTAATTTGGGAGATCAACGCCTCCGTAAGGATAATAAATAAAAATGGGGAGAGGGGGTCTCCCTGCCTTAGCCCCCGCGATGGTTTGATATGTCCTCTAGGTTCCCCATTTAACAGGACTTGATAAGAGACCGTCGAAAAACACCATTTAATCCATGCAACCCATTGAGAATCAAAACCCATTTTTAGCATCAACGCTTCTAAAAATCCCCATTCCACCCTATCATATGCTTTGCTCATGTCCGTCTTTATGGCTACAAAATTTGCTTTGCAAGTTGGGTTTGTTCTCAAAGCATGGAAAGCCTCCTGTGCTATCAATATATTATCTGTAATTAGCCTTCTAGCCACGAAGGCTGATTGGGTCTCCGAAATGAGTTTCAGGAGATACCTCCTTAACCTACTGCTCAGGATCTTTGAGATAATTTTGTAGCATGCATTACATAGGCTTATGGGCCGAAATTCTGCCATTTCAGTTGGTCGTTCCGTCTTAGGGATGAGACAAATATTTGTCTGGTTGAGTCTTGGGTCGAATCTTCCGGTGTCAAAGAAATCATGAACCATCTTTATGATATCTTTTGAGACGACCGACCAGAACTTTTGGTAGAAAAGACTTGTCATCCCATCCGGTCCTGGGGCTTTTTCCGGATTTATATTAAACAGGGCTTTCCTGATCTCCTCTTCTATCGGCTTTCTTGTCAAACAAGCATTTATCTGTGGGGATACCTTCGCGGTAACATACCGGAGTGATTCACCATAATCATTAGGCTTAGACGAGTTGAAGAGATTCTGGAAATATTCCGAAGCCACCGTTGTTATACCCTCTTCATTCTCCACCCACGCTCCCGTTGGACTTTTTAACTTCAAGATCCTATTTCTTGCTCTCCTCTGCTTGGTGGTAGCGTGGAAAAATTTCGTATTCTTATCACCCTCTCTCAGCCAGGTCACTCTACTCTTCTGCTTCCAATACAGTTCTTCCTCTCTAAAGGCTGAGCAAAGATCCCATTTGAGGGCAAGAATCTCAGAGCTGGTAGTAGAATCATCCGCTTGTGCTATTTCGAGCTGAGATTTTATGGCTTCAATTTTCTTTGCAGCGTTTGAGGGATTCAAGCGTTTCCAGCTTGAGATAGATTTCCGGCAATTGCCTATTTTAACAAAAAGATCTTCTCCTTCTGTTATCTCTGAAACCCCCCATCCCTCTTCTATTGCTTCCCGCAGCCCATTGTTGCCCAGCCATCTCTTGTCGAACCGAAAACACCTCTGGATACGGCGATCATGTGAGCAAATCCTGGCTAGTACCGGTCTATGGTCCGAGCCCCACATTTTTAAATACTCCACATTTGTGTGGGAAAACAGATGGTGCCACTCCTCATTACCTACCGCCCGATCGAGTCTACATCGAACTTTTCCGGTACTTCTAAAACCTAGCCAAGAAAGGGAATTTCCTTTGAATGGAAATTCAATCATTCCACAATTTGCCAGCATAGCATTGAACAGAATAAAGGACGTACTAGCACGTTTCCTTCCCCCCTTCTTTTCATGATTACCCCTGATTTCATTGAAGCCTCCAATCTGAAACCAAGCTCCTACTCGAGTCAGGCTGGTATGTATAAGCCAATCCCAAACTGCTTCGCGGTATTCGGCAACCGGATCACCATAGACAAATGTCATAAACACCTTCTGCCCCTCTATGGTTGCTTCAATATCGATAATCTCTCATTTGAAAATAAAATATTCACATCAAAAGAATCTAAATAAAACAAAGCAAGTCCCCCGCTTCTGCCCTCTGGCTCCACAGTGAACATTTTATTATAACCAAAATTAACTTGAAAGTCTTGCATAAAAGAAAAAGAATTTTTTGTTTCAGAAAGAAAAATTAAAGAAGGGGAAAAACAGCGATGCAGCTCTCTTAAGTGATGTTTAGTCAGCTCTGCTCCTGCACCTTGACAATACCAAGAAATTGTATTCATATCTTCTTACTGGGTGGTTTCTGGGACCCCACCGAACCTGAAACAGCAAAAGACTTCTTGCTTAGAGCAGAAGGAAACACCTCATTACGAGGGAACTTTGAAATACGAGAGGGAGCACTATTTTTACCCGGTCCCTGTCTCTTTTTTGGCGAAACTCCTCCTCTGAAACGGTTGAGAAGTTTAGTAGCACCGCCCCCCATAATTTTTGGGCTCTTCTGAGAACGTTTCTTTGCCCTCACGTGGGCTGCCTGACTCTTGCCCCGAGAGTTTTTGATCAAGTCACTATGATGCTCCGGAGGCTTAGCCTTTTCTTCACTGTCTCCAATCTGGACTTTAACCGGTGACGGGGTTAATTGGGAAATTGCGTCGATCTTCTCCCCTTATAAGTCTGATTCATCACCCAACAAATCATCATTGTCCCGCTCCTGTCCAGCTCCTCCTCATTCATTAAAGCGAGCTCCTTTTCATACTCTTCAAATTCCTTATATGTCAAGAGCGGAGTCAAATCGTCTCCTCCATCCTCTGACTCAAAGCCCCCATCCCTTTCAGTTGGAACTGTATCAATCTGCGTTTTTGAAACGCCCTCTAAATTCCGTGCAGAAGTTGGAGTATTGTTTATCACCGGCTCCCGTATAACCAAGGTTCCGGGTTTCTTTAAATATCCGAACTGCACAATCTCTTTTGTGTTCACCATCTCCGACATATGGGCTTTTCCTTTCAGTTTTCTCAGTTTTTCCTCCTCGGTTTCACCTTTGTTCAGGGACAACCTTCCCGCTGTCTGCGTACCGTTCAGGTTTAGCCCTGAGATTCGTTCAGATATTGTTCTTTGAGAATCCGAAAACGCTCTTGACCCTTCAGTCCCAGTAGTGACTTCGCTCTCCGTCCTTCTCGGGAATCCCCATCGATTCGAAGCCACGGTATCAAACTCTTTTTGCCGAGGTCTCCACACCATGTGGGAATTTACATATTCCTGTCTTCGGTCATGTTTCCCGTATCCACCTTTATTGTAAGGATGGTATCGATCTCGAGCTCCTTGCTGAGCCTCTGTATTATTCGGCCTTAACCGACTCCATATCTCCGATTTGGAGGCCTTTTGATTTTCACGGAGCTCTGGACGGAAATCTCCTTCTCTCTGTAAACGGGACGTAACATGGGCATTATCTCTGTTCCGAATCTGCTCAGTTGAAATCTTCAGGAACTTATTCGGTTTCACCTCGCTGGGGTGAGGCTCTCTGTTTCCCCGGATCACTTCTCTGTAGCGGGGAATGATCTCTCTGTTTCCTTTCTCCACCATTTGAGGGGAGCGCCCTCTCTTTAGCGACTCACTCTTCCCAGATGATGACCGTTTTGTTCCTTCAAGAAGGAAGGAATCCTTTTTTTTTCCGTTTCCACCCACGATCTTCGTTTCAGAAATCGCTGTTCCTCAGTGAGTTCAGGGCATGAACTTTCTTCATGTGAGACTCTCTTGCAAGTAAAGCAGAAACGATGTAGGCCCTCATATTCAAATTAATTTTTTCCGGTATCCCCATTTGAGAACCCAATTCGTCTTTCAAATTGTATAGGCTTATCAGCGTTGATAGAAATTTGAAGCTTGGCAGCAGTAGCATCAATCTTCATTATATCCCCGAGAGCTTTCCCAATTGCCGTGAAAGTGCTATCATTCCACAAATGAACCGGAACTCCAGTCACTTTGATCCAAAAGGGTAAGGTATTAGGGAAATCCTCCCGAGTAGATGGTTCCCAGCGTTCGAGCGCAAAGCTCCACCGATTGAAATGACACGGACGTTTCTGCAGGACCTTCTCCAAGTCTTCTTCTTTCTCGAAATCAAATTGAAACCTACCATTACCCAGGTTTCTTCCTCGGACGCGACTTCGACATCCCAAATTCTTGCCTTTGGTAACTGAGCAATCAGCGCCTCAGTGCTACGTCCTTCCTTGAAAAACATGCGTCCAATCAGTGACAATTTAAACTGTTCGGAGACCACAGCCAAATCACATTCTGGGATCCTGATAATGTCATCCTCTAACTCCAAGCGTCTTCTGGTCTGTGAAG
This sequence comes from Alliaria petiolata, assembly GCA_020283515.1. Classification (NCBI taxonomy): domain Eukaryota; kingdom Viridiplantae; phylum Streptophyta; class Magnoliopsida; order Brassicales; family Brassicaceae; genus Alliaria; species Alliaria petiolata. Next base: position 42,585,809 of record JAHZTW010000003.1, read on the forward strand.
ATGTGATTCCCCTCCGGTTTGACTTGGACAAAAGACTCATTCTCAATCTTTTTTTGTTCTCAAAACACCACCACAAAACCCTATAGTAACGCTTGTAACACTTGTAACACCGAGCGAAAACGTAGCAAAAGCTAGAACTCGGGTCACGACTTAGATCCGTAGCAGTAAACTAGAAACGTTGCCGAAAACAGAGACAAACCAACCAGACTAGATCCCACCGCACACCGTCAAACCAATCTACCGAAGCGTTCCACCTAGATCCGTAGTTAGCGAGAGAGTAGAGAGCAAACCTTACCCTTTTCCACTAGCTGCCGAGATGACTCGCCCAGATCCGCCGTTTGAGTGCAAGGGAAGTCTATGGGGGTAGAGTTCGCCCTTTTTGTCGCCACCTAATAACTAATATACCTAAAAATCTAAAATTTGTTTGTGGTATTTTGCATAAGCTTCGGATAATTCAAGTATCTGAAATCGATCTGAACCCAGACAGAACCGAACCAAATCCAACCTGAAAAAAAAACTCAAATAGGTCTTATACGCTATTACCGAAATACTAAAAACCCAAAAGAAACAGATTCAAAATCCAACAGATACTCAAATAATTATGTATTTTTGGCTATACCTAGAAATATGATACACATATAAAATTAAAAAATATATCGTTCTTTGAAATATATTAAGTTATTAACACATCAATAATCTTCTATATATTTTCAGGAAAAAAAGTAAAAAAGTTTTGACAAAAAAAAAGTAAAAAAGTTTTCTTGAGGAATTTCTTCTGGATTCCTCAACATTCTTCTATTGTTTCAACCGGTAACACAAATAAAAAATTCAGCAACATTTCTATGAATTCCTCAATTCAGCATGTACCAGTTAGTACCTAACACATTTCCACAATTCCTCCAATCAATTCCACAAACTCAAATGGTGAAAATTATTTTTTGCAAGTGTCTTGTTCCAAGTTTGATGCTATTGAAGTTTCTTCACCGAATCTGCATATTTTGCTCTCATATCTATCTTTTGTGAGAGAGATAACTTCGTCCTCACATCATGTAGCTTACAACAATTTAATAGGAACTATTAGACTGATGGGACTCTTTCCCACATCAGCTACAATGTATCATAATCCTCTCAAGTATCATCGCTATATCCACTCGGGAAGTGATCATCGTCATTGCTTTATTTCTTCTGTCCAAATGTGATTGATTGTATACTTGAACTTGAGAGTAAATGAAATATTGTAGCTTATGTGTGGAAAAGGTCTCCCATCAACCCAATAGTTTCTATTAGACTGGAGTAGTCTAGGGGCAGTGAGGACGAAGTTATCTCTTTTTATGAAAGGTAGACGTAATGGCAAAAATATGCAGCTTAATTGAAGAAACTTCAATAACATCAATCTTGCATCAAGACACATGCAAGAGCTTTGAATTGTTGTTATCAGTCTTCAAATAACTACTTTTGTTGTAGCAAACTGCTTATAGCACAAGTGCTTTAACGAAAAGGTGAATTAAACTGACTTTGAGATTGCTTCTTTAATACAATCAAAATTTCATGCGAATTTTCACAGCATATAAACGCTGCTTTCAAAATATTGTTGTTTTAAAAGTTGCGTGACCGTCTGAAAAAAAAAATTCAAAATTTTTATAACTAGATATAACAAAAGTTAATATAGATAAATAAAAATAAACAACAAAACATCAAAATACGTCGCATAAAACTTAAAATCTATTGGAGTTAATAGGTTAACATATAGTGTCACATTATTAAACAATTTAAAAAAGTTAAGAATAAAATGCAAAGACATTGAAATATTGGTATCACCTTTTAATTCTTCAAAGCGTTCATTTAAGGAGTATAGAATATCATGATTCAGATTATAAATCTTACTTGATTTAAAAAAATTAGACAAAAATACAAAGCCTTGTTTAAAAGAAAAACAAAAACAAAGAATATATAATCAAAATGATAACAAGAGCACAAAAGTTTCAAATATTTGAAAATTTGGAATGAAATCTAATGAATAGAATAATTTAAGATTTATTTTTATTAAAATATATATATTTTGTGAATGCTTAATATATAGTGAGACTGAAAGAGAAAAGAAAAATCTGATATCAAATTAAAACTTCTTTTTTTTTTTCAAATAACAAAAACGATTTCCCTCTTGGTGATGGGTTCAAGAGCGAAAAATCTATCATCTAATCCCACTTTTACGTTTACCAATCAAATCTAAAATTTCATACAAAATTCCAGGAAATATAAATGGTGCTTCTAAAATGTTTTTTGTTTTAAAACCTACATCACAACTAAAAAAAAAATTGTTAGGAAACTTTCTACATAATCAATGTTATCCTAGATAACGATAAATTAAAACACATAAAACAATATCGATAAATATTAGATCTATTGGAGTTCATAAGTTAACTTATTGTATGGTACTTTTTAATATAAATAAAGTATCATTTAAAAAAATGTGACAAAGCAAAGCAATTAAAGAATTGATATCACCTTTG
>JAHZTW010000003.1:42593308-42725622 GCA_020283515.1 Alliaria petiolata
AAAAAAGAAACAACATGGGTGTAGATTAGTGTACCTGAATCGAGAAAACATCTTCAACTGGCATCAGGAAAGCTTTATCAAGCACACGAACAGGATCAGGTATATATTCATCTACAGCTTCCATTAGCTTCAATATGGCTTTCCGTCCGATTTCTTCGTTTGTACCCTGCAACGCAGACAGAGCAGATCCCCGAATGATGGGAATATCATCCCCAGGGAACTTGTAGAAGCTGAGAAGTTCTGGCAAACGAAATGGTTGATGTCAGAAAGCTTGTACTTCCTAAGGAAAATTCCTCAACTTTGTATGTAGTTTCATGACATAAAAGGGTTTTATACGCACCACGTAGTTCCATCTCTACAAGCTCCAATAACTCTGGATCATCAACAGCGTCAACTTTATTCAGGAAGCACACAAGTGATGGAACGCCAACCTGCGTGGAACATCAAAAATCTTGGATTGTGACTTGTGGCCAATAGTCTTATCTCATTCGACCTTTTTCAATTGTTCAATCAGATTTTGTAATGGCGCGAACCTGACGTGCAAGCAGAATATGCTCCTTAGTTTGAGGCATAGGTCCATCCGGAGCTGAAACCACGAGAATCCCACCATCCATTTGTGCAGCTCCAGTAATCATATTCTGAAAGGTAGTAACTGAAGCTATGAGACTCAAGTGTTATTCAATTTATTTCAAAAAACCATATACATGTTATTCCACTAGCAATTCATGTATACTAAATATACAGTGAACGCAATGGATAAAGAATGATGAGAATATCTTACTTTAACATAATCTGCGTGTCCAGGGCAATCCACATGAGCGTAATGACGCTTAGCAGTCTCGTACTCCACATGAGCCTACAGAACCAACTACTGTCCAGTAAAAAAAACCACTTTTGATAACAAAACTATAAAAAGACGAAAAGATAAATGCAGACCGTTGCAATTGTAATTCCTCTCTTCTTTTCTTCAGGAGCTTTATCGATTTCATCAAACGCAACAGCCTTAGCATTACCTTCCTCAGCCAACACCTATAAAAAACAATTCGAAATACTGTTTTTAATTCGATGATTCGTCATTTAATTTCAAAGTAATTACAACTTAAGAAAAACCACCTTTGTGATAGCAGCAGTTAAAGTGGTCTTCCCATGATCAACGTGTCCAATTGTTCCAACATTTACATGAGGTTTTCTGCCAAAGGAAATAAAGAAATTTGAAGTATATTAAGAAACTCAAATTCTATGAGAAAATTAGAACCGATCAGAAATAGAAAAGCAGAGAAATAACACAAACCAATTCGAATCAAAGCTAAGAAATTGCAATATAACTCGGAAGAAGAAAGAGAGAAAGATCTGACGAGCGTTTCGAAAGGATAAACTCACGTTCGGGTGAAATTGGCCATCGATCTCCACCACGAGGTCGCGTGACTTGAGGAAAAGCGATCATCTCCTCCGTCGAAATGCGAGATCGAGTAAGAGGAAGGCATGGAACCTCCGCATCGTAGATAGATCTGAGAAGAAAACGGAAGAAGCCGTTTCGAGGTAGGGTTTCGAAGAGCCACGGAAGCCATTTGGAGTTGAATTGGTCGGAGGAGCCACAGAAAGAGAAAGACCAACACTTTAGTTTCTCGGCCTTGAAATGGTGATGGGGTTTAAGAGAGGGTTAATCACTCAACCCGAGGGTTTCTCTTCAGTCCACCCGGAATATTTTTTACCCGACCCGTACGCCCATAATTTGATTAATGGGCCATTTTTGTTATTTTTTTGTTTACATTTCCAATTTTACAAGGATTTTTTCTCCAAACCACTTTATTTAGAGCAATTTTTGTTATTTAGACACGGTCTTCGCAGATCATACATATAATTTCAATCGATTTGGAACACTGTTATTGACCTAATCTGGGATCAAATGAAATGTATAGCATATTTTCAAATCAAATTATATAGAACATTAAAGAGAAAACAACTGAAGAATGGAGGCAAATCGCCAGAAACTTACAAAAACAAGTAAAAGGAGAGAAAAGAGCACACCACTCTAAAACTACATTAAGCTTTGGAGGATGATGTCGATTCTTCGTCTTCATCTTCAATGTCCCAGCTCAAGTCTTCATCTTCCTCCGCAGCACTCAGACGTTTACGCAGCTCAGCTCTGTTTGGACTACCACTAGATCGACTAGCTTCCTTACCATCGATGCTACTCATATCCTCGATCTCGTCCCATCCCAAATCCTCTTCCGATGGTTGTTGAGCTGATGAAGAAGCAGCACCATCTGGTTTAGCCGAGTCTTGGGGTGGAGCAGTCTCATCCGATTCTGGAACAGCCTCGGGTTTGCCCGAATCTTGAATTGGAGCCTCATCAGATGCAGAAGCAGCAGCAGGATCAACAACCGTTTTGGATTCTGGAACTTCCTCATTACCAGTTTCCTTCTTCTCCCCCGAGGAGTCTGTATCTGTCTTCAAACTAACATTGCTCACTTCAGTCACTGAATCTTTCACAGTTTCGCGTACATCTCCACTACCCGTATCATCATTCCCCTCAAGTTTCAATCTTGAAACTTCTTTGGTAGCTTCAGTAACTATCTCGCTGGACTCCTCTTCATCATCAATATCCCAGCTCAATTCTTCCTCGTCATCCAGAGAGATGGCTCGTTTCACAAGATTAGCCCTCAGGTCTTCAGCTTGCTTGAGCTTGTGAACCTTGTAGAAATACCTAAACCAGAAGGTCTCATGATCAACCATGTTCGGGACAACCCTTTTATACACTCCTTTCATATCTCCATTTTCCTCCAGCAATTTCTCCATCTCCTCAGCTTTTTCATCCAGAGAAAACCCAGATTCCCACTTTTTGTAATCATCTGAATCTTCAGGCTCTTCACAGTAAGTGTTGAGATCGCCTTGAACAGCGCGAACCTGAGCATCGAAACGACTATAGGGTTTCGAGCTAAAGCTATCACGACGACCAAAACTGCTACTGCTATTGTTATCAGAAGAATCAGATTCGTTACCAGCGGCTAGTATCGCTTCTTTACCTTGAGCGATGATCTCAGCAGTACCTTTTAGCACGGTGTTGCCAAGTTCGTCGATGGCATGTCCCACGGTGCCAAGCGATCCCTGCGCCACTTCGATCTCCTTCTTCAAACCTGTCCCGAATTCTTCGAGATCTCGTCGGTAGGTTTCAATCACGGTTTCGGATCTGGTGGCTATGGTTTTCATCAGACCACCGAAGCTCCATCCGCCGTCGTCGTTTGGGTTAGATTTCTCCGGATTTTCGTGATCTTCGCTGTGTTTTGGTGAATCGGACTCCGATTCGGTTCCTGGAGGATCAGGGTCGTCCGAGAAGACGGATTTGAAGAAATTCATAGCGGAAAGCTCAGATCTTACCGAATGATGCTAAATGAAATAGGGTTTTCAATTAATTTGACCGGTAGAGGAAAGGATTTCGAGAGAGGCGAAGCGAATTGGCGTCAGAAATAGGAAGATCACAAAGCTTTGCCTATAGCAGAAGCCAGAAAGAGAGAGACGTCAATTTCATGATCTATACCCAAAAAGAAGAAAAAATATTGAGCAAAATTTATTCATTTTTCTCTTATTTTTTTAAAAACATATTTTACTGGACAATTATCACTTAACAAACAAAATTTATAATAATAAAATTTTATATTATCACTTTGCTATTTTGATAAAAAAAATTTACTTAAGTTCCTTTTTTTAATTATCGGGTTAAAATAATTATATTACTTTGAAAACTGTAAAATCTGGTCTATAATAATGATTACGAAAATAAAATAATTTTTATTTGATTTTGATTTGTTAGATCATTTTGGCATCAATTATCAGATTATATAGTATAGAAGCCTGAAACCAGAAAAGGCCTAAATCGACGAGTTTTATAAATGGGCCAGAAGTTGGACCTGTCCAACAACAAATAACCCAAAACCCTAGAAATTCATTCAAGGGACGAAGGTCTGAGGTTTTTGCTCTCCTCTCCTCTCCAAAACCTTGATTTCCAATCGGCATTTTTGAGCTGCTGGACTCGAGGAGGTAGAAAAGAGAGAGAGACTCTAATGGTGATGAGAAAGCTACAGCTACCGTTGAGCCAGACGCAGAAGGTCAGGTTTGAGAGAGCCATCGAGCGGCTACAATCACTGTCATCGACGGCAAACTCAGACACCTCTGTTATCGTCACCGGCTCCATCCCCGTCAACCACGAAGAGGCCTTCCTCAAGTAATTTCATCTCCGTAGCTCAGCTTCTCCGTTTTCTGGATTAAAATTCTTTCAACTTCATTTTTCACGTTTGGTTTCTTAAACAAAGGGGGCACGGGACTTCCGAGGTCGACGGAGAGTTGCTCGCGACGGTCTGTGGAGTTGTGGAGCGCGTGGATAAGCTTGTCTATGTACGCACCTTACGAGCCAGGTGGTTTGATTTCCTCTCTTGATTGCTCCTCGAATTTGTTAATCTCCCGTCAGGAACTGTGAATGAAATTAAGCGTCTACTCTGAGATTAAACTAGAACTGATGGTACAACGATCTACGTTTAGGTACAAGCCTGAGGTTGGGGATATTGTGGTAGGCCGTGTCATTGAGGTAGATTACCGTGTTTGGGTTTTGAAATCGGATTGTGAGATTACCAAGACATTGCACAATCGCTTAATGAATCTTTACTTATTCAGGTTGCTCAAAAACTTTGGAGAGTGGAGCTTAACTGTACTCAAGATGGAGTACTTAAGCTTTCTTCAATGACCACGACCGATGGTGGCCAGGTTCCATTTTGAATCCCTATTTGTTTTGGTATTTGCCATCTGGACGATTGCTGGCTTCCACATTGTATGCTGCCTGATATACGTTTCTCGGTGTTGGCAGAGGCGAAGAACGTCTGCAGATGAACTTAATATGCGGAATATCTTTGTAGAAGATGATGTTGTTTGTGTAAGTCCTATGATTAGTAAATGTTGCAGCTTTTCATGAATTGGCCTTGAACAAAAATTCCCTCTTTGATTTTTACAAATTCCTTTAGGCCGAAGTACGCAACATTCAGCGTGATGGCAGTGTGGAGTTACATGCAAGAAGTCACAAGTATGGAAAGGTTGGTTCTGATCTGGTCATGATACTCGAAGTTATACCTTTTGCTAGGCTCTTCCGCCAAACATTGATTGATACATGAATCTCTCTACAGCTCGAGAAGGGACAGCTTCTGAAGGTCGATCCTTACTTGGTTAAGAAAAGCAATCATCACTTTCATTACATAGAAAGTCTTGGGATCGATTTGATTATTGGCCGCAATGGCTTCATATGGGTCGGGGAACACGTTCAAGTTAGAGATCCTATGATGATTGATGATCAAAAGGATGATGAGATGATCTCATCCTCCACCAACGACACAGGCAAAGAGCAAAGCCATACTCCACTCGAGACTCGACAAAGCATATGCAGAATGGGGAATGCGATTCGCGTCTTGTCTAATCTTGGATTCACCGCGACTTTAGAAGTGATCATGGAGACTGTTAACCTCAGCAACTCAAAGAATATCGACATACACGACATGCTTGGATCAGAGTTTCACGTTGTGGTCGCTGAGAATGAAGCTGAAAGAAGACGTGCGAAAAGGAAAAAGTGAATGTCCACATGGAACTCCAATCAAAGCTTGAGACTTTTTTTTGTTACCGATTCAACAGGGACTTGTAGCGTGTATTAGATCATGTGGGCTTGGTTTTTTACTCAACTTCTATGAAGCTCGAATTTCAAATCTGATTTTTAAAGTATAAGATGGATATTTTTTGGTATTTGTAGACATTAGGTATCAGAGGAAAATGATGATGATGCTTGTGAAATCGAGTTGTGTTTTTTTTCGGAGATAGCAGCATTCTTGTTCCGTTTCATCAATTTGTCTGTTTCGATTTTAGTAGCTTAAAATCCGTTTTGTAATGATTTACAGATGCAGAAACAAAACAGTAAAGATTCGCTTTTGGGACTCGGAGAATAATACTTGTGAAGTGACCTAAATACCCTCGAAGAAACCAAGCAATTTACCAAACCTTCTCCGGTCCCCGAAAGAGAGTTTACGGCCATTTCCTTCGTCTCGCTTGTTCCCTTTCAGTGTCTCCCTCTCTCCACACTCTTTAAACAATATAGTCTTCTTCGATCCCTCTCTCTTTTTCTCGCTTCGTATCATCGTTTCGCTACCAATCTTTTCTCCCAGGGTTTCTCTTCCGGCGCCGTTCTCCGTAAGCCGTTATCGTCTTCGTTGAAGGTCGGTTTACGCCTCTTTTTTTTTAATTCCGTTTTGGTGTGCTCGTAATTGTTTTTGATTGAATGATCGTGGGATTGTTTATTTGTTTGTTTTTTCGATTCGATGTTGGTTTCTAAATTGCATTACGATTAAGCACTCAATCAGAAGGAAGTACACTTTAGATTTGAGGAATCTCTCTATACGTTTACTAGAAAATTTGCTTCTTTTGACGTGTTTCTGGGATTTCATCAGTTGGGCGATTGATTGATGTTTCTGAAAGTTACTACTAGGAGAGATGTATACCGATAATTTTATCTTTTCTTCACGAAATGTTATGTTGGTCTAACATCTATCTCTGTTATTCTAATGGATTTTTGCATATGAACAATATATCATCTATTTTATACGCTTTTCTGTGTGGTTTTAACTTAAATCGTTCATGTGTAATGGATGAAAAGGTGAGGAAGTATGGTTCAAAAGCAAGAAGATATGAATGGTTGTGGTCTCAATGGTGACAAAGTAGGAGAGTTTAAATTGTCACCCCAGGAGAAAGGAAGGAAAAACAAGAGAAAGCTAGCTGATCCTTCTCAACAAAATGCTGCTTCTCTGACGGAATTCCCTCGATATGAGTTACCTTCGTTGAAATCGCAAGACCATTTGAGTGGCAATGGGTCCACTGAGGAAGTTCCTGATCAGCTGAAAGTTGAAGAGCCTGAATCTGTAGAATGGGATGACCCGTTTGCTTGTCATCTTGAAGAACTTTTGTCGTCAAATTTGCTCACGCTCTTCCTTAATGCAATGAAGCAAGTTATTGATTGTGGCTACACCGATGATGATGTTCTGAAAGCTATCTCAGGGAGTAGGCTCTACTGTGGAGGCAATGATCTTGTGTCAAACATTGTCAATAACACCTTGAGTGTTCTCAAGAATGGAAACGAAGGTGCTGGTTCCAGAGATTATGTTTTCGAGGATTTACAACAGCTTGTGGCGTATACGTTGGTAGAAATGATAAGTCTTGTTAAGGAGGTTAGACCGTCTCTATCAACTGTTGAAGCCATGTGGAGGCTGTTGATGTGCGACTTGAATGTCTTGCAAGCCTTTGAAGTTGAATCATCTGAATCTCCAGGTTTTAGTTCGAGTAAATCACCTGAAACTCTTGGTACTGAATGTAATCCTCCAAACTCGAGTGACCTAGATAACCCCAAGCCTCCGCAAACCAATGCCCCGCAAAGCAATCGGAGCGAGCCACTCAAATTTGGAAACTTCCCAAATGTACCCAGCTTCAAAAATACTCATCCTATTGGAACAGCATCAGGAAAAGAAGTTTCTTCAGGTAGCACTGTTTCTGGTGCAGGCTTTAAAAGTACATCTTTTACTCTAGTCTCTGATGAAAAATTAGTATCTTGTCGAAAAGGCCGCACTAAAAAAGAAATAGCCATGCTTCGTCAGAAATCATGTGTGGAGAAGATTAGGACTTACAGCAAAGGCAGTGGCTATAAGGCGGCAAAGTTTGCGTCAGTTGGCAGTTTCCTTCTAGAGAAAAGAGTCAAATCATCTTCTGAATCAGTGGCAAGAAATGGTTCATCAAAGATAACAGCAGAGATTGGGGTGAAAGTTTCATTAGAGGAAAGTAGCTGTTTCGTACGTAAGAAGAGTAGTAAGTTAGATTCACCTGTGGTAGTGGTAGATGCACAGGGGTATATAACTGCCTTACCCGCTACTTCAGTACCATGTGCTTCAAGAAAAAAGTCTGGTTCTGCGTCTGCAACTCTGGTACCTTCAGCTTCAGAAAAGAAGTCTGTTTCTTCTGTACCAGTAGATTCAGAAAAGAAGTGTGGTTCTGAGTCTGAAGAAAAGGCTTCTGTGTCTGAGAAGCTAGCACCAGATTACTACGCTGGGATCCCGTATGATGCATCTCTGGGTATATATGTTCCCCGGGATAAGAAGGATGAATTGATTCTAAAGTTAGTTCCTCGCGTGAATGACCTGCAGAATGAACTGCAGGTATGGACGGACTGGGCTAATCAGAAAGTAAAAGAAGCAACTGGTAGACTTCTTAAGGATCAACCAGAGCTTAAGGCACTAAGGAAAGAGCGAGAAGAGGCACAACAGCATAAAAAAGAGAAGCAGTTATTGGAAGAAAACACTATGAAGAGGCTGACTGAGATGGAGTTCGCGGTGAAAAATACGACCAGCCAGTTTGAAAAAGCTAACAATACTGCTCGCAGGCTCGAGGTAGAACAATCTTTACTGAAGAAAGAGATGGAAGCTGCTAAGATAAGAGCTGCTGAGTCTGCTGAGAGCTGTAGAGAAGCAAAGGAGAGAGGGCAACAATCATTGAAGGATACTCAGGCGTGGGAAGGGCAAAAGGTTCTGTTGCAGGAAGAGCTCAAAAGTCAAAAGGAGAAGGTAACAGTGCTGCAAAAAGAAGTTACCAAAGCAAAAAATCGCCAGAATCAAATTGAGGTTAGCTATTTTTGTACACATAAGCCTTTGCACACATTAGGTCTTCTCGTCTTTAAGATGTGTCATCGTTAGTTATCTGCAATTCACTATATTGCTCATCTGAAAAGTTATATTCCTTTCTTCACGTACTTATTTCAGGTCACGTTTTTATTCTTTTGGCTACATATATATCACCTTTTACATTGCTATATCTATAAGGAATGCGAGAGATCGAAGGGGGGGGGGGGGAATGTTTGCGTCAATTGTTTTTAGTCTCTATGCTTTATTCTACTACATCCTTGTGGTTCAAAGTAGCTTTAGTGATAGAATCATGCGCGGTTGTTGATTGCAATTAATTTTAGTTGCAGGAGTTGATGAAGGTAACTAACGAAAATTCCTTTGCAGGCTACTTTGAAACAAGAAAAGACAGCCAAAGGGAAACTCACTGCTAAGGCTTCTGCAATAAAGAAAGAAAGGAAGAAACTTGAAGCACTTGGAAAGGCAGAAGAAGAGCGGATCAAAGCAAAAGCAGAAGCAGACGTGAATTACTACATAGAAAACATCAAAAGACTTGAGAGAGACATCTCAGAGCTGAAACTTAAATCAGAGTACTCGAGAATAGTGGCACTGAAGAAAGGAGGCAATGACTCAAAGGCAACAAAAAGAGAGAATCTTGGAATGACGAAAGTTAAGAGAGAGAGAGAATGTGTGATGTGTTTGTCTGAAGAGATGAGTGTGATCTTCTTGCCTTGTGCTCACCAAGTTCTTTGCTTTAAATGCAATCAGCTTCATGAGAAAGAAGGAATGATGGATTGTCCGTCTTGTCGTGGGACGATCCAGAGGAGGATTCAAGCTCGTTTCGCTCGCACCGGGTAAAAGCTTTTTTTTTCCCCAGTTAAAAACTTATTAGAACAGTCTCTCTCTCTCTCTATCTCTCTCTCTCTGAATAACCACACAGCTTTGGTTTCTAACCAGCTTGGCTTTTGCTTTTCAACTTTGATTGAAAAGGTGACTGTTTTTGAATACTAAGCCAATTTAAATACGCGTGGCTTACCTCATGGTATTTATCAACTTTGGCTCTTCGTATTTTCTCTATTACTACCATTTCTCTCGAAATCCCTGTTTTTTCTTTTTTGACGGAAAAAAAAAGTTCCAAGGAATATTCCAAAATGCCAAAAAGAAATAACTTTGTTTTTCAAAAATTCCTAAATAGCTAAGAGGCCATTGAATCAAAACAAATTTACAACTGTGAGGAGAGAACTTGTTGGTAATATTTTGGGGGAAAAAAAAAAATGTTCTAGCATGTTCTTTAATTTATTTTATTTTTCTAGGGACAAAACAAATAGAATAGTTGTGGTAAATAAATAATGTCCATGATACTGTTTTTGTTAGAGTTATTTATCTTATTTGTTTACTTTAAAGAATGAAATTTAATATAAGTGATAAATTAAGTGGTTTCTTATAAAATTGCTAGATGATTGGTCTCGATAAAAAATGACAATTGTTTTTTTTATTTAACTCATAATAAAATTGCTGTTTTGGATAATTTTGAATTCTCATATTTCTATTTATATAATTAAAACAGCACAGTAAATTGACATAAGCCGTGTAGGTCGCATCGAAATTTGCTTTATATGGTTAACAATAAAGTAGAGTATAATTTGGGAATAGGTAACCCAGATTTGACCACTACGGATCAGATTGTAACTTTTTTATATTTGGCGGCGATAAACTCTACAAATTCTTTCGTGTAAGGTGAGATTTATTATTTTGATCCAAATATAATTTCAAACTTCGAAGAGAAAAATAATTTATTAAATTGAGAAAATAAGAGAATTTGGAAGTCGGGCCGTATATAATTGAATAAATAAAGTATTCATGATTATCCAAATATTTAAATTAAATGATAACGCAAAGTCTGTAAAAAAAATGGCGGAAGAAATGCCTTGGTGAAAATCGCTTTCTCGGTCGAGTAAACGAAAGAAAATCAAAGGCGAACGGGTAAGAGAAGTAGACGAAAAGACAATTTTTTGGAGAGACAGAGAGAGAGAGAGCTCTGTTTCTGTTGATATTATTAGCTTTCGATTGAAGTCAAACACTACTCAAGAGCTTTTCATCGATAGAGAGAGATCGATCGGATTCAATCGTCGGATGTTATTTTTGTTCGTCGGTGGTTATCGGCGGAGATGCTCCGTGGTTGAGTCGGAGGTTTTGGTGGCCGGTGAGGCAGATGGTGATGACGGTGGCGGTGGATGATCGAGAAAACAAAGGGAGCGATGTTCGGTTTTTTCTTCTTTTGCTTTGGTTTTGCTTGGTTGTGAGTTTGTTGCTCTTCGTGGTTACTCTCTCTTAGGTTGTGGTTAGAAGATTATGAAGAGAGGCAAAGGGAAGAATAGTGGCTTGTTACCGAATTCCTTTAAGATTATATCGTCTTGCCTCAAAACTGTATCGGCCAACGCCACCAACGTTGCGTCGTCGGTTCGTTCCGCCGGAGCGTCCGTCGCCGCTTCGATATCCGCTGCAGAAGATGATAAAGATCAGGTCCCTTGATTTTTTTTTTTTACTATTTGATTTTGATGCTTGCTCTTGTTGTGCGCAAGGTGTTTTGCTATTTTGTTATATCGTTTAAACTTTAAAAAGCTAGGACGTATTTAGGATTCTTTCCTGTTTGGAACCATTAGTGAAGTGGTGGTTGGTGGGTTATTTCATCGCATATCCTAGCTTTTACTGCTGTGTCTTCAAATGACTGAGATACATAGGCATAGTAACAAATCGCAAGTGCTTCTTTTTTCTGATCTCAAATTCTGTGCTGGGTTTGTTGGATATGGTTGGTTAATTTCGGAATTAGATGTCTAGTTCCTTTTCCCTGTTGAAAGTCAGTGAAATCGGGCTTGCAATATTTTCAATTGTAGATAATAAAAGTAAGATACATGAATGGCCTGTGTAGCTTGTTCTCTTGCCATATAAATTTTAGTCAACAACTCCTTTTTTTTCCCTTTCAGAGGGACTATTTTGTACACAAACATCTGAACTTTGCTTTCATGAGCAGGTGACATGGGCTGGCTTTGGCATTCTTGATCTGGGTCAACATGTCGTCAGACATGTTCTCTTACTCGGTTATCAGAATGGCTTTCAAGTCTTTGATGTTGAGGATGCTTCTAATTTTAATGAACTGGTCTCTAAACGTGGTGGCCCAGTTTCATTCTTACAGATGCAGCCATTACCTGCGAGGTCTGGTGATCATGAGGGTTTTGGGAACTCACATCCGCTTTTGCTGGTTGTTGCTGGGGATGACACGAGTGGCACCGGTTCGGGTCACAATTTTTCCCAGAATGGTTCATTAGCGAGAGATGGTAAAGCAGAATCTTCCGGGGATGCCGCCAGTTATCCTACCACTGTTCGCTTTTACTCCCTTAGGTCTCACAGTTATGTATATGTCCTGAGATTTCGGTCATCTGTTTGCATGATTAGATGCAGCTCCCGAGTAGTAGCTGTTGGCCTTGCAACTCAAGTGAGTAGCAGTGTGCTTTAAGATATCAGATTCTTGTTCTTTCATACCCCTAGTATTTCGTCTTATTTGATTGGCATGGTAAGTGTTTGGTATTTGGTCTTGAGACGAAACAAACCTTGCTTTCACTGAACGTAGTATCTAGAAAGTTATACTTGAGTGTAACAGATTTATCTTTTGTCCTTATGTCTTACGCTGATGGTTTCTATTTGGTTTGTGCAGATATATTGCTTTGATGCACTTACTCTGGAAAATAAGTTCAGTGTTCTCACCTATCCTGTTCCTCAGCCAGTGAGACAAGGGACAACTAGGGTTAATGTTGGCTATGGTCCGATGGCTGTAGGTCCAAGGTGGCTTGCATATGCTTCCAAAAGTTCCATGACCATGAAAACAGGGCGCCTAAGCCCACATAATTTTATTTCTTCACCCAGCGTCAGTCCAAGTAGATCGACAGGTGGAAGTAGCGTGATGGCCCGTTATGCAATGGAGTCTAGCAAGCAGTTAGCCAATGGACTAATCAACTTGGGTGATATGGGATACAAAACATTGTCAAAATACTACCAAGAAATGCTCCCTGATGGATCCAATTCTCCAGCATCACCAAATTCAATCTGGAAAGTTGGTGGGGTTACTGGATCGGATGCAGAGAATGCTGGAATGGTTAGTTTTATTCTGGATCTGAACATCGTGAGCAATTCTTGAGTCACACTATTTTCTTCCACTAGAGTCGTCTAGCAGTCATTACTCAGGCGTGACAGAGATACTTCAAAGCACAAAGATCTTACTAGGGTTCCTGATTCAAAGATCTTAATCAATATTCACTTGCTTCAAGCTTTGTTCCCTTGCTAGTGTTTTGGATTATTTTATTGCTAGATTGTGATACATTTTTGCATGTTCGTTCGACAGGTTGCTGTCAAAGATCTTGTTTCTGGAGCTGTAGTATCACAATTCAAGGCTCATACGAGTCCTATCTCAGCACTTTGTTTTGATCCTAGTGGAACCCTATTGGTTACTGCTTCAGTGTGTGGGAACAATATCAATGTCTTTCAGATCATGCCATCTCGTTCGCATAGTGCACCTGATGACCTAATTTATGAGTGGGAATCTTCTCATGTGCATCTCTTCAAGCTGCATAGAGGGATCACTTCGGCTGTTAGTATATCTATAAGTTGACATCTTGTCCTTTCTTTTTAGTGTACGCTTTTCTTGATTGGAATTTTCTTGCCCTTTTTTACAGATTGTCCAGGACATTTGCTTTAGTCATCACAGTCAGTGGCTGGCTATCATTTCATCCAAGGGTACTTGCCATATTTTCTTTTTAAACCCTTCTGGCAGCGATGCTGGGTTTCTACATTTAAATTGCGAGGGTGAAGAGCCTGCCCGACTTTCGGCTTCAACTTTGCCATGGTGGTTTACTCAATCCTTGTCAAACAATCAGAAGTCTTTACCGCCACCACCAGCTGTTGCTCTTTCTGTAGTAAGCAGAATAAAGTATAGCAGTTTTGGGTGGCTTAACACAGTAAGCAATGCTGCCACTGCTGCAACTGGAAAAGTTTTTGTACCATCGGGTGCCGTGGCTGCTGTTTTTCACAAATCTGTTACTCATGACCTTCAACAGAACTCCCGGACTAATTCGTTGGAGCATATCTTAGTCTATACTCCATCAGGCCATGTGGTGCAGCACGAACTTCTGCCATCAGTTTGCACAGGATCACCTGAAAATGGTTCGAGAGTGCATAAACCATCACATGTTCAAGTTCAGGAGGATGATTTGAGGGTCAAAGTTGAGCCTATCCAGTGGTGGGATGTATGTAGAAGGTCCGACTGGCTGGAAACAGAGGAACAATTTCCAAAAAGTTTTGCTGAAAATCAATACGATTTGGATATAGTGTCAAATAGCTTGCCAGTCCATGAGGATGCAGTTCTTTCCCTTGGCATCAATAATTTTGGTGAAGATAGGCATTTGAAAACTTGTTCTGAAAAGGCGCCTGAAAGATCCCATTGCTATCTTTCTAACTTTGAGGTAAATGTTACCTCAGGGATGCTACCAGTGTGGCAGAATTCGAAGGTATATTTTGTCAAAAACTCTCCCTTTCTTGCTTATAGATGTACTTGTCTCTTGATTTTTTACTTTCTTGATGTGGTGCTAGATTTCTTTTCACGTGATGGAGTCTCCTAGAGATAATAGTTCCTCTGGTGGAGAGTTTGAGATCGATAAGGTCCCAGCCCATGAACTTGAAATAAAACAGAAAAAACTGCTACCAGTTTTTGACCATTTCCACAGCACCAAAGCAACATTGGAAGACAGGTAATCCCGAATGTTGGACAATTTTTTGCTGTGTATGTTGCTGTCTTCTTGTATTATGCATTTCTTATTAGAAAGTTTCTAGTTGGACAAGAATTCTAACGTGATTATTCACAGCCTATGCATTCTCTTTTCCAGATTTCCTCTTGTATGTTCCCTGATGCATATTTTGTGCTTTTGAATCATGGAACGTTTGACAATAGGTTTTCCATGAAATGTTATCATACATCGGCATCAGGATCTTATCAAGCTAATGGAAGGATATGCCAAGATATAATCAACTGTCATTCTAAGCCAGGATCAGTCGAGTCTGCTGAAAGTTCTGAAGAGAGTAAGTCAATATTCCTTTTCCTAGTTATTAATGAGTTTGTTCATCACCTTTCCTTTCAAGTCATGTGCGAGTAACACCATTTGGTTTAATTGAAATAGGTTCATCAAAACAGATGGAGAATTTCCATGATTCGGATCACAAGAACAACTCATACAAGTCTTCTTTAACCCTATACCCAACATCAAATGGGATCTACAAGGAAATAGAGAAGAACAAAAAAAATGCCTTGGTTGAGAAATCCATAACAGCCAAACTCTATGCATTTGAAGAAACCCGGATGGGAAAGCACATCATAAATGGCTTGACCTCGCCACCTCTTCACACCGATAAAACTGTCAATGAAGAGATGCTCTCTACAGGAAAATCTCCTATGAAGTTAGGTTTTGCTTTGCGTGAAGAACACTGTAAAGCAGTAGCAGATCCAGTAGAACACCTGAAGAAATTAGATGAAGTTACCAATGGTCATCATCTAAACGTCAACAACAACACAGAGAAACTACAAGGAGACGAGATGGTATGTGGTATGGTTTCCTTTGTGGGCGATTAAATCTCTCGGAACAACACCCAAAGCCTCGGGTCTCTGTATAATATCTACGGTGAATACTCTTCACACCTTTATGAAGTTTATTGTCGAAGCAATTAGTGAGAGAAGCTAACCTCTTTGTTATCTTCCTAATCTTGTGTTTGAACAGGTAAATAGTTGTCAAAGTCCTGAAGGCTTCTGGAGTTTGTAAATATATAAAAACATGGATTTGGAAGATGTGAAATGATTTGCTCCGAGTTGGTGGTAATAATTTCTCTATCCTGTTTCTTTCCTTTATCTATATAATAATATAGCTGCGCAATTACGTCAAAAAATATGTAAATATGTACATTTTTTATAGATGGGAGCTTGGTAAATATGGGTGTCGTTGGGCCGTGGTTGAAACCTCAAGTTGAAAACAAAAAAAAAATGAAGCTTTCCGAATTTGGGTTTTCATGTTGTTTTTAGATCCTTCTTGTGAGCCCTAATCTTTGTACAGATGGATCCATGTGGAGATCAACACTTTCGCCTTAAACTTCACCAATGTTTCTTTTCTTCTTCTTTTTTGGTGGGTTTTAAGTGATTCTGATGAATTCAAATTCGTTCTTTGGTGACTTGTTCTGTAACTCATGTTTTCTTGGGGATATGTTTTCGCGTATTTACAGTTGTTGGAATAAAATCAACTGCTATTAAGAGTTGCTTAAATGTAATTATGAAATCAAATCATGTGATAATAATAATAATATGTGAATGATGATGTTTTTACTATGAATTTTTTTTTGTCGCAACATTGACTTTATTTATGTACAATCATTTAAAGATAGAAGCCGAGTGAAATTATGAACAGCAGAAGGAGGCAGGCAAAGGCAAACCAACATGCTTTGGTCACCACCAGATTTGACTCCTCCTTCAGGCAGCAACACACAAACCTGTGGCGTAGGCCTCAGGTCAATAGGTCCTGCATAAACCGGTTTACCCCATCCGAAATCCGCAGTCTCATACATTTCAAACCGGGTCCATTGCGTTATCATTAGCTTCCCACCGAACTCTAACCTCTTTGGCCGTTTCACATCCACGTAATCTACCATAGACCGCAAGTATTCCTCTGTAACCCTTACTCTCGCCTCTTGAACCAGACGTGTTGTCTTGGAAAAAGGATCGTCCATAAGACTGTCGACAGTACTCATTGCGCATGCTAAACACACCACATTGCCATAAAATCCTTTTCTCATCTTTAGGGTTTCGAGTCTTGTTCTTACGTTGACTGAAAATGTGAGCCTGATATTGTATTCCATTGGCTTCACATCAAGAGCTTTTACCCATGATCTCCATATATGTGCAGCCATTGCATCAAACGAGCTGCAAACTAGGCTCGAGTCTTGTCCTAGAGCAATGTTTTTAACCCGACACTGAAACTCTTTGCTTATCCTGTATCATTTCTGCAATGGCTTCGTCTCCCACAAAGAGTTTGTCAAATTTGATCTTTCTTCTATTGGAAGATACTCATGATGTGGGTATGTTACCATTGGAGGGTTTCTTGGTTTGAATACTTCTCTATCCCAAACCGGCTCAGGATCTGCAGTCAATTTCCCGGTTTTTGCGGTAGCAGCCCACGAGCCAAGAAACTGCATAGCTCCAAAACCATCGCAGATGCAATGGCAGAGTCTGATCCCAAGGCTAAATCCACCGCAGGTGAAAAACGTCACTTGCGCTATAAGCAACGGCATTTCGAGGATTTTGTACGCTTCTTCTCCTGGGTGTTGAAAGATGAGTGGTAACCAAGCTGGGTTTGGCACTGTAAGATCTCCAAGATCAGCTAAAGCCATTGTAGAGTTTGCCGACACCATTAACGCACCTTGGTCTTCTCCAAAGAAAACTTGTAGTTTCCCATTTTCCACTTCCCTTAACCTACCGGAGAGTGGATAATACGGAACTAATACCTCACCAAGAGCATCTTGAAGCCGCTTAAGTACTGAAGATTCTCGATTATCAGGTTGATTATTGGTCGATGGATAGAAATAAACAGAGGGAGTGAAGACACGCGCTCCGATTGTATCATCAAGGTTTGATAGATAGAGGCTATGGTGGGGAGATTGATTTGCGGGTGTAGGGCCTGATGGATGTACAAGAAACTTGTTGGTGATGGTTACTGGGATGTGGAGGTGAGAGAAATGAAGTTCTTGGATGCACGAATCCATTTTGGAAAAACTAAATGCAAACTGCTTTGATTTTACAACCAATACATACACACTCATGTGAGGAAGAAAGGGAGAATATGTAGAGAGATTTCAATTGGGTAAACCGGATTGGTTTAGGTGCTGTCTCTTATACACATCTAGATGTGTATAAGAGACAGATTATACTCAATATTAATTAATAAAACATTATTTTACAATATAAAATTACATGTAAATTTAAATAAAGCACACACACAAAAACTAAATCAGAAATTACAAAAAAAAATTACTTTTGTGTTTATGTAATTGTATTTTGTGTTATTTTATTTTGTATTAAATTTGCTTGATGTAATATTGTTGTTTGTAAAATTTGTTTTTAATATTATGTAATAATTATTTTATTAATATGTTTAATTATATTTTAAAGTTGTTTATTTAAGTTTATATGTGAAAATTATATTTATATATGAATATATGTAATTATTGATAAGATATAAAAATATAAGAAGAAAAATGAATGGTGTAAAAATTTAAAGTATTAAAATGCAAAAAAAAGATGAAACTTCAAATTTGAAATTTTGAATAGTATTTGAAGTTTTACTATTCAAAACTTCAAATTTGAAATTTTAAAGCTTGCATTGGAATAAAATAAACTTCAAATATGAAGTTTTAGAGCATGGATTGGAAATGCTCTTAGAGCAAGAGCAATGAGAGGTTCTTAAGAAACTTTCTAAGAACCTACCATTGCTCTTATTCTTATGGACTTGCGCCATTGAGCAAAAAGAGTCACATTTTATGTTTAATCCGTAGATTTAATTTATGTTTACTTGAATTTGTAACAGAGCCTAATCTTGGTGACGTGGCAGCCTTTAGGAGAATGTTGAAATGCTGATGATCATCCTTTTGGGTTAAAAGCTGTTAATTAGTTACACATACTTACCATAACATTAACTATTTTTCCTCCAATTTTCTTTTTTATCCTTAACCCTCCTTAAAGTCAAAATCAGTCAACTGAACGTGGATTTTTTTCTTTGACGCTCCGATCAGATTCGTGCGCCCATTCGTCTTCCTTCGTAGGTACGTCGCCGACGAATTTCGCTCCTCTTTCGCATCTTATGCGGTTTGATTCTCGCTCGGAGTTCTTAGTTCAATCCCAAGTTGGAAGAAGATTTTTATTTTATCTCGCGTAGTGTTGAGCTGTTGTTTTAAGCTCAGAATCTCCAAATTTAGATCGCCCGGATTTGTCTTTTGATTCTTTTCCGCTAATCTCGTCCACGGAACTAGAAATACAATCCATCTTCTCCATTGTTGTTTCTGGCTTTTCTAGTGATATGTAATATGTGAATCTCGGAACTACAAGTTTGTTTACAATGATGGTTCATTTGACGACGGTATTGTTTTTTTTTTTTTTTAAACAGCTCTTACCATCTCCGCGTTTCTGGCTCGTGGTAAACTTAAGCCATGAACACCGTCGTTTCTCAGTTGCAGAGACGATTTCAAGACTACATCGTTTCTCTTTATCAACAGGTTGGTGCTGCTCACCAAAACATCGGCTTATGGATTGTTGAATACTATCTAGTCTTTTTGTGATTCTGTAAAAGTGCAATTCCTTGTTCAGAGTTAAATTCTTCATAGAATTGGAATCCTGTGTGTGCATATGAGGTTGAGGGTTTTTAAGATGATAGTATGTTTATTTGGTTTTTGAAGGGATTTCTGGATAATCAGTTCTCTGAGTTGAGAAAGTTGCAAGATGAAGGCACCCCTGATTTTGTAGCCGAGGTTGTCTCTCTATTCTTCGACGACTGTGCCAAGCTTATAAATAACATGTCTACATCGCTGTATGTTTTTTTCCTACTCTTCTAGGCTTCTCTGTTATCTTTACCTTTCTGGGGCTTTGTCTCTAATCCTCTTGAGGTGTTTTCGTTAGATGAATGGGTTTCATGACAGCATTTTATTATCACATCAGGGAGCGGCCAGAAAATGTGGATTTCAAGCAGGTAGATTCAGGGGTGCATCAACTCAAGGGTAGTAGCTCAAGGTATATCAGAATGTCTTGGGATCCATGATTATGTGGTGAACCTTTCTTCATTATAACTATGTAGTCTAAAGATACCCAGCTCAGTCTCTGCTTTGTACACAGTGTTGGTGCAAGGAGGGTAAAAAATGTGTGTATATCTTTCAAGGAATGTTGCGATGTTCAGAACCGTGAAGGGTGAGTGCTGTTCAAAGCAAGTTTTCACTTTTACTCCGGTGTATAGTTTAGCTTGCTGTTGCAAAAAGTTATGGGATCCGTTTGATTTCTGAAAATTTTTCGAGAAACTGTTCCTCTCTTTCACACATGAATCATGATAATGTTATCTGGTACAGGTGTTTAAGGTGTTTGCAGCAGGTGGATTATGAACATAAGATGTTAAAGACCAAACTTCAGGATCTCTTTAATGTGAGTTTTAAACTTTGCGGAAACCTACTTACTCTGCTCGTGAATCCTTTTTAATCCAATGTTTTACTGCACCATTTGCGACAGCTCATTGCTCTGTTTCTTTAATGTAATGTCGTTGCAGCTAGAGCAACAGATCCTCCAAGCTGGAGGTACAATTCCTCAGGTGGATATAAATTAGACCAATGCTCTTCTTGATTTTGCAAATGTTCAAGGCTAAACACACGATGAAACCGACACTCTTCTGTAGAATTTATTGCTCTTGTAATGTTATTGATTGGTGAAGTTCCGCAAGCATTTTCCCAGTTACACTGTTCTTCGCCAGACATCTGCTCTTGTTAAGACTCTTGAGTCTTGATTGAGCTGTAAGAATAATTTGATTGACATATAAGTTCATAACAAGACATGTCCAAATATATTATCCGTACTATCTATACGTCTAGTTCTGTGCATGGTCTTGGTTGACCCCAGGTTTTGTTTGTTCCAGTCTGATATGTATTGTGATGTTGATACAGTGATACTGAAGATCGATATGTTCTCAGGTTCTGTTTATGGTTATCATTTTTCTCCGTGTGAAGGCTGATTCAGTGCTACTTTTGGTTGAATATTACGGTGGGTTCTCAAAGCAGTGGACCAGGCTACTACTATTCCAGGTAAACATTTGTAACCTGATACTTCTAAATCCAGTTCTCGGTAACTAAGATCTGCGGTCTGCTTCCTCGGTGATGTTTGCATCTCGGGTTCAAAATCTCTAGCATGAAACCAAGCTCAGATGGGTTCTCTTTCGGTGTTCTTGCATCTAATTGCAGCCATTAAAAAAAAAATGATCCATAACATCTAGTTGATTTTTTTGTTCTGACCATCATGACTTAGAATTCTCAGCATCATTCTGAATCTCATTGACTCTAATGGGTTCATGATTTGGGTTAGAGCCGTAAAGCAAAAGGGTTATTAGGAGATTTGATTATGTGTGGATTAATCAACAATGATTTGTTTGAATAATGAATACTGCACCGTCTCTTTTATGCACATTATTAGTTATTGTCATAGGGGTTATAGGACATGATTGTGACAATAGATTGGTCATGTTTTGTTAGGTATGTATTAAATATAGTGTCCTAACCTCGAACAAGGAATGGAATAGAAGCTAAATGCTAAANATGAGTAACAACAAAACATGTCTCTGTTTTTACTTTTTACCTTATTTTATTTTTATAGGATTAAAATAATCTTCGGATGCGTTGTCCAACTTTTACCAATTATCTTTCTTCACGCCCACGGAACGGAAGGACCATTTGCCAGCTACCTTTGTCAAATTTATACAGTTGGTACTACACAACCTTGCTATTTTTTTTTTCTTTCACCGTCTAAAATGCCATAGCTTTTATGTCTTTCTTATATTTATTTTTTTATAGACAAGTTAAAACAATTGAGTGATTAACAAACATTTTTTTATGACTTCGGCCATAACTTCAGATTATCCGGAGACTAATTCCAGCAATGTAACAATAACTGTTTCGGACTAACGATGTTTTTTTCGATAGATCATGTTTTTATTAGCACCATATATTCAATGCTAATAAAAAGCAGGGGTTCTGTTTTTTTTTTTTTTTAGAATATTATATCTTTCTAATTGTATTTTCTTGTATATAAATTTGGATACAAAAAAAAAAAAAAAATCAATCTAGGCCAATATTTACCCGATCGAACAAATTAAGTATTCAACTTGGATATTTTAGGGAACTTTGGTATGTTAAAGGTAAAACTGCTGTCTCTTATACACATCTAGATGTGTATAAGAGACAGCTACAAGGCTAAACACACGATGAAACCGACACTCTTCTGTAGAATTTATTGCTCTTGTAATGTTATTGATTGGTGAAGTTCAGAAAGCATTTTCCCAGTTACACTGTTCTTCGCCAGACATCTGCTCTTGTTAAGACTCTTGAGTCTTGATTGAGTTGTAAGAATAATTTGATTGACATATAAGTTCATAACAAGACATGTCCATATATATTATCCGTACTATCTATACGTCTAGTTCCTGTCTCTTATACACATCTAGATGTGTGAGGTACAATTCCTCAGGTGGATATAAATTAGACCAATGCTCTTCTTGATTTTGCAAATGTTCAAGGCTAAACACACGACGAAACCGACACTCTTCTGTAGAATTTATTGCTCTTGTAATGTTATTGATTGGTGAAGTTCAGCAAGCATTTTCCCAGTTACACTGTTCTTCGCCAGACATCTGCTCTTGNATGTAAAAATTGGGCGAGTGTTATAAATGTTGACCATCTTATGCATGTGTGTTGTTAAGACTTGTGGTCCAAGCTCCTATTCCATTTTTTGGCCTCGATTCATCCAATTTCTCATTTTACATACAAACAACAAGTTTCGTGGTAACCAAATGAGTAACAACAAAACATGTCTCTGTTTTTACTTTTTACCTTATTTTATTTTATAGAACTAAAATAATCTTCGGATGCGTTGTCCAACTTTTACCAATTATCTTTCTTCACGCCCACGGAACGGAAGGACCATTAGCCAGCTACCTTTGTCAAATTTATACAGTTGGTACAACCTTACTATTTTTTTTCTTTCACCGTCTAAAATGCCATAGCTTTTATGTCTTTCTTATATATATATATTTTTTTTTATAGACAAGTTAAAACAATCGAGTGATTAACAAACATTTTTTTATGACTTCGACCATAACTTCAGATTATTCGGAGACTAATTCCAGCAATGTAACAATAACTGTTTCGGACTAACGAAGTTTTTTTCGATAGATCATGTTTTTATTAACACCATATATTCAAGATCGCACAAATTATATCTTTCTAATTGTATTTTCTTGTATATAAATTTGGATACAAAAAAACAAAAAAATCAAAGTAGGCCAATATTTACCCGATCGAACAAATTAATTATTCAACTTGGATATTTTAGGGATCTTTGGTATGTTAAAGGTAAAACTATATATAAAATGAATACGCTTTTGGTCGCAAGATTTGTTGGAAGTGGATAGTACAGTTGAGCTTAGTTAGAATAGGACACATTATAAAATTGAGGACACAGTTAAACTTTCATATGTTACATTGACCATTGACCATTAACCATATTTCTTGTAAAGTTATAGACTTATAGTAGTACTTTTTTTGTTAAAAATATACTTTATTGTAACTGTAAAAGAGCTCTTTGTTTAGAATGCTGAAAACTGATGATTCATTCAGATAAAAGAGATGGCTTTAAATAGCCTTACAAAACAGAAAATGCAGAAACTTAGGGAAGCAAATAACAACTACTGAGATTGAGCCGTAAGANTTCATACAATCTCTCATTTTACATACAAACAACAAGTTTCGTGGTAACCAAATGAGTAACAACAAAACATGTCTCTGTTTTTACTTTTTACCTTATTTTATTTTTATAGGATTAAAATAATCTTCGGATGCGTTGTCCAACTTTTACCAATTATCTTTCTTCACCCCCACGGAACGGAAGGACCATTTGCCAGCAACCTTTGTCAAATTTATACAGCTGGTACAAACATTACTATTTTTTTTCTTTCACCGTCTAAAATGCCATAGCTTTTATGTCTTTCTTATATTTATTTTTAAATAGACAAAGTTTAAACAATTGAGTGATTGACAAACATTTTTTTATGACTTCGACCATAACTTCAGATTATCCGGAGACTAATTCCAGCAATGTAGCAATAACTGTTTCGGACTAACGAAGTTTTTTACGATAGATCATGTTTTTATTAGCACCTGATATTCAATGCTAATAAAAAGCAGGGGTTCTTTTTTTTTTTTTTTAGAATATTATATCTTTCTAATTGTATTTTCATGTATATAAATTTGGATACAAAAAAATATCAAACTAGGCCAATATTTACCCGATCGAAGAAATTAATTATTCAACTTGGAAATTTTAGGGATCTTTGGTATGTTAAAGGTAACCAACTATATATGAAATGAATACGCTTTTGGTCGCAAGATTTGTTGGAAGTGGATAGAGTACAGTTGAGCTTAGTTGGAATAGGACACATTATAAAATCGAGGATACAGTTAAACTTTCATATGTTACATTGACTATTAACCATATATTTCTTCTAAAGTTATAATAGTATTACTTTTTTTGTTAAAAATATACTTTTATTAGGTTCATAAAATTATTATTACCTTATTAAAATGAAATTGTATCGCTAATATTTGTCTTATAAAATGGTAACGAATTTTTATCTAAACAAAAAAACAGTAACGCGTTTGACTAATAAAAGCACTTCCTTGTTGAATATGAATCGAGAAAAAAATATTGTATTAACAATATGTACAATGTACAATAAAGTAAGGATCAACTACAAAGCTGACGTGTCACGGAATTCTCGCTAGGCGAAGCTGTCACTCGAAACTGTAAAACTGAACGCACACTCGAGTCACGTGACAAACCTCTATGATCTCTAACCAAACCTGCTTATCTGTTCTATCCGAAGCTAAGGCTCGGACAGCCGTTTTACCAATTACCTGTTCCCCATAAAAACTCAGATAAAAAAAATGCCTTTTTCATGTATTCACTGACACACCCCAAATCTTTAACCTTTCTTAATTTAGCATTCTATTTTTTTTTTTTGTGTGTGTGTTCGATTTTATTAATTTCATATCGTCTTCCATCACAAGCCACCAAAGAAAAAAAAGCAGAAAAAATAAAACGAGTAAAGAGGAAGAAGAAGAAGACGAAGAATATTCACCTCTTGTTTTTGGCTTCCTTCTCAAGCCATTTTGATTACTCTTTCTCGTCTCTCGAAAAACTTTTTTTTTAATCCTTTTTAATCGTTTGATAATCCGCCATTAAAGCTCTCACGGAAGCTCCCACCAGAACACCTCCATTTCAACCCTCACTTTCCTCTCACGAGAAATCAGAAAAGAAACCCATTTTCTCTACTTTACAGCTCGTCTCCGTACTTCCCTTTTGTATATATATATAGTCTCTGTTTCTTGAAGCTGTAACAACGGCTAAGTTTAAAGAAGAAGACGAAGATGAGATTTACACAGTTGATTTGGTGTTTGATGTTTCTGCTTCGATTCGGGTTCTTAGCGGAGGCGATTCTCGACCCAGTTGATTTCCTGGCTCTGCAAGCGATTCGTAAATCTCTCGATGATTTGCCCGGTTCCAATTTCTTCCAGTCCTGGGATTTCACCTCCGATCCTTGTGGCTTCGCCGGCGTCTACTGTGACTAGGATAAAGTGGTTTCTCTCAATCTCGGCGATCCCAGAGCCGGGTCTCCCGGTTTATCGGGTCGGATCAACCCGGCGATAGGCAAACTCTCTGCTCTCACGGAGCTCTCCATTGTCCCTGGCCGGATCATGGGTGCTATACCGGCAACAATCTCTCAGTTAAAAGACCTCCGATTCCTCGCAATCAGCCGGAATTTCATCTCCGGCGAGATTCCGGCGAGTCTCGGCGAGGTTCGCGGTCTCAGAACTCTGGATTTGAGCTACAATCAGCTTACCGGAACTATTTCTCCGTCGATCGGATCCTTGCCTGAGCTCTCCAATCTGATTCTCTGCCACAATCACTTGACCGGATCAATCCCTCCGTTTCTCTCGCAAACCCTAACCCGAATCGACCTCAAACGTAACAGCCTCACCGGCTCAATCTCTCCCGCGTCTCTCCCTCCGTCGCTGCAATACTTCTCACTCGCTTGGAACCAGTTAACCGGGCCGGTGGACCGGGTTTTATTCCGGTTGAACCAGCTTAACTATCTCGACCTCAGTTTAAACCGGTTAACCGGCACTATTCCCGGTCGAATCTTCGCCTTTCCGATCACAAACCTCCAGTTACAACGCAATTTCTTCTACGGATCGATTCAGCCGGCTAATCAAGTTACGATCCCAACCGTCGATCTGAGCTACAATCGATTCTCCGGCGGGATATCTCCGCTTCTCTCAAGCGTAGAGAATCTCTACCTGAACAGCAATCGGTTCATCGGTGAAGTTCCGGCGAGCTTCGTGGAGCGGCTGTTATCGGCGAGCATTCAGACGCTATATTTGCAGCATAACTTCTTGACTGGAATACAGATAAGCCCGGCGGCGGATATACCGGTGAGCAGCTCGCTGTGTCTGCAGTATAACTGCATGGTACCGCCGTTACAGACGCCGTGTCCGCTTAAGGCCGGCCCACAGAAGACTAGGCCCACTACACAATGCAACGAATGGCGAGGGTAATTNAACAATCTCTCAGTTAAAAGACCTCCGATTCCTCGCAATCAGCCGGAATTTCATCTCCGGCGAGATTCCGGCGAGTCTCGGCGAGGTTCGCGGTCTCAGAACTCTGGATTTGAGCTACAATCAGCTTGCCGGAACTATTTCTCCGTCGATCGGATCCTTGCCTGAGCTCTCCAATCTGATTCTCTGCCACAATCACTTGACCGGATCAATCCCTCCGTTTCTCTCGCAAACCCTAACCCGAATCGACCTCAAACGAAACAGCCTCACCGGCTCAATCTCTCCCGCGTCTCTCCCTCCGTCGCTGCAATACCTCTCACTCGCGTGGAACCAGTTAACCGGGCCGGTGGACCGGGTTTTATTCCGGTTGAACCAGCTTAACTACCTCGACCTCAGCTTAAACCGGTTAACCGGCACTATTCCCGGTCGAATCTTCGCCTTTCCGATCACAAACCTCCAGTTACAACGCAACTTCTTCTACGGATCGATTCAGCCGGCTAATCAAGTGACGATCCCAACCGTCGATCTGAGCTACAATCGATTTTCCGGCGGGATATCTCCGCTTCTCTCAAGCGTAGAGAATCTCTACCTGAACAGCAATCGGTTCATCGGTGAAGTTCCGGCGAGCTTCGTGGAGCGGCTGTTATCGGCGAGCATCCAGACGCTATATCTGCAGCATAACTTCTTGACGGGAATACAGATAAGCCCGGCGGCGGAAATACCGGTGAGCAGCTCGCTGTGTCTGCAGTATAACTGCATGGTACCGCCGTTGCAGACGCCGTGTCCGGTTAAGGCCGGCCCACAGAAGACTAGGCCCACTACACAATGCAACGAATGGCGAGGGTAATTTCGTAATTACGCTTTCTAAATGATATCTCGATGATAATATTATTATATGGTTTTTTTTTTTTTGAGGGGGCACAGTGTCTCAATGTGTTGAAAAGAAAAAGAAGAAAGAAAAAACGATTCGTTTATTCGTTGGTGACTTAAGTGTGTCTTTGGAATAAGGATTATGTTTATGTGAGAATGAAGTATGTCTCACCAATCCATCTGTTTTTTGCGTAATTAAAATTGGAAAACGACGGTTCTGTTTTATTGGAAGAGGATTTTCCAAAAATGAGATTGTGGACAGATACAAATAATCAGAAAATAAGAATCTAAAAAAATCGTTACCATGGGAAAAAATTGGTGAATCCATGGCTAATTACGACGTGATTCGCCTTCGCCCAATATATCGTTTAAATTTTCTTTAGAAACAAATAATGGCGCTTCCAATTATTCATACCAATTCCGAAAAAGAAAAAAATTCGGCTCAAGTGAAATAAATATACATCGTATGAAATAAACGAGTAATCAATTATAGAAGTAAGAACTACATTTACGAACCACATAAATACACAATCATGATAAATCTGAGTAGGAATATATGCTATTGCTTTAAAGTTTCAACCTCATAGCTATTAATTATAAAAGATATCTTAAAAATTAATTAAATGGGAAAATGCAAGGAAGCACGAAAATGGAAGATGAATGTGATGGTTTTGGTGTGGCTTGGTGTGTCTTCTTGAAGACTTTGAAGGGGACAATGTTCTTTTGTTCTTTAGGACATACTATCTTATTAAAATCTACTTACAAGATTCTCTGTTTTAAAAAA
Organism: Alliaria petiolata; assembly: GCA_020283515.1. NCBI lineage: Eukaryota > Viridiplantae > Streptophyta > Magnoliopsida > Brassicales > Brassicaceae > Alliaria > Alliaria petiolata. The sequence continues at coordinate 42,621,146 of JAHZTW010000003.1, forward strand.
TTTAATAGAGCTTTCTTAAATATATAATTGTATAATCCTCAATGTTGATATGCACACTTACCCAAGAAAGAACAAATTGATGCAACACTCTTAGAAATATCTGCAAATGAAAAGTAAAAAAAAAAAATATATATCTGCAAATGGGAATGTATGTTTTACCATTTTTATTTATAATCTATACAAACATATTCATGCCCATTTGGCCCGCTTTATTTTTGATATTTGGCCCAACTTGTCTTTACTAGCTAGGGCAATGAAGGCAAGAAAGAGAATGGTATTACGACCGTATTTTCAGAACGGATTACCTTCCACAGTTCCACTAGTCAAACTCTTTCTTTAAAGAAAAAGAAAATTGGCCGATTTTTACTTCAAAATTAGAAGAATATGAGCACATGTTCTCTTAATTTGTTAAGTTTTCAATATCTTTTATATCTCGTTCATTGAATTTCCGAGCTGATTCCCTTGCAAAAGGAGTTCGATATAGTGGTTTTATTTTTTTTCATGTAAATCTGAAGGTTCCGGATTTGTTAGCTCATAAAACTAATCTATTTGAACCATCGACTTAATATACAGAGAATTCTACGTTGTCAAAAAAAATCTAGGGTAGTTAAAAAAATATAATCAAACCCAAAAAAACGAACTAAAAAAAAAAAAAAACGAACCAAATCTAAACCGAAATGGAAAGACTATTTACAAAATTTCAATGTTAAAAAAATGAAAGACTAGTTAAAATTCATTTATAATTTTAGCAGAACTAACCATACTGAAAAAAACGATTAAAATAAATCTTAAAAAAGTTAAAAATTTAGCTTCATAACTCTAAAATGAATCTCTGAATTTAAAATAAAACAACTCTAACTACTATAATAACATTTTATGTAGATTTTTTTTTGGTTAAAACAATGTAAGGATAACTAAAAGTATTACGAATCAATACTTATATAAAACCAATAAGATCCAAATGATTATGAAAAGTATTCTTAAAATGGTCAACAAATATCCGGTTCGAAACCGAAGTCTCCCACCAATAATACCAAATAAAATAGAGTTTTGAAAAAGAGAAAAAAAAGAAAGGGATTAGAGCAATGATGATAAGCCTCTTGCACACTTATGCGGCCTGCAGATGAACACTTTGACCTCTTCAACCGCAACTTCTCCATACAAAATCTCTTCCTTTATGACGTTGAGCCTTGCTCAGAGTCCGGCTTTGGCCGCCCTCGAACCGGAGAGGGTGGCCTCTCGCTATCCAGCTACAACAAACAATACTTAAATTAAGCTCAGCGACCACAGCATGCATGTTTTATCTTGCTAGAAGTTAACACACTAACGCGCTCATATATATGCTCTGTACATTTGACATGGTAAAGACACAGGATTATATATTTTATCTTGTTTTGTTTTACCTCCATCCATGCTTTGTCCAGAGAGCTTTCTGAATGTGAGATGGGAGGTGGAAGAGGATGAATCAACTTAGGAACGACGATCAAATCTCTACCAATTACCAATATTGCTCCAGCATTGTTAATTTTTCCTGTTTATCACAATATCAAAAAGTTTTTTGTTTCTTTTCCAAATATATATGCCGAGAGAAATCAAGGTTTTTTTTATAAAAAAAAAGGGTTTTGTATATTGTTTTCAATATAATAAGGAAAAAGAAACGTACCGCAGTAGTTAGTAGCAGAAAAAACAGTGATGAGCTGTCCTTGCGCAAACCTTTCGAAACCATCGAGTACACACTCATGCGCTCTTATAATCATCTCAAGGTTATTCCTCTCACAGAAAGCCTTGACTACATCAGGCTGCATATATATATGTATATAACAAATAAGACCATGCCTTTAGTGATGGAGCTTGATGAAATGGTGGTATTAATAAAAAGATAAGGCAAATAAGGAATATAAAAGCTTTTAATTACCCCAAACGAGACAACACAGGCTCCTCTAGCGTTTCGTCTTACCCCCAAAACGCTATCATTCTCTGTAGGATCAGACCTGTTTATGTAGTAAAACAAAAAATATAATATGTTAACAAGCTGGGGGGGGGGGGGAAGAAGAAGAGAGGATTGTTGTTGTTGTTGTTGTTTTACCATAATAAGTCTCTTACAACTCTGGATGCATCTAGGGAATCCGGGTAAACGGGTCTCTGGATATTTGCAATCTGTTCCACCGTAAACTCTGACGAGCCAATCCCACCATGCATACATAAAATTTTCTTCTCTATTAGCGCAGCAAGAGGAAGAAAATGGAAAAGATGATTTATCTTTTCCCATGCCTTGGCCCCATCTCGCTCCCCCTGGTAAATAAAGTACCGAACAAGATCATTATTAATTACTTCATTAGCCAAAACTATAATTCCGTGAACAGCAGGCACGTGCGTACGTACCATTCTTTCTTCGCATTCTCTTTTGAAACCATAGTGTTCATTCGTCGCATGAGACTCATGATTTCCACGAATCAGGTGGATGTTCTTCGGATATTCAATCTGCACAAGAGACACACACATCTCTCTTAGAAGATATAGAACAATAACAATTAATATTAATGATTAAAACATAATAGCAACTAACTGATAATTAAGAAGCTAGTAATATATATATCAAGATGAGAAAACTATCTTGCCTTCAAAGCAAGCAGCAATATGATGGTCTCCAAGCTGTGTTTCCCTCGGTCCACATAGTCTCCCAAAAACAAATAGTCAATATACCTGAAGGCAATATATATATAGATACAATTGATCAGTGTCGTCTTTTCCTGAGCAAAACTCACACAATCAGTTAGAAATATATATCTTTTTCCTTCAACGTACGAGATATCTCCTTCCTTTGAAGGGCTCCCGTACTCATAAAATATTCTCATCAAGTCTCCGAATTGCCCATGGAGATCCCCAAAGACCTTAATGGGGGCATTAAGCTGCAAGAGTGTGGGTTCTTGCTTGATTATATCTTCCGCAGCACTGCACAGTTCAACCACTTCCATATAACTCAAGAAAAATCTTCGAGTAGCAGGAGGTTCCCAGGATTGAGGTTTTAACAACGTTGAAATGACCTGCAAGGCAAACGTCGTAAGTGCGTAAAGATGGCAAGATATGGAGAAGAAAAAAAAGAAAAAAAACCTAACCTTTTCAACCAAGTCTTGAGTGGACTTTTGCGTTCTGGTGAACTGTGGCGTAGAACTATATACCACGCCACTCGTCTGCCGCCTCTGAAGATCCAAGCTTGCCTGTCTCACCAAGCGACGCAGGTTTCCAACCCACTCATTTGAACTCGCAGCCTACAATACAAGATTGCCATGTGTGAGTNCAGATAAAAGAGATGGCTTTAAATAGCCTTACAAAACAGAAAATGCAGAAACTTAGGGAAGCAAATAACAACTACTGAGATTGAGCCGTAAGACTCGGACCTCTTTATTAACACGATTAAACAGCAAAGACTAAATCAAACAAGACCAATTCAAACTCCAAACGGTCATATCTCCAACAAACCCTCCCTAAGCTAAACTTGGCGAGCCAAGCTTTGCTTATCCTTGACTGAGCAAACTCCGAGTTGACTCCGTAGCTTCTCAAATGTCTCCCGCTTCAAAGGTTTTGTGAAAATGTCTGCTACTTGATCATCTGATCCACAATGCTCCAACTGTATCTCATTTCCCTTAACCAGATCACGAAGAAAATGGAATCTGACTCCAATATGCTTGCATCTACCATGAAAAACAGGATTCTTGGACAACTTGATTGTTGATGTGTTATCACAGAGAATAGTTGTGCTTCCTTCGACTTCATAACCCAATTCTCCCAAGATTCTATTCACCCAAATGACTTGACATGCACAAACGGATGCTGCTACATACTCTGCCTCCGTGGTGGATAGCGTCACGATCGGTTGCTTCTTAGATAACCACGCCACAGCTGCATTATCCATAAGAAACACATAACCAGAGGTGCTCTTTCGACCATCAACGTCACCTGCAAAGTCGCTGTCCGTATACACCTGCAATTCTCCAACTCCTCCTCTTTTGTACCAAATGCCAAAATCCAACGTGCCTTTAAGATATCTCAAAACACGCTTAACAGCTAGCAAATGCATCTTCGTGGGCTTGGACATGTAGCGACTCAATAGACTTACAGGGAATTGAATATCTGGCCTCGTCGTTGTGATGTACATGAGACTCCCAATGATCTGCTTGTAGAGAGTCTCATCGATTTGTTCACCATCTTCATCTATATCCATCTTGTTTCCAGGCACCATTGGGTTGAACACTGAGTTGCAATCTTCCATTTCAAAACGTCTCAAGACCTCCATAACATACTTTGCTTGAGAGATGTGAATTCCCAGATCTGTCTGCAACACTTCTATTCCCAAAAAATATCTCATCTTGCCAAGGTCAGACATATCGAATTCTCTTTCCATTGAAAGCTTAAATTCTTTCATCAAAGCAATGTCGTCACCAGTGTATATCAAATCATCCACATATACACTGACAAAGAGAAGATTACCTCGATCATTTGTTTTGATGAACAGAGTTTCTTCATTATCTGATTTCTTGAACCCTTCCTTGGTAAAGTATTCTTCAATTCTGCTAAACCACGCCCTTGGAGCCTGTTTCAACCCGTATAACGCCTTATGTAGCTTATAAACTTTGTCCTCCTCGCCTTTGATCTCGTACCCTCTTGGCTGTTGAACATAAACATCCTCTGCAAGCACTCCGTGCAGGAATGCTGACTTGACATCAAGCTGAAAAATGTCCCAACCTCTCTGAGCAGCAGTGGAGAGAACAATTCTGATGGTGTCCATGCGTGCAACAGGTGCATATACCTCCGTGTAGTCAACTCCATGTTCTTGTGAATATCCTTTTGCCACAAGACGTGCTTTGTGTTTGCTCACTTCACCAAGCTCATTCAGTTTTGTCTTGTATATCCACTTCACCCCAATGCACTTGCTTCCCTTGGGCAGGTTTGTAAGAACCCATGTCTGATTCTTCTCTATTGACTCTATCTCTGCGTCCATGGATCTGATCCACTTTGAGCTTTTCTGCGCTTCTTCAAAAGTTGTTGGATCAGAGGAGTTTGTCAAGACCATGTTGATCAAGACCATGTTTACTTCGTCTTCTTCTTCTTCATTCTCAGTGACATAGTCGCTCAGATAACCAGGACGCTTTGTCTGTCTTTTTCCCTCCCTGGCTATAGCCTGTGGTTGTCTTGCCACCATTCTTCCCTCCCTGGCTATAGCCTGAGTATCTTCTGCAATTTCGTTAATTGCAGGTTCTTCTTCTCCATCACTTTCATCTTCTTCCCATGTTTGATCATCGCCACTCCATTTAAACTCTGGTTCATCTTGATCTCCTTCCCATCTCCATCCTTTCATCTCTTCAAAAACCACATCTCTGCTTACAACGACCTTCTTTGTTGCAGGATTAAAGAGACGGTAGCCCTTTGACTCTTCCGAGAAACCCAATAAGATGCAGGTATTGCTTTTGTCATCCAGCTTTCCTCGCTTCTCGTTTGGTACATGAACATGTGCCAAACTCCCCCATACTCTGAAATGTTCCACGTTTGGTTTAATACCACTCCAAGCCTCCTGAGGTGTGACATCTTTAACGGCAAAAGTAGGACATCTGTTCAACACGTAAAATGTCCAATTGACAGCTTCTGCCCAAAAAATCTTTGGAACTTTTCTCATTGATAGAGTGGATCTCACCATGTTCATCACCGTGCGATTCTTTCTCTCTGCGACACCGTTCTGTTGAGGTGTGTAGGCTGTGGTTAGTTGTCTCCTAACTCCATGGTCTTTGCAGAAAGTAGAAAACTCGGCTGAGGTATACTCCCCTCCTCGGTCAGTCCTTAAGCACTTGATTTGCTTTCCTGTCTCCGTTTCTACTTTCTTCTTAAACTCTTTGAAGTAACTGAAAGCTTCTGACTTTTCTCTCAGAAAATATGCCCATGCCTTCCTGCTGTGATCATCAATGAAGCATAAGACATACCTAATTCCAGTTGATGTGGTGGGACTGATTGGGCCACATATGTCAGAGTGCACCAGCTCAAGGATCTCCTTTGCTCGCCATGAACTTTTCTTTGGTATCGGATTTCTTGATTGCTTCCCCACTAAGCAATCTGAGCAGGTGAAGTCCTGAGTATCAAACTTTGGCAGGCCACGAACCATCTCCTTGCTCTGCAGTATCTTCATTCCACTATGACCGAGATGGCCATAGCGTTCATGCCAGAGCTTTGACATGTTTTCTCCAGTTGCCTGCAGGCAATGTTCTTGGCTTGGTTCCCCTTTGTGAACGGTCTGATCGAATAACATGAACATTCTATTCGAGCTCATCTTGCTCTCTGCCAAAAGACCCTTTCCATCATGAAAGATCTTACAAACTCCTCTCCGTATAATGATTGTCAGATCCTTCTCTTGCAGCTGTCCAAGACTCAGCAGATTGTTTTTGAGTTCTGGAATGTAATATACATCTCTGATTGTATAGCTTACATTGTTCATCAGAAGCCTCACATTGCCCTTCCCAGTCACCTCCATCTTTTTATCGTTTCCCAGCTTCACAGTGTGCTTGAAATCTTCATCCATAGAGGAGAACAGATTGCGATCGCCACTCATATGATTTGAGCAGCCTGAGTCGAGGAACCAGGCTCTCTTTCTCATATTCTCATTCCCACCAGTGCACGCCATGAGCAGCTTCTCTGCAGTCCCTTTAATATCTTTCTCAGGTTCATCTTCTTCTTCAATATACGCCATCAGAAGCATCTCTTCTTTCTCATCAAAATCGGCATAATTTGCCTCTTCATCCCACAATGGACATTCGTTTTTAAAATGTCCAAGACGATGACATTTGTAGCACTCCACCGTGCTTTTGTCTCGACCACGGCCTCTTCCTCTGCCTCTACCACCTTGGCCTCTTCCTCTGCCTCGGTTCGAGCTCATTCCGCCTCCATAGCTCACCTTGAGCACCTGATCTTCTCCTTTCTCAGTTTTTTTGAATTTTTGCTCATGGACAGTGAGAGAACTCTGCAATTCGTCGAGTGAAATGCTCTCGATCTCCTTGGATTCCTCTATCGACACCACCACATACATGAATTTCTCACTCAATGTCCTGAGGATCTTCTCTACCACTTTGGCATCGTTCATGACCTCTCCATTGCTCCTCATTTGGTTGGTGACGCCCAAGACTCGGGTGAAATATTCTTCCACAGTCTCGGATTCCTTCATCTCTAGAATCTCGAAGTCTCTTCTCAGCTTCTGCAACAGAGACTTCTTCACCCGATCATTGCCACCAAACTTCTTCTTCATGGACTCCCAAATGATCTTGGATGTGCTCCTATCCAAGATCTGCTCAAAAATTACTCTATCGATGCATTGATAGAGATAATGTTTCACCTTGTGGTCATTCTTCTTGGCTTCCTCCAGCTGCTGTGTCTGAGTCGCCGTGAGTGCTGTTGTGGTTGATGGTTCCACAACACCGATCTCAATGGTACTCCACAGGTTCTTCGATCTGAAGAAATTCTCCATGACCTCGCTCCAATGGTCCCAGTGTCCATCAAACTTTGGCAATTTCGCTTTTTCTTCTCCCATTCTCTCTTTGTGCTTTGAAGCTGCAGCTTCTCTCTCTCTCACAGTTTTACTCTAACCGAGCTCTGATACCAATTTGTAACTGTAAAAGAGCTCTTTGTTTAAAATGCTGAAAACTGATGATTCATTCAGATAAAAGAGATGGCTTTAAATAGCCTTACAAAACAGAAAATGCAGAAACTTAGGGAAGCAAATAACAACTACTGAGATTGAGCCGTAAGACTCGGACCTCCTTATTAACACGATTAAACAGCAAAGACTAAATCAAACAAGACCAATTCAAACTCCAAACGGTCATATCTCCAACATTTATTAGGTTCAAAAAAATATTATTACCTTATTAAATTGAAATTGTATCGCTGATAAAATGGTAACGAATTTTTTTATCTAAAAACAAACAAAAAAACAAAAATAGTAACGCGTTTGACTAATAAAAGTACGTCCTTGATGAATATGAATCGAGAAAAAAAATATTATAATTAACAATGTACAATAAAGTAATGATCAACCACAAAGCTGACGTGTCACGGAATTCTCGCTAGGCGAAGCTGTCACTCGAAACTGTAAAACTGAACGCACACTCAAGTCACGTGACGAACCTCTATGATCTCTAACCAAACCTGCTTATCTGCTCTATCCGAAGCTAAGGCTCGGACAGCCGTTTTACCAATTACCTGTTCCCCATAAAAACTCAGATAAAAAAAATGCCTTTTTCATGTATTCACTGACACACCCCAAATCTTTAACCTTTCTTAATTTAGCATTCTTTTTTTTTTTTTTGGTTCGATTTTATTAATTTCATATCGTCTTCCATCACAAGCCACCAAAAAAAAAAGCAGAAAAAATAAAACGAGTAAAGAGGAAGAAGAAGAAGACGAAGAATATTCACCTCTTGTTTTTGGCTTCCTTCTCAAGCCATTTTGATTACTCTTTCTCGTCTCTCGAAAAACTTTGTTTTTTATCCTTTTTAATCGTTTGATAATCCGCCATTAAAGCTCTCACGGAAGCTCCCACCAGAACACCTCCATTTCAACCCTCACTTTCCTCTCACGAGAAATCAGAAAAGAAACCCATTTTCTCTACTTTACAGCTTGTCTCCGTACTTGCCTTTTTGTATATATATATAGTCTCTGTTTCTTGAAGCTGTAACAACGGCTAAGTTTAAAGAAGAAGACGAAGATGAGATTTACACAGTTGATTTGGTGTTTGATGTTTCTGCTTCGATTCGGGTTCTTAGCGGAGGCAATTCTCGACCCAATTGATTTCCTGGCTCTGCAAGCGATTCGTAAATCTCTCGATGATTTGCCCGGTTCCAATTTCTTCCAGTCCTGGGATTTCACCTCCGATCCTTGTGGCTTCGCCGGCGTCTACTGTGACGAGGATAAAGTGGTTTCTCTCAATCTCGGCGATCCCAGAGCCGGGTCACCCGGTTTATCGGGTCGGATCAACCCGGCGATAGGCAAACTCTCTGCTCTCACGGAGCTCTCCGTTGTCCCTGGCCGAATCATGGGTGCTATACCGGCAACAATCTCTCAGTTAAAAGACCTCCGATTCCTCGCAATCAGCCGGAATTTCATCTCCGGCGAGATTCCGGCGAGTCTCGGCGAGGTTCGCGGTCTCAGAACTCTGGATTTGAGCTACAATCAGCTTACCGGAACTATTTCTCCGTCGATCGGATCCTTGCCTGAGCTCTCCAATCTGATTCTCTGCCACAATCACTTGACCGGATCAATCCCCCCGTTTCTCTCGCAAACCCTAACCCGAATCGACCTCAAACGCAACAGCCTCACCGGCTCAATCTCTCCCGCGTCTCTCCCTCCGTCGCTGCAATACGTCTCACTCGCCTGGAACCAGTTAACCGGGCCGGTGGACCGGGTTTTACTCCGGTTGAACCAGCTTAACTATCTCGACCTCAGTTTAAACCGGTTAACCGGCACAATCCCCGGTCGAATCTTCGCCTTCCCGATCACAAACCTCCAGTTACAACGCAATTTCTTCTACGGATCGATTCAGCCGGCTAATCAAGTAACGATCCCAACCGTCGATCTGAGCTACAATCGATTCTCCGGCGGGATATCTCCGCTTCTCTCAAGCGTAGAGAATCTCTACCTGAACAGCAATCGGTTCATCGGCGAAGTTCCGGCGAGCTTCGTGGAGCGGCTGTTATCGGCGAGCATACAGACGCTATATCTGCAGCATAACTTCTTGACAGGAATACAGATAAGCCCGGCGGCGGAAATACCGGTGAGCAGCTCGCTGTGTCTGCAGTATAACTGCATGGTACCGCCGTTACAGACGCCGTGTCCGCTTAAGGCCGGCCCACAGAAGACTAGGCCCACTACACAATGCAACGAATGGCGAGGGTAATTTCGTAATTACGGTTTCTAAATGATATCTCGATGATAATATTATTATATGGTTTTTGTTTTAGAGGGGGCACAGTGTCTCGATGTGTTGAAAAGAAAAAGAAGAAGAAAAAACGATTCGTTTATTCGTTGGTGACTAAGTGTGTCTTTGGAATAAGGATTATGTTTATGTGAGAATGAAGTATGTCTCACCAATCCATCTGTTTTTTGCGTAATTAAAATTGGAAAACGACGGTTCTGTTTTATTGGAAGAGTGTTCAAGATTTTCTAGAAATGATATTGTGGACAGATACAAATAATCAGAAAATAAGAATCTAAAATTTTTTTATTTTTTTTTTTGAACATAATCTAAAAAAATTGTTACCATGGGAAAAAATTGGTGAATCCATGGCTAATTACGACGTGATTCGCATTCGCCCAATATGTCGTTTAAATTTTCTTTAGAAACAAATAATGGCGTTCCAATTATTCATACCAATTCCGAAAAAGAAAAAAATTCGGCTCAGATGAAATAAATATACATCGTATGAAATAAACGAATAATCAATTATAGAAGTAAGAACTACATTTACGAACCACATAAATACACAATCATGATAAATCTGAGTAGGAATGTACAGTAGAACCTCTATAAATTAATATTCGATTCATTAATACCTCGCTAAATTAATATTTTTTGTCAATCCCAAAATTAGTTTTTCAACCAAATAATATATTTATAAATTAATAATCACTATAAATTAATAAATTTTTATAAAAACTCATGGTCCCAACGTTATTAATTTATAGAGATTTTACTGTATATGCTATTGCTTTAAAGTTTCAACCTCATAGCTATTAATTATAAAAGATATCTTAAAAATTAATTAAATGGGAAAATGCCAAATGGAAAAGGAAGCACGATCATGGAAGATGAATGTGATGGTCTTGAAGACTTTGAAAGGGACGAGGTTCTTTTGTTCTTTAGGACATACTATCTTATTAAAATATACTTACACGATTCTCTGTTTTTAAAAATTTAATGGAGCTTTCTTAAATATAAATGTATAATCTTCAATGTTGATATTCACACTTGACCCAAGAATGAAAAAATTGATGTAAACACTCTTAGAAATACCTGCAAATGAAATGGTTCATCTGGAATAATGGGAAATGTATGTTTTACCATTTTATTTATAATGTATACAAACATATTCATGCCCATTTTGGCCCGCTTTATTTTTGATATTTGGCCCAACTTGTCTTTACTAGCTGGGGTAGTGAAGAAGACATAACCAAACCGAACAAAAGCGAACCAAATCCAAACCGAAATGGAAAGACTAGTTAAAATTCGATTATTATTACTTTAGCAGAACTGAACACAACCAAACTGAAAAAAAAAACGATTAAAATAAATCTAAAAAAAAACCCTATAATTTTTTAGCTTCATAACTCCAAAATGAATCTCTGAATTTAAAATAAAACAACTCTAACTACTATAATAACAAAGTAATGATAATTAAAAATATTACGAATCAATACTTATATAAAACCAATAAGATCCAAATGATTATGAAAATTATCCTTAAAATGGTCAACAAATATCCGAAACCGAAGTCTCTCACCAATACCAAATAAAACAGAGTTTTGAAAAATATAAAAAGAAAAGAAAGCAATGATAAGTCTCTTGCACACTTGTGCGGCTTGCAGATGAACAACAATTTAAACTCTTCAACCGCAACTTCTCCATACAAATCTCTTCCTTTATGAAGTTGAGCCTTGCTCAGAGTCCGGCTTTGGCCGCCCTCGAACCGGAGTAGGTGGCCTCTCGCTGTCCAGCTACAACAAACAATACTTAAATTAAGCTCAGCGACCACAACATGCATATGTTTTATCTTGCTAGAAGTTAACACCCTAACGCGCTCATATATATGCTCTGTACATTTGACATGGTAAAGACACAGGATTATATATTTTATTTTGTTTTGTTTTACCTCCATCCATGCTTTGTCCAGATAGCTTTCTGAAGGTGAGATGGGAGGTGGAAGAGGATGAATCAACTTAGGAACGACGATCAGATCTCTACCAATTACCAATATTGCTCCAGCATTGTTAACTTTTCCTGTTTATCACAATATATATATATCAAAAAGTTTTTTGTTTCTTTTCCAAATATATATGCCGAGAGAAATCAAGGTTTTTTTGTATTGTTTCAATATAATAAAAAGAAACGTACCGCAGTAGTTTGTAGCAGAAAAAACAGTGATGAGCTGTCCTTGCGCAAACCTTTCGAAACCATCGAGTACACACTCATGCGCTCTTATAATCATCTCAAGGTTATTCCTCTCACAGAAGGCCTTGACTACATCAGGCTGCATATATATATAGCAAATTAGACTATGCCTTTAGTGATGGAGCTTGATGAAATGGTGGTGGTATTAATAAAAAGATAAGACAAATAAGGAATAGAAAAGCCTTTAATTACCCCAAACGAGACAACACAGGCTCCTCTAGCGTTTCGTCTTACCCCCAAAACGCTATCATTCTCTGTAGGATCAGACCTGTTTTATGTAGTAAAACAAAAAAAATATATAACATGCTAACAAGCTTGAGCTGAAAAAAAGAAGAAGAAGAGAGGATTGTTGTTGTTGCTGTTGTTTTACCATAATAAGTCTCTTACAACTCTGGATGCATTTAGGGAATCCGGGTAAACGGGCCTCTGGATATTTGCAATATGTTCCACTTTAAATTCTGACGAGCCAATTCCACCGTGCATACACAATATTTTCTTCTCGATTAGCGCAGCAAGAGGAAGAAAATGGAAAAGATGATTTATCTTTTCCCATGCTTCGACCCCATCTCGCTTCCCCTGGTAAATAAAGTACCGAACAAGATCATTATCAATTACTTCATTAGCCAAAGGACAAGTCCAAAACTATAATTTCGTACGTGAACAGCAGACACGTGCGTACGTACCATTCTTTCTTCGCATTCTCCTTTGAAACCATAGTGTTCATTCGTCGCACGAGACTCATGATTTCCACGAATCAGGTGGATGTTCTTCGGATATTCAATCTGCACAAGAGACACACACATCTATCTTAGAAGATACAGAACAATAACAATTAATATTAATGATTAAAACAAAATAGCAACTAGCTGAAAATTAAGAAGCTAGTAATATATATAGCAAGATGAGAAAACTATCTTGCCTTCAAAGCAAGCAGCAATATGATGGTCTCCAAGCTGTGTTTCCCTCGGTCCACATAGTCTCCCAAAAACAAGTAGTCAATATACCTGAAGGCAATATATATACAATAGATCAGTGTCGTCTTTTCCTGAGCAAAACTCACACAATCAGTTTGAAATATATATATCTTTGCTTCAACGTACGAGATATCTCCTTCCTTTGAAGGGCTTCCGTACTCATAAAATAGTCTCATCAAGTCTCCGAATTGCCCATGGAGATCCCCAAAGACCTTAATGGGGGCATTAAGCTGCAAGAGTGTGGGTTCTTGCTTGATTATATCTTCCGCAGCACTGCACAGTTCAACCACTTCCATATAACTCAAGAAAAATCTTCGAGTAGCAGGAGGTTCCCAGGATTGAGGTTTTAACAACGTTGAAATGACCTGCAAGGCAAACGTCGTAAGTGCGTAAAGATGGCAAGATATGGAGAAGATAAAAAGAAAAAAACCCTAACCTTTTCAACCAAGTCTTGAGTGGACTTTTTCGTTCTGGTGAACTTTGGCGTAGAACTATATACCACGCCACTCGTCCACCGCCTCAGAAGATCCAAGCGACGCAGGTTTCCAACCCACTCATTTGAACTCGCAGCCTTCAATACAAGATAGCCATGTGTGAGTATATAATCTACAAATCTATCACCTATCAAATCTACACCAATAAACACAATCTGCCATGAATTCTTTCAATTATTTATTCGTACAAATCGGTACGGTATGAAAGTCAGAAACCGAGCCGAACAAAATAAATAAAGAAAATAGGACTAAGAATGAACATACAGCTCCCTGTTGAAGCGGAGCATGTCCTTCAGATACACTAGCATAGAAAGCAGTTTCTACAGTTGGTAAGTTTGCATGAGCCTCCGCCAATCTATCCAATGAACTCTCGCTCGAGCTGATATTTCATTATGGAAGAAAGAAGGATTTGTAATGTTTGAAACAACAAGATAAGGTTAATTAAGCACAGACCAAAAAGAGTGTAACAAGTCGGATATAGACCTACCTCCTCCTCATAAAAGATGAGTTTCCCGGTTCAGAACTTGAAGGCCCGGGTATATCAGCATCAGAGACTAGAAAATCATCGAGCAATACACCTACACGAGAATAAAACTAATACAATTGTCAAACAAAATTGTTACTTTTGCTCAACTCAAAGAAATTTATAAATTTTAAGATTACCTTCTCTGAATCCACCAAATACATATATGCGATTGCCAACCGATGCAGCAGCATGGCGACAACGTCGCATAAATTGATTAATATTTTGTTGATTGGTGGCACCCTCAGAAGTCCATGCTTCATTACTATCTAACCATGCACCACCACAAGTATTAAGCACTACAAGAAAGAAAAATTCACAACATATCATCCACTATCATAAAAAAGATTAAACTCAGGTATGCGCTTTACATTCCATAAATGAAAGAAAACTCAACATGTTGACTATATTGGTTAATTAAAGCCCCCAAAAAAGGATGGAACAAATGAAAAAGTAGAAAAAAATAGATAGTCACATGCATGGAATATCAAATCTACTTAGAAAACGATCGTTAGATATTACCTGCAACAGTTGTTTCACCTTCAATTAGGTGAGCCCTACTCTTAGCACCCCCAATAACATGTAATCTTCCACCTACAAAAACCTGATAAGAAAAAACAATCAACTTAATGAGTTTTTTGTATAATTATTTTAAGCTTCTCAGTATATATATATATATATATACATATATGATATATGCGTGTCACAAGTGTGGCAAAATTTTGGTCCTAACCGTTGTATGTTGATATCTATGGGAATGAGCTACTCCTGCAACAGGAGCCCACTTCCAACAACCGTTTCCAATGGTTTCTAAACCATAAGAATCTCCTAGTGGCTACAAAAGCAAACATTATAATGAATATATGCCACACTTCATATATATCGAGAGCTTCTATTGCCTTAATAAATTTCTGTAATCATTACGCAAAAGATAAATTATACCATTCCAAAGCAGTCTTTTCTGCCGTACATCACAAAATAATAATCCTCTCGAGAATCAGCAGAAGCATACCTTAAGCAAAATATTAAACAATATATGAAAGAGTTAAGTTAAGTTAAGTATGTGTTCATTGAAATAGTATGGATAATCATGGCTCCAGTATCAAATCTGGATTGGACGAAAAAATTATCTATAACTTGATTAGCGTTCAGATAAAAAAATTTAATCTAATTCGAAATTATTCTATCGTGCAACAAAAAATCTATAAAAAAATCTCATGAAAATTACTTTGAGACCATCTCACCTTTTAGAATTGACGGGTCACACTGGAGCAGCCAGAGTTCGATCTCTTCTTATTTCCTCTCTTCATGTGCCTTCTCCTTCAGATCCCTTCTCCTTTTCCTCCACTCTTCTCTTTTTCTTTGCGGCGGCTTTTTAAATATTTTTGGTCTAGAGTTTATTGTGGAGAGGTTATCACACATCATATCCTTTTTATAATTGTTGAATCCGTTTTCTCGTTTAGGGTTTTTATGAGTTTCATGTTGGGCCGGGCTTATCATTCCTAGTAGGGTTAGGAATGGTAATTTTATATTTGTCGACGAATTGATACTTCTTATTTGATTGAGATTTGGACCATGTGGATACCAGAGAGAGAAATGGTCCAATTTTCTAGCTAACCTGCAACCATCTTATCCATTCATTTCTTATCTTATTTTATTTTATTTTATACTGATTTTTGTTTATTCTCTTTTATTTCCATTTACATTTCTAACATGACTTAAGAATGTTACAGTATAATCTTTTCAACTAAAAAGTTGACAGACATTTATAAAGTAATCAAACAAAAATTTGACGAATTGCAATTACTGTTTTGGAAATTTGCGCCGGAAAATTTTCTGATTTGGAATTTGAGCTGTATAAGTGTCAATATTTTTTATTTGTAGAAAACCAAAAATAAATACAAATGTCAAGTAGTCCAATAGGAACAGAGTAAAATATATATATATATGATTTTATTTTTCATTTTTTTTTAAAAATATAAATTTTAAGTGACCAAATAAAAACAAGAGTAAAACCATTTTTTATATATTAGGAGAGAACCCGCGCTATGAGCATATCTTATTTTAATTTAAGTTTTAAATAATATGATTTTAAATATATATATAATATGTTAACAAGCTTGGGGAAAAAAAAGAGGATTGTTGTTGTTTTACCATAATAAGTCTCTTACAACTCTGGATGCATCTAGGGAATCCGGGTAAACGGGCCTCTGGATATTTGCAATCTGTTCCACTGTAAATTCTGACGAGCCAATCCCACCGTGCATACACAAAATTTTATTCTCGATTAGCGCAGCGAGAGGAAGAAAATGGAAAAGATGAAGAAAAGATGAATCCATCTTTTACATTTTCTTCCTCTCGCTGCGCTAATCGAGAAATTTTTTTTGTGTATGCACGGTGGGATTGGCTCGTCAGAATTTACGGTGGAACAGATTGCAAATATCCAGAGGCCCGTTTACCCATGCCTTGGCCCCATCTTTCTCCCCTTGGTACATAAAGTACCGAACAATATCATTATTAATTATTACTTCATTAGCCAAAGGACAAGTCCAAAACTATAATTCCGTGAACAACGGACACGTGCGTACGTACTATTCTTTCTTCGCATTCTCCTTTGAAACCATAGAGTTTATTCGTCGCACGAGATTCATGATTTCCACGAATCAGGTGGATGTTCTTCGGGTATTCAATCTGCACAAGAGACAACACATCGATCTTAGAAGATATAGAACAATAACAATTAGTAAAACAAAATAGCAACTAACTGAAAAGAAGCTAGTAATGTATATAGTAAGATGAGAAAACTATCTTGCCTTCAAAGCAAGCAGCAATATGATGGTCTCCAAGCTGTGTTTCCCTCGGTCCACAGTCTCCCAGAAACAAATAGTCAATATACCTGAAGGCAATATATATATACAATTGATCAGTGTCGTCTTTTCCTGAGCAAAACTCACACAATCAGTTTGAAATATATATCTTTGCTTCAACGTACGAGATATCTCCTTCCTTTGAAGGGCTTCCGTACTCATAAAATAGTCTC
Source organism: Alliaria petiolata (assembly GCA_020283515.1). Lineage (NCBI taxonomy): Eukaryota > Viridiplantae > Streptophyta > Magnoliopsida > Brassicales > Brassicaceae > Alliaria > Alliaria petiolata. The sequence continues at coordinate 42,638,379 of JAHZTW010000003.1, forward strand.
ATCAAGTCTCTGAATTGCCCATGGAGATCCCCTAAGACCTTATTGGGGGCATTAAGCTGAAAGAGTGTCGGTTCTTGCTTGATTATATCTTCCGCAGCATTGCACAATTCAACCACTTTCGAGTAGCAGGAGGTTCCCAGGATTGAGGTTTTAACAACGTTGAAATGACCTGCAAGGCAAACGTCGTAAGTGCGTAAAGATGGCAAGATATGGAGAAGATAAAAAGAAAAAAACCCTAACCTTTTCAACCAAGTCTTGAGTGGACTTTTTCGTTCTGGTGAACTTTGGCGTAGAACTATATACCACGCCACTCGTCCACCGCCTCAGAAGATCCAAGCGACGCAGGTTTCCAACCCACTCATTTGAACTCGCAGCCTTCAATACAAGATAGCCATGTGTGAGTATATAATCTACAAATCTATCACTTATCAAATCTACACCAATAAACACAATCTGCCATGAATTCTTTCAATTATTTATTCGTACAAATCGGTACGGTATGAAAGTCAGAAACCGAGCCGAACAAAATAAATAAAGAAAAGAGGACTGAGAATGAACATACAGCTCCCTGTTGAAGTGGAGCATGTCCTTCAGATACACTAGCATAGAAAGCAATTTCTACAGTTGGTAAGTTTGCATGAGCCTCCGCCAATCTGTCCAATGAACTCTCGCTCGCGCTGATATATCATTATGGAAGAAAGAAGGATTTGTAATGTTTGAAACAACAAGATAAGGTTAATTAAGCACAGACCAAAAAGAGTGTAACAAGTCGGATATAGACCTACCTCCTCCTCATAAAGGATGGGTTTCCTGGTTCAGAACTTGAAGGCCTGGGTATATCAGCATCAGAGACTAGAAAATCATCCAGCAATACACCTACACGAGAATAAAATTAATACAATTGTCAAACAAAATTAATTGTTACTTTTGCTCAACTCAAAGAAATTTATAAATTTCAGGATTACCTTCTCTGAGTCCACCAAATATATATATGCGGTTGCCAACCGATGCTGCAGCATGGCGACAACGTCGCATAAATTGATTAATATATTGTTGATTGGTAGCACCCTCAGAAGTCAATGCTTCATTACTATCTAACCATGCACCACCACAAGTATTAAGCACTACAAAAAAGAAATATTCACAACATATCATCCACTATCATAAAAAAGATTAAACTCGGGTATGCGCTTTACATTCCATAAATGAAAGAAAACTCAACCTATTGACCATATTGGTTAATTAAAGCCCCCAAAAAAGGATGGAAATAAATGAAAAAGTAGAAAAAATAGATAGTCACATGCATGGAATATCAAAACTATTTAGAAAACGACCGTTAGATATTTACCTGCAACGGTTGTTTCACCTTCAATTAGGTGAGCCCTACTCAGAGCACCCCCAATAATATGTAATCTAGCGCCTACAAAAACCTGATTAAAAAAAACAATCAATTTAATGAGTTCTTTGTATAATTCTTTTAAGCTTTTCATACATATATATATATATATATATGCGTGTGTCACAAGTGTGGCAAAATTTTGGTTCTAACCGCTGTATGTTGATATCTATGGGAATGAGCTACTCCTGCAACAGGAGCCCACTTCCAACAATCGTTTCCAATGGTTTCTAAACCATAAGAATCTCCTAGTGGCTACAAAAGCAAACATTATAATGAATATATGCCACACTTCATATATATCGAGAGCTTCTATTTCCTTAATAAATTTCTGTAATCATTACACAAAATATAAATTATACCATTCCAAAGCAGTCTTTTCTGCCGTACATCACAAAATAATAATCCTCTCGAGAATCAGCGGAAGCATACCTTAAACAAAAATATTAAACAATATATGAAAGAGTTAAGTTAATTAAACCAAATCATTTACAGTTGTTACTTAAAGCAACCAAATTACTAACATTCTCGCACTTGGCAGATTGCCACATGGGTTCAATCTTTCCCACACATTTGGTTTCCGAGTGGTATCCAATGCCCATGTATCAGCCAGGATTTCATTTCCTACTCCAAAGACAAAAAGGAACAAACTTGTTTTAAGATGTTATGCTTACATGATAAACAAATGCCGTATTGCTAGAGGAAGAAGGAAATTTTTTGCCAACATAACTACTAAATGCCAAAAAAAACGTAAGAGTTCACAACCATATAATAAACTCTAGTTGGTAGATTAATTAGGGATTTGTTTGAGAAATTTTCTTCTTCTGAGGGAAGAGGGAATCATATCATCTAAATGTTTTCTTACTCATGCAATGTACTATATGATGTATGCTCTCTAAGATAAACATAAAAACTAAAGCGCCTAGAGAGGAAGGAAAATCAAGGCCAAGCCAAAGCTGAAAACTTAGTGATTTCGTACCATTATTCCCGCCGAATATGACAATCCTGCGATCAGCTAAACCCATAACATGGCCATAGCGAGGGCCTGGAGTCACCCCTTGAACGTTCACCCTAAACATATACATGACATGCGTAAAACAATCATTAACAAAGTAGATATCATCAAAGAGAAATCCATATATAAATGACCTCACTTTTGCCACTTGAACTTATTACTAGTCATGTCAAGAATGTGGAGATCTCCGGTACAAGGCCCGGATGGACCAATCCCACCCTGCAAACGAAAAACAACATGCTCATGTGTCAGATATATATGTATATGGTCTAGACTCTAGACAACAACAACCAAAAATGATACCTAATTAACCAGGAATATTAAGGATGCTTTGACAATCGATTCTAAACAAAATCCTTCCAAATCTATGTTTCGCACAATCACGATGAGTACTGATCCGATTAAAATGATAATTTCATTTATGTAATATGAAATGAACATACTTTATATATATACCCGTTTAGATCCCTAGACAACAGCAACCAGATATGAAACCTAATTAACCAGTAATTAAGGATGCTTTGACAATCAATTCTAAACAAAAATCCTTCCAAATCTATGTTAACATGATCATCTCAATTATGTCAAAAAAAAGAAGAAGATAATTTTAGTCACCAGAATAGCGACCATGGGGCCACTTGAAGCTGCTGCATGACAAGCCCTGGGAGACGGAGGCAGACCATCCGGATAAACCCTGCACAATCACGGGATATTATTTACAACAAGATCCACCATTAATAAACCAAATCTAGATCATCAATAAAAATTAAAAAAAAAACTAATTAATACGAAACATATATCATCAACATGTCCCTAACACCAACGATAAATATCCTCAATTACCTTGTCCACTTCTTTGTGAAAAGATTAAAACAATGCACCGAATTGGTAACGCCTTCTAAACCTAGAAGTACAACCACAAACCAGAAACAAATCCATCATCAGAGAGGATTCCGAAATCCAGAAACCCTAAAAAATTCGGAAACAAAAAAACTCAGTGTATCTTACTGATCCCGGAGCCATCGCTCTTGACGGCAGTACTTCCGCCGAAAAGGATTAGGCGGTAGGAAACCGCCGTGAGAGTATGGCCACATCTGGGTCCCGGAAAATCGTCTTGGGTGTTGGTGAATGTCTGTAGCGCTTTGTAAGAAGGAGATGGGTNTGAACTTATTACTAGTCATGTCAAGAATGTGGAGATCTCCGGTACAAGGCCCGGATGGACCAATCCCACCCTGCAAACGAAAAACAACATGCTCATGTGTCAGGTATATATATGTATATGGTCTAGACTCCAGACAACAACAACCAAAAATGAAACCTAATTAACCAGGAATTAAGGATGCTTTGACAATCGATTCTAAACAAAATCCTTCCAAATCTATGTTTCGCACAATCACGATGAGTACTGATCCGTTTAAAATGATCATTTCGTTTATGTAATATGAAATGAACATACTTTATATATATACCCGTTTAGATCCCTAGACAACAGCAACCAAATATGAAACCTAATTAACCAGTAGTTAAGGATTCTTTGACAATCAATTCTAAACAAAAATCCTTCCAAAAATCTATGTTAACATGATAATTTCAATTATGTCAAAAAAAAAAGAAGAAGAAGATCATTTTAGTCACCAGAATAGCGACCATGGGGCCACTTGAAGCCGCTGCATGACAAGCCCTGGGAGACGGAGGCAGACCATCCGGATAAACCCTGCACAATCACGGTTATTATATACAAGAAGATCCACCATTAATAAACCAAATCTAGATCATCAATAAAATTTTTTTTAAAAAAAACTAAACATTTCATCAACATGTCCCTAACACCAACGATAAATATCCTCAATAACGTACCTTGTCCACTTCTTTGTGAAAAGATTAAAACAATGCACCGAATTGGTAACGCTTTCAAAACCTAGAAATACAACCACAAACCAGAAACAAATCCATCATCAGAGAGGATTCCGAAATCCAGAAACCCTAAAAATTTCGGAAAAAAAAAAAACTCAATATATCTTACTGATCCCGGAGCCATCGCTCTTGACGGCAGTACTTCCGCCGAAGAGGATTAGGCGGTAGGAAACCGCCGTGAGAGTATGGCCACATCTGGGTCCCGGAAAATCGTCTTGGGTGTTGGTGAATGTCTGTAGCGCTTTGTAAGAAGGAGATGGGTATTGCCACGACCACGAGTCGATAGAAGCCATGATGATGTTGATAAAACACAGATTCGGAGATTATGATTTCGCGGCGGAGGAAGACGGTGGCGAAATCCAATCGGATTCGTCTCCATTTTATAACCTAATTTTTCTTCTCTCTCGAGTGCACTCTTTTTGTTTTGGCAAGCAAATAATGAAGTTTTTAGTCTTGACGAATTTCTTCTTCAATGCGTTTCCTTTCCGCCTATGGTGTCTGTCCTACGGCTACGTGGTTACGAAATTACGAGAATGCCCATTCTTTAGGCTTTGGTTGCCACGTTTGCTGCTCGTTAATAATATTCAACAATTTTTTTTTTTTTGGGCCATACAAAATGGTCTTTTTAAATTAAGAGTTTTAAAAATGTTTATGATTTACTATTAAAAATGTTAGATTGTAAGTATTAAATAGTAAATATTAAATTAAGCGATTTATGATTTACTATTAAAAATAGTAAATATTTATAAACATTTTTAAAAATGTTAGTATTAAATGTTATTAACGAGCATATTATAAATATTTACTATTAAATGTTTAAAATTTACTAGTCAAACATTTACTATTAAATGTTAAAATGTGTCATATGTTTTAATAATAGTAATAAATTGTTGTCATTCGTAAGAAAAAATCAAAGCAAATATAAAAATATACAAAAAAAAAAAACGTGATTTGTTTATTGAAGTTTAATTGAAAACCTAATTTTCTTACCAAATAATGAAATGTTGACCTTTTAAAACTATAGCATGCACTTATTTTTGACATATATGGGTATTAAGGAAAATATATGAAAACGAAACAAAAGAAACGCATCATCAATGAATATGTTTTAAATTTGGAAATAAGATTACAATAATGTAAAATCTTGAACATTTGGTTTTTTTTTGGGTATATTTTGATCTTAACTATACTTCTAAAGCAGAGGCTACAAAAGTCAACATTTTGAATTTTCAACCAATCAACATTACCTGATTCATTTTTATCAACTAATTAAATAATTGCAGCGAGTTGTATATATATGCGGCCTCGTATAGCCAATAATATAAAAATAAGAAGTTATTTCATTCATAGATTTTTTTCTGTTAATACTTTGTGTTTATGGATTCTATAATAATGTTTAATGCACACAAATTTGAAATGCATCAAGGATTTTTTATATCTTCTGTTGTTTCATACTCTTCTATTTTGTACCGGCACTTGAAAAAATATATAAATTGTTTCCCAATGTTTATATAACTCTCTTTTGTTTACTATATGGTTTAGGGTTCCAGACTCATCAATTGCATTTTCCTCTAGCAATCCACTCACGAGCGATCGAAGCAACTCTCTGCCAATTCACACACCACTACGTAATCGCCCTTGACTGCTCTCAATTAATTCAAGTCGATCTTGTTTGTAAAGTGAGACGCTTAATTAATATTACCTTTATAAATTTTTGTTTTCAATCTCATAAACTTTTTTTTTTGTTTAGTTTGTCTTAAATTCTATCTACTTTAATTATAATATTTAATTTGTATGGATTCTAATCATCGATCGGCGATCGAAATTTGTAACTTGTACTAATGTCGTTGTCGTGTCATAATCTGAATTTAGTTTTGGTAGTGTTTTTCTTTTTTCTTTTTCCTTGTAATAAGCTTTTATTAAGATGTACTACCAACGATATCATTTGTTACATGGGGATACAAAAACATAGGGCAAGAATGAAACATGGACCAATTAATTGGACTCTGAGTTTTGGTAGTGTTTGTGGATGCGTTAGAGATGATATAAGCAAATATCATTTTTTTTTTTTTTTTTTTTGGTAAACAACTAAACTTTAGTTTAATATGGGATCGCATATCCGAACGGGCGGAGTTGCAGAACCAACAAAACAAAAATCACAAAAAAAAACTTTTAAGACGTATTCCATAACGACATTTTTTTAGAATGACCAAGATTAATAAATGAATTTATAGTGGTTAATAATCATAAAGATTTATACATAAGCTTTTCAATGACGCATGAATTACAAATTGAAATGACGAGAATTTAAAAGAAAAAAAAAAAAAAGATAAACAGAAGAAAAGTGCGAGTGGAGTAAAACCCTTTTGCAAGCATTTTTGACTGATTGAGAACATATGACCCGCCCACATGAGACTTGGATATATTTTTTTCAAATTGGCAAATGTTAATAACGGCCAGCTATTTTTGTACTCACCACATTCCAAAGATCCATCCAAATCTTTAATGTCTAAGCCGGGATTGCCGTTAACCGCGCCCGCCTGCCCGTGAACTCTTAACGATGAAGATCGGTCAGGTGTTTTCACGGGTTTACTAAACCGTTTTTGTTACTCTGTTGTTGTTGGCCGTTGTCTCTCTTGACCTGGACTTTCAATTTCTTGCCGCTTAATTGGCGACCGTTCATCGTGTTGATAGCGTTTTGAGCAGCTTCTTGTGAGTCATAACTAATGAATCCTGCGGCAACAGAGAAGGATGCGTTTTTTTTTCAAATATTTAACCGCTAATCCGAGTCTTGGGAAAATAATTAAGGTGGGGTTAGTGACATTAATTTGCTTACCAAAACATTTGCTAACACCAGTGGCTTTGTCTACAAAAACCTTGGCGCTTACGACCTTACCGAACGGTTGAAACGCAACCGCAAGCTCTTGATCCCCGAATTCCCGAGGTATGTTATAGATAAATAGATTTGCACCCGCTGGTCCTGAACACCATAGAAAACGTTACAGGTATCATCATCGGTCGCATAACGACTTGAAACTATAATTAATTAGCATCAAATTCTCTCATATGTGATCTTGTTTAGGACTAAACCTTCAGTTTGAAACGAGGAAGGTGTTGACACGCCGTTGATAGAAATGCCAGGTGGAACCGTCGTTAGAGGAAGGCGGGCACTGATCATCCCTCTAGGAAACGCCATGGGATATTGAAGACCATGGTAACTGTAATTTCCAAGAGCCATCGGGAAGTTTCTACGCGCGGCTAAACGCGGTGGAACAGACTCGGTCAAAGCGGTGCTAATGTTACCTTGGCTCGGTGAAACAACATTGTGAAATGCAGGTTGAGTCTGGATAGGTGGTAGCATGTACCCATAAGTTCCAGGTGCCTGTTATAGAATTAATATTTTAAGACTAGTATCAAATATAAAACTTTGGAAAAAAAAAAAAAGCTACAGTTTTTTTACATCTCTAAATCTAAAACCCTAGTAGTACTAGATGTAGATGAAAGAACCAGAACTTACATGATAGCCATATCCATTATAAGGAGGGACATAACTCATGGGTAAGGCTCCAAACAGAGAGGGGTTTTGCGAATCAGAGTTAGCGAGCCTGGAGGCATGAGATTGAGCTTTTTGAAGCCTTCGGGCTTGTCTTTCCCTTTCTGTGTCTGCCCACTTCACAACCAAAGGAACATTCGAACCCTAAAAGAAAAAGATATTGTCACATTCTCCATAGAAGTCTTTATAAACTAATAATAATGTTCGTAAGTTGTAGTAAGCACACACCTCCATTATATGTTTTCCATTGATGGCTTCCACAGCAGCGACTGCTTGTTCTTTAGACTCATACTTCAGAAAAACACAGCCTAAGAAAACTCAAAATAAACCTAAGAGTTACTCAAAACTTTGGTATATATATAGAGAGAGAGCTTAATTAAGATGCACAATCAAATGATATGGATATACCTTTGCTAGTTTGTAGAGACCCCCTTAGAATCTGAACATCCTTTATGGTTCCGTACTTGGAGAATAAGGATAAGACTTCAGCTTCAGAGACATTCTTTGGAAGCATACCGACGAAAAGTTTGTGCTCTGGATTGCAAGAACAGTCAAAAACATCCATCAGGGATACAAAATACCAAAATGCGGCACTCTTTTCAGAAAGAAAGAAAATATATCTTTGTGCGTATAATGTTTAAGCGCGACCCAGTAGCATTTTGCATACCTAGTCTTTCGACCTCGCCATCTGCATACTTGACTTGCAACGGACTAGATGCCTGAAAATAACAGAATAAGGTGAATGTTATATAACCGATAAGCATCCTAATGTTTCACAAACAAGCCAGAGAAAGACCGAAAGAAGCAAGGATATATACACCATATTCGGTTACAGATCGCTTTCACCTGTATGATTGAATACAAAGTTTTCAAGATGAATTAAGGACTCACCCAAGAGGGCTCCACATATTATTTTACAGTAGCTATCAATCAACAAGAAGTCAACAAGCTGAAGCAAAAGTTTTCTCGTGCTCTATGGGCTCCTGTAATTTCAATCCACAGATTTTCCAGCTTTTTGCGTCTTGCACGTTTAGTTTAGTGATCCGTACATATCATCTATAGTATCAATGTGCTTTCTTGTGTTTGAAGAAATCATGTAGAGAACGTTTTAAACCCATGTCATCAGATTCCAACAATCAATGCCCCGGTCGGGCAGATTTTGATCAACCAAATCAGATTGATAACTCATGTAGTAGTACAAAAACAACATGCAAAAACTCTGAAATAACCAAATCAAGAATTAACACAGGGGGAAAAAAAAGAAGATACAAGGCAGATCGATAGACAAAAAAGGATAAAAAGCAATCTCGAGATTCCAACCGGCTTTGATAATTGTGCAACTAAAGATCAACTATTTTAAGGTACAGAAACATCATCAGAAAAAAAATCCAAGAAAATCAAGCAAAAACAGCTTCAAAAAATGGAAAGAATGGTAAAAGGTCAGAAATTGAACTTACTCCAGGTAATGTCTTCTTGTTATGGCAACCATTGACCACCTTGTCTGCTTCTTCTCTTGAAGGACATATCAGAAAACAACATCCTACAAAAATTCGAGGAGAGGGAAATTAGGGTTATCAGAAATCAAAGAAAAACAAAAATTAAAGACGAAATCACGTGCAATCAAAAACCCTTTTCCCCATTCTCGAACAGAAAAAAAACAAAAAAAAAAACAGAGGAAACTCCCAAATCAAAAAGAGTCCAAATTAAACGACGACGTCGGAGAGGAGGCATAAAGAAATTGGCGTTTTTAGTATCCAAAAATGAAGACGAAATCACGCGAATCAAAAAACCTTTTGAGGTTTTCTCAGATCAGGAAAAAAAAAACAGAGTAAACTTCTTAAACCAAAAAAAAAAAAAAAAATCCAAATTGAACGAGGAAGACGGAGAAACACAGAGGAAGGGATTAAAAAAACCTCGGGAAGCTCGCGTTATCTTGTCCTTAATGATGTTGACTTCGTCGACGATGGAGAATTCCTGAAACAATGCGAGGAGCTGAGTTTCCGTCATGTGCTTCGGAACTTGTCCGACGAACAGCTTCACCCTCTCTTCATTCTCCTTCGTCTCCTCCGCCATCGTTGTCGCCGTCTCTTCTCTTTCTCTCTCTCTCTTGACTTCTTCTTCTTCTTCTTCTTCTTCTTCTTCTTCTTCTCTCTACAGGTTTCTTCCTCAATAGTATTTATTTACCTTTTTGTTTTTGAAAAAAAAAATTAATTATGAAGAAAAAAAGTGTGGAATTTCTGGATGGCAAAGTTGGGTTTATATTAAATACTGACTAAATCTGGGCTCGTTGTTATTCCTAAATTACGAGATTGCCATCTAAAACAGCTGTGGGATGCGAGGGGAACACTTTNGGTTTATATTAAATACTGACTAAATCTGGGCTCGTTGTTATTCCTAAATTACGAGATTGCCATCTAAAACAGCTGTGGGATGCGAGGGGAACACTTTAAGATTGTTTTGTCTGATTAAGGGATTGTTTAATTGTTTTGTCTGATTAAGGGATTGTAATGCCGATTTACGAAATTATCCTTCCTTTTACCCGCGTTTTATTCTATTTTTTAATCATTGCTTTTAGTATGGAGTGTGTAAACAATATTTTGGTTTTTTTCTAAATAGCTGTCAATTTTTTCAATCTATCTGCATTCAAATTCAAATTTTCAGTTTATGTTTAGACGATATCTCTTCAGAACTTTTGTTTGTCAGTTAGTTTATCCTAATTTGTTTATTTTCAGTTCCACCTGATACTAATACGTTGTGGAATCAAAAAAAGGTCTCTAATTGAAGGTCCAAATCAAAAGATACAAACACAAAATAAACTTTTTTTTTCTATACTTGGGTAGTTGACATTTGACAATATATTCGGAGAGAACTATATAAACACGTAATTTGTTTTTTTTTCTCAATTTTCCAGAAAATATTGGCAACGTAGACAGAATCGAAAAACACTTTTTAGATATTTAAAATAATTGATAAATACGACTATATGAGTTGACCGTGGAATTTTTATCCGTAAACGAGAGGTCATTTTCAGTGACAACGAGAAGGGACAGGAAACAAGGGCAAAATTGTCAATGTGAAATAAGGGTAGAGTCGTAAATAACAGGAAATACCAATGGCAAAAACATAAAGATGACAGGCTGTCCTGCCATTCGCCAAGTCTACAACAGAAAAGAAACACAAGAGCAGCAGCTCCGATTCTGTGCAACTTGTTGGAATTAATTTCGCAAAAAGACCACTGACTTTATTCAACTTTACGTTTTGACCCCACATGTTTTCCGTTTATGTGCATGTTTGTGAATTAGTCCTTGATAATAGAGTAATCTAAGACGTAAAAAGTCTTAACACTTGCAGTAGCAGCTCAATTTAGCACTAAAGGGTTTTTGTTTGAATTAGTCATTAAGATGTAACAGAGTAGTTAAGAAGGAAAGAAGACTAACCATTGCCACTCAATTAATAATCTCCACTATAATTAATATAACTATAAGTAAATGCAAATGATCGTCACATTGCTCGTTTGTTGGTTCTTTCAAATCAAGACTCAATCATATATCTTCGATACAAACCATATCCACATTTATGTATAATAGTTAAACGAATATCATTAATCTAACAATAATGAGCAAAACTTTCAAACAACAACTTATTGTAACCATTTAAACAGCAAAAAAAAAAACATACACTATAAAGAACAAAAAAATAATGATTTCCAAAAGAAAGAACAATGAAGTAAAAGAAAAGAGAACTACAGAGAATGTAAAACAAACATGCATGGACTTGGCTATAACTATAATCCTATGAAGCATTACACTAACTACTTGAGTATACCCTACCTGTCACATAGTACAAAGATTATTAGAGAAAGTTGCTCAGTTTCTGTTCTTGATCACACAGATCTCTCTGTTTTTTAAAGAGTCACGAGCTCTCTGGAAGTAGAATCCGTCTTTGGGAGGACCCAATTGCCTACTACTCTCCCCAAAAAACCTTCAAGCTTAATCTTCTTAAACTCGAATGGCTTCCACATCTGTTGCTTCCTTGCAACAGCAGTGGCAACACATTTCTTGAGACCTGAGTTCTCTTCTTTAAGCATTTGTATTGCTAAACTCATCTGCCTTATAGCTTCTCTCTTCTCTTCATCTTTCTCTCTCACCACCTCGCTGTAAACCTTATTCTCCTCTCTCAGCCTCTCTATATCTTCCTTCGTCATCTCACAATTTCCATTAGCCTCTCCATAATGGACTTGAGTTGACTCCGTTTCCTCGACAATGCCATCGATTTCACCTTCGTCGACCCATTTGATTTCACCATCATCTACTTCAGACTCAGCGTACTCCTCATGAGTCTCACAAGCCTCGGACCAAGAAGACTCATCGCAAGTTGATGATTTCTCATGACTCTCTGATCCATGTTTGTGCACAGAAGAGGGTCTCAACAAGTCGTACCTCTCGGCCAACGAGCGATGAGAACGGTAGAAATCTTCCACCATAGCTATAAGCTCAGGCCTTTTCTTATAATACATCTCAGCTCGTGCGGCGAAAGAATCCGCATCCTCATCAATCACTCTCAGCATTTCCTTTGTCTTTTCATCCAATTCTTCAATTACAAAATTAAAAAAAATCACCATGTCAAAATCTCGATGAAGTTAACACACTTGTATCACTACTCAAATGTCTCAAGAAAAACATAAACACAGATTTGATTTTCTCTGTCTCTTCATCCAATTCTTCCATTGCAAAATCAAAATCTCAATAATGAAATCAAAAACAAATGATATACCAAAAATCAAGAGTTGGATTAGCAGAACAAAATTGAGGAAAGAGAAGTTTTTTTTCCTTCTCAAAACCCAGAAAGACAAGAAGTTACCGGAGAGAGTAGAATGAAGCCATGGAGAGAAGTTTGTCGTGTTGTGATTTCCAATCCACCACCATTTTGATGAGTCCATCATTATCTTTCACTCAAACTACAAAAAAACACACAAATTCTTCAGTTTATAGTTCCCACTCTAAATTCCAATCCAAGACTCACTCTTTTGATTAAGCATATATTAGTTTCATCCTCAACAACAACCAAAAAAAAAAAAGAAAACAGAGAACCGCAGGCCCAGAGAGTCGGAAATTACTAACCTCGGTGACGAATTCCGTTTACACGGCGTGAAGAACCAAAGACAGAGAGTAACTCGGCGCCGTTTCTTTCCTCTTTCCTCTTCTTCTTTCTTCTTCTCGATTTTGTAGTCACAGAGCAATGTTGTTAAGTTCTCTTCTTTAGTGGTCTTTTATCATTAAACATCGCTCTACAGCCAATCGCATGTCTCCACGTGTGGTATTTAGAGAAACCCACACCTCTGGCAGTTTACGGAGATACCCCTGGAGATCTAAGCGGCGGATGACATGGCACCATTTATACTGTTTATATCTTTAGATTTACGTTTTCACCCCTCTATGGATTTCGGTTTGATAGATCTCGTTAATCAAACAAAATATTTATTTTCCTAAAATTACGATTTTTAATACAGATTTTCCAAAAAACAAAACCACCCAGAATACTATCCGCTGATTTCCTCCCAATATAAGATTTTTTAAATGTTTTTTTCTTTTAAAATGTTTTTTAGGTATCAGTTTAGACGAGGTTTATATAAGATAATGGAGCGCTATGAACAGGGGTAGTTTTGGAATTATGTTCAGTTGATAGGTACGAAGATTATCTTAATGGGCCCCACGAGGCCATGTGGGCCGTGGCGAGCGTAACACGCAAAAGGTATTTGTGCAACGGTCGATAAACTCTTTGCCACAACTTTACATGCAAAGAATAAGACAAAAACAATAAAGTAAAATAAAAAAATTGATTAGCTCTTTTTCCAAATAAGATAAGTGAATCCTATTTTTTTAGTTTGCAAGGATGTTAATGGTAACTAATCCTAGCTTTGAATAGTGTTTTGAGGTTAGTGGTGTTTAAATTTTCACTATTTAGTATAGATTAAAGTATTAACAAGCGTTAAAACTTTAACATTTAACACACATTATCAAACAAAAATATTATTACTGTGTTTTTAATTCAACACATACTCCTTTGTTTTGCTTTTATGGCTAAAACTTTAACATATGAGTTCATGTTCACCTAGACCTAGTATTTGAAATTAAAAAATTCCAATGGAAAGAAAAAAAAAATTCATGTTCACCTAAGACCTATTTTTCGATATAAATGAGTATGTGTTGAATTAAGAACAAAGTAATGTTAATGTCGTTATTGTATCATTACACAAATATAAACCCATGTATGATCCGATCGGGCAAAAATTTAAAGTGTTGTGCATGACCAAGTCTATGTGGGACCCCTTTTTCTGAAGAGCATCAAGTGCTGACATTAGAAACTGGGAAGAAACTGATACGGGTGAAATTGTGTAGTCACCAGACAATATATTTTCGACTCTTTTGACCTTCTCTACTACGATCCCGAGACTCACGAGATCATCACTAGACTTGGAATCCAACGATTGGAAGCTTTTAACACTGCTCTAAGTTTGTCTTTGTTGCCATTGCAAAGAAAGAAAGCATAACGACAGCGTTTCAGACGCATGTTAACATGCACATCACCTTACAAACTCCCTTTCACCATCTCTTCGGTAATCTAATCCTCTAAAGCTGCTGCTCAAAACTAACAAGAAACAATGGAAACAAACTCATCACTCGTCTCAATGAAACCCGGGCTAGATCCACTCCTTCGGGTTGATACAAGCATCCAATAGCTTCCACTCCTCAGTCCCCTCTTCCGGTTTCTGCACTCACAAACACGTTTATTACATTGTGATATATTTGACTTGAGTTAAGACTTAGTGTCCTCACAAACGAGAAAGGAGCTTACATGGTCATATTCCCATCTTGCTGACAGCGGAAGAGAGACAAGAATACTCTCTATTCTCCCTCCTGTCTTCAGACCAAATGTCGTTCCACGATCATATACCTTTCCAAACCGTTACAAAGCCATTAGAGAACAAGGTTCATAACGAAAGACCGGAGAAATGAACGTGAAAACAGAAAAAGCTAGTGTCTGATTATAATACCAAATTGAATTCGACATATCTCCCTCTTCGCAACTGTTGCCACGCCTTGTGCTGCTCTGTGAATTCCGTGTCTTTCCTTTTCTCTACTATAGGTATATAAGCCGGTACCACTGAGTTCGCACATTCTGTGAATCCCAATCACTAAATTAGTCTACCAAGAAACTAACCCGATTATAGTATCCTTCATTGACAATTAGTCCATTACCAGTGGAAAATGACAGAAGCATTTCCTGATCATAGTCATTAAGATCGTCAAAAAATATCCCGCCAAGTCCTCGTCTCTCATCACGGTGCTGCAAGCAAAGATCAAAGAGTTTTAACATTTTCAAAGTCCTCGCACAAACAATAGGCTAATCAAAGACTCTGAGCCGTTCTTACTCACTAAACATAACGTTTGAACTAAGGCCTTCAGTTCTAGAAAATGCTTAAGATCTTGCAAAACAATCGGAATTTACATGAAAATTAACGGCACATGCACCTTGATGTAAAAGTAGTCATCGCACCACTTCTTGAATCGGGGATAGAAGGAAGGGTCGAATTTGTCACAGGCTTGCTTTTGAATCTGCAACAAGAAAGATAAGTTTATATATATGAGCGAAACTCCACAATCACAAAGCTCATATCTTTAGAGCAAGGAATAAGGTAGAGACCGAATGGAAATGCTTGACATCCTCTTCGAAGATGTAAGCAGGTGTGAAATCAGTGCCACCGCCGAACCACCATTGCCTCGGAGCTCCAGGAACATCTGCGCGTCGAAAAATTGCAAATCAATGCTAGTGTCCAAACAAAAGACTCCACTTTTACACTCCGTCGGAGAATTTTGCTTTTACCCTTTGGAGCATCCGTCTCGAAATAGCGATAGTTGAAATGGAGAGTTGGGGCAAAAGGGTTCTTGGGATGCAAAACCTAGAAAAACAGAAGTAGTTATGAATTTGCTTTGTGCGAATGAAAGATGATAACCCAAATCTCGTGAAATTAAAGAGAGCGAGAGATCATTACCGAGCTAACTCCGGCGGCGAAGAACGGAATCGGGCCTGGTTTCTGATCGGAAGCTGAGCCTTTGGCGGCTCTGTATGCTTCAGGAGGCATAACACCATAAACCACAGAGACATTAACCCCAGCTTTCTCAAATACATTCCCGTCCTGCAAAACGCGGCTGATTCCGCCGCCTCCACCAGGTCGAGACCAAACATCTTCTTTGAATTTCGGACCGCCTTCGACAGCTTCAATGGCCTCGCAAACGCTGTCTTGAGCAGCCCTAATCATAGTCTCGAAACGAGCCCTGACGGAAGAGGTTGAAGAAGAAGACTGAGTGGCGTCATCAGAGTCTCTAAGGAAAGTGAAGGGTCGTTCCGTTTCGGGGACTTCTTTCTCGATTGAGACTGAACATCGCAAAGCTAGATTGGGTTTACTCCTGATTGGACGGGAAAAGCGGACAGTTGAGAGATTGGGAGAATGACGGAGACGATGAGAAGAGAAGGGAGCAAAGGCAGGCGAAGAAGAAGAGAAGAGAGTCGAAGAGTGAGAAGCCATGTTTTCGGGAATGATCCGAATTGGATTTGATGTTGAAGAAGATGGAGATGTTAAATGATAAGAAGTCGTCGTCGTCCACTGATTTTGACCGCATTCTCTTTTGTTCACTGTAAAAAAAAAAAAAAAAAAAAAAAAACAGTCCCTAGTTTTGTTTCTCTCTTGAAATTTCAAAACCATTTTCAACCAGACTAGAAATCAAACCATTTGAATCGCGGATTAATTTGGTCAGACCGAGTTGAATTAGCCACTGCGACCCGCTTATCTATCTGATTCACACACAGATCTAAATTTGGTTTTAGTTAAAGCTCAAATTGAGAAATTAAACCAAACAGTTGAATTATTTCAAAAGTTATATCCACTATTAAACCAAAACTAAAATATGATGTCAAAGAAGCGATAAGGTCACGCGCTTTGAACACAGAAACAATCGGCTTTTCCTCCTCTTAATTCCTTCTTTCCCTTCGGGCTTATACTCCAAATAATGGAGCCCAAATTAGGCCCAAAACGTCTAACCGGTTAACGTACATATATTTCTATCTAAACACAAAATTCTATCTATCCTAATATATGAAATTCTGTCTTTGTACATAGAAGTTTGTATACTATCCCTTTTTTCACACAGATAAAACACAATTCAATTGCAAATACTTCTCTCACAATTGTCTTGAATGAAACTATAGTTGCATGCAATTTAGTGGAATTTTTATTGTCTATTTTAAACTGGAGTTACATATATCATACGTAAAGAGGATGCATCTATGACATCTTTGTCAACTAACTGGATACAATTTGATTTCAAAAAATTAAAAACAAAAAACAAAGAAACAGCCCATTAGTTGTGCAGATAAAGGCCCAATAACAAACAAACGTGGTAGATGGTGGCTGTGGAGGTTGGGGGGGGGCACATTCGAGAGAGCGTCTGATCAAATCACACAACAAAACGCAACTTTACTTGCCCGGTGGGTTCAAGTCAATAATAATAATCAAAAGTGAAAAAAAAACTCTTTCCTTTATAAAGAAACAAACCCGTTTCCTCAAAACTTAAACCACACACACCATGGCTCATCTTCAATCTCCTAACATCATTGAGACCAGTCACATCACTCCCTTAAACGGCACCGTTCCATCCACCACTCTTCCTCTCACCTTCTTCGATGCACCGTGGCTCACTCTCCCACTCGGCGAGTCTCTCCTTTTCTTCCCTTACCAAAACTCGACCGAACGTTTCCTCAAAGACTTTCTCCCTAACCTCAAACAATCACTCTCCATCACTCTCCAACATTTCTTCCCTTACGCCGGTAACTTAATCACCCCACCTCGTCCCGACCCTCCCTACTTACGCTACAACGACGGCCAAGACTCTCTTCTTTTCACTGTCGCAGAGTCTATCGGCACAGATTTCGACGGTTTGATAACTGATTCCCCTAAAGATATCAGAGTGTTGCATGACTTCTTGCCCAAGTTACCTCCTCCTCATGTCTCTCCCGAAGGAGTTCAGACGCGGCCAATAATGGTGATCCAAGTCACCATCTTCCCTGGAAGAGGAGTCTGTATAGGCAATACATCTACACATGTTGTAGGAGATGGAGTCTCTTTCGCTCATTTCATGAAGTATTGGATGTCATTGACCAAATCCAATGGCAGTGATCCCGCCACGCTGCTTCTGCCCTCTCCGCCTATTCACAGCTGCAGAACCATGATCAAGGATCCAGGCGAGGTAGCCGCAGGACACTTGGAGCGGTTTTGGAGCCAAAACTCTGGAGAACGCGGCACACATGATCCTCCTGCGAACATGGTCAGAGCAACTTTTACAATGAGCCGGAATCAGATAGAAAATCTCAAGCTTTGGGTTATAGAGGAGTCTACGATACAATCTCCTGTTTCGACCTTCGTGGTGACTCTTGCTTTCACTTGGGTGAGCTTGATCAAAACACTTGTTGAAGACAGTGAAACAGAGGCTAATGGGGAAGACAAAGACGAAGAAGTCTTTCACTTGATGATCAATGTAGATTGCAGGAATCGTCTCAAGTACACAGAACCGATACCACCAACATACTTTGGCAACTGTATGGCTCCTGGTATCGTATCTGTCAAGAAACGAGATTTGCTAGGACAAAAAGGCGTTTTGGCAGCTTCAGAAGCAATCACAGCGAGAATCAAATATATGTTACCAAGCGATCTATTGAAAACAGCACCAAGTTGGGGACAAGGAGTACGTAAATGGGTCATGTCCCGTTTTCCAACCTCTATTGCTGGGGCTCCGAAATTGGGACTGTACGATATGGATTTTTGGTTAGGAAAGCCTTGCAAAATGGAGCTTGTGCACATAAAAGCAGGTGGTTCTATTGCATTTTCAGAGTCCAAAGACGGCAGTAACGGAGTTGACATAGGAATAGCACTGGAGAAGAAGAACATGGATGAATTTGCTTTGATTCTACAGCAGGGGATCAATAAATTCGGGATGTAGCACTTGATTTCTCAAACAAGAACTTGATGCAGCAGAGATATTCGTTCCTTATTCTTCATTCCCACGCATAATATCATAACCCCTTTTCATCCAAGAAGCAAATTGATTCAACTTTTACTAAGGCAAAACCATATAATTCGTAAAATGGTATCACCGTATCAGGTACATTCAGCCAACCACGGTCCTTAATAAAATTTCAGACACTGTTGCATTTAAGATTTTTCTCCAATCTTTCACAAAGGAGATTACTCTTACCCTTGAATAATATCCATGTTTTATTGCGAATTTATCTCCGAACTCTTTAAAAGGGGCAACATGTAAACAACAAACCCAAGACTACATTATTCTCTTCTCGTTCTACTATTCCACCAAGAACATTAATAAAGTATCCTTCAGTGTTGAATTACAAAACCACAATTCATAAGCTTCAAAACAACCAACATCCTTCATAAGGTTTGATACCACGTTGTATTGAAAATTTATCTCCGATCTCTTAGATAAAGGGCAACAATCAATCAACAAAACAAAGACTAATGTGAAATTCGATGAGAATAATGTAGTGATCTTGTTTAACTCCAGTCTCATGGTAAAAAGTGAGATGAAGCTGATGAGAACACTCTAAATTTCCGAGTTTTTTCAGACTACAAGCACAACTGGAAAAGCGCAAGTGTATAGTTTAAACTCAGAAGAAAGATAAATAAAATTTGGTAAACCAAAAGATCAAAGGATGGTTATGATTGGAAAGTCTCAGTAAAATCCATTGGGATCAAAGAAATTGCAGCTTCTGCCAAGGGGTTCTCCCTGTAAACAGGGTCTCGGCTCCACTGCACCTCGTACAATTGGATTAGATCCTCATCGACATTCCAAATCCGAACAAAAACAATCTTTTAAAGACAAAAAGGAACAATGTAATAAGGCTCAGATATGAATACAGCTTTTTCTATCAAGAATTATCTGAAGCAGAACTGGCGTATCAAGCTGTTAGAATTCATCATCACCGCCAAAACAAAACCAAAACCAAAAAGAAAAAAGAAAAAAAGAAATTGGCTCATATTAAGAAATTCAACCATGTTTTACCGTATATGCTTCATTGACCTAATGGATCTCAGAAGCGCGGGTAAGTTTATAATCATAGCCCATCAACAAAACACATAACTCGATAGAAATCTCAAATAGATTTAGCCGTTTCATTGACACAGAAAGGCCTAAGGAACAAGGCGAGCCTGCAACACAAACGGCAAAAGAATCTAGCAGGAGCTTTGGGGCTTAGTTCCTCATGAACTGTAATCAGATTAGCCCGGGAGGCCCCTGCGAACCAGATAATTATTAAAACCTAAGACGATTGAACAACACAAATCTTAAGATGGAAAATTGTAAGAAACGGAGAAGAGAAGAAGGTGATGCTTTGAAGAAGTTCACGCGGCTGTTATATAGCTAACTGTCGATGGTCAAAAGCCCTAGCACTAATCTCTATTCTCTATACCAAAAGTCGAGATAGCCCCCCGTTAATTGATTGCGGTTAAATTGTAACCGGCCCAACGTTTATATTCAGTTGGTTTAGGCCGTTCCGGCTCATGTTCACTTGGTTTTTTTTTTGGGTTGCTAAAGATCATGTTCACTTGCTTAAGAGATCACACAAAATACAAACTTCTTTGGAGGATATTATTTCCTTAGAATTAAAGAATATCAGTGAATTATACAATCTTGAATTGAGTTTGAGATGTGTATAATGTATATGACCTTACAACAATTTCATGAACAATGGCAATATGTATGTCAATCTTTGAACAGACACCAACTACTACCAGGTGAAACCTTCACTCCTCTCTCCTTCATCTCCATTCTAAGTCTCTCCGCCTCTTCTTGTCTTCCAACGCTCATATATATCTTCCCCAACAACACATAATTCGCCGGATTCTCTGGCTCTATCTTCCACAGCTCCTTCGCAGCAATCTCGGCGAGCTCAACCTCGCCGTAGTTCCTACAAGCTCCAAGCAAAGCCCCCCATGTCTTAGCCGTTGGCTTCTCAGGCATAGCTTGAATCACTTTGTAAGCCTCTTCAAACCTCCCTACTCTGCTTAAGACATCCACCAAACACGAGTAATGGTCCTTGCTTGCACGCAAACCGTAGCCATCCTGCATTCTCTTGAAGTGAAAAAGAGCCTCATCGGCTAATCCAGCGTGACTACAAGCCTTAAGCACGTTCAGAAACGCTATGTCATCGGGCAGCACTTTAGCAGATTCCATTGCTTGGAATGTTTTGAGAGCCGATTCCGCGTCACCGTGAAGTGCATAAGCAGATATCAAGCTACTCCAGGCAACCACATCCCTATCAACCATGCTCTCAAACACCAATTGCACATACACAATGCATCCACACCTCCCATACGCCTCTACTAAGCCGCTTTTCAACTGCGGGTGAGGCTCAATCAGATTCCTAAAAGCATATGAATGAATCTCTTTTATTAATCGAAAAGCCCCAATGACTGAACAAGCGGATACTAGCGCAAGAAGGGTAATCAAATTAGGCCTGAATCTAAACTCTATCATCTTCCTATAGAACTCGATTGCCTTGTAAAACCCATCTTCTGTACCCACTAGACCCTTTATGATAGCATTGAAAGAAGACTCATTTGGCATGACATCCATTGCTTCATACAATTCCACAGCTTCCCGGATCTTCCCACAATGTGTGTAATGTGAAATCATCGCGTTCCATACAACCGCATTCCTCTGAGAAATTTCGTCGAACAGTTTACGAGCGTGAGAAACAGAGAAGCATTTACCATACATATCGAGTAGGGCGCATCCCACAAATGGGTTGGACAGAAAGTTCGATTTGAAGGTGTGGGCATGGACTGATCCGCCGAGAAGAGGACGGAAGGCTGCAGCGCACGACTTGAGGGCGAGTGAGAAGACGTGTGCGTCGAGAGGTAAGGGGAAAGAAGAGTGCATTTGGCGAAAGAGATTGAGAGCTTTTTCATGGTTCCCTTGGTTCGCGTAAGAGCTTAATTGTTTAGTGAGGGAGATCAATTTAGTGCAGTTGGACGCGTACGAGGAGGTCATGGAGATGGAGCTTTCGGTGTTGGCGTTAAGAAACGACGCTATTAACAACGTAAGCTGGCCTCGTTAAACAAGAAAAATAATTACAATATTGTTTAGCGTTAATTAGATTCTCTGTATCGGATCGATCAACAATGTCGTTGTAGTATAGTGGTGAGTATTCCCGCCTGTCACGCGGGTGACCCGGGTTCGATCCCCGGCAACGGCGAAATTTTTTTTTTGTTGCTGTAAAAGCTAATTGGGCTTATTCTTGGCCCCTAACATCAATGACACTTTACTATTCGGCCCATAAAAGCCTAACATTCTCATAATTGTTTTTTTTTTTGTGCAGGTCTACTTCCTTCCTTGATTCTCCGAAATTTCTGTAACGAAAATTAATAATCGAACCAAAAAAAAACAATATACAACATGACATTTTGCAATTTGCATCATCATTAGAGAGATAACCTCAAAGATTCATGAACACTGTTTTATCCTAAATTCCTCTGAAGACAACGTTTGGACAAGCTCATGCACCCTGTCAGCACCAGGTCCTGGTTTCAACACCGAGTCATTGCCTTGCACAGAGCAGGGATCATCGCCATTACCCGAGCTCCCGATGCACCATCCTCCTGGTGCAAACCGGTGTGTCCGTCCCAATAGCTCTTTATCAATCTTGTCCAACACAGGATCGTTCTTGTGGAACTTGCGAGCAAATGGGGCGTTGCTCTTGACCATATTGTCAAAATCCTTCAACGAGAGAGAAATGGGGTGTTGCTTTGGAGGATTGTCCCAAGCAATGTAGTGCAGATCATGCCCGATGGCGGTGTTGACAAACTCTTTGCTGTTGCAGATTACTGTGTGGAAGTATCCTTCAGGAGATGATACGAAATTGGTGTAGTACATTAGAATTGTTCTTGGGAAATTATCCCATCCCCAAATGCAGTACTCGAGGAAAGGCCGAGTCAACATTATCCAAGCTGAGCCTGCGAGATCAAGACAAAGATCATCTTCAGCATGTTCGTAGTGATTTCAGTTCAACGAAGCTGTGAGATTACAGAAGCTAACCGGTGAATAGCTTGAAAGAACTTGGAAGTGATCGTCGTTGAGTAGACCAAGCAATGTCGGATTTCTTAGATAGGTATAGGCCAGGATCAACAATGATCGATTTAGCCCTCTGATTCCTGCGAAAGAGAGGAGTCCTATTGAGTACCACATGCTTTGGGACAATAATAAATGTTTGTTTCTATGCTTCTTCTACTTACAGCTTCCACCCAGTGAGCTGCATATGCTCGATGAAATTGACATTCCGCGACAGGTTTGAGAAGACATACAGCAAATCTACAGATTCGGAAAGAAAAGCCACAAACTTTTATATGTTACAACTAAAGATGAAGCTCAAAAGGATCACAAGGAAACAGATCAGAGTATCTTTATGCAAAGGGGAATCATTTCACTAACCATCTTGTGTCACGAGAGGATAGTCAGAGGCACTAAGATTGAGAAACCAATCCCAATGTAAGCTCTCCCTTAGCAAAATGGCGACGGCTTGAAGAGTACAAGCAATCATTGTAGGGCCTTTATAAGTAACAAGATTAGACTGAGCCATCACCCGAACATTCTCCATTTGACGGAAAGTGGGATCACTCTTCACAGACATTGCCAGTTCCAGACGTTCTCGAGGTGGAGCCTCGAGATCCAAATGCAGAACATACTGGTTCCTAGGGTGGTACACAGCTTGCAAAGTCCTCATCATCCTCTGATTATCGCCTTTTGTTCCCGATATCAGATAAGCTAACCTAGGAGGCTCTGGGGTAACATCATCCTTGGAATTCAAAGGTTGTTTGAAATCTGATTCTACAAAGTAGTCATTAGACTCTGAAACAACATCTAACGGCAATGGATCTTCTTCCGCATAAAAGCCGCCGAATTGGCCGGAAATGGACAACATAAGGAGAGTAATCGACATGATCAAGCTTGCTAGAAAAGGGAACATCCATTTTCTGTCGTTGAAAGCTCTAAACCCAGAATGTGAACTAACATGTCTCTTCACCCTAGCAAACGGGTCTCTGATTGTAACCAGCTTCCTATACAATCTTCTCATTCGCCCAACAACTTATCCTATCCGATGAAGAAACCCGATTCACATATGTTTCGATCGGCTATCGAAGTTGTCTGTAGAATACCAGATTAGCATCAAAGCCCGAATCTTTTCTAGTAAGCACAGGAATCTGATTACAGATTCAAATCAATACAAGGGTTGATTCGATTACCAAAACTCCAGAAACCACTACAACAGAGACCCAGAAGAGAGATTCGCAATAAAGTTTCAGAATTGGGCAAGTTTGGCAAAACTGATATCAAAGAGAGGATTCTGAAAAAGGTAATATGAACATCCACTATCGAAATCAGCAACCGAAAGAAGTGGCTTTTTTTTTGCATGCAGCCAATGGAAAGAGAGAATTTTTTTTTTCTTAGTCCAAAGCTGAGTCAGATCTAATCCAAAATCGATTTCAAAATCAGACAGCAGAAGAAGGCGATACTTCAACTTTAAGTCTTGAGTTACCTTAAAGAAACAAGACACGTCCGCTGCAAAAGACAGACGCTAAAGAAGAAAATTAGGGCAGCAGAAAGAGACAGGATCAGAATTTAAACTTCTGACTGCAATATAATCAGAAGTGGACAAGAGAAGAAGAAAAAAAAATTCAATCCTTTGAAGAAGAAGAAGAAAGTTGTGGAGAAATGAAATTGTCTTCAGAATAAGCTGTCTGAAAGAGAATGTGAAATCGACGCGGCGAAAGAGAGACAGAGAGATACAGAGAGACATGGCAAATAATTTTAAAATCAAACATTTCGTAGCGTTAGCTTTAATTATTGGCAAAATCTAAATCAGTAGAGAATTTAATGATCATGGACAACCTACAACTTACAAGAGATGAACACACGTGGCATCATTATTAACGGATAAATAATGCCATTACCGAAATTAACGGCGAGAAACAAAAAAGAAACTGTTCTTTTGCTGCTTCTTTCAGACTCTTGGAAAAAGCTGACTAGTGTTCAGTTTGACGACCTTGGTACAAGAAGAAGAAAGTTCAATGTCTTTGTTTGATTTACTGTTGGCAATTAGAGAATGTGTGGAAAAAAATATCATAGCTGAGTTGTTTGATTTACCAAAAAAAAATTGGCATACAAAACTAAATAAAACTTGCTTTTGACACATAACACACATCAAAAAATGCTTAACAAAAACAGTTTCATCCAGACTGTTGCCGACCACGACCTCGCCCACGTCCAAACCGACCACGGCCCCTACCCCTACCACGACCACGGTGACCCCTTCCCCGTTCAGAAAACTGCCCGGTGCTAAAACCTTGAGACTGTGGTTGCGCTGGGGACTGCGGGTTAGTTGGTGACTGCGGGACTTGAGACTGTAGACGAGTTTCAGATTGTTGTTGCATTTGGAATTGCGGGTTCATTGGAGACTGTGGCGGGTTGTTCAGCATTTGGTACTGCGGTTGCATTTGGAACTGCGGTTGCATTTGGAACTGTGGGTTCATTGGAGACTGTGGTCGGTGCATTTGGGACTGCGGCTGATGCATTTGAAAACCTTGGGAAGCAAACAGATTAAGATTCAGCTCATTCTGTAATTGCGGCCGCTGAATACCGCGACCCATCCCAAACGGTTGTTGGTTGAAACAGTTCTGACCAACTAATGCAGGCCATGGCGCTGAGGCCTGTCCTGGGAAGAAGTTTAAGCCCCCCGGTCCACCTGGCATCGACATCTGGCCTCCATTGAACTGTGGTTGGAACATCATTTGATTTTGATTTTGATTTTGCATTGCCATCAAAGGCATCTGCATTGGAGCTAGATTGGGCATTCCCATCTGATTAGGTATAGGAGGAAACTGATACGGGTTCTGCTGATTACTCTGGGGTCTCCACGACCCACCATTTGGAGGAAAACCGTCCATTTGAGGACGCGGCTGATGATTCGAAACCGGACCACCCATTTGAGTATCAGAACGGTTTGAGGATAGATAACTAGATCCATGGTTCTCTGTCCATTCCCCTGAGTAACTGCTTGTAGGCCTTCCAAGATCTCGGTTTTTCTTCTTCTTGTTTCTTGTGTTACCGGTTTTTTGGTCATTCATCATCCCTCTCTTTTCCATCTTCTGCATTCTTCTGTTTTCGGCTTCCTTTTCATCATCCGATAACTCAAGCTCTTCTGATATCTCCTCGTCGTTATCTCCAGATGCATCGTAACCTTTCTTCTGCAGTTCCTTGATATTGAGAATATGTTGAGCGAAATCCGCGACGAATGAGACAGGTGTGCCTTGACTAATTCCCTCTGGCACTTCGCTTTCTGAATTGAACCTCACAATATAGTAAGGGCACTTTACAGGTCCAAAGATCTCATCCACAAGTCCCAATGGCGATCTTCTTTCAGTTAACCATAGGATAGAACCTTCAGTCAAAGGACTATGCTTTTCCCTTCCCTCAACTATCACTTGTGTGCTCATCACCTGTTAAATCACAAATCACACACGGGTTTACTTTTAGCAGCGGATTGCCAAGACATCAAACAGCGAAGCAATAGCATACAAGTAGAGGTCATTTTTATGATACCGAAAGAACAACTCCAACAGGAAGCGTGGCATGATGCGGTTCCAGACTGACATCCACAGCTGGAACTGGAGGAAGCTCCTGCAAAAGTCAAAAACGGGAAAAAACTTTCACAATTTACTCAACACAATGAAGCCTTCTACGCGTAAAGAGTATTGGTATAGTGGATCGTACTTCTTTCAAATAAACAAAAGATTGCGCATTGGAGTTAGCAACATTTATCTAAAGCTTAGAGACCAAAAAAAAAGAGCAACCACTAATAACTATGCAATGTGAAAAGCTGAAGCATACGTACCTTGAGCTCATTCTTTGACCTTATAGGCTCTTTTGTTTGCAAACCGAGGTCCTCATCCTCATCATTGCTCCAAGCAATCATCTCATTCACTTCATCGTCGTCATCATCATCATCATNCGCAAACCGTAGCCATCCTGCATTCTCTTGAAGTGAAAAAGAGCCTCATCGGCTAATCCAGCGTGACTACAAGCCTTAAGCACGTTCAGAAACGCTATGTCATCGGGCAGCACTTTAGCAGATTCCATTGCTTGGAATGTTTTGAGAGCCGATTCCGCGTCACCGTGAAGTGCATAAGCAGATATCAAGCTACTCCAGGCAACCACATCCCTATCAACCATGCTCTCAAACACCAATTGCACATACACAATGCATCCACACCTCCCATACGCCTCTACTAAGCCGCTTCTCAACTGCGGGTGAGGCTCAATCAGATTCCTAAAAGCATATGAATGAATCTCTTTTATTAATCGAAAAGCCCCAATGACTGAACAAGCGGATACTAGCGCAAGAAGGGTAATCAAATTAGGCCTGAATCTAAACTCTATCATCTTCCTATAGAACTCGATTGCCTTGTAAAACCCATCTTCTGTACCCACTAGACCCTTTATGATAGCATTGAAAGAAGACTCATTTGGCATGACATCCATTGCTTCATACAATTCCACAGCTTCCCGGATCTTCCCACAATGTGTGTAATGTGAAATCATCGCGTTCCATACAACCGCATTCCTCTGAGAAATTTCGTCGAACAGTTTACGAGCGTGAGAAACAGAGAAGCATTTACCATACATATCGAGTAGGGCGCATCCCACAAATGGGTTGGACAGAAAGTTCGATTTGAAGGTGTGGGCATGGACTGATCCGCCGAGAAGAGGACGGAAGGCTGCAGCGCACGACTTGAGGGCGAGTGAGAAGACGTGTGCGTCGAGAGGTAAGGGGAAAGAAGAGTGCATTTGGCGAAAGAGATTGAGAGCTTTTTCATGGTTCCCTTGGTTCGCGTAAGAGCTTAATTGTTTAGTGAGGGAGATCAATTTAGTGCAGTTGGACGCGTACGAGGAGGTCATGGAGATGGAGCTTTCGGTGTTGGCGTTAAGAAACGACGCTATTAACAACGTAAGCTGGCCTCGTTAAACAAGAAAAATAATTACAATATTGTTTAGCGTTAATTAGATTCTCTGTATCGGATCGATCAACAATGTCGTTGTAGTATAGTGGTGAGTATTCCCGCCTGTCACGCGGGTGACCCGGGTTCGATCCCCGGCAACGGCGAAATTTTTTTTTTGTTGCTGTAAAAGCTAATTGGGCTTATTCTTGGCCCCTAACATCAATGACACTTTACTATTCGGCCCATAAAAGCCTAACATTCTCATAATTGTTTTTTTTTTTGTGCAGGTCTACTTCCTTCCTTGATTCTCCGAAATTTCTGTAACGAAAATTAATAATCGAACCAAAAAAAAACAATATACAACATGACATTTTGCAATTTGCATCATCATTAGAGAGATAACCTCAAAGATTCATGAACACTGTTTTATCCTAAATTCCTCTGAAGACAACGTTTGGACAAGCTCATGCACCCTGTCAGCACCAGGTCCTGGTTTCAACACCGAGTCATTGCCTTGCACAGAGCAGGGATCATCGCCATTACCCGAGCTCCCGATGCACCATCCTCCTGGTGCAAACCGGTGTGTCCGTCCCAATAGCTCTTTATCAATCTTGTCCAATACAGGATCGTTCTTGTGGAACTTGCGTGCAAATGGGGCGTTGCTCTTGACCATATTGTCAAAATCTTTCTACGAGAGAGATATTGGGTGTTGCTTTGGAGGATTGTCCCAAGCAATGTAGTGCAGATCTTGCCCGATGGCGGTGTTGACAAACTCTTTGCTGTTGCAGATTACTGTGTGGAAGTATCCTTCAGGAGATGATACGAAATTGGTGTAGTACATTAGAATTGTTCTTGGGAAATTATCCCATCCCCAAATGCAGTACTCGAGGAAAGGCCGAGTCAACATTATCCAAGCTGAGCCTGCGAGATCAAGACAAAGATCATCTTCAGCATGTTCGTAGTGATTTCAGTTCAACGAAGCTGTGAGATTACAGAAGCTAACCGGTGAATAGCTTGAAAGAACTTGGAAGTGATCGTCGTTGAGTAGACCAAGCAATGTCGGATTTCTTAGATAGGTATAGGCCAGGATCAACAATGATCGATTTAGCCCTCTGATTCCTGCGAAAGAGAGGAGTCCTATTGAGTACCACATGCTTTGGGACAATAATAAATGTTTGTTTCTATGCTTCTTCTACTTACAGCTTCCACCCAGTGAGCTGCATATGCTCGATGAAATTGACATTCCGCGACAGGTTTGAGAAGACATACAGCAAATCTACAGATTCGGAAAGAAAAGCCACAAACTTTTATATGTTACAACTAAAGATGAAGCTCAAAAGGATCACAAGGAAACAGATCAGAGTATCTTTATGCAAAGGGGAATCATTTCACTAACCATCTTGTGTCACGAGAGGATAGTCAGAGGCACTAAGATTGAGAAACCAATCCCAATGTAAGCTCTCCCTTAGCAAAATGGCGACGGCTTGAAGCGTACAAGCAATCATTGTAGGGCCTTTATAAGTAACAAGATTAGACTGAGCCATCACCCGAACATTCTCCATTTGACGGAAAGTGGGATCACTCTTCACAGACATTGCCAGTTCCAGACGTTCTCGAGGTGGAGCCTCGAGATCCAAATGCAGAACATACTGGTTCCTAGGGTGGTACACAGCTTGCAAAGTCCTCATCATCCTCTGATTATCGCCTTTTGTTCCCGATATCAGATAAGCTAACCTAGGAGGCTCTGGGGTAACATCATCCTTGGAATTCAAAGGTTGTTTGAAATCTGATTCTACAAAGTAGTCATTAGACTCTGAAACAACATCTAACGGCAATGGATCTTCTTCCGCATAAAAGCCGCCGAATTGGCCGGAAATGGACAACATAAGGAGAGTAATCGACATGATCAAGCTTGCTAGAAAAGGGAACATCCATTTTCTGTCGTTGAAAGCTCTAAACCCAGAATGTGAACTAACATGTCTCTTCACCCTAGCAAACGGGTCTCTGATTGTAACCAGCTTCCTATACAATCTTCTCATTCGCCCAACAACTTATCCTATCCGATGAAGAAACCCGATTCACATATGTTTCGATCGGCTATCGAAGTTGTCTGTAGAATACCAGATTAGCATCAAAGCCCGAATCTTTTCTAGTAAGCACAGGAATCTGATTACAGATTCAAATCAATACAAGGGTTGATTCGATTACCAAAACTCCAGAAACCACTACAACAGAGACCCAGAAGAGAGATTCGCAATAAAGTTTCAGAATTGGGCAAGTTTGGCAAAACTGATATCAAAGAGAGGATTCTGAAAAAGGTAATATGAACATCCACTATCGAAATCAGCAACCGAAAGAAGTGGCTTTTTTTTTGCATGCAGCCAATGGAAAGAGAGAATTTTTTTTTTCTTAGTCCAAAGCTGAGTCAGATCTAATCCAAAATCGATTTCAAAATCAGACAGCAGAAGAAGGCGATACTTCAACTTTAAGTCTTGAGTTACCTTAAAGAAACAAGACACGTCCGCTGCAAAAGACAGACGCTAAAGAAGAAAATTAGGGCAGCAGAAAGAGACAGGATCAGAATTTAAACTTCTGACTGCAATATAATCAGAAGTGGACAAGAGAAGAAGAAAAAAAAATTCAATCCTTTGAAGAAGAAGAAGAAAGTTGTGGAGAAATGAAATTGTCTTCAGAATAAGCTGTCTGAAAGAGAATGTGAAATCGACGCGGCGAAAGAGAGACAGAGAGATACAGAGAGACATGGCAAATAATTTTAAAATCAAACATTTCGTAGCGTTAGCTTTAATTATTGGCAAAATCTAAATCAGTAGAGAATTTAATGATCATGGACAACCTACAACTTACAAGAGATGAACACACGTGGCATCATTATTAACGGATAAATAATGCCATTACCGAAATTAACGGCGAGAAACAAAAAAGAAACTGTTCTTTTGCTGCTTCTTTCAGACTCTTGGAAAAAGCTGACTAGTGTTCAGTTTGACGACCTTGGTACAAGAAGAAGAAAGTTCAATGTCTTTGTTTGATTTACTGTTGGCAATTAGAGAATGTGTGGAAAAAAATATCATAGCTGAGTTGTTTGATTTACCAAAAAAAAATTGGCATACAAAACTAAATAAAATTTGCTTTTGACACATAACACACATCAAAAAATGCTTAACAAAAACAGTTTCATCCAGACTGTTGCCGACCACGACCTCGCCCACGTCCAAACCGACCACGTCCCCTACCCCTACCACGACCACGGTGACCCCTTCCCCGTTCAGAAAACTGCCCGGTGCTAAAACCTTGAGACTGTGGTTGCGCTGGGGGCTGCGGGTTAGTTGGTGACTGCGGGTCTTGAGACTGTGGACGAGTTTCAGATTGTGGTTGCATTTGGAATTGCGGGTTCATTGGAGACTGTGGCGGGTTGTTCAGCATTTGGTACTGCGGTTGCATTTGGAACTGCGGTTGCATTTGGAACTGTGGGTTCATTGGAGACTGTGGTCGGTGCATTTGGGACTGCGGCTGATGCATTTGAAAACCTTGGGAAGCAAACAGATTAAGATTCAGCTCATTCTGTAATTGCGGCCGCTGAATACCGCGACCCATCCCAAACGGTTGTTGGTTGAAACAGTTCTGACCAACTAATGCAGGCCATGGCGCTGAGGCCTGTCCTGGGAAGAAGTTTAAGCCCCCCGGTCCACCTGGCATCGACATCTGGCCTCCATT
This sequence comes from Alliaria petiolata, assembly GCA_020283515.1. Classification (NCBI taxonomy): domain Eukaryota; kingdom Viridiplantae; phylum Streptophyta; class Magnoliopsida; order Brassicales; family Brassicaceae; genus Alliaria; species Alliaria petiolata. The sequence goes on from JAHZTW010000003.1 coordinate 42,670,111, forward strand.
GAACTGTGGTTGGAACATCATTTGATTTTGATTTTGATTTTGCATTGCCATCAAAGGCATCTGCATTGGAGCTAGATTGGGCATTCCCATCTGATTAGGTATAGGAGGAAACTGATACGGGTTCTGCTGATTACTCTGGGGTCTCCACGACCCACCATTTGGAGGAAAACCGTCCATTTGAGGACGCGGCTGATGATTCGAAACCGGACCACCCATTTGAGTATCAGAACGGTTTGAGGATAGATAACTAGATCCATGGTTCTCTGTCCATTCCCCTGAGTAACTGCTTGTAGGCCTTCCAAGATCTCGGTTTTTCTTCTTCTTGTTTCTTGTGTTACCGGTTTTTTGGTCATTCATCATCCCTCTCTTTTCCATCTTCTGCATTCTTCTGTTTTCGGCTTCCTTTTCATCATCCGATAACTCAAGCTCTTCTGATATCTCCTCGTCGTTATCTCCAGATGCATCGTAACCTTTCTTCTGCAGTTCCTTGATATTGAGAATATGTTGAGCGAAATCCGCGACGAATGAGACAGGTGTGCCTTGACTAATTCCCTCTGGCACTTCGCTTTCTGAATTGAACCTCACAATATAGTAAGGGCACTTTACAGGTCCAAAGATCTCATCCACAAGTCCCAATGGCGATCTTCTTTCAGTTAACCATAGGATAGAACCTTCAGTCAAAGGACTATGCTTTTCCCTTCCCTCAACTATCACTTGTGTGCTCATCACCTGTTAAATCACAAATCACACACGGGTTTACTTTTAGCAGCGGATTGCCAAGACATCAAACAGCGAAGCAATAGCATACAAGTAGAGGTCATTTTTATGATACCGAAAGAACAACTCCAACAGGAAGCGTGGCATGATGCGGTTCCAGACTGACATCCACAGCTGGAACTGGAGGAAGCTCCTGCAAAAGTCAAAAACGGGAAAAAACTTTCACAATTTACTCAACACAATGAAGCCTTCTACGCGTAAAGAGTATTGGTATAGTGGATCGTACTTCTTTCAAATAAACAAAAGATTGCGCATTGGAGTTAGCAACATTTATCTAAAGCTTAGAGACCAAAAAAAAAGAGCAACCACTAATAACTATGCAATGTGAAAAGCTGAAGCATACGTACCTTGAGCTCATTCTTTGACCTTATAGGCTCTTTTGTTTGCAAACCGAGGTCCTCATCCTCATCATTGCTCCAAGCAATCATCTCATTCACTTCATCGTCGTCGTCATCATCATCATCATCATCATCATCATCATCATTGTCTTCAACCTCATGTTCCTCAACAACACTCTCTATCTCGCCCTCCCTTGCCCCATTATCCTCTTTCTCCACGACCATCTGATCTTCAGACTTCTTTTCCTTCTTAGTTTCCTCCTCTTCACTCTCCTCCTCATCACTCTCTTCTTCTTCACTGCTACTACTATCACTAGCGCTCGAAGAAGAGCTCGAGGTTTCGCTCTCAGACTCAGCACAATTAGTTTTCCCCTTAGCCACATCACTCTTCTCATCATCATCCATGGCCAAACTAACCTTCTCCAACCCTACTTCAATAGAAGAAGCCAAACCCTCATCTGTTTTCTTCAACTCTGATTCATCCAAATTCATTGTGTGACAAGCATCAGGCACAATCTCACCTTCCGTTGGCCTTGAGTTGTCAGATACAACAGGTTCTGACTCTTTCACTGCTGGTTCAGCCACACTGTTAAAATTTGCAGACATGTCATCACAAAGCTCGGGCTTTACCTCAACCATCGAATCAGACTTCATCGCATCACAAAGCTCAGGCTTTATTTCAATCATCGAGTCAGACCTAATCGAGCTCATTCCAATTTCTTCAGAAATTTCACCACAAAGCTCGGAATTTACCTCAATCGACTCAGACATAACTGTGGTCTGATTCTCCGGACGCGATTCCTCGCTAACAGTAACACCTTCTTGACCAATCTCCATCCCGTCCTCAAAAAAATTAAAGTCCGTGTCGTCTATGCTAAATTCCTCAATATTCCGATTATTCCCCAACCAGTTGGGGGAATCGAAATCAAGAAAGGAATCGATGGAAGGGAAATCAAGAGTGTCCTTGAAAGCTTTTACCTTGGGGTCTTGATCGATTACTTCGACCGGTAGCTCTTCTTCAACGGTTTTAGGTAGTTTAGCGGGAAATCCAACCATGGCAAGAAGGGCAAGAAGAGAGAGCGTGAAGAATAACCGGCGAACGAAAGTGAAAGAACATGACTTGGAGAGTAAAAGCGGCGGCTAAGTTATAAAGGCAGAGACTTTGGGCAAAGACGCGAGGGTTTATCGCAGGTACGTTAGGGTTTTAAGAACAGAGTAGTGAAGTCATCGCTTGTCTTGGTGTGCCACTATCAATTAGGGTTTTAGCTTTCCTCTCTCCTAGTCTCCCTCCATATCTTTTTCTATTATTTTACTTTGGTATATATATATTTTTTTTTTGTTGTCAAAGACATTTGTTTTTACTTTTCGTAAACATGTTAGATAACAAAAAACGAAAAAAAAATAACAAAACTTTTTTTTGGGTCGAAAAAATAATAAAACTTAAACTATACAAAACTACAACTAAAGATAACAATTCAAAATGAAATTAGAAAACGAATTCTGATATTATTTGTACTTGTTTTGGATATTATTTGCACGAATTCTGATGTTATTTGTTTTTTCCCTTTGGTAAACATGTTAAGATTTGTTACTGATTTTCGACTTTTGACAAATAATACAGTGATAGCAAAAAACGAAAAAAAAAAATAACAAAAACTTTTTTTTTGGATCGAAAAAAATAACAAACTAAACTATACAAAACTACGACTAAAAAATGAAATTATAAAACGAATTCTGATGTTATTTGTATTTGGTTTGGATATTATTTGCACGAATTCTCGTGTGTTATTTGTTTTTCCCTTTGATAAACACGTTAAAATTTATTTTCGATTTTTGATTTTTGACAAATGATACAGTTCAAAGATAATAAGAAACGGAAAATAAATGACAAAACTTTTTTTTTTGGGTCGAAAAAAATAACAAAATTACGATTAAAAACAACAACCGAAAAATAAAATTTGAAAACAAATTCTGATATTATTTGTACTTGGTTTGGATATTATTTGTAGATTTCAACGAGACAGATAACAAATTTTGAAGTAAGAGTTCGCTTGATCCAGAAAAACACATCAATCCAACAATCTTTGTAAACAAAGTTGCAAAGATAAAGTAAAAAAAAAGCCCTCGATACTTAGAGCATCTCCATCGGGGTATGTTAAGGATTTTTAAGAAGGCTTTTTAAGTTAAAAAAAATAAAACAAATCATTAAAATAGAAATAGTGTAAGAAACGTATCTTAGTGAAGGATTTCAGAAATATTAAAAAACCCTATTGTGTCCATTTGTGATTGGTCAATTACTGTTTAGATTAAAGAAACCGACGATGCATATGGAAGTGAAAATCAGGGCAACGACGAAGCGGTCGAGAGAGTTAATTCGGCGGCGCGTGTGGGAGTTGGGAAAATGGGTGCGGAGGAAGCAAGCGAAGGAGAAGAGACAGTGGAGGAGATACGACGGATGAGTGGTTACAGCGGAGATGTGATAGCCGTCGGTGGGTTTCCGGCTCCGGAGTCGGAGTGTGGTTCTGGATCGGAATCTGATTCGGATTTGGCCGACTTCTTTTGCTCACAACGCCTTAGTTTCTCAGTCTTCTCTTGAGCTCCGTCTTGACGCTTGTGGGAACTCACTCACTATTCTCCAGTCTCCTTGTTCACTGGTAACTCTTCAGCTTCTCTGTTTCTATCAAATTTTTGGGATTTTTAGTTTTTTTTTTTATCAAGATCAATTTTGCGGTTTTCCGAATCTATATTGAGCACTTTCAATGTATTGAAAGAGGGGAGTTGTAGAAGATAATGTGTTTTTTTAATTGTCTCTTGTGGATACCATCAAACTTTTATGCGCGGATGTATGTTAGAAGATGATTCGTGAAACATTTTGCTTGCTTTAGTGACTTTCGTGAAACATTTTGCATGCTTAAGTGTTTAAACAATCTGACGGGTGTTTCGTTGTGTATGTGAAGAGCACGCCTGGAATAACCGGGTCAGTGATGTGGGACAGTGGAGTGGTGCTAGGAAAGTTCTTAGAACATTCTGTTGATTCTAAGGATCTTTCTCTTGATGGCAAGAAAATCGTTGAGTTGGGTTCTGCTTGTGCCTTGGTCGGGTGAGCAAAAAGTGCAAACCTTTCTCCTCCGTGAATTACCATTAATTCCGTGAGGACTGTGTGAAACATTTAGTCAGTTTCTTCTTTCAGTTGTATCGCATCACTTTTGGGAGGCAATGTTTTCCTCACTGATCTTCCAGATAGACTGAGGCTACTCAACAAGAACATCCAAACCAATTTGCACCGTGGGAACACGCGGGGATCTGCCATTGTGGAGGAACTTGTTTGGGGAGATGACCTAGATCCGGATTTGATTGAACCATTCCCTGATTACGGTACGGTATTCATCTCGTTTTCATCTCGTTTTCATCTCATCCACTTTACTGATAGCAGCTCTGTTTTGCAACGCAGGTATGTATTACTTTGAAATGCCTTCTCTTTTTGTTATTTTATTTGTGCTACTGAGGGAGTGATGTTCGTGTGTCTTCTTGAACTTGAACTTCAGTGAAATGCCGGTTTAAAGCTTTGATCTTTAAACTGTGTTTGCTTATCATGTTTAGCTTCTTGACTAACGTTCATCTCTTTAATCCTAATGTGTAAGGCAATTAATTCTAATCTTATGTTCTGATGCAATTACATTCAATCAAAATTGATATTCTTCTTTATCTTCTAGTTACAGCTACGACTTAGAATCCATGTAATATTGATCGATTTATCTGCCAGAGGCATATAAATCCAAAATTTGACTGCAGCTAACCCTTGAGTGCCTTTGATGTTGAATTATGTTATCCTTTGAGAATCTATAACAAGTTCCGATGAGCTTTTGATGCCTCAGTATTATTACTTTTGACATTCCTGGTTTTTGTTTTCATTTCAGGAACTTCATGCACTTGATTGTCTCGGGGGAAGACAGTGGGAGGGTGTTGAAATACAATCCAGAAACAAAGGAGACTACCACTCTTTTGAGAAATCTCCAGTTCCCTAATGGCTTATCCCTTGGCAAAGACGGCTCCTTTTTCATCTTTTGTGAAGGATCAATTGGAAGGTGAGTCCTGCATCATCTTAATCCCTCGGTGNAAGATCTCTACTGTTTCGGGACTGTTCTTAAGGCGTGTGCTGGTTTGGCGGCGGTAAGACTTGGGAAAGAGGTTCACGGCCAGTACGTTAGAAGAGGCTGTCGTGATAATGTGATTGTGGAATCAGCTTTAGTTGACGTGTATGGAAAATCCGGGTGCATAGATTCTGCTACTCGTGTGTACTCGAAGATGTCAATTAGAAATATGATAACATGGAACGCAATGCTATCTGCGCTGGCTCAGAATGGAAGAGGTGAAGAAGCTGTTAGTTTCTTCGATGATATGGTTAAAAAGGGGATAAAGCCTGACTACATCAGTTTTATCGCAGTGCTCACCGCGTGTAGTCATACGGGTTTAGTTGACGAGGGACGAAACCGCTTTGCATTGATGGCTGAGAGTTACGGCATTAAACCAGGTACTGAGCATTACAGTTGCATGATTGACCTTCTAGGCCGTGCAGGCTTGTTTGAGGAGGCAGAGAATCTGTTGGAGAGAGCAGAGTGTAGAGATGATGCGTCTCTGTGGGGAGTTCTGCTTGGACCTTGTGCTGCAAATGCAGATGCCTCCGTTATTGCAGAGCGGATTGCAAAGAAAATGATGGCGTTGGAACCAAAGTACCACATGAGTTATGTGCTTCTCAGTAACATGTACAAGGCGATAGGTCGCTATGGTGATGCCCTCAAGATTCGTAGGTTAATGGTGAGAAGAGGGGTAGCAAAGACTATTGGACAGAGCTGGACTGATGCTCATTAGAAAGCTATAAAGGTTTATTATATCTCTCTAGGGGTCTTGATTTAGCATTCATGAAGAAATGGTTTTTGACAACTTTGAACCACACAATTTTGCCTTGAGGTCTCCATGTACTCGATTTAGTCTTTACAAAGTAATTCAAACAACAAAATTAGCCAGCCTTAGACTTTGCAGAGAAAGGGATTTGTGTCAAATATTGTGTGGAGGATTCAAGATTTGAACTCAAGCTACCATTGATACATTTTCCAGTGGAGAGTGTTGTCTTCATAGTGCACGCATCAAGGTTGATTTTGTAGCTTCCCGCTTCATCTCTGCAGCTTTGCCACTCCCTCGGAAGTATGCATATACTTGCTGAAAATCAAGTAATGCACTTCATGGGTTAGAAAACAGACAGATTAATGTGATTTACAATGTTGATTTCTGGAGTAAAAGAAGTTCAGAAACCTGAATAACCCAGATATTGAGAAGTGTTTCGACGCAGAAGAACCCCGCACCAATGAAATACAGTATCTGTGACGGTGAAAAAAGAAGAAAATTTGGTAAGACTGTCACAAGCCGAAGTTAAGTACTTGTGTATGGGCAGTTAAGTACTAACCCCGACAGCAGCATTACTAGTTAGAAGCTCAAGTGCTGGCAAGAAACCTCTGTCCACAAAACCAGCAATACATGGGATCAGATGGAGTTCAACAAAGATTCAAAAGGTTTTAACATCTTCATCAAAAGACGAATCATTAAAGAAAGTAAAAGAAAAGGTTGATTCTGATGCTTTCATATAGAAGAAAACTCTTACGTGAGAGATTTTCCTTGAAAGATTACTGGTGGAGCAACTGCAGCAAAGCCGCAGAATGCAATGTGAAACTGGAAAGTGCAAGACCTGTCTCTTATACACATCTAGATGTGTATGGGAAGACAGTGGGAGGGTGTTGAAATACAATCCAGAAACAAAGGAGACTACCACTCTTTTGAGAAATCTCCAGTTCCCTAATGGCTTATCCCTTGGCAAAGACGGCTCCTTTTTCATCTTTTGTGAAGGATCAATTGGAAGGTGAGTCCTGCATCATCTTAATCCCTCGGTGACATCATCTCAGCCAACAAATATCATTTGATACTTGCACATCATTGTCTTTCTGCAGTCTTTGATGCAAACAATAAATAAATATTACTCTATATACAATTTTTTTTTATTTTAAGAAACCCCCCCTCTAATGGGTTTTACCAATGGAAGAGGCCAAAATGAAAATCAAACATAAGAGTTCTTAAAAGAAGAAGGAAGTAAAATTTATATTACAAAATGTTTAAGAAACCCATATGAGTATCTACCAATGGAGATCCGACGGAGCCTATAGTTTCTCCAAAGACAACCATCGAAGGAAGCTACAAAGAATAATCAAACTCGAGGGCTTTCTTGACATTTGTTACTTAGAACTTTGACCAAAAAAATCCTTAAAATATGTGATATAATTCAGTTAATTTTGATAGACATAAAATTTTACCGAAAATCGTAACTACAGTAATATGATATGCAAGTCATTTGGATTTATGCAATTCTGAATTTGTACTAAAAATCAGAAACAAAGTTTTATTATAGAAAATAACCGATTTGATTACTTTTCAGTTTTCCAATTAGTTTTTAAAAAGTACCCAACTTGTAAAAAGTGCACCGGTAATTGTGGCGCCTCCGATGAATCTCATCCTGAAGCGTCAACACTCCTCTCTATGTCTCACGCCGTCAATTCCGTCCTCTTCTCCGACGAAACAATCTCGGATCCTGGAGCTCTGTAAATCGGGCCGGCTCACGGACGCCATTCGGATCCTCAACTCAACAGACTCGAGTGAAATCTCTGCGAAGCCGAATCTCTACGCGCCTCTCCTGCAAACATGCACCAAAGCCTTCTCCTTTATCCACGGCCTTCAGTTTCACGCCCATGTCNAAAAAAAAATGTAAAAAAAAATCAAGAACTGAAATAACAAGAACCGAACTGGAACCGAACCGAGAACGAAATATTTAGACTAACCAAAAACGAAATAAAATTACAATTATAAATCAAATATATGAGTTATGATTAAATTGAAATAAATAAAATACCCAAAAATCTTTAGTTATATTTGTCAAAAAAAATTATTTTATTTGATAGAATCTAGCTAAATTATTAAGAATTCAAATGGTAACATAGAAATTTGGCTGAATAACTGAAAATATTTATAAACTATAAATAATTACCAAAACAATTATTATCGTCAAGAGTTTTAAAATATTCATTCCAATGTTTTTTTATCATGTTATAAATTTTAATTTAAAATTTATAAGTCTTCTATTCTTAAAATAACAACAAATTTTTTAATTTAAAATTAAAGATTATTTTAAATTTTTATTGTTTACGCTTTCATGACCTGTCTTAAATTATTAACTAATTTGAATGTCAGCTATCAGAATACATTTTTCTATTTTGTTTTCAAGATTTCGTTCTGATTTAATAATATTTATAAGTTATAAATAATTACCAAAAAAATTATTATCGTCAAGAGTTTTAAAATATTCATTCCAATGTTTTTTTATCATGTTATAAATTTTAATTTAAAATTTATAAAAGTTATAAGTCTTCTATTCTTAAAATAACAACAAATTTTTTTATTTAAAATTAAAGATTATTTTTAATTTTTATTGTTTGTGCTTTCATGGCCTGTCTTAAATTATTAACTAATTTGAATTTCAGCTATCGGAATACACTTTTCCATCTTGTTTTCAAGATTTCGTTTTTAGGAAAATATTTTCCATTAAAGGACTAAAAATATCTTACATATGAACTTTAAAAAATATTTATTCGGATCTAGATCCAATCTTAATGAGTCTGAAATTTTACTATCTGGATCCAAATTTGACTCTCCCAAAGATTCAAATTTTTGGAGCATATTTTTGATCGAATCTCGTTAATTTTATTATTTTATTAGCTTCTTGAATAATTTTGATGGATTCTAAAATAGTCATTTCTATTTTTATTATTTTATTAACATAATAACTGAAAAACAAATTGTGGAATAATTAAAAACTATCTGATTTAATAATGAAAATTAATATAATGAGTAATAAACTCAAAGTATAAGACGCAACACCGAACTACATATTAAAGTAATTTGTAGAAATATTTACACAAACTCAAAGTAACAAATATGAAATATATTCCTAATATAATTGATATTAAAAAAAAAACTTTACTGCTATAATCGATGATTACATAATGGGTGTAAATGATAATTATAGAATAAGGCGGAATGCGGAATCTGGCAAAAAAAAAACTTTATGTAATCATCGTTTTTTAATGCTGCCAAAATTTTATGGAAAAAATGGAGGTCGAAGTTTGATTATGAGTGTGATTGGTAACTGTGAAATCTGGCGGAATGCAGAATCTGGCAGAATAATTTTTTAATTTTTAACTGAATTTAGCGGAATAACTAATAACGTAAATGGTAACAGGAGAATTGCGTGAATGCTGAATTTTTTAAATAAAAATAATTAAGAACTATGAATTAAGTTACTAAATATGTGAAAAATAAAATTATTTTAATATATTATTGATGTATTAAAAACATAAAAATGTAAAAAAAAACAAAATCAAGAACTGAAATAACAAGAACCGAACTCGAAGCGAAGCGAACCGGGAATCAAATGGGTACCCAAAATATATGAAATACAATTATATACCTAAAAATATTAGTTATATTAAAACTTACCATAATCGAAATAAAATTACAACTATAATCCGAATATATTAGTTATGTTTAGATCGAAATAACTAAAATACCAAAAAATCTATAGTTATATTTGTCAAAATAAATAATTTTATGCAAAATTTAACCTAATAACTAATATACCTAAAAATCTAAAATTTGTTTGTGGTATTTTGCATAAACTTCGGATAATTCAAGTATCTGAAATCGATATGAACCCAGACAGAACCGAACCAAATCCAACCTGAAAAAAAACAACTCAAATAGGTCTTATACTCTATTACCGAAATACTAAAAACCCAAAAGAAACAGATCCAAAATCCAACAGATACTCAAATAATTATGTATTTTTCGCTATACCTAGAAATATGATACACATATAAAATTAAAAAATATATCGTTCTTTGAAATATATTAAGTTATTAACACATCAATATTCTTCTATATATTTTCAGGAAAAAAAGTAAAAAAGTTTTGACAAAAAAAAAAGTAAAAAAGTTTTCTTGAGAAATTTCTTCTGGATTCCACAACATTCTTCTATTGTTTCAACCGGTAACACAAATAAAAAATTCAGCAACATTTCTATGAATTCCTCAATTCAGTATGTACCAGTTAGTACTTAACACATTTCCACAATTCCTCCAATCAATTCCACAAAGTCAAATGGTGAAAATTAATTTTTCAACCAATTCCATTTCACAAATCCTCCGGATTCCACAATTAATCAGTTACCCTTTAAAGTTCATGGGTGTGAATGGTAACTGCGGAATCTAGCGTAATGAGGAATCTGGCGGATTTGTTTTTGTGATTTTTACCTGAATCTAGCGAAATAATTAATAATGTAAATGGTAACAGAGGAATTGCGGAATAGCTGGAAAAACATTAAAATAATTAAGAAATACGAATTAAGTGAATAAATATGTGAAAAAATTAAAATTGTTTAATGTATTATTAATGTGTTAAACAACATAATGCAAAAAAAAAAACATCAAGAACTAAAATAATAAGAACCGAACTAGAACCGAACCGAGAACGAAATATTTAGACTTACCATATACGAAATAACCAAAATACCCAAAAATCTAAAAACTTTTTTTGGTATTTTGCATAAGTTTCGGGTAATTCGGATATCCGATCCAAACCCAGGAGGAACCGAACCAAACCCAACCAGAAAAAAATATTCAAATAGGTCTTATACCCTAATACCAAAATATTCAAAATCCAAAAGAAACCGATCCGAACTCTAACGGATATCTGAATACTAATACTATTAATTACTATGAAAATAATACAAAAGTATAATTTTAAAAAATTTATAATATTAATAATACATTAAACAATGTAAATGAAAATAAAACATTCAAAACTATTAACTGAAAAAAATATTATAATATTATTGAGTAATAACTAATAATATGAAAATTTGATTAATTAGTGAAGTAGTTAAATAATTTTAGGAAAGATGATTTTAAAAATAATTTTTGAAGATAATTTTATTTAAAATTATAATATATATTATATTAACTTTTAAAACAAAAGATTAAAAACATGCAGAGCAGCTCAGTGGTATTTGGCACGCCAAAGGACTCAGGTTCGATCCCCAAAGAGAGCTGGACGAAGTTAGCTTTATTTTTGGGTGCGATCATACCAGCACTAATGCACCAGATTCTATTAGAATTCTGCAGTTAAGCGTGCTTGGGCGAGAGTAGTATTAGAATGGGTGACCTCCCAGAAAATTCTAGTGTTGCACCCCTTTTATGTGAAAACCTCTTTAATCCAGTGGTTGACTAAACAGTTCATTAATGCTTATACACCAGGAAGTCTAGGTTTCGATTCCCAGAAGATGCGATTTCTGCAAGTTATTGGAGGAGGCAAATCAGATAAGGAAAATTTTCAGCAGGGTGCAAGTAGAGCTATTCGTGGTGAGCTTGCATATGTATTGTGGATCTTTGTGGAATCTCATAATATTTCAGACGATAAAAAAAAATACAAAACATTGAAAATATAAAATATTAATGTTATTGAATAGTATTCCACTAATTACATTTCACATATTCAAACGGTGTATTTTAAAAATTTCAGCCAATAAAATTATATAATTCCTCAACATTCCACAAAACTCATGTTTGAAGACCCTATATATAGCTTTAAATTTTTGATATAAAAACTTTGGGACAATGAGGCTGAACCAAATCTTTGGGCTGGGCTTGAATCAGAATTTTTGCGAGGAGTCCGGTTCATCAGACATAACTCGACCCGAAAACCCCGATCCGACCCGACCCGGGTGAGAGGTTAGCCCACCACGGAACGTCCGTCGGGGAGGATCGATCACACCACGCGACGGAAACGAAACGACGAACACGAAAAAGCGGAAAACGTCAAAAATCTGTCGATCGGTTCTGAATCACAGATAAAGATGTCGGCGCTGCTCACGGCCGGCGGAGGCTTAACTGCCGGAGATCGCGGCATTATCACGGCGATCAACACCGGCGCGTCGAGTCTCTCGTTCGTCGGCTCAGCATTCATCGTCCTCTGCTATTGCCTCTTCAAAGAACTCCGGAAATTCTCTTTCAAGCTCGTCTTCTACCTTGCTCTCTCTGTAAGTTCCCTGCTTCTTGTCTTTGATTGTGTGCCTGACGCTGATTCGTACAAGTCCCAGTAAAAGATCAAGCTAGATCTAGGATTAAGTACTGTTTCGCTTCTTTCTTCACCGATTTTTTCGCATTTCGAAGTGCTAGATCGTTAACATTGCGTACGAAATTAAGCTTAGTAGTTAGGATTTTCGAGCTCTGTTGCTGATTATCGGTGATGTTTCCATTGATTACAGGATATGCTTTGCAGTTTCTTCCTAATCGTTGGGTATGCTTTTTTTCACCTACCATCAGTTTTTTGGTGACTCTTCTTGAGATTATTGCTAAGATGATTGCTACACTCTTGATCATGTAGGGATCCTTCAAAGGGGTTCATTTGCTATGCACAAGGCTACACCACACATTTCTTCTGCGTAGCTTCGTTCTTGTGGACAACTACTATTGCTTTCACTCTTCACCGTACTGTGGTTAAGCATAAAACTGATGTTGAGGATTTGGAAGCCATGTTTCACTTGTATGTCTGGGGTATGGCGAAAAGATACTTTTTTTTTTTTTTATCATCAATGATTTTGGAAATCTCTTGGCTTTATCTGATTTGGGGATTTAGTAAGGTAAGAGTCTGATTTGGTCTACTTTTTTTTTCCAGGATCTTCCTTGGTTGTGACTGTCATACGTTCTTTTGGCAATAACCACTCGCATTTGGGGCCGTGGTGCTATACACAAACTGGTCTTAAGGGAAAGGTAAGAGAGAATCCTTATTTGAGCAAAAAGATTTCAATTTCCCGAGTTGTATCATTGCCTCTCAGAAGGCATTTTCACTTCTTTGGTGCAACTCTGTGTAGAGTAGTTCTTTTCAATTCTTCACAACAGGAACTCATCTCTCCTCTCGGCTTTTGCAGGCTGTTCATTTCTTAACTTTTTACGCTCCTCTTTGGGGTGCCATTCTCTACAATGGGTTTACATACTTCCAAGTGATACGGATGCTAAGAAATGCTAGACGTGTATGTAACCCCTCTATCAACATTGTCTTCTGAAAGTAGTCACATAACCTCACTGATACACTTCACACTTGGCTATGTACTGATATGGCGATGTTAAATTCAGATGGCGGTAGGAATGTCAGACCGAGTCGATTCATTTGATGGTAGAGCAGAGTCAAAGGTCTGTCTTCTGTGTCTTGTGGCTGACTTTGTTTCATAGTTTAAACCTCACCGCTTGTTTCCTGAAACTCACAGGTGTTGAACCGATGGGGATACTATCCGCTCATTCTAATAGGATCATGGGCATTTGGCACTATCAACCGCATTCATGATTTCATCGAGCCAGGCCATAAGATCTTCTGGCTCTCAGCTCTTGACGTGGGAACAGCTGCACTAATGGTAGCAAAAAACCTTGCAAAAATAAGAAAACACCAATTATAAAACTCTTCAAAGATCATATTTTCTTATCCCAAGTCGCTGTTCTGAATATTGTAATTTCAGGGCTTGTTCAATTCAATAGCATATGGTCTCAACAGCTCAGTGCGGCGAGCAATCCATGAAAGATTTGAACTGTAAGTCACCACCATTCCTCTTTAGTTTGTTACATTCCCAAGAATCAATGAAGCTGGATTGTCCTGAGCTGAAAACCCTTGGTTCTGCTAGATTCTTGCCGGAACGGCTATATCGATGGCTTCCGAGCAATTTCAGACCAAAGAACCACCATCTGATTCTGCACCAGCAACAACAACAACAGCGAAACGAAATGGTCTCGCTCAAGACCGAGGAGCAGCAATAATGACCACTAACTTTTCAACATTATATTTCCAAGGACCGGTAACAAGAAGGCGGGTGTGATAATACCATTTGGTTTGGATGGAGATTGGTACGTTTTTTGTTTGTTTGTTGTCTTTAATTTCCTTTAACGTTTATGAGTACCAATATGTTTCTTCTTTCTCTCTCTCTTAGATATGGTGAAGGGGATGCACAACAATTCGTCAATGTATATAAGAATCATTCTTTGGCAACACGAACTTGAAAGTCAATATTTTCTTGTATGAACAAATTATTGGGAGGTCTTTTGTTCCTGATCTGAATGAAGTTATCGAACTTGCAAGAAGATTTCTTACAAAACAAATTATTGGGAGCTTTGTTCGAAAGATCTAATCATGTCGGGTTCGAATTTGGATATCCACAATTCAGGTCGAGAAAAGTAGATGAAATTACACATGCACATGAATGTATTAAGACCCAAAAAGTGAGTATGAATGTGCATCCATGTCCACGGTCATGCATCAAGTACGAACTTGCATACAAAACAAGGTAGGTATGTTTATAAAATCATTCATGCATTGTGCATCCATGTCTACGTTCATGGATCAAGTATGATCTTTCTTACAAAACAAGATAGGTCTGTTTATCTCAAGTCTCAACGCAATGGAGAGTTTTTCTGAAGCTCTTCTTGACTAGTTGGGAAGAGAATCTTTACTTTAGACAGTCAAATGGAGAGAAGAGAAGTGCAACAGTGAGCTCTCACATAAGCCTAAGGTGAAAGTTCTTATGGGTCAGAATATGTGACTAGATTGAGACCTCAAACACATCTTAATCTCACCTTCAAATCTCTGTAACTTCTTTATTCAATATATGAAATCGATTACAAACTCTCCGGTCACCATTCAAGAGATATTGAACTTCTCAATTCCGATCACCTCTCCTCACGATTACAGATAGCCTCAAGACTCGTAGTCTCTCAATCCAATTACAAAATCAAAGCTAAAGAAGAAACTAAAACGACGACTTCACGTTTTACACTTAAGCTGCTTCTTTAAATGCAAAGACTAACCAGAGAGATTCTCTCCTTTGATGCCTGCTTCAGTCTTTACTTGCTCTGCCTCTGAAGCTTATCACAATGACCCCAAGTGACAAAGGACGCATATCCCTTAAATCTAAGGAAAACACAGAAATCTTCAAGCAATATTGCATTATATAGTCCTCAAATCAAACTATACACATGTACACAGCATTATATAGATTGACAATGATGCAATCTCAAACAAAGTAAAACACAAACATTTGATGCACATTGGCTGTATCCATAAAACATTAGCTACAAAACAGAGGAGATATGGCTAATATTAACATAAATTACAAAAATTACATTTAATCAATTCCACAACATAAATCATGATAAAGCAATATAAGTTTTTTTTTTTATATGCAAGCAAACATGTGCATACGATCAGTTAAATATAGAAGTCAACAATATCAGCAGGATTTAAAAAACATTCAAACCATCTCCTTACAAAAATTCGTTAATTAAGCCTCCAAAAGCTTCCCCTCTTCTACAAATGCATTGATTAACGCAGTGAAAGTGATTACACCGTGGCTAATTTTCCTCTTCATCAAATTGATCACAGGGAAAAAAAAAAAACAAGCCCCGATGTAGTCACTTTCAATGCATTGATCGACGCAATAACTGGTCAAAAACCGAGTTTCGTATTCTTGAAAAGAAAAAAAAAGATGGAGCCAGAGAGGGTTCGGCAGAAAAAAAATTCACGATCACACGATTCTGACTTGATTGGTTTCTTTCCCTATAAATATATAGATAAGAGAAAGAAGAAGTAGCGGCGTAGAAAGGTTGAAGAAAAGAAACCCTAAATTCGCGGATCAACCAATGGGCCGAAAGATATGGACACAGGCGGCCCAAAGTTATTTATAACGATTAGTTTTTTTTTTTGTGGGTAAAAATTATAACGATTAGTTTGGTTTTGTTTCGATCACGATTCTTTCTTTTGGCTTAGCAAGAAGTAACTTGAACATCAGATATTTCATGGTTAGCATTTCTTAGGAGTTGAGAGAGAGAGAGAGAAAGCGAAAAAAGAGAGGAGAGAGACGTACCACAAAGGTAGAACGGTTAATAATCCTCTGTCTCAACAAGGAGGTCGTACATATATAAGCGATTAATAGAAAATAATGCCTGTGTCTCTTTGCTATATACATGAAGCAGGTTGATCTCATTTCCTTAATTACAGTCATTGAGACGGAACAGTGTATGAAGTATGTGCTAACGTTATGATTGGTTTTGTCTTTCGTGTGCCCATTTAAACTGATTTTGACATTTTGTAAGTGGGTTTAAAACAAACTTCCGTTTTTTAAAGATTTGCTCAACCATGAATTTGAAATTATTTCTCTAAATTTTATAATTTTCAAGATTTGAAATTTGTTATCATCAGTTTGACAAAAATAAAATAAAAAATTGTTATCTTTTTTAAGAATTTATATGTTAGATTTATAAATTCTAAAATTTATACAGTATATTTTGGATTTTGTTTTTAATAATTTATTTAAAATAATTTAATATATATAGACTGATCTTCGACATATGGTTTTCCAGTTCAGTGTATGAAATTAACGTTTACATCATATTTCGAGATTTAAGTCACCATAGTACAACAAACTTCATCTTGACGAAAAGTCTCATGCGATTGCATACACTTGTTGTTCCTTGAGGCATTTCCTCTTTCCTTTTAGCAGTAGAATATATGTACCAATTCCAAGCAATGCTTAAATTTCTTCACATGAACGAGATGTCGAGATTGATCAACATATCGGCGATATTTTTTGAGGTATGCACCTTCTCTAGTAAGATTTCACTCGAAGCAGATAACTCTATGATTTTGTGAAATTTTACATCAATGTACTTTGTTCTTGCATGATACACTTGATTCTTAGCCAGAAACAATGCAATGCGGCTATCATAATGTAGCTGAACTCCATCTTAATCAATACCCAACTATGCTACAACCACAAGTACTCGAATCCATTTAGCGCCTCTTTAGTTACCTTTCTCATCGCCAAGTACTCAGCTTTTGTGTTAAATATTGTAACAACAAACTATCACATATATCCAAAGATTTTTTTATAATTAGAACACCAAGAATAAAATGATTTTATTAATAAGAACTTAAGAATAAAATTTTAATTAGAACACCAAAAATAAAAATTTAATTAGAACACCTAGCATTGCTTTGAGACAACTCTCAAAATTAAATACAATGTTTTCAGAACAAATATCAAATATACATAAGAACTTAAGCAACCTAAAACATGGTTTTGGCAATTTCTTAGGTGTTTATTTTAGAAAGTTGCCAAGGGTTTACGCGATCTGGGAACCACTTCCTCGTGGAAATCCCCTCTTACTTTATCGATTTCCGTCGCGGAGACGGTGGCGGAGCTGCCGACGAGAAAGAGCATCAAGATTCTCAGTAACAATCAATTGGATTCACAGTTCTCGAGTAGAGCTGAGAGTAGTTGAGGCTTTGCGAACGGGAAGGAGAAGGAGAAGAAGGTGTTTCTATACAATTGGAAGACGGCTCATGTCGAGAAGCTGAGTGGGCTCGATGCTTACATCTCCGGCTCCCCCGATTCGAAGTTGTGCATCCTCATCATCTCTGATATTTTTGGTAAATCATACTTCTTGTTCTTCCTCTTTCCTCTGATTTTAATATCGTTTAAAGACATGATCGAGTAATAAGGTTTTTTTATTTGGACCCATTTTGTTGGTTTGATCATTTCATCACTGTATTATGACTTCAGCCTCGTTTATAACCTTCAGGGTATGAAGCTCCAAACTTGAGGTATTGCGGGTCCAAGAGTTGTAGCTCTGATTTGCGGATTAGTAACAAAACTGGTCGAATATTCTCTTGTGCCTGTCCTGGAGCTAGAAGGTTGAATATTATCTTGTAGTGTCATCATTGGTGTAGGACTTGTAGCTGATTCTGTTTGACTCGGAGTTGTAGCTCCTGCAGATTCTGTGTGATTTGGTGAACTCACAATCGGTGAAGAAGACAATGGTGGAAAGTCTTCTTCTGTAAACATTGGAGCTTCTGAATCTGAATCTACTGCAGGCAAAGGGACTAAAACTGCAACTTTTGGTTCCATCTGTGATTGAGAAACTACAGGTGGAGTCACAGGAGAGAGAGAGAGTACTTTCAGTGATCGGAGGAACAAATCACTTTTGCCAAGCATCAAGAAGAGGAAAAGGATTTGACGGATGCAGAGGGACATAAGCATCTTGAAAGGGAAAAGTAGTCTCATCAAAGAGAACGTGACGGCTGATATACACTCTTCCCGTTGGTGCAAACAAGCACTTGTAGCCTTTATACTTTTTGTTATAGCCTAGAAACACGCATTTGAGAGATCTAGGGTCGAACTTGCAAGAGGTTATATAAGGGTATGAAGCTCCAAATTGGTGCTTCTGGATTCTATGTTGTGATTCCTGATTACTTCTATGGAGATCCTTATGATCCCTCTCATCAAGAGAGACCCGTCCCTGTCTGGCTCAAAGACCATGGGTCTGTTCGATCCTTATCCTTAATTATGTTTGAAGAGGGTTTTCCAGGAACGGTGGAAATTCGTTTTCTGGTGGAAACCCAAGAGTCTTCTTCTTAACAATGAAACAAGTGCGTGTCTTGTATCGCCACTTTCAAGTTTCAACATATCATCAACTTCTACGTGTATGAAGATTTTTGCTAGACGTCTTGGGGAAGGATTGGTAGGAGGTTCCTTTCTATACTATTTTTAAATTGAAAAAAAATCTTCCAAGCTTTAGTTTTAGCAGGTACGAGAGAACACTAAATTAAATTAACAGCTATAGTGTTGACATGCTTCGCAATGAATAATATTATACAAAAAAACTCACTCGTTACTCAGCTTTACCTCTCATTTTTTATGTTTATCCAAAGCTTTGGGATCATTGGTTTGAATATTTTTTTTGTAGTGGTTCTAGAATTGTGTGTAATTGTCCAGTATGTTTGCGCTCTTTTGAACAGTAATATAAAATTTCTTGTATTCACACTCGTTCTATTATGGGTATGGTTTATATTTCAAAAAACTGTACTGTTATATATGTTAAGATTTTTGGGCTTACAACGCAAAACCAATTGGCAATGAGTGGATTGATCAAAGTTACTTATATATTAGCCCAATAACCTCATCAGGATAATGACCCTTCTAGTCATTAATCTCGCAATGACCATCAATTTCGGATCGAGGGGCAAATGCCACTTCTGGGCCGAGATAAACCATGTGGATCGGACTCTGATACCATGTTAAGATTCTTGGGCTTCCAACCCAAAACCAATTGGCAATGAGTGGATTGACTCAAGTTACTTATATATTAGTCAAGGTCCCTCCCAACTTTCAGTGTGGATAATTTTACATACACTCTCTAGAGATTAAGGCATCATAGCCCATTAAGCTCTACTAATCCCAATAATATATGCTTTAGGTTCGTACCAAAGCTTTCATAAGTTCTACCTAATCTTGTTTTTCGATCATTTTTTTTTAAGTTTTAGATTCTCCAACAGATCATTTAATAATTTGTAAAAACTAAAAAAAAATTGTTTTTCAAATGTCCCCAAATTTCTTCTAAATTTATAACAATAACTTTGCAAAAAAATTTCAAATCTCAAATCCTTTTAAAATTTTCTCAAATTTAGGTGATTTCCAAATTATCTCATATCATCAATCCAATATGCCCCCTTAGTTCTAATCATTGTTGATGCTCGAATTAATGACTTTGAAGGCATTTTTCTTTGAATGGTAAGCTCTTAAGCCTAACATACTGGTTACTGAGTTATTTGCAGCCATCTACCATGCGACATTGTTTTTCTATTGGCTTGACAAGTGTTGCAGTGATCTCAGTTACATATTTAATATATGTATGATTGATAGTATAAATTAGCGGGAGTCTGTATTTTAATGAATTTTAAAATGTAAATTAAATTCAGTGTTATTTGTTTATAATTTAAAAATTTATGTTTAAATTTGAGTTATTGGTTATATAATTTATAAATACTAATCAAATTACGTGTTATTTAATCTTACAGATTTACTAATGGATTTGATTTCAAAGTAGATTTTAATGGATTTGGATGGATTTCCATATTAAAAAAAATATAAGAACTCAAATCCGAGAAAAACCTATGGATTAACAAAATTAAATTCTAATCAAAATCCACATCCACATGTTAGATTAAAAAAATTAATAAATTCTAAAAAGATTTGTACATTAATTCTACAAACCCTTTTATTTATAATCCTTCTTCAATTTCATGTCTTAATTAATGAGGAGTATCTCTGTTACTGCAAAAATTATAAGAAGTTATACTTATATATTTATTTATTACAATATATCATAAATACGTATGATAGCCTATTTATAAGAAGTTATACTTAATATTACATTTCATATATCATATATATTACACACATTACAAGCCGAAAAAATAAAATATATTACACACGTTACATTAATATTATACATTACAATTTCTTCACTTGAGTAATTAAGCTGCAACAGCGTTGCTAAGAGGTTCTGCTAATGGAGCATTTTCATTAGCATTGTTCTTCATCATACTACCACATCCACTGTTCTTCTCAGCCGCCACCGCAAAGCACCTAGCACTGTTCTTCTCAGCCGCCACCGCAAAGCAGCACCACCGCAAAGCACCTAGCACTCTTCTTCTCAGCCGCCACCGCGAAGCACCTAGCACTCTTCTTCTCAGCCGCCACCGCGAAGCACCTAGCACTCTTTTTCTCAGCCGTCACTGCAAAGCACCTGGCACTGTTCTTCTCAGCTTCCACCGCGAAGCACGGTATGCACTTGGCACTGCTCTTCTCAGCTTCCACCGCACCCGCATAGCGCTTCTCAGCAGCCTCAGCAAAGCACCTAGCACTCGCACCGCTCTTCTTAGCCGTTGCAACAACTGTAGCCGTCTCCGGGCTGGCTTTCCAATACCTTTGACCAAATGTTTCTTCCCATTCAGCAGTAGTTTCGGAGAAAACATTTTCCAGCTTCTTACCTTCGCTTATGTCAGAGTCTGTATCATCATCATGCTGTAAGATGCTACCAAAGATCTTTTCCATATCTTTGTAGTAAGAGGAAGGGCTTAGCTGATGTGTGTGCCAGATTAGATCAATGTCGTAAGTCGGAACAGTGATTAGTTCGACCGAGTTTTCGCGGTTTCTCTTAATCAAGTAGAGAAATGCTTTGTATCTACCAACAGCTTCTTGCAAAATGATGTCACTGTCTACATGCGCATTTGAAACCTGTAGCAAAGATACACCAACAAATCGATGAGAAACAAAGAATCCAAGCTTATATCACAAATATTCAAAATCCAAATATACAAATGATGTAAAAATATTCAAACTTGTAAAACATATATATGTAATTAACTTTAAATCAGTTTTTTTTAATTGCTACCTCATTAAAAAATGAGCTTTGCCTTTTGACAGCTGAAACAAGATCATAGGTGGTGCATTTCTCAAGAGATGAGATATCCTCTGGCTCTGAGATTGCCATATCCAAATCAAGGTCATAAGGCTCCATAGGATACAATCTCTTCCATAGATTCTCAGTTTGTAATTTGCAGCTTCCATTTGCGGAAGATCCAATACCAGAATTGTCCAGAACTCTCCCATAGAATTGCTCACAATCAGACTTGTACCTCAGCTAGATGATTAACAAAGTCATGAGTTATATATTTGCAACAGTGTGAATATTGTATGCGAAAATGTATAGAATTACCGGATTAAGCCTGTGGCAATGCCAAGCCCATTCACAGTCAAAAGGAGGGACTAATGGTCCTTCGCAGATCAGGGAAGACTCAGAATATTTGGCAAGCAAAGGAAGCCAGTAAGCATTGTATCTGAACCCCAAAAAAAAAAAAAAATCACTAACTCAAATTTGAGATTTTTCGAAAAGAGAAAGGAAAAACCCTAACTTAGATTCGTAAGTAACTTTTAATCTACTTCAAAAGTGATTGTATAAAAGTTGTCTTTCATTAATTTAAATTTCGCTCTTTAAAAAGAAAGGTTACATAGAATCTACCGCCTATGAAATTAACCCAATAGATTCTTGTTTTTTTTTTAAAACGGTTCTCGATTAAATAAAAGAAATAGATACATTGTATGATGCAAACCGATTTGGTGATTTTGATTTACCTGTAGATGGCTCTTTCGAGTATTGGACCGTCGTAGAGCCACCGGTTCTGATCAACAACTCCGAGGAACTGAAGATGTTGTTTGGCTGCAGCAAATAGGTCAACGCTTATCTCTACCTTTTGAGCTTCAAACCACTCCATTTTTTGCAACATTTCTGTCTCCATTCCTTACAGTTTTGAAAATTTCACCTGAAAAAGTCCGACCTAACAGTCGAAATTGGAGAATGAGCAAAGACTATCAACGATTTTATGAGAAATTTGTTTTTACCCTAAAAACAGAAAACCAAAAACTTTTGATCTTTTAACTTCTTGAAGAAAAATACATTTGACAAGGTATGAACAAGAAGAATTCAAAATATACCTCAGGGAAAATTTTCTCTGATGAATAAGCTGATTCGAGTTTGAGAGAGGAGGGGCTTCAAATGCTGCTATTTATACTGGTTTCTACTTTCTCCTGTACAAAAACACAAAGAGACGTTACTTTCTTCTGTTTGCCGCTAATCCTATCATTACTAGCCAAGTGTTTGCTTAACACTACAGTTATTGGTTCTCATTAATTAGTAGTATCTTTTAAAATAATAGAGTGGAAAGTAAAAACTAAAAAGGTGGAAAATAAAATGTATATATAGAGAGTAACATTTAGACCAAAAAAAAAAAATTGTATAGAGAGACGGAACAATCGAGGAACGGAAATGAACTAAAAAACATTTTGATTACTACTACTCTCCTCCAAAAATTTTAACGTCACATTTCCCTAGAAGACATCAGTTAAAAGCAAAGCTTCAGTTACAAAGGCGACATGTTGACGTCACTGGAAAACAGACATTTTAAACAAAGCGTCAGTTACGAAACGGACTCATCATGGGTCGAAACGGAGTAACGGACTTTGCAAATGGTTGTTTACAATATTGTTTTACAATTTTACGGGAATTGATTATTGTTTTACAATTTTACTCCATCTGTTTTTAAATATGTAATGTTTTAAGATTTTCTTTTTGTTTGAAAATAAGTGATGTTCTCACAAATCAATACAAAAATTAACACTAAATGACTTATTTTATTATTATATTAACTAATAAATTAAATATTAAATATTAAAAAATAATATTATAATGGATATTATACAAACTTTTTTAATTTGTGTATAGTTCTAAAACATCAACTAAAAAACGGAGAGAGTGTCATTTAAGGTAAATTAGCATTCTTCCAAATTATACTGTATTTCACTAATAAGTAAAAAATTAGCATTATTTTTTTATAAATTATTACTCTACGGGTTTAAATGTTAGTAAGTGAGAGGAATAAGATGAATAAAGATGAAAAGAAAAAAAAAGCCGAAAAAAAAATTCACTAACTTTTTTCAACTTATTTCTCTCGTATTTTGTATGGTAATAATTTATGAAAAAATAATAGTTCAAATGGTTGCATATTTAGAGGAACAAAATATGATGGAATTGAAGATTCCTCTAAATTTCATCATTTAAGTTGAAAATAGTTCAAAAATGTTTCAACTCATTCTATTAAAAAAAAAGTTGAAAAATGAAATAATTATAAAGAAAATGGGTGCAAATGCTTGACACAATAGGTGAATAAAATTGAGTGAAAATGATTATTCCTATGCATTGCTCCAAAAATATACCATTTAACATTAATTACCATTAGGTGAACAAAAAAAACATTAATTATCATTCCTCTCAATTATGGTGGATCCCATTAAAAAGTTGAAAAATAAGTCTTATTCCTCTAGATTTTGTTACTCTAGAAAATAGAAGAGCAATGAGTTCAAAAAAATTAGAGGAAAAATACTTTATTCCACTCTTTTTTTTTCCCACTAATCATTATTCCTTAGATTTTTGTCACTTACCACCATTTGCACCCAATATCTTCAACCCATTCTTCTACTATTTTGAAGAAGAATTCATTCCTCTAAAATTCAACTAATATTTCTATTATTTATTCCACTATTATTTTTAGTAACAACTTTTTGGAAATGTTAATTTAGTTTAAATGGTAGATTTTTATAGGAATACAAAAGAATGGTCAATTCCACCCAATTTTGTTATTTTAATGTGTTAACCATTTGCACCCTATGAAATATGAGAAAAAATAAGATAAAAAATTTACTGAAATTTTTTTTTATTCCACTCATCTTTTTCCATTCTATGTTATTTCTCTTATTCCTTTCACTTACCACTATTTGCACCTAAATTGACAGTTATTTACACTTTAAACCACATAACTATTTAACTAACATCAAACTATACACTTATGTACGGAACACTAAATTTAAAAAACACGAAAAACTTCAATTTAGTAAGGAAAACTAAAGTTAAAAAAAACACGAAAAACTTCCAATCTAACTCCCAAGTGCGCCGTCATTACTTTTAACGGTACAGTTAACACCGTTGACGAAAACGTTTCTCCAATAACAGAAAGTAAATCTTTGATTAAAAAAACATACTTAGTTTATTATAATACATGGACTTTTAACTTCTTTATAAAAAACAAATCTTCACATTTGGTATTTTTAGGGTCAATTACGAAGAAGAAAACTATAGAACACGCACTACAAGAAAATATGGAAATTCTTACAAAAAATCCTACGGAAAAATTTGGTAGGAAAAATTTGCTACAAAATTATGACAAAAATAAGATTGGTAGAAAATTAGTAGGAAATTTTCTATGGTTTTAAATCGTCAGAAAGTGGTTAGGTAACTCATACCAGTTTCCTACGAAACCAGAGTCCATATGAAATTCGGTCAGAAAGTGATGGGAAGGTGGTTGACAAAATTTGACTGTTGCAGAAGTAGAAAACTCGTCAAAAAATTTCTATCTCTTTCCTACGAAAATGTGTATGTTGGTTATTCATAGGAATTCAGAAGAAAATTAATGACCGTTAGAAACATTTATGACCGCTTGTGAATGTTTATGAACGTTTGAATGTTGGTAGGAAAGTGGTCGGAAATCGGTAGGAAAGTCTATGACCATTGGTGAACACAGATTTGTCTATATAAAGCTTTCATCACATTTTTATAATGTGGATATAACAAAAAAAACTCGAAAGCTTTAGAAATGTCTATAAATAACAATAATTCACGATCATGGATGTACAATGATAGGTGGGATTCAAGTACCAGGTGTCTTACGAATGAGTTCGCAGTCGGACTCACCTAGTTCATTCGTTTCGCAACTAATCAGAACATATGCTTGCAAAGTGGTATGATGTTTTGTCCTTATCCAAGATGTGATAATACTAAATTCACAAGCGTTAATAAAGTGTGGAAGCACTTAAGTAGCCGAGGTTTTAGATCGAATTATGTTGTGTGATATTATCACGGGGAAACTGATTCCATGAATGTAGGTAGTACTAGTGAATACGTGACAAAGAGGTTAGAAGAACCTAAAATGGCAGAAGAGAACGTAAGTGGGGTTCGTGATGTGTTTATGGAAAATATTCATATGTTTCCAAAAGAAAGAGATAGAGTTGAGGAACTAAATTTGGAAGCGAGAATATTTTTTGATATGTTAGACGGCGCGAAACAACCGTTATATGAAGGTTTTAAGACAGGTCATTCTCCTCTGTCAACTGCAATAAGGTTGATGAACATAAAGACATAGTACAATTTGTCTGAGGATTATGTAGATGGTATTGCTAATTTTGTGAAAGATATATTGTGAGAAGACAATTTGGCACCAACATCTCTTGCGAATGAGAAGCTTGTTTTTGGGTTTGGTTTGCCATATCAGATGATTGACGTTTGCATCGATAACTGTATGATTTACTGGAAATCAAACGCAAACTACTTGCCTTGTCGATATTGTGAAAAATCTCGGTTTCAGAATACCGGGGGAAGAGTTCAATTGCCGTTTAAGCGTATGTTGTATTTGCCATTAGCAGATAGGTTGAAAAGGTTATATCAGTATGAGTGAACTGCAATGCCTATGAGATGGCATCCAGATCATTCAAATGAAGGTGACATCATTTATCCCTCAGATGCAGACGCATGGAAATATTTTCAAATAGTTTATCCGTTTTTTGCATCTGAGAGCAGGAATGTATAACTTGGACTATGTACGATCAATTTTTTTTACCATTTTCCTATGATATTTTCTGTTAGAAATCGTTATGTTTTCTTGTAGTAACGATACAAACAACTATAATAACAGAGCAAAAATTATCAGTGTCAAAATGGCTTCATCTTCCACACACTGATTCTGACATGAGAGAGAGAACAAAGTCTAGTGATTCTTTGAAATGAGATCAAAACTGCCAAAAAAAAGAGTAACAACAAAAGGAACAATATGAATGTTTTGAACACAACATATAAAAAGGTTATGAGACCTATAAAATTGTTGTTATTGGTCAAGTGGCAGCCAGTCCATTTCTAGCCCTAATTCTCCAGACTCTACATTCTGAACCGAAATCATCAGTATAAAAACTCCCATCTGCTTAGGATGCGTTTACCAAATTCACTGGGCCATAGCTTTCAGGAACAAACAGCATGAGTTCTTGATTCCATACCGGGGTTCAAGTTACTATTCACAACAGTAGTAGTTTGAAGTTTCTGAACAGTAAAGCAAACACACGGCGATAACTTCAAGATTCACAAAAGTCCATAGATGCAGGTTGATAAAGAAGAATCACAGAGAGATCACTTGCTTCCCAAGATTCAACACAACATACGGATCACTTGACATCATGTCTCTGATTGCTAAGTTAGTACCTTTTATTAACAGTTACCTTCAACAAATCCAATAAACTCTACCATTCCTTCCTGAAACTGTCATACTTATCTTATTTCAACAGGACGAATTGAATAAAGAAAATGTTAACTTTGAAAAAGCTTTACTATCTTCTGTGATGATGAATTTGTGCGGAAACTATCCATGATCTTTCTAGAAAGACTTGATGTAAGAAAAGTTGAATTCTTTGTCGAGCACTTCCCGGAGTTCATATTTTGACCTGAACAAAGATTCAAGATTGTGAATAACTCGTTAAACAACAATAGATTTGTCCTGTCACAAAGTTTTTGTATATATATATATTTTTTTTTTTGAATCACTACATGTGGATGGAGCTCCAATCACATGAGGATAAAAAAAAATTTCATCTGCATATAATATTATGAGAGTTTTTTTTTTTTGGTATGTCAAGAAAAGATTGTGTACGTATATATTTTCTTAATAACGGAGATTATGGATTGAAAATAGGTATTCACTTTGTTTTTTTCCAGTGGATTTGTATCCGTTCTAGAACATTCGTTTTGTTAAAGCATATACATACTCTTCCACCAATCCGTATAAGATTCTACAAATTACATGTCACAATGTGTCTATGTCTATAACAATAAGAATGGAGATAAGATCTTGAACGGATGAATCTTACCTAGCAACACGCTGCTAGTTCATGGATTTGTCTAGTAAATTTGCTAATTAATGCTTAATTAGGGTTAGACAAATTCTGCCTAATACCTACAGAAATTCCTACGAAAAATTTGATATATTCAAATAGAAAAAATGAATTTGGTCTGGTGGTAACAAAAAAAAAAAAAAAGAGTCTAAGCGTAAACTCGATCCCTCCGAATTTGATTTTCATTCGGAACATTGTCATTCTGGTCAGTCGAGATACTGTGACGTTTAAAGGCTCAGTAGTTAATGGGCTACTCAAGACAGCTAGCTACATTCATTTTCGGTTCGAATCACCTAATGGCTGAGTTTCTATGATTCTTGCATGTTTTCATAGAAAAATGTCTTATTCGGATCTTTCTATTTTGTTGCCATCATTGTTCCACTTTTATGGTTGTCGAGTGGAAGCTACCAGTTACATCAAATAGATTTGTTGGAGAAAATCGAAACAAATCCTAATGGAGATGGGTTTCTGTTTACTGAAGAAACACGCAATTAAGGATGAGATCTTATTTTTGTCTCTTTTTTGCTATCTTCTTGCTCTTGTCTGCTACTTGAAATGTTGTAAGTAAATTTAAGTGGTTTGGAATTGTTGCTTCATTTACAAGCAATCCAAGAATAAAACACTAAAAAAAACAAGGCGGTTAATTAGTAACTACTGAGAGGTTTCCGAGATAAGCCTCGATCGTCGCTGAATGTTGGTTTAAACTAAGACAATCACATGGCTGAGAGAAGAGCTCTTACACATTCAGACATATCGGTGTTCTACAGTATATATATTGATGACTTGTTGTCTACGGAATGAGGTGACATGTTAATGACCTTGCCAAAACAAACCTGATTTTACATTTGATGTTGTAAAGAAATGAATTGATCTATATAAAAACACTTAATTTAAACATGTAAACGTAGTAATATATATTAACGTGACGTTGTTGATAGTCCTTATCCATGTACCATCGTCCAAATAAAGCTTTGAACGGAGGGGCAGAACAAATCCAGAGCAACTGTCCGAATGTAAATCAAATAAGTTGCCAGTTGGATATTAATTACTCTCTGATCTCTAGCCTTTTAATTTCTCAAATTAAAAATTCTGTATTTGTTTCTCTTTTCGAAAATTTCCATAAAGATACGAAAGCACCACCCTTGTTCGTCGTCATCTTTTATCCTGTTCCGTCTTATCTTATGATCATATGAGTTTCTATTTTATATGGAAATGCATTTTTCGTATGATATAAATTTTTGATTTTTTAATTGAAAATAAGATAGAACAGGATATAAGAATTATGTTTTAATCTTCACAAATAATTGGTTCAAATATAGAATATTAATTAAGAATTTTTAGTATTATGACATCCTATATATTGCTTTATACTTGCCGCTATATATTCGTATTGTCGCAAATCCAGTTTTTTTTTTTTTTTTTTTATGAATGCATCAAGCACAGATAGAGAAGATCATTGTCACGCAGTTCGTGATACTGTTCAAGATGGAATTATTGTTACTAAACACATTCCTATGGATTCACAAATTATAGACATTCATTATTTTAATATCCACACTCCAACTTAAAAAATAATACTGTATTAGGATTATCAAATTGTTAGGAATAAATATAAAGTTTAGTAAGATATTAGGATTATAAGGATTACATTCCATTCCATGTGAATTTATAATAAAGTAAGTAAGTTCGATATGAAATTCTATAGCCCTTGTGACCGAATACATGCAATAAACAAAGACACGTGTGACCCGAGATCCTTGATAGATAATAAAAAGTAATAATAGGAAATGCCACCACTAAGTTTCTATAATATATGAAAATTTATCTTAGATGGATGAGATTGGGTCAGATTAATTAGATTAGTAGGATAATGGTTTCGTGAGCATAATTGGATTAAATATTACAAAATATGAATAATTGTGTATACAATAATATGTTGGAGAATAAATACGATATTAATCATGCGATTTCGAGGGAAATTCGAACAGTAGTATATAGAAAAACACATTAAAAACTTTTTGTTATCAAAACATTATTACGCATTGCAATGTGAACAAAGTGTTGTACTAAAATTCCATGGCTTCGAATGTTATTTGAAGGAAACAAACTATTACTAGATTTGAGTGAATCTAAAAGTCAATCATGATAAAAAAGAAAAAAAAAAAGAAGACCATGATAAAACCTGTTTTTAGTCATCATGTTTTTCTAGAAATAGAATAGTCATGGAGTAGTATAGATAATATATAGATTAAAAAAAAAACATAAATGTCGGCAAAAATAAATAAATAAATAGTTTATCCTGTATAACAAAAATTATCATGGATGTTTCTTTTTTGTTTGTTAATTAAGGATATTTCTTTTTTTTTTTGTTTGTTAAATGCAAATATGGATATTTCGTTTCCCGAAAAAAACAAATCCAATTGAAATTGCAGAGAAGAAGCAAAAGAAAGTGGCGTCTTCTTCTCTCCAAAATCTTCAGCCGCCACTTCTTCTCCTCAATCTCAGTCTTATATATATATACACACACACACACATATACATACATAGCCAAAGCCATAGATTCATAGCTTATTAGTCTCATTTGCTCAATCCAACGACAATTTCCTTTACACATCGGATCAGAGACTGATCGATTTAGATTCTCTGTTTCTTCATTTTTTTTCCCGGAATCTGATCGAATCGGATCGGAGATTTTTTTTTTTTTTTTGTGATTTTGGATGGTGACGAAGAGAATGCTTATTGGGAAATACGAGCTTGGGAGGACGCTTGGTGAAGGCAATTCTGCAAAAGTCAAATTCGCCAGAGATACTGTTTCCGGCCAATCCTTCGCCGTCAAAATCATCGTCAAGTCTCGTATCACTCGTCTCAACGTCTCTTTTCAGGTTTTCCATTTTCGATCCCACTTTTTTTTTTCTTTTATCGATTTCTCAATTTGATTCGATTTCTTCATTGAGAGAACTGATTTTTACAGATTAAGAGAGAGATCCGTACACTGAAAGTGTTAAAGCATCCACACATTGTCAGATTACATGAGGTAATTTAATTGTTTGCATAATTGTTTGGAGAAACTCGGATTGTTGTGATTGAAATCTAATGTTAGTTATGGCATTAATTGTTTAAGGAAATCTTAATCTATTATTTGGGTATTATTATTTTATTTTATTTTGAACATTATATGGGGTATTAATTTTGTCAAAAAGTTAGAATATTATGATGATGATTAAACATTAAACCTGTGAAACTTTTTTATATAGCTTGCGTATAAAGTATCTTAAAAGTCATTTTGATTAGTTAATTTTTTTTTAATAGTTCTTTTCTAATTTTTAATTCGTAAACACGTAATCTCCCTTTTCACGTTGATAAAAAGCCACACTTAACGTATAAACTAGGTTCTTGTACTACTTTTTTTAAATTAATTATTTTGTTTCCTCCTGAGTTTTGGTAATTGGCTGACGATAGAGATTTGATGATGACCCTGACCAATTCAATTATGAGGTCGGTCCCAAAAAATTGACCATTTGATTTTGGAATAGTGATGATATTGGCAATCATCAAAATTGCCTCATATTTGGATTAAATATCAGTCTTAATAAAGCCAAGCAAATAAATAAAAAAGGTCAAGTCTTGTCATGTAGACCAGACCTCATAAGAAATTAAAAAAATCCAGTAAAACTCGTTTTCAACACTTGGATTACGTGAACCCACTTTTGATATATGTTGGGTGGTATATTGTAGGAACGGTTGTTGTTGACTTTTAAATTTTCCAAAACCCAATTATAATTCGTATAGAACTATAGATTAACGATTACTTTTCTCCTAAGTTACCAAATAATCAACACAGACTTGGGCCTTCATTGGTAGGGTTTAAAGCTTTATGGTATCCAATCACTTATTGTAATTAGAAACATTGAAAGCCACTAAACTGCTCGATGATCCTTGAAATGCTTTTACTCGAGCATTAAAACAACTGCCTCATATTTTTTATTTTTTTTTTGTCGAAATTGCCTCATATTTGGATTAAATATCAGACTTATCAGTGTTAAGAAAACCAAAAAAAAAAAAAAAAAAAATCCAAACTTGTCATGTTACAGACAGTAGACAGCTCACATATAAATCCAGTAAAACTCGTTTTCAACACTTTACGTGAAACAGCTTTGATATTTGAATTTACAAGACTTTTTTAAAAGATGAACGACTACTTCTCTTAGATGACTTTTGTTCTTCCTAATTTAGGGTTCCAAGTCTTAATTTTTTTGGGACCCCTAAACAGAATCTAATGTCGTTGATATACCAATTCTTGATTGTGTCCACTTGCAGGTCTTGGCTAGCAAAACCAAGATTTACATGGTCCTTGAATGCGTCACTGGAGGAGACTTATTTGACAGAATTGTAAGATTCCTGTTTGCTCCGGGAACAGTGTTTTGTTAGTTAGCCAAAAAGGTTTGTAATTTCTAGTCTAAAAATATATATGCTCTGATGATGTCTCAGGTCTCCAAAGGAAAGCTTTCGGAAACAGAAGGAAGACAAATGTTTCAGCAGTTGATTGATGGAATCAGCTACTGTCATAACAAGGGCGTCTTCCACAGGGATCTCAAGGTATGTGTCTGATCAAAAGCTTCAAACTTTGTCTTTTAAGTATTGGCCACTGCATGTTCTGATACCGAATTTCACTTGCTGTAGCTAGAGAATGTTCTTCTTGATGCAAAAGGGCACATTAAGATCACTGATTTTGGCCTTAGTGCTCTGCCTCAGCATTTTAGGGTATTTGCCAAATATCCTAAAACCTATATTCAGCAGAAAAAAAGAATCCATGTTCAAACTTTTTTTATCCGGTTTGACATGTTAGGAAGATGGGTTGTTACATACAACATGTGGAAGTCCTAACTACGTCGCGCCTGAGGTTCTAGCTAACAAGGGCTATGATGGTGCAGCATCAGATATATGGTCGTGTGGAGTGATCTTGTATGTTATTCTTACCGGATGTCTCCCTTTTGATGACACAAACCTTGCGGTTCTTTGCCGGAAGGTAATGCTTTTTTTTGTTTGCTCTCTCTTTTTGATGAAACAAACTCAGAGCTATCATCTTTTCAGATATTCAAAGGTGACCCTCCAATACCTAGATGGATATCACCAGGTGCTAAAACCATGATCAAGAGAATGCTCGATCCAAATCCAATCACGAGGATGACTATTGCATGTATTAAGGCCAATGAATGGTTCAGACATGACTACACTCCTTCAAACTGCGATTGTGACGATGATGCATCCTCAATCCAAGAAGATGTAAGAAGCTGTTGTATCTCGTAGACTTGGTTGCTATGAATTTGGATCAAGTGCATTGCATTTCTCAGAGTCTTGTCTTTTTTTTTGGTTTTTATGATGAAGGTATCAGAAGAAGAGAAGAGCCCTGATTCTCCAACCGTGATCAACGCCTTTCAGTTGATCGGAATGTCATCGTTTCTCGACCTCTCCGGTTTGTTTGAGACAGAGGTAACGATACGTTTCTTGTCCTCGTTTGCTCTCTGTTTCAAAGACTATTCTCTCCTCTACATTAAACGTGTTTTCACTTTGCGCACTGGTTCAGAAAGTATCAGAGAGGCAGATTAGATTCACGTCAAATAGATTAGCCAAAGATTTGTTGGAGAAAATCAAAACTATCCTTATGGAGATGGGTTTCTGCGTACAGAAGAAACACACAATGGTGAGATCTCTAATTTTGCTCTCTTCTTACTCTTGTCTGCTTCTTTGACATGCTGAGAACTGATGTTGCTTCAGTTAAAAGCAACCAAAGAAGAAGGCACTCGAAAAGGGCAAGGCGGTTTATCATTAACGGCTGAGGTTTTAGAGATAATCCCGTCGTTGAATGTGATTGAATTAAGAAAATTACATGGCGATTCATCCCTATTTAAACAGGTTATATATATTCGTGTAACAATTAATTGGATCTATGTTTTATATCTTTCTTCAATATTGACCTAAACAGCTTAATGTTTTTTTTTTTGGGTTGGTGCAGTTGTACGAGAGATTAAACGCATTGGGCACATCATCGCAAGTACAAAAGCTTTTTACATAGCCAGCAGCAGAAACAAATGTCGTCCATATTTCGAATCCGGGATGCTAGATGATTTATGTGATTAAAAATTGTACAAACTTGGTACATTAGCCAAATGTCGTCCCATTCTTTTTACATTTGTCTCTGAATCTGTACATAAGCAATTAATAGATAATTAAGCATATCTGAGATCTTCAAAGACAAAATGGTTTTTATTCAATTACTACTAATTAAATTGGTTTTTATAATTAGTGTTAACTCCTTCCAAAAGGTGTTAATCTCTATGAAGATTAAAGATTATTTTATCCTACTAAATGTATAATAGTATCAATAAATGAGTGGAATGATTCGAGATTGAAATTTATTGGTTATATAGATTTGTGTAGGTCCTTTATGGACAGGGTGTGTATGTAGCAGCACAATGTGGACGACATTTTCAATTTTTCATCAAACGGCTATATCTAAAAACATGGTGGAGCTTCGCTGTCAAATCTTGTTTTTAAATTTATTTATTTATACTAAAATAAGATTAATTATTTATGTTTTTTTTCAAAAATAACCAAATAATTACAACATAGCCCCTTCCTCACTGACTCAAATTCTCTTTTGACCTTTTCCGTTCGGAAGAGCCTCTGCCGCGTTTTCGTTCTCCGATCTTTTTCCTTTTTTTTCTTGAAATTAGGGTTTTTTCTATTTGGTTTTCGGGATGATTTTGATGCGGTGAAGCTTTTTTTTTTTTTTTTTTAAGCGGGAAGCATTTCTGGGTTTCCTCTTAGGGTTCTCGCCGAGTTGAAGGGAGGTGAAAAAATTCCGGCTTTCTTTAATCGCCGGAATCTGAAATTCTCCGGCAGATATGGCTTCCGACTTGCCGATGAGTCCTCATTTGGAGCAGATCCATGGAGAAATCCGTGACCTTTTTCGAGCCCTCGCGTATGCTCTCTCTCCCAACTTGTTTCTTTTTTGTATATTTTTTTTCTCATTCCAGTGTGCAATCTCCAATGTGGTTACAAAAAACAGTAGAATTTCGCTGGTTTTGTAGGAAATTAGAATTTATCTATTGCTGATGAGTTTCGTAGATGAGAAATATAAGAGTGGATATTGAGTTAAAACGTAGACATTTTGAGTTTCTCAATGGATTTTTATGTGTGTTTGCTGAAGAAGAGATATAGAGGCATAATCGTTAAGTTTTTTTCTCTAAGTGAGAGATTCAACATCTATCTGCAGGAATGGCTTCCAGAGGTTGGATAAGATCAAGGATTCAAATAGACAGAGCAAGCAACTTGAAGAACTCGCAGAGAAGATGAGAGAGTGCAAAAGGTGTTTTTTCTTCTTTTTTTCTTAATCTCTGAGATGTTTCCGAGTCGAGCTTTACAGTTTAAAACGAGTGATTGAATTTTTCACACGAACTAATGTTGCAAGTGTTTTTGAGATGTACACTTCAAGAACCTATAATCTTATAATGTAATGTGCTTTACGTTAGGTTGGTTAAGGAGTTTGATCGTGAACTCAAAGATGGGGAAGCTCGAAACTCTCCTGAAGTAAATAAGCAATTGAATGATGAGAAACAATCTATGGTGAGTTTACTTCTTATCAAATAGAACCTATGTGTTGATGAAATTTATGGAGGCCGTAATAGTTTTGAGATTCTAGCTAGTGTAATACATCTGAAGTAATCATTGGAATAGGTAGTGTAATGGATTCTGTGAGCGTCACTGTGAATCTCTTGATCTCTCTCTGCTTTAACTTCTTGCTTGTATTTGGTTTCTATGTGAATGTCTTTTCAAAATCTGCTTGTTGATGATATTTGCACTGATTTATGTGACAGATTAAGGAACTCAATTCTTATGTTGCGCTAAGAAAAACGTAAGTACGCCTATGATGTCACTTCCAAGAAGCTGCATTGTCTGTTCCTATATTTGATTTTCTCATACGTATCCTTTTAGCAAATGTATTCAAGACGTTCCCATTTGTCGTGTGACTTCAGGTACTTGAATACACTCAGCAACAAGAAAGTTGAACTTTTCGATACGGGAGCTGGAGTCAGCGGTGAACCCACAGCTGAAGAAAACATCCAAATGGCTTCATGTGAGTCCGTATATATACGGTTTGTGTATTCAGTTGAATTTCTTCTGCAACCAGAATATGAATTTGCTACAAAAATTTTGACATTTTGGATGCTTAAACTGTTTTCTGCTACATATACTTGAATATGTAGGATAGCTAATCGTGCACTATGGGCTAAACATCATTGGATGTGTTCCAGTAAATTTATGGTGGAGGGTAATAATATAGGACTGTAACTGTTACCTTTTTCACCTCTAAAATGTGATGTGTCAGTAAGTTTCTAGTAAAGGATGATCATTTAGGGACTGGCTTACAGTTATCGTTTGGCCTAGATGATATCCAGATTGAAGTGTGTTCCAAGAATAATACAGAAGTTATCCTTAGAGAAGTATCCTACGGGGGAAGAATATGGAACTTTTGGCTATGACTCTTGTTTTATCGTTTATTATAATATATGCAGCAATGTCAAATCAAGAGCTTATAGATGCTGGAACGAAAAGGATGGACGAGACTGACCAGGCTATCGAACGCTCTAAACAGGTAAGTTACAGAAAGAATCGTATTCGACTATGGTCTTTTTTGAGGCTGTGTCTCTAGTAAAAACCCATTGTTTCTTTGCAGGTTGTTCATCAGACAATGGAAATTGGTACTCAAACGGCAGCTAATTTAAAGGGGCAGGTAACACCTCTTCTTGATATTATTCTTATGAGGCCTTACAATCCCAAATTATGCTGACTTGCAAAATTTTACAGACGGATCAAATGGGCCGCGTTGTGAACGACCTAGACACGATTCAGTTCTCTATCAAGAAAGCCTCGCAGCTTGTGAAAGAGATTGGGAGACAGGTTTGTATAATCAATATCTCGTAGGAGATGATGAGATTCTCTCACACGCTGCTGAAAATGTGTCTCAACTCTTCTTGGTCTCAGGTAGCTACAGATAAATGCATAATGATGTTCCTGTTTCTCATTGTCTGTGGTGTTATAGCCATTATCGTTGTCAAGGTACTAATCACCATTGCACTCTCCTATTTATTCATTTAAAGTTTGGGTTCCTTAAGCAAATTCTAACGAATAATGCTTTAAAAAAACAAAAAATTGTAGATCGTGAACCCAAACAACAAAGACATTAGAGACATCCCTGGATTAGCTCCTCCAGCGCAGTCGAGAAGGCTATTGTACTTGAGGAATCCAGAGAGTACATAGCCGAGAAAACTCCATGGCCAAGAGAGTACTTGATGAAAAAGTTCATGTTTTGATTAGTGGTTTGTATTATATATCATCATTCTTTTAACCTACGACCGTTCTGTATAAGTTTTTATACCAAAGTTCAATTTTTTTTTTTTTTCAAAACTAACTTGTATTAGTCCAGTGATACCATCCTCTTAAATACTATCACTGATATAAAAAGAAGGAAAAATAAAAATAAATCAGGGCTACTGCACACACTCAGAAGTCAGAACTGTTTTGTATCATAAAAAGTAAAAACCAATTGGGGTCCCGAGCTTAATGCGTCTGGTGAAAACATTTATAACTTTCAGAGAGACCCTACAAATAATTTTGCCAATTCCGTTTTTTTTTTATATAATATAAAACTAAGCATTGCTAAGTAATCCGAGGTAAAATTCTATTTAAAAAAGTTTGGGTTCCAAAAGAGAGATAAAAAGACATTTTCACCTGAGAAGTGAAACATCATCATACGGGTCTCATTCTCTCATCTGTACGTTGCTCTCAGACGGCGGTGTGGGTTCCGAGCTGAGTCCGTCCGATATGCGACAGCCGTGACGTTATCAAAGGAGCTTCCTCATCGTTAAGCTCTACTCCTCCTCGGGGGCTCTCCCCATCAGAAGACCGCTTCTCCTTCCAATCCTGTTCAGTTATTAAGATCAAATCATATAAAAAAACATACACAAATCTCTAAACTATATATAGTCAATGGAATGTTAAATTTTACTTAACAGATTAATTGACTATACCTTTGTGATTCGATCTGGGAGGCTGTCAGTAACTGGTTGAATCGCTTTCACATCTTTGATTTTTATGTAATTGTACATTACAACCCCACAGAGTGCTGCGTCAAAAAGAAGATGTCTAGTTAACACGATACACATTAGAATTTAAGGAGCTTTATCCAATCCTGTAATGAAAAATCAAGAAACAAACCTATTGCGTATCCAATAATGTTCAGACCAGTGATTGTGGACTCGGGAAATATGACAGTGGAGAGTGCTATTAGAATCCAGTCTTTGAGAACGCCGGCAACACGGACGGTTACTGCTCCTGTTCTTCCGNGTCCGTCCGATATGCGACAGCCGTGACGTTATCAAAGGAGCTTCCTCATCGTTAAGCTCTACTCCTCCTCGGGGGCTCTCCCCATCAGAAGACCGCTTCTCCTTCCAATCCTGTTCAGTTATTTGCATCAAATCATAATACACAATCTCTAAACTATAGTTCGTAAAACCGAAAAACCTTAAGCTGAAACCCGGATTGAACACCTTTTTTACTCTCGAGGATAAGGAGCTAGTGAATTGAATGTTACATTTACTTTAACAAATTAAATTGAAAGTACCTTTGTGATTCTATCTGGGAGGCTATCAGTAACTGGTTGAATCGCTTTTACATCTTTGATTTTTATGTAATTGTACATTACAACCCCACAGAGTGCTGCGTCAAAAAGAAGATGTCTAGTTAACACAACGCACATAAGAATTCAAGGAGCTTTATCCAATCCTGTAATGAAAAATCAAGAAACAAACCTATTGCGTATCCAATAATGTTCAGACCAGTGATTGTGGACTCAGGGAATATGACAGTGGAGAGTGCTATTAGAATCCAGTCTTTGAGAACGCCGGCGACACGGACGGTTACCGCTCCTGTTCTTCCGATTACTAAGAATATGGAGAAGTTCAAGGCAAGTGCGCAGAGAGCGTTTGAGAAAAAGATCCAGAAGTTGAATTGTATCTGCGACACTTCTATATTCGGTTTCTCCAGTACATACCAAGGCAAGGACAGGAAAACAAAGCTGCGCCCAAAATCAAGAAAAAGACTTCACGTTTAATGAGCAGTAGAGGATATTCTTTGCATCTTAGCAAGAAATAGTTCATGAAGTTGACAAACATGCAACCTGATACAATATAAGACAAACAGGAACGAGAGGTCAAATCAAGTCAATGAAGTCTTAGAAACTGTGTACCTGCACGGAGCTATATAGTATAAGCTGGTGATTGGGTTTAATGTCAAGCCCTTTTTCTGAAGAAGAACTTGAGTTAGCACCAGTCTAAGTGCTTCAGCGAAGATGCCCATGACCTGGTAGACCGTGCCAATTATATTGAAATTAATTTCCCCATAGGAGGATACCACAACTCCAACACTGACCAGCAGCATGTTCATGAACAAGTCACACCTTGCTTTGTCAGTGCCACAAACAACGGCCATGATGAATGTTGCTACCGGCACTGTCATTCCATATTCACGTGTTAAAAAATTTTGCAACACGATCAAAGATTCATATACTATAATATAGGTTTTGAGTCGAAAGAAAGTTGTATGTGTTTCACTTACTTAGTGCTTTGAGCATCTGTATGAAGGCAACCGAAATGTGCAAATATGCAGTATTGCCAAACCTGTAAAAGGGAGTAAACAGAATACTCAAGAGACAGTTCAGACAGCAGGTATGGAAAAGCAATGGCAAATTCAGCATTTGAAATGTACTATACTAGGACAAAGAGCATCTATAAAACCTAATACGTCTCACTGTAAATGGAACAAAGACTTACCAGAGGCTGGATGCAAAGAATGCACTTATAGGTACCACACAGGTCACGTATCTGGAATCCACGAAAATATGTTAAAAATGAAAGAGATGATGGAAATTACATTAGAAATGAAGGAAGAAAAAAATTACTAAGGCGTACATTTCGAATGTCATTTTTACAGGAGAGACAACCTACAATAGAAAATAAGACACTTATTAGCTGACAATTATAAGGAGTCGAAGAATCCAAAAAAGAAGGTCAAATAGGTCAGATGAGAAACACCGCATAGATGAGTATGAAGCATAATCCAAACAAATGGACATATGTAACATTCCCTAAAATGGAAGTGTAAACGCTGTAGTATGAGTTGAGAATACCTTGAATACTCGAATAAGAAGGAAGGCCACAAATCCAGAAAATCCCATATGGATCATTGTCAATGTTATAGGAAGTGGAAAATTGAAGTATTTCGGAGATAGAACCCACTGCAAATGAAAGAAACGGCTATAGTCATTAACAAAGGCTACGAAAGAAAAATGTCTGGAAACAAAGGTCTTTTTCGGCTATGGTTTCATTTCATATGCACAACATTTCGGTTCACAACTCAAATTTTAGTTCGGAGATAACCCTATGACAGATACACAAACTAAAAAAGATCTGTATAAACATCAGATACGTTTCACAAAAGCAAAGTAGCTACTGAAAATCACCTTGTTGTAGAGTATAACTCCAGAAGAGAGTAGAATGTACATCAGTAAGTAGATGTAGGTTAGTACAAGCGTCTTGTTTATCATCTTTGCCATTTTTCCTCCTCTCCGCTTCTCAGTAGCAAAGCAAAGAAAGCTTTCTCAAAAGCAAAGCCTATAAATCACCGTAGACGCAGTTGTTCGATAGTCACAATTACCAACATCAATAGAGCTGTTCGATAGTCGCAATTACCAACATCAATAGAGCTGCTCGATAGTCACGATACCAACATCAATACAGGGAAGTATCCCGCACGCAACAGATGCGGAGATTCCATGAACGAAATCTGAAATCCACAAAAAAAAATCAAAAGTATAAATTGAATCGCAAACTTTGAGAGATTTAACTAAGCAAAGCAAAACGCATTGGAGTGAGTTACCCACACAAAACACCCAAAATCCCTAAAATCACTAACCGAAATCGAGAGATCACAATCAGATCCGA
Source organism: Alliaria petiolata (assembly GCA_020283515.1). Classification (NCBI taxonomy): domain Eukaryota; kingdom Viridiplantae; phylum Streptophyta; class Magnoliopsida; order Brassicales; family Brassicaceae; genus Alliaria; species Alliaria petiolata. The sequence continues at coordinate 42,710,865 of JAHZTW010000003.1, forward strand.
GGAGAAGGAAGTGTAGCCAATAGGGAGAGAAGAACGGATAGTACCAATACCTCTATAACCTAAGCCGAAAACGCGAATCTCGGCTTGGAACAAACGCGCGAATCTAGTTTAAGATTAGCGAAGGATCAGAGAGAGACCGAACACCTTGGAAGCAATATATTCCCGGAAAACTCTCCAAGGATTCCGATGAGAGAGTGAGAGAAGAAGATGATGAATGCGTTTCAGAGTTTCGATGGCGAATCGACGACGAAGCAGTTGAAGATTTTATTTAATGGAGGGGACGTTGAAGTTTGTCAGAACTGGGAGAAGAGGAGCTGCTACTGTGTGTGCTGTGCGCATATAATGCTTGCATATCGGAAGAAGAGAGATTTTACAACTTTCAAGACTAATTTTTTTTACTGTTTTAAAAGTGAAATTTGATCAAACAAAATAACGGTGGAGATGAATCTTCCGCTCCCGTAAATCCTTGATCTAACGGCTATGATTTCAGCACCTAGACGGGGAGATTGGTTTATTAATTATGAAATATTTGGGCTGAATGGGTCCATTAATGTTCCAAACCTATCTCATTAACTCAATTAAGATACTTGTCTTCTTTTCTGACGACAATTAGAGATACTTTATCTAATAAGGAAAATTTTGTATTTAACACCATATATTTCCCAGATGAGTTAATGATAATAAACAAATAAAATTTGGTTATTGTCTTCCCACTCGCAAACTACATCACATAATACAAAAAAAAATACAGAGACGTATACAGAGCTCTTCAAAAGTGGGACATGAAAGAAGAGTTGATGATATAAGGTAATATAGGAATAAGAACATGATATTCCCATAGATTTATGCAAATTACAGAAACAGTAAGAATACACAATTGATTTAATCATCATGAAGAAGATGAGATGTGATTGGATATAAGCTTGATCAATAAGAAGGGTTCCTATGTGGAGTCTGTGGAGCAGAGCGAGGAGGGTTTAAAAGAGGTTGAAGTGCCTTCACCACAATGCTCATGTTTGGTCTAAAATTTGCCTCATACTGCACACAGAGTGCAGCCACTGCAGCTAGCTGATCATTTACATATGGCAAATACAATCAGGCTCATAAAGATGAATGTGGTCGCTTGTTTTCTTTGGCATTTGCAAGAGGTAAAATCAGAACTTGGTTTCTCGCTACTTTGGGTTCTAATGTCAGCAGATAACTAGTCTTCTAAGCTATACCCTAAGTTAAATCTTTAATGCTGCAAAGAAACAATGAGAGGAAAGCAATGTTATGGTGTTGATACCTTGGCAATAGCTTTAGGAGGGTACTCTCCGAGTAGTCTTGCATCAACACATTGCTTCACCTTGTCTTCGCTTAGTTTAGGGGTTGCCTGAGACAACACACATCATGTTTATATATTACTGAGCACAAAGATTACATTTAGAGTCTTTTGTTTGACCAAAAAAAAAAAAAGTCTCTAATTAATCTATTCGCACAAATTCTCGTCTTGTCAAGCTTCTTTCGTTGTTTTGACACCCTTAGTTTCAATTCAATAGGCCTAAGGAGGTTTTTTTCAGTGCAAGCAAACCAGAATCAGAAGCAGAGAAGACTGCACTAAACATTACCCATGTCACTAGACTTTGTTGTCCACGAGGTAAGGTGTGATCGACTGGCTTACGACCTGTCAGGAGCTCCAACAGAACAACGCCAAAACTGTACACATCGCTCTTTGTGCTCAATGTTCCCGTCATTGCATACCTGAAATACATAAACCCAATATGTTTAATGTCTCATAACATTAGAGCATGAGAACCAAACTTTTTGAATGAAGTCAAGATAATGAAATATCTAAAAGGGCGTTACTCTGGAGCGTGATAGCCAAAGGTTCCTAGCACACGAGTCGAGTGAAGGCGCGCAGCCATGTCAGGGGCTTGATCAGACAGATCGAAATCAGCAACCTTGGCGACATCATCATCAAACAGAAGTACGTTGCTGGATTTGATGTCGCGGTGGATAACCTGAGGGTTCACCTTCTCATGCAAGTACTCAAGTCCTCTGGCTGCACCAACAGCGATTTTGACTCTCTGTTGCCACGTCATGACAGGACCACGGAGTGCTCCTTTGACACCTTTTCGGCCTGTACGAAAGAGACACCACATTTTCATTAGTATCTTAGTTTCAAGATATTCAAGAATTGAGTGATTGATACATATCCAAGCAATGGTTTACGTTAACCACTCACCATGAAGAACATCATGAAGAGATCCGTTAGGAGCATACTCATAAGCAAGAACACGTAGAGGGCCATCAACACAATAACCAATAAGAGCAATGACATTTTCGTGTCGCAATCTCGAAACCATTGATATCTGTTAAAAAGTTTCAATGTCAGTAACAAAACAAAAGTAGACAGAACATTCCCAAAGGACGTGGTTTGATGCTGGACCATTTGCACATAGGACACATATTCTACTGAGATGAAGTCCAATTAAATGCAATAATGTTATCTACCTGGGAAAGAAACTCTTGATCTGGCTGCTTACTAGAGTCAAGTTTCTTGATGGCAGCTGTCTTACCGCTTCTAAGAACACCGTAAAACACTCTTCCATACGAACCCTCACCGATCAAGGTCTTTGAACCATAGTTATCGGTTATATCTCTCAGTTCATCCGCTGGAATGGCTGATACAGCAATAGGCTGCATCGGAACTACTGGCTGGTTCATGGGTGGAGCAGCTCTTTGATAGTGGCCTCCATTGTAACCTTTGAAACAATTGAAATCCTATTAACTTAGAAGCCAAAGGATGGACCCTAAGAGAAACACTGAAAAGTTATTGCAGTTGAAATAGGAACCGAGTTACCTGCTTGGTTGTGCGGTGGCATTGGTCCGGAGTCAGCAGCTTTACGAAAATCATCACTCCCACACCAACCAAAACAGCTCATTACACGAGTTAACTAAACTGCAAAGAGTGTGCGCACAAGACAAAGTGTCAGCAAACAGTTGTTAAAATAAAAAATGGTTGACCAGCTTCTCAAACTTATTGATAACAAAGAGACTGAAAAGACACAGAACTCTAACGAACAGTTTGCACCCAACTGTGGTTTTCACTAAACGATGCTAAGCTGAGTGTCAAACCTCAACAAATATTGGATGCATTTATCAAAGATGCGCTTATCATGGTGTGTGGATGAACATTAAACATGTTGGGACACGAATTCTCAGTAAATGGTGTTGCAGAACAGGATTTGAGAAAATTGGCAATAAGGTATATTGTTAAGATACGAAACATTACAGTAGCTAATGCTTTTCTCATACTAATTTAAAAAAAAAAAACTTTTCAGAGAACCTCAAAGAACAAGATTTGGGATGAGAGGTGGAAAATTGGCAATAAGGTATATTGTTTAGATACCAAACATTACAGTAGCGAATGCTTCTCATACTAATAACAGCAGATGATCAACAAAAAAAAAATAAAAAAAAATATAGCCTATCAGGATAAGGTTTAAGCAGTTACAAAGTCAGAATTATCGAAAATCAACTAAATATTTTGAAAAAAGTAAAAATTGATATCAGGAGAAGCATAAAGTTCATCATCTCCATGTTCAAGTATCATCAGTAAGAGCAAAAAACCGACCAAAACTAGAAGCACCATTACAGTTCTCGTAGACCTAAAATTTCTACAAGTGAAACAACCTTAACACAAGGATACGGAATTCGAACTGAAAAACTCTACGCCAATATTCTAGATTCCGTTTACATCATCAAAATCGACATGAAATTCGGAACCCTCGAAAGTAGTAGGTTCCTGAATTTAGGGTGTTTTTAACATTTAAGGAAAGTATCAAAAAGGGAAACTCGTACAGACGGAGAAGAAGAAGATAAGGCAAAACATTTTTACCTCTCTCGCTACGAGAAACGCTTGGAAAGTAGAGAGAAATTGAAAGTCTCTGTGCTTCGTTGGTTTTTATTATTTTTAGCCTTTTTTGACGATCGTCAAATGCTTTTAAACATCGTCGTGATGACGACCATTGTTGTTTTCTTACTTGGCAGAGTCTAAAACAAGAGCAAATACCTAAATTACCCCTTAAAGATATTAGAATTACAAAAAAAAAAAAAAAAAAACAAACCGAAACGGAGGTGATGTCTCGAGCTTATTATTCTCCTCAGATTTGCATAATATGAAATTTCTGATTAGAATTCCCTTTTTGCCTTTTGCTTTATGTAAGAGACAGAAATTATTTTCTCTAACTAAACAACAATACATATGGAGAGCGGAGAGACTAGGATTTTGACGATTGGAGGGCAAGATGCAACTATGGTGGAGAGTGGAGAGGCTAGGGTTCAGGCGATTGGAGGGCAAGATGTAATTATGGTGGATATCGTTGATCAGGCGCAACCACCGGATGATCTGCCGGGAGACCCGCCAGATGCAACGAGAATATGGGTGGATAGGGTTGTAGAGGGAAACGTTGGAGGACAACTATCGCCGGAGATGTTGCTGAATGATGAGTTTGTGTCGGAACGGGTGCAGCTGGCCTTCCCGGATGGCGAGCCGATGATTACGATTGGGAAGGAGGTGTTGGATGCCATGAATGGTTTGTGGAAGCGGTGTTTGATTGTGAAGGTTTTGGGACGAAACATTGCCATCACAGCGTTGAGTAAAAGGCTTAAGGAGATGTGGAAGCCGAAAGGAGGAATGTATGCCATGGATCTTCTACGACAATTCTTTATGATTCGGTTTGAGTTAGAAGATGAATACTTGGCGGCTTTAACTGGTGGTCCGTGGAGAGTTTTTGGGAGCTATCTCATGACACAAGTCTGGAATCCCGAGTTTGATCCGTTAAGAGATGAGATTGTTACGACGCCGGTGTGGATTCGCCTCTCGAACATTCCAGTTAATTTCTACCATAAGACGATTTTAATGGGGATTGCTAAGGGTTTGGGTAAACCAGTCAAGGTGGATGAGACTACACTAAACTTTGAGAGGGCAAGGTTTGCCCGAGTGTGTGTTGAGGTTAATCTGTCCAAACCTCTTAAGGGGACAGTGATGATTACTGGAGAGAGATACTTCGTTGCATACGAGGGCTTGATGAATATATGCTCTGGATGTGGTATCTATGGTCACTTGGTGCATAATTGTCCTCGAAGGATAATGGAGAGAGTGGTAAAGCAAGCAGCCCCGATTTTGCCGGTGCTGGAAGCAGTAGAGCGGCCAGCAAATGATGGGTTTACGGTGGTGGGAAGGAAGGGGAGGGCTTCCTCGATGCCAGCTAACAGAACGACTCCGGTAACAAACAGATCAAAAAAAGATTTTGGGTGTAATCTGCGCGAGATCTCCGGTAACACAAACAAGGCAAGTATTGAGATTTCTAATAGATTTGGCAATCTGAATGAGGAGGGGATTTCGGACGAATTAAGGGAAGCGGTTATCACCACAGAGGCAAATAAGGAGAATGAATATACTTTGACCGATGCAAGGAAGGGGAAGAGTGTTGCTCAAGGAATGGATAAGGTGGTTTTCACCACGGGAATGAATAATACGAATGGTAAGAAGATGACTTCGAAAGAAAGACAAGCTGGTACGAGTAATGAGGGACCCGCTAATGGGCCAAAGCCCAGACAAACAAAATCGACCCGGCCCATCCGTGGTCTAGTTTTTGGCCCAATAAGAAGAGAGGGGGAATTGTCGGCGTCGGGAAAGCGTTTACGGGTGGAAGACGTTTCTGCTGGACGGCCAGGTGGGGTATTTTCGACGAAGAGAGATGAAAGTAATGATGTTACTGCGATTAATCGAAGCCGGGAGTCTGAGGCGGAGAGACAATTGGGAGCTTCGACAGAAATTACACAGAATGTGGCGGATGAGATGCAGAAGGATCAGTCGGAGAAGCCGACAGGTCCGACGGTGGCATGACGGGTTGCCCCGGCAGTTCGTGTTCTATTAAATCAATTATTAATGGATTGCTTATTCTGGAATTGCCGGAGGGCGAATAAACCCAACTTTAGACGATCAGTACGTTATCTTCTGAATAATTTTCATACGGATATGCTTGCCTTTTTCGAAACGCACGCAGAAGGTGACAGAGCGAGCCGAATTTGTCAGAATTTGGGCTTTGATGGCTCTTTTAGAGTGGATGCAGCTGGTCAGAGTGGCGGAGTTTGGCTCTTGCGGAGATCATGTGTTGGTACTGTTACTATTGTGGAATCAGAAACTCAATTCATTCACGCGAGGGTGGAGAATGGTGATTTCATTCAACATATAATTGCAGTATATGCAGCGCCCACAGTCAGTAGAAGGAGTGATCTATGGGCAAAGCTTAAAGATATAGTGATGGGAGTTACGGATCCAGTGATCATTGGAGGTGATTTCAATACCATTCTCCGGTTAGATGAGATCTGGTGGGAGTGGTAGGTTGTCTTTGGATTCTCTTGCCTTTGGAGAATGGATTAATGAAGCTTCTTTGATTGATATGGGGTTTATGGGGAATAAATTCACTTGGAGAAGAGGATGTACAGTGAGAAACTATGTTGCAAAACGGCTTGATCGTATTTTGTGATGTGCGCAAACACGATTGAAGTGGCAGGAAGTAGTGATTCGACATCTTCCATTTATGGCGTCAGATCACACTCCCATCTATATGCAGCTCAGTCCACCGGTGAGAGGAGACCCGAAGCGGAGACCATTCAGATTCGAGGCTGCCTGGCTAACACATTCTGGTTTTAAAGAGCTCTTAGCTACATCTAAGAAGGGTGATATACCGACTCCAACTGCTCTAAGAAGCTTACAAACGAATCAAAGAAGTGGAATCGGGAAGTTTTTGGAGATATCCAGAAACGTAAGGATCTCTTAACACGAGATATTAAGGAGATTCAAAACCAGTTAGGGCTGAGTCCAACTGATGTGTTGTTGCAGAAAGAGGGCGAGCTCCTGCAGGAGCTTTACGTGGTTCTTGAGCAAGAAGAGACTTTGTGGTTCCAGAAATCTCGAGAGAAGTGGGTTGCTTTGGGAGATAGGAATACAAATTTTTTTCACACATCAACTGTTATTCGAAGAAGGAGAAATCGGATAGAGATGTTGCGGGGTGATGACGGAAGATGGATATCGGATACAGGAGAATTAGAGGCGTTAGCTATAAACTTCTACAAACGGTTGTATTCAATGGAAGATGTGGATGCAGTGGTACAAAGCCTACCGTTACCTGGTTTCACTACACTATCCCAATCGGAGATCACTGATCTAAACAGACCTTTCACGGCGCTAGAAATAGAAAGTTCAGTGAGAAGCATGGGCAAGTTTAAGGCTCATGGGCCTGATGGTTTTCAGCCAGTCTTTTACCAAAATTTTTGGGATGTTGTTGGCCCATCCGTGGTTCGCTTTGCTCTGGATTTCTTTTCAACAGGAACCTTACCGCAAGAGACTAATGACGCATTGGTAGTCTTGATTGAAAAAGTTGTAAAACCGGAATCTATAACACAATTTCGGCCCATCAGTTTGTGTAATGTCTTGTTTAAGACTATCACAAAGGCTATGGTTATGAGGCTGAAGAGGGTGATGCCTAAGTTAATTGGTCCAGCTCAAGCGAGTTTTATACCAGGACGACTTAGTACCGATAACATAGTGGTGGTGCAAGAAGCGGTGCACTCGATGAGACGCAAACAGGGAAGAAAAGGTTGGATGCTTCTCAAACTCGATTTGGAGAAAGCATATGATCGGGTGAGATGGGATTTTCTTAATGATACTCTTCTTGCTGCGGGTTTATCCGAAAAGTAGAGAAGTTGGATAATGCAATGTGTTGCTGGCCCCTCGATGACAATTTTATGGAATGGAGAGAAGACATAGCCTTTTAAACCATCAAGGGGACTTAGATAAGGTGATCCTTTGTCACCATATATGTTCGTTATGTGCTTGGAGAGGTTATGTCACCTAATTGAAATGGCGGTGGATTCAAAGGAATGTAAACCGATAAAGCTCTCACGTGGTGGACCTCCTCTCTCTCATATTTGTTTCGCGGATGACTTGATATTATTTGCTGAAGCGTCTGTCAGTCAAATACGTGTCATTCGTAGAGTGTTGGAGAGATTTTGTGCTGCCTCAGGTCAGAAGGTGAGTCTTGACAAGTCGAAAATCTTCTTCTCAGCTAATGTTAGCCGTGATTTGGAGAAGCTTATAAGTGATGAAAGCGGCATCAAATCGACTAGGGATTTGGGAAAGTACCTGGGGATGCCAGTGCTACATAAAAGAATAAACAAGGAAACTTTTGGTGAAGTACTTGAGAAGGTCAATTCGCAACTGTCGGGCTCGAAGGGAAGGTTTTTAAGTTTTGCGGGAAGGCTAACTTTAACCAAGGCAGTCTTTTCTTCTATCCAAGTGCATTCGATGAGCACAATTATGTTTACTAGCTCAACTCTTGACAGTTTAGATCGCTTATCAAGATCTTTTCTATGGGGCAGTACGACAGAGAAACGAAAGCAACACTTAATCGCGTGGAAGAGGGTTTGTGTACCAAAAACAGAGGGGGGATTAGGGATCCTCTCTTCGACGGCGATGAATAAGGCTCTATTAGGTAAAGTTGGATGGCGCTTATTGCATGATCAAACAAGTCTGTGGGCTCGGATTTTGAAATCGAAGTACAAAGTGGGGAATGTTCATGATACAGCTTGGCTAAAGGTGAAAGGAACTTGGTCTGCAACTTGGCGCAGTGTTGGTATCGGCTTACGAGAGGTTGTTCTACCCGGTTTGAGTTGGGTTATTAGAGATGGGAAAGAAATCAGAATTTGGACAGATAAATGGTTGATGAACATGCCTTTATCAAAGATGGTGATTGGGCCTCTACCAAACAACCACACAGAGGTACGAGCTAGTGATGTTTGGGAGCAAGGGATCGACTGGAACTATAACTTATTGTTACAATATGTACCGGAGGAGATAAATCTGAGGATGGGAGCAGTGGTGCTAGACACTTTCACGGGATCCAAAGATAGACTCTCTTGGGGAGAAAGCCAAGATGGGAACTTTACGGTTAGCTCTGCATATGCCTTGGTAACTCGGAATGAAACACCAAGGCAGAATATGGAGAAGTTTTTTAAACAAGTGTGGCACGTTATGGTGACAGAACGAGTTAGATGCTTCCTCTGGCTTGTCGCTAATCAAGCAATAATGACTAATTTGGAGAGATCACGGCGACATCTTAGTGACACAAACATCTGCCCAGTTTGTAATACGGGAGTTAAGACCATAATCCATGTTTTGCGTGATTGTCCGTCGATGTCTGGAGTATGGGAAATACTGGTTCCTAGGGGGAGACGAAACGAGTTCTTTGCATCTTCACTACTTGAGTGGCTCTATACTAATATACGGGATAGTACAGAGACTGATGGTTATCTTTGGGCGTCTTTGTTTGCGGTGGGCATATGGTGGGGCTGGAAATGGCGGTGTGGAGACATTTTTGGTGGTTTAACTCGATGCCTAGATCGGGTTCGATTTCTAAAAGACACAGCAAGGGAGATGGTTGAAGCGTATGTTGCGACTTGGGCTGTTGGAAAGAAGATGACCCGAGAAGTAAGACAGATTGCGTGGTCTCCACCTAGTGAAGGGTGGATCAAGTTGAACACGGATGGGGGCTCACATGGTAATCCGGGACAGGCAACAGCTGGCGGGGTGTTGCAGGATGGTGATGGGAATTGGGTTGGCGGCTTTGCACTTAACATTGGGATTTGTTCAGCTCCTTTAGCCGAGCTTTGGGGAGTCTACTATGGTTTGTGCATTGCGTGGGGGAAGGGTCTTACTCGGGTGGAGCTTGAAGTAGACTCTGAGATTGTGGTGGGTTTCTTAACGACAGGGATTAGTGATTCACATCCGCTGTCTTTCCTAGTACGATTGTGCTATGGCTTCATATCGAGGGACTGACTAGTCCGTATTCGTCACGTGTATAGGGAGGCTAACCGTCTTGCCGACGGGTTAGCAAACTATGTGTTTACTTTATCGCGAGGTTTTCATGCTTTTGATATTCCGCCGGAAGGTGTTAGTTTAATTGTTTTTGAGGACGCTTTGGGAGTTTCTCGATAGGGAGACATACTCTTCCACAAAAAAAAACTAAAACAACAATTTCTATTTGAGAGTGTATATCATATTTTGTAGGAAATATTTAGAGTGTATATTTATAATGGTACTACCTATTTGGTATATCTCATAAGTTGTGCTAATAAAGTCACAAACTAAAAAAGTTAGAAAACAAAATTATTACATTTAAAACATAAATAAAATATGATAGACTTTATCTGTTTACATAGAAGTTAGTAGTGTTTTCCTTTTTCCCTCCTTCGATTATCCAACTTCCGTTTCTTAGTTTGCCCTCTCTATCACAAGTATATAATGTCTTTTGATTCATAAAAAAAATCATAAATCTTCTACATCCCAATACAAGTACATACAGATACATTTTGATTTACACAAATTAACAAATTGGGAAGAATCAATGAAATAAGGTACGTATATAAGAATACGAACCTAATATTGCCATAAATTTACACAAATAAAAAAAACAAAATGAGAATACCCAATATATTTGATTAATCATCAAGAAGCAGATGAAGGGATCCTATGAAAGAGTTAGAAGAGCCTTCACCACAGCGCTCATGTCTGGTCTCAAATTTGGCTCTAATTGCACGCAGTGTGCAGCCACTGCGGCTAACTGAACATTATATATCGCACCATATGATCAGGCGCTCGATTGTCAAATGTTTCAATTATCATAGAGATGAATGCAGACAGCAACTATCGCTTGCTTTCTTTGGCATTTGCAACCAAAGGTAAAAAACCAGAGCTTGGGTTTCACTACTTTGGTTCTAATCTCAGCAGAGAACTAGTCTTCTAAGTTATACCACAAGTTAAATCTTTTATGCTGTAATGAAAGATTGAGAGGAAAGTAATGATGGTACCTTGGCAACAGCTTTAGGAGGGTAGTCTCCGAGTAGTCTTGCATCAACGCACTGCTTCAGTTTGTCTTTGCTTAGTTTAGGGGTTGCCTGAGACAGCACACAAACATCTTTATTATTGAGCAACAATAATATTTCATTTCTTAGGAAATATTTATAAATAATCTATTCTCGCGTTTTCCCAGCTTCTCTCGTTGCTTTGACATCATTAGTTTCAATTCTATAGGCCTAAGGAGGGTTTTCTTCATTCCACGTTTCTCTTATCAATGCAAGCAAACCAGAACCAGAAGCAGAGAAGACTGCACTGAACATTACCCATGTCACTAGACTTTGTTGTCCACGAGGTAAGGTGTGATCGACTGATTTACGACCCGTAAGCAGCTCCAGCAGAACAACGCCAAACAAGTACACATCGCTCTTTGTGCTCAATAATCCTGTCATTGCATATCTGAAACACATTAAACCCAATATGTTTTAAGCTCTAGATTCGGCAGTGGGGAAACAGTGTAAAGGTAAGAAGAACAATGACAAGAAAAGCGAAAATCCAAGTGAACGAACTAGTGTCTCATAACTTCAGAGCATGGGAACCAAACATTTTTCTTTGAATCAAGACGTGTAGCCACATGGATTAGTCTGAATGAAACAAACTGAAAATAACCGTTCAAGATATAAAAAGAATAATCTAAAAGGGCATTACTCTGGAGCGTTAGACTTAGAGGGTCCTAGTCCTCGAACACAAAATGAGCGTGCAGCCATGTCACGGGCTTGCTCAGACAGATCGAAATCAGCAACCTTGGCAACATCATCATCAAACAGAACCACGTTGCTGGATTTGATGTCACGGTGGATAACCTGAGGGTTCACCTTCTCATGCAAGTACTCAAGTCCTCTGGCTGCACCAACAGAGATTTTGACTCTCTGTTGCCACGTCATAACAGGACCTGGCAGTGCCCCTATGACACATTTTCGGCCTGTACTAAAGACACCACATTTTCATTAGTTTCTTCCTCCTGTATCTTAGTTTCCAGATATTCAACAATTGAGTGATTGATCCATATCCAAGCAATGGTTTACAATAATCACTCACCATGGAGAATATCATGAAGAGATCCTTTAGGAGCATACTCATAAGCAAGAACACGTAGAGGGCCATCAACACAATAACCAATAAGAGCAATGACATTTTCGTGTCGCAATCTCGAAACCATTGATATCTGTTAAAAAGTTTCAATGTCAGTAACAAAACAAAAGTAGACACAACATTCCCAAAGGATGTGGTTTGATGCTGGACCATTTGCACGTAGGACACATAAGGCCTAGGTTAAGCTGGGACAATTCTTTTCGATATTTTACGAGATGAAGGCCCGTAAGAAATGTAATTAGCATCTACCTGGGAAAGAAATTCTTGATCTGGCTGCTTACTAGAATCAAGTTTCTAGAATCAAGTTTCTTGATGGCAGCTTCCCTACCACTTTTAAGAACACCGTAAAACACTCTTCCATATGAACCATCACCGATCAAGGCCTTTGAACCATAGTTATCGGTTATATCTCTCAGTTCATCCACTGGAATGGCTGGTACAGCAATAGGCTGCATCGGAACTACTGGCTGGTTCATGGGTGGATTAGCTCTTTGATAGTGACCTCCGTTGTAACCTTTACAAGATTTGAAAACCCATGATAGAAGCCAAAGGATGGACAGTAAGATAGACACTGGCAAGTTAATGCGGTTGAAACAGGAACCGAGCTACCAAGCATTGTGAAGTGGCATTGGCCCGGAGTCAGCAGCTTTACGAAATTCATCACTCCCACACCAACCAAAACAGCTCATGGTTTACACTCTTCAGTGAAAAATTGGCAATAAAGCATATTGTTTAGATACGAAACATTACAGTAGCTAACGCTTTTGTCATAGCACTAATTAGTAATTACAGCAGAGAATAAAGGGAAGTATCGAAAATCAAAATTTGCAAAAGTAAAGGGAATATATCAGAAGAAGTAACTAGTTTCTCTCCATGTTATCACGGTCTAAATCAGAAGGGCGTGAAAATTGCAAGCACTAGCAAACTGAGATACTATGTTCCGTAGACCTAGAATTTCCTCAAGGAAACGGAATTCGATCTGAAAAAAACTCGAAATCAATATTCTAGATTCCGTTTACATCATCAAAATCGACATGGAATTCGGAAAGGAAGTTCGGTGTTATAACATTTAAGGAAACTATCATAAGGGAAGCTCGTAGAGAGGAAGAAGAAAGGAAGGCAAAGCATTTTTACCTCTCGCTACGAGATAAACTTGGAAAGGAGAGAGAATTTGAAATTCTCTGCTTAGCGTCGAAGAAGAAGCTTTGATGGTTTCTTTTTTCTCTTTTAAACATCGTGATGACGACGACGACCATACACATACTTGGCAGAGTCTAAATACCCAGATTACCCCTTAATTATATAATTACAGTCAAATCCCCAAAATAACCTAAAAAGTACTTCGACGGTCTTTTCTGTTTGGGGTTTTTTTTTTTTTTTCTCGGCGCCGTCGCACCTTCATTTCAGGTGAGTTTTCCTTCTTTTTACCTTCCGATTGGCTTCCCAGATTCATTTTTCTTGCTTTGATGTGTTTATCGTATTGATGGATCTCACTTACGTTTCCTAATTGTAAATCATCGTCTCATATACTCAGATTTTTCCACTAGTTTTTGTCCAAAATGACATCATTTGTTAATTTACTGGTTGACCCAATTTCCTTTTAGTTTTTTCTTCATCACAAACTGTTTCCACTTTCCAGCAAATCCAACGAAATGTGTGTGTTTGGTTATTTCAATACTGTTGTTTGAGTATTTTGATTAGTTTGTGCAAGAATCAGATGTTTTGGAGGCCATTTGTTCTGAGACTAATATAAAAGATGACTTCTTTCCCTATTTTACCGAATCAAATGATGCTTAATGGTGGAAATTCACTGCTATCAATGGAAAGATGAGTTCTTTTTTACATGTGGCAATTGCTACTATGTATTCCTTTAGGAAATAAGGCTGATGAATCTGGGCTATCACAGGGGAATGGCGAACAAGATTGCGATGCTTCTCTCCGAAGGGATGAACAACAATGCTGTCATAAACACTTGTCTGGGAGTATCATTTGTTGTTTTGGGACTGAGATCTGATAAACAGCAAAAGTATGTGGAGGCCTTACAGGAGCAGAAGGATTCGCTTCTCAAGTCCAATAAGGAAATGAAAGTCACAATGTGGGAGTGGAAACAGCAACTATTCGCCGAAGCTGCCTCTGCTGGTGTTGTTCCTCTGTCCACGCTTAAGGCCATCTATGGAGAGGTCACCACAACCACTCAATCTGGTAATTATTACTCTTTTGCTTTCATACATATCTATACAAACTGGAGTCATCTTAATAGACAATCTTTTGCTTTCATACATATATATATACAAACTGGAGTTATCTTAATTTGTCTATCTCACACTTAGTTCATTTCACTGCTCTAAGAACATGCACCTAAGATTTATTAAAAGTCGCATTTGAGATTAGCTGTGCTATTGCCCTATTGACTAACTGGTTTTATGTTCTTTCTTTCAGGTGACACAGTCAAGGAAGAGTCTAAAGTTTCTACCCCCAGGATCATGGTTTAGGTTGTTAAATTTATCACTAGGTTCGTTCATTTTCAGAGTCAAACTGTATTCTGCCAAACCAGCACAGTGTATGGGAAAAAGGAAATAATCTAACACCGGAAGCTAAACAAGAAAAAACACAAATGACTAACTACTACACACCTCATCCTCCCATATCGCAGCTATGCTCATGTTGCCACACCAATATAAATTGATCAACAAGACCAAGATC
>JAHZTW010000003.1:42726450-42751523 GCA_020283515.1 Alliaria petiolata
GAACTTGTATCTCAACAAATACTCTCGAATTAAAGAAACTACCTGATGCAGTAGTGGATTGAAGGAATGTGTTTTTAGCCTTTACTTTGATCTGATGATCTGTGTTTGGATGATTTGAAAAGAGAGGCTAACCCATCATATATATAGTATGAGAGGGGACTTGAAAACATTCCAAGTTTCCAATGTGTGATACTTTAACTTTCACAAAAAGTTATAGCTAATGGAAACTTTCCATTTGTTTAGGATTCTTCCACAAGTAATTATACCTAATGGAAACTTTTCATTTATTTAAGCCTCTTCCACAAGGAATTATAGCTAATGGAAACTTTCCATTTGTTTGGGTCTCAACCCATTTCTTATTCACACAAAAACACAAAATAGAGTTTATCTTCTAAACCCAACCCTCCTTCCTTTTTAGTTCTGGTTATTATTTCCCACGAAACTCTTGCTGAATGGTGACCCTCTAAAGATCCTTTCCATAGGAAGGCACTACAAATAGAGTTTATCTTCCTAATACAAGCCTTTGGGAGGACAAAAGTGGAGCACCATAAGTTTGAGATTTCTGCAACCACTGTCTGAATCAGTTGAAGCCTACCAGCAAACGAAAGAGATTTCACACTCCAGGAGGTAACTTTCCCCTTCACTTGCTGAATGAGAGTCTCACAGTTATGCAAATTCAGTTTTTTTGTACACAGTGGGACACCCAAGTAGCGCACAAGCAAGGAGTCATGAGGCATACCTGTTGAGAATTTAATGACATCGACTTCAGACTGAGATAATCCCGAGGCAAAGAAACTTGACTTTTGAATACTCACTGCCAGCCCAGACCTTAGCTGGAATTCGTGAAGTACTTGGAGAACATTCTGGACCGAATTCAAGGTTCCTTCAATGAAGATAAGAAGGTCATCCGCAAAACACAGATGGGTAAGCTTCATTTTTTCACAATGTTGGTGGTAGTTGAATCGCCCTTCTGCTCCTGCTTTGTTTAGCATTAGGGACAAACAGTTCATTGCTATCACAAATATGTAAGGGGATAGAGGGTCCCCTTGCCTTAGTCCTCTTTTTCCTTTGATTGTGATCCTCTTAGGACCTTTGTTTCTGTGATAGCCATTGACCAATTCCCCAGCAAGGACTGTGTTCTCCACTAACAATCGATCCTTTACAAATGCAGTTTGGTTAGGCAGAATTAGATCAGGTAGCAAAGGCTTCAGCTTTGAGACAAGGATGCGAGAAATCACTTTATAGGTGGTATTCAACAATTCTCGAAGCTCCCGTGAATTTTGGCACAAGAGTGAGGATGGTGGAATTTGCAGACGAAGGAAGAAACCCTGATAGGAAGAAATGTTGAATACATGCTGATACTTCTTCCCCTATTAAGCTCCAAGACGATTTGAAAAAACCTGAGGTAAGTCCGTCAGGCCCTGGAGCTTTATTGGGATTTAACTTAAACATGACCCGAGTAATTTCACCCAGTGTAGGAATCTGAAGCATAGTCTCTATTTGAGTAGTGGAACATCTGAAAGGCGACATATCCTCAAACCATTGAAGAGTAGACACTATAACCGGCGAGCATGAAGTATTTGGCGCAAGTATGGATCTGAAGTGATTGATTGCGTGAGTACTCATTGCAATAGGATCCTCAATGATGACTCCATTCCCCAACACAAACATCCTGATAGAGTTGTAACAGGTTCGAGTTTGAAACACTCTGTAGAAGTAAGCCGTATTCTTATCTCCTTCTTTTAACCAGTTGATCCGCGATCTTTGCTTAAAATATCTTTCTTCAATGTCTCGCAGGAAGCTCCACTTTTCATGAGAAGATTTCTCCTTTTCAAACATCTGAGTCGTTGGAGTTTGAAGAGCTTGTAACTGATCGGCCTGCAAGGATTGGTAAGTCTCACAAACTCTCACTTGGATTTGAGAGAAGTTATCCTTATACAACTGCCGCAAGTAGCCCTTTATCGACTTTAATTTCCAACACAAATTAGTGAGATTCCACACTCTATTACCACACTGATTCCATGCCTCTTCCACCACCCTAAGAAAGCCAGGGTGCTTAGTTAGATAATTGAAGAACTTAAAAGGACGGGTTCCAGCCGTAGGAAGGGAGTAAGCCAAGTCCACTAGACATGAGCTATGATCTGAAGTCAAAGGCGGTAGGAACGTAGCTCCAGAACGAGGGAATAATGAGATGAAGTGGCAATTCACCAATAGCCTGTCCAGTTTTTTAGCAATGGGAGTATCAAGCTGAGAATTAGTCCAAGTGAAAAGAAGACCTTGGAAACGCAGGTCAAACACTCCTAATTGGGTAAGGCAATCTCTAAACTCCATCATTTTAGCATATAACGTGTTGACTTCAGGTAAGGAGTGCTCCACATGGTGCAATATTTGATTAAAGTCTCCCCCTATCATCCAAGGGTGCATGTGTAGGGAGAGATTTTGATGCAGATCTAGAAGCTCAATCCATAAGTCATTCCTTTCAGTACTTAGATTAGCCGCATATACAATCGTATAGAAAAAGTGACTAGTATTTGGTAACTTGACTTCACAGGTGATGGTTTGACGAGATTGATACCTTACTATTACCACTGCCGGGTCTTTCCAGATCAGAATGATTCGACCATCATCATCAACTGCATGATTAGAGGTAAATCTCCATCCACTGCAAAGAGTAGTCATTAACTGGTTTAAATTATGATCCTTTACATGGGTCTCCAAAATAGCTCTAAAAGTAGGCTGATGGCTATTAAGCCATTGACAAAAAGGCCTATGCTTGCCCGGGTCATTTATTCCACGGACATAAAGGTTTTGATACTCATTATTGATTTGTAGGGCAATCCTCTGCTGGCAGAAGAGGGCCGTGAGTAACTGAAGCAACCGAAGTAAAAGCAGCAAATGTAAGAGGGCAGTTGAGAGGATTAATGGCATGGTAAGCGATGAGCGGGTTAGAGCGTGATCTCTTTAATGTGTTTCTATCCTTCTTTTCAGGAGAAGGACTATAAGGGTAAGGTTCTCCTGTGGCAGTAATAGAAGCAGGAAGACCCACAATAACTGAGCCATTCGAAGATGAAGGACAGACTGTAGCAGGGATAGCCGCATGGAACCCCTTCTGGGGCTCTAAGTGAACCTTAGAAGCAGGGGCCGTTGCAACAGGAACTGCATGAGCACTGATCGAGGGAGCAGCAGGAGCTTCATTAGCAATTATTGGGGGAGCAGCAGGACCTTCAGGAACAATAATCGGAGGAGATTCAGTGAGCTGAGATGTAGAGCCATCTGTAACCGCGGTCGAGCCCACCTCAGGTATATCAGATGGATTTCCAGCTTTGTCCTTTTCCATAACAGTATCCAGCGAACTATTAGAGGCCTCATTGGTAGATAAAACTTTTTTACTTCGCACTGAAAGATTTTGTTTGGTTGTGGAACCAGGGTTATCTTTATTCTTTGACGGAGTAGCCGTTCCCTTCGGTTTTGAAGCTGCTTGTGGAGGTGCACGAGGTAAGAGAAGGCAGTTCCTGATTATGTGGCCCAATTCTTTGCAATGAGAGCAAGTAGGTGGCATCCAAGGGTAGTCAACTTCAACTTCCACTACTTCACCACTTTGTCTCTCAAATTCAACCACATGTGGCAGTGGTGTGCTAAGGTTAACTTCCACTTTTACATGAGCAACAGTAAGACTTACGAGATTCTTTGTGAAATCATCCGTTTCTTTAGGTTCACCCACTAACCCAGCAACTAAACTTAGGCCCTTTTGATGGCGTAGATCAAGCGGAACTCCTGTGAGATGAGCCATAATTGAAATGGCCTTAGTTCAGAATTATTAGACGAACCGGAGGATATCCATGGAGCCGTGTGAAACATTGAATCTCCAACATACCATATACCTTTTTCCAATATTTTTTGCCGCATATAGTCATTGGGTATCCTGACTATCATAGATCGAGTAAGAGGATTATTATGAATTTTAACTCTTAGACCTTTCCCCCACATGTGTAAGTACACTCTGAATCTGATTGTAGGGAGGAGGTCTTCCATTGAAGTAACAGACGATGAAGTCCTTATGCATCTCTGCCCCACGCTGAAAGACCTCATCAGGAATGAAAACCCTTGGTCGGCCATTATCAGCATAGGTAATAGGTGTTAATCTCCTGTGAGATCTATCTTCAAATCGCCTTATTTTCTCAGCCAAATTTTGAGAGGGACGAGTAGATTGAGGAGGAAACTCTGTTGAAGAAATTGGTTTAGGTGAACACCCTAAAACAGTTGCCTGATCTGCACCCTTAGATGCATTAGATAGTGGATTACTATTAGAGGCCCTGTTTGTAATGAGTGGTGAAGAGGATTTCGGAGGTAGAACAACAAATTTCTCTGGTTCAACAATACCAGATCTAGTCGTAATACCCATGGTAGCCGGAGTAGTTGGAGCAGATTGATCACTTGGAATAACTTCCTCTGTAGACCGACCTGAAATAGCATTAGCAGCCTCCGTCATGGTGACTTCGGCAGTAACGTTTGCTGCAGATTCAATAGTTGTTTCTAACAGTAATGGCAAATTGATTCTCATATCTAGAAGCAGCTTCGGTCATAACAACCTCCATAATAACAGATCCTGGAGAAACAGTAGTAGCAGCTTCGGTCATAACAACCTCAGCAGTAGAATCAGCAGCAACTCTGTGTGAAGGAAAGCTCAAATTTGTAACAAAGGTTGAGGTTTTACCCTCTGGAGAAGACAACGGTGGGAATTGAGAGATGGACAAAGGAGGGTCTGGAGGGTCAGGAGGTACAGGCGGCCTTGAGGGACTTTCACCAACGGAGGTCGCCGGGAAATTGAGCCCGGAGACATGATCAAGGGGCAACCAACGTTTCTTCATTGGGAAGCGTGCCAGAGAGAAAAAGGTTTTCTCCCGGCATCTGTAACAATGAACAATTTGTTTGATAGAACATTAAAAAATTTCGAAAACTAATTGAAATATGTTTGAACTCACCAACACATGCATAGAGGCTCGTCTATTAATTCGCTCACCGAAGCATTCTTTTCTTTAGCCGGAACCGTAGCAGTAGTATTACTTGCGATAGCTTCTCTTTCTATAATTTGGGATTCAGAATAAAAAGAGGTGAATAGGTATGGATTATATATATATATATATATATATATATATATATATTTCAACTAAGCATAAAATTTGTATTTCTTTTCGGAATAGGAAACCTACTTTCTTTTACCATAAATATTACCAACTTATTACATGCAGAATAAAAGCTTAACGATAACTTTTGGATTGGGATTATGCTAAATTTAAGCGGTTATTACTTCTTAATTAAAAATATTTTTATTTTTATTTGGAAAGCTTGCTCCACGATTTTAGTGATCGAATATTAACAAAAATATTTGAGTAACACAATATTTAGTGCAATCGATTAATTAGATAATTTAACATAACTCAATTTAATTTGAATTAAATTTTATGGTTATTATCATTTAATATCATTTAGGTAATGGAAGAATATGCCATTAAATAAATAAGATTTTCACTAGAATATCGTTAAAGAATATTCATTTGTTGATTTTAACATTAATTTTTAAAATTTAATATTATCAATGGTATTTGATGTAATATCTTAGATTTTTAAAAACATTTTCAAAAGTGAACTTCTCAAATAATATTATAGAGATATATACATGTCAAAATAAATTAATATTGAGCGGTATATAATTTATGATTATTAAATTAAATTAAATAAAAACGTTATGCAACAACATATATCATATAAGAATGTAAATTAGTTTCATAGTTCATAAAACTTCATTTTAATATCTTATCAATCATATAATGAATAATATATATGATCAAAATGATGCCTTAGTTAATTTGCTCACAAACATATACAATTTTCCTATTATATTGTTGCATAATAATAAAAATATGAAAGACAAATTTTTTTAATAATCTTTTTGCAATATGTTTTATATTGTATAAATGTATGAATTTAATTATATAGATTTATAGTAAATATAATAGTAACAATTTCGTTTTTTAAATAAATTAGGATGTAACTAATTGTGAGATTAAATATTAAAAAATTTGAAATAATTATTTTGGGCAAATTTTAAATTATTTAAATGTGTTTGGAAATTTTTTAATAATAAAAATTATGGAAATAATTATAATAATTTTTTTAACGAACAATTAATTATTGTCCAAAGATGCAGAATAAATATGTGTTTGGCAATTAGAGTTAAAATAATCTAAATAAGTAATATCTGGAATCAAATGTATCTGGTAATAAATATATAAAAATTAAAAAAAAACTCCAATTACATTACAAAGAAAAGTGAATATTGTGACAAAAAACTGTGACTAATTATTTTGTCACAACATTACGACGATTTACATTTGAAACGGTGACCAAATTATTTAATTACAAAAGCGTTACCATTTCGTCATAATATTGTGACTTAAATAAAGATAACAGACTTTTGTCACTAATCATGACAAATTTATTACAAAATATATAGTAACAAATTTTATTACGAATTTGCGACCAAATCTAGTAATTACATTATACAAAACTTAAGTCACTCATAGTTACAAATTTTTTTGTAACTGTCTCGTCACAATTAGTTACTATTTTAGTGTCTTTTGCATTTGGTAATAGGTTATGATATAATTGTTAGCACCTGACTAGATTAAAAATAAGTAAATTAAAAATAAAATAAGAGAATAATATTTAGATCAAATTAAAAATTGCTCTCTTAAATCTGTTGCAATAATATTTTTTTCATAAGTAACATGAATTGAATTTAGTGTTAACTGGTTAGTATTAATACACAACCAATAACTAAAATTTACAAAATAAAAATGTAAAGTCATGATCTTTGATTTAGAGTTTAGAGCATAGGATTTAGGGTATAAGGTATAGGGTTTGAAATATAACTTTTTGTAGCTGTATTAGCAATAGAAATATGGATTAATAAGTGTTTGATTTAGGGTATAGGGATTCATACTTGTAAGATATTTTTTTCTATTTCACAATTAAAAAATATATATAACAAATTATTATTTCATTTTAAGAACATAAAATAGAATATAAAAAAATTATTACACAATACAAAATAAGAAGGAAAAGTTAGTGAGTCATTGATTTAGAGTTTAGGATATAGGGTTTGGAGTTTAGGGTATAAGAGTATAGGGTAAAGGTTTGAAATATATTTTTTCTTAAGTCTATTAACAATAGAAATATAATATTATTTTATATGAATTAATGAGAGTTTGATTTATAAGGTTTTAGGAATTCACAAGATGCTTTTTCTATTTCTTAATTAAAAACAAATACAACACATTATTGTTTCATACTAAGAATATAAAATAGATTAAAAAAGAGAAAGTCCTTCGAATACCATGAAAACTAGTTTATATTCCACAAATACCACACACGCTCCAAAACTTCCATCCCTAACATTACGTTTTTGCCCTCGGATACAAAAACACGTACCTAATACAAAATCTAGATCAACTTCACCCGCACTGTTCTACGCGGCCCTCTCAATCTACTTCATCCTCTTCCTCTCTCTCCCTCTTTCCTCTTTCTCTCAATCTCCTTCGTCCTCATCATCGAATTCTGCCTACAACTCATTCCTCAAATGTTTCTCTGAGAAGACGAAAACCCCACAAGCCCAAATCGCCAAAAATGTCTTCTCTCAGACAAACCCATCTTACTCCTCCGTTCTCCGTGGTTACATCCGCAATGCCAGATTCAACACTTCCTCTACTCCGAAACCAACAATCATCGTCACTCCTCGCACCGACAGCCACGTCAGCGCCGCCATCATATGCTCGAAACCCCTAAATTTCGTCCTCAAAATCCGAAGCGGCGGCCACGATTACCTCTCATACATCTCCGATAAACCTTTCTTCATCCTCGACCTGTCGAATCTCTGCGACGTCTCCGTAGACATCGCCGAGAAGTCGGCGTGGATCTCCGCCGGAGCGACTCTCGGCGAGGTTTATTACCGAAACTGGGAGAAAAGCAAAATCCATGGATTCCTCGGCGGAGTTTGTCCGACGGTTGGTGTTGGGGGGCATTTAAGCGGCGGTGGGTACGGAAACATGCTGAGAAAATTCGGATTATCGGTCGATCACTTGATCGATGCGTCAATGTGAACGGTCGGATTCTATACCGGAAATCGATGGGTGAAGATCTTTTCTGGGCAATCTTCGGCGGAGGAGGGGGAAGCTTCGGCGTCGTATTGGGATACAAAGTCAAGCTCGTCCCCGTGCCGCAGATCTTGACGGTTTTCCGGGTGGAGCAGTATATAGATTCCGGAGCGGTGGATATGATTCACAAATGGCAATCCGTTGGTCCAAAAATCGACCGAAATCTGTTCATGAGGATGCTGATCCAACCCGTGACGAGGAAGAAGGTGAAGACGGTGAGAGCCTTTGTGGTTGCTCTGTTCTTAGGCAGAGCAAACACAGTCGTTTCGCTGCTTCGTAAGGAGAAGTCTCTTGAAAAGGGTTCTAAGAAAGCTGTTGAAAAGAAGGGTAAAGCAGCCGAAGTTCCAAAAGAAGCACCAAAGGAAGAACCTCTAGATCCTATTGTTGAGAAGCTTCGCATGCAGAGGTAGAGTTTATAAACTCTTACCTTTTTCCTCAAAAAATACTTCACCTTAATCTTCTACTTTGTGGCTCTTTGTTCTTATACATTATGTTTTTTCATATTGCTAGTAGTTAAGTTCTTTGTTTTTGTAAGTAGTTGAATCTTGTGAAACTTGTATAGAGAAATATCTGTTTTTTGAGGCCTTTAGCTAGTCCTTGCTTTGGATTCAATATGAAATTGCAATTCATCATTGCAATTTCATATTGATGCTCATTGCAACTTTTTGTCTTTTCGTTGTGTTGTTTTGGACAGTGGTCAACATTAGTTTGTAGTGGTAATAACCGGAATAGAAAGCATATGAAAAGGATTGATCTGAGATGGGACTGCTTTTGTCACCTTTCCAGTTAAATTCCAATGTGTTGTTTTCAAACATTTCAAAGGCTTGATTTTGGAAGCTGTCATCACTTACAATGAAAAGGGAAGCCACAAGCTCTTAATCAAGTCCCCTTCCATCAAACGCGTTGCAGCAACTGCAGTCGTTGCTGGTACACCAGCAGCCAAGATTCCTGAATCTTGAATTCAGTAACTTCTCCTTTCTAGTCTAAATTGAAGTTAATGCCAAACTGGTTCGATTTGTGTTTTTCTTTGTGTCTTTGTGTGTGAGATTGTGTAATCTATCACGTGATGTTATTTGTTTTCATTGATGTCTCCTAAAACTTTTGGTTGTCGTGATATGATACTTTCCTTTTGAAAAACTTAAAATTTTAGTATGTTTCGTTATATTGACGTTAAAGAAAGCTAATGTGTGGTTTGTTGTGCTTAAGTAGAAAGCCACTATATATAAGTTAAATAAGTTCTGGGATTTTAGTTGTACGGTAAACTTGGCATGACTTTTGGTCAAACATTTACCTTAAAAGAGAGTGAAGTTTCGGAAATCAACTAGAGAGAGTGAAATTTAGGAATTTATGAAGTTTAGTTGAACTGTAAGCTTTCGTTAAAATTTCGGAAGTATTTTTAAATTTTTAGAAATATATTCCTAAAATTTTAGAAAGTTTCTCTAATGTTTTAAGAAAGTTTTTGTCCACTAATTCAACAATTCAAATTTAAAAAGGTGTTCTAAATATTTAGGAAGACATTACTAAAACATAAAAATCAGAACTTTTGTACTTATTTGTACAACAACTCTTATTTGTACAACAACTCAAATTCAGGAAGTTTTTGTACTCATTCACGAAAGTCTTCCTAAAACCCTTGTTCAAAGAAAACTTAAACCTTTCCTAAATTATAGAAAGTTTTACTAATATTAAAAAAAAACATTCTTAATCCTCAGGAAGTATATCTAAATTTTTAAGAAAAGTTTATTAAATTTAGGGAAATTAAGAAGTTTTCTTGAATTATTAAGAAAAGATTCGTACAAATTTATGAAAGCCTTCCGAAATCGTAGGCTAACTACATGATCAAACAAATGTTCTTTTTACTAGTATCATGCGTGTTATCTATATTTGAGAAACCTAATATTCCAATGCTTCCTGCAGATTATGATCCAGAAAGAGTGTGAAGTGAGACTAAAGATCATTGGAATAAGAGTCGATGCCACTAAAATTTTATGAAGATCTTGATTAATTATTTAGGAAGATCTATCCAAATATATGAAAAGACTTCCTGAATTCTCTATAGACACTTTGGAATGCTCTGTAGAGACATGTTGTAGATTAAAGTGGCAGTGGTAACCAAAGTATGGATGTTGCAGACCAGGAAGGATTGATGCAAAGAAGTTTTGAGACTAGCGTAGTATTAAGATTATGATTTCATGAAACCTTTCCTAAATTCAGGAAACCCTTCCTAAATTTAGGAAACTCTTTCTAAATACTAAGATGCAAAGAAACTTTATTAATATTATTATCTCATGAATACCTTCTTAAATTCAGGAAGCCCTTTCTAAATTCAAGAAGTCATTCTTAAAGACATAAAATTCTTGAATGGCTAGTTAGTTTTTAAACGGTCAAATAATTCATCATAAAACGTGTAATGTGAAAGTTTGTATATTATACAACAACTAAATCTTAAAAAGTCGTTATACACATTTAGGAAGCTCTCTTACAAATTAAGGACGGCCTTCCAAAAACATGCAAATTAGAATTTTTAAAGCTATTTCAACATAATGAGAAAACTAAAAATCATTTTATGTTTACTTGAATGGTTATTTAGTTTTTAAATGGTCAAATAATTTAACAGAAAAACGTGTATTATGAAATTTTATGTCTTTATACAACAACTAAAATTTAGAAAGTCGTTATACACATTTAGGAAAACGTGTATTATGAAATTTTATGTCTTTATACAACAACTAAAATTTAGAAAGTCGTTATACACATTTAGGAAGCTCTATTACAAATTAAGAAAGACCTTCCAAAAATATGTAAATTAGAGTTTTATCTTTCTTGGTTCTTTAAAGATGCTTGCATTAAACAACAGTTTTCTTTATCAAGTGATACAGATCCTAAGGAATCTCAGGAGCAAGAAAAAAGACTGAAACAATCAGATCCAATATGTACCATGAGCTTTGAGAATTCTTTTCTTTCTCTCGGTTGCATCATCTCTTATATTTTGTCTTTATTTTTCATAGATCAAATGTTTGGGCAATTTTTACAAAATCCCAATCAAATGTTTAGACAGATTTTTAACAATTTAGGAAAGGCTTCCTAAACTATAAGGAAGCATTTCTTAACTTTAAAAAAAGTTTGATGAATCGTCAAAAACAGTTCAAAAACCAATCTATTCGTTATCTAAGCCAATATAAGCTTCATTTGATACCCTAAACAACTAAATCTCAAAAATGGTTAACAAGAAAAAAAGTTGAACAATTTTTTTTTAAAAGATTCAGGAAGACCTTCATAAATTATTAAAAGTCATTCCAGAAAATTATGAAAGCCTTCCCGAATCAAAAATACTAAATATTCTAAAATTTTTTAGAATTTTAGGAAGCTTTATTAATGTTTTTAGAAGATTTTATAAACGTTTAAAAAGACTTTATTGAATGTTTTTTTTTTGTCAATCCCTTCTCTTTTAAGAGTGCCTTCCTAAATATTTATAAGAAGGCATTCCTAAATGTTATGACCATTGAAACTCACACTAACTTACTACTCTGAATAGCTGGTTCTATAATAGACACCATTGGGACTCACACTAACCTACTACTCTGAATCTAGGTTTCACAATATCTAGTTCCTTCAAAATCTTAATAGCATGTTTCCAGGTTACAACAATGCTGATATTTCAAATCATGTTAATATAGCTTCTACAATCATGTTAAAATTGGTCCTATGGTTGTTTGTTTCACCACACTGACTCCTTGAAAGGCTTTCATATCAATTGATATCTTAGATACTTCATTTTCTTTGCAACTGACTCAATGACTGTTTTTCCATTTCATATCATCAGTTTCATACAATAACATCTGTCTCTTATACACATCTAGATGTGTATAAGAGACAGGACTAAAGATCATTGGAATAAGAGTCGATGCCACTAAAATTTTATGAAGATCTTGATTAATTATTTAGGAAGATCTATCCAAATATATGAAAAGACTTCCTGAATTCTCTATAGACACTTTGGAATGCTCTGTAGAGACATGTTGTAGATTAAAGTGGCAGTGGTAACCAAAGTATGGATGTTGCAGACCAGGAAGGATTGATGCAAAGAAGTTTTGAGACTAGCGTAGTATTAAGATTATGATTTCATGAAACCTTTCCTAAATTCAGGAAACCCTTCCTAAATTTAGGAAACTCTTTCTAAATACTAAGATGCAAAGAAACTTTATTAATATTATTATCTCATGAATACCTTCTTAAATTCAGGAAGCCCTTTCTAAATTCAAGAAGTCATTCTTAAAGACATAAAATTCTTGAATGGCTAGTTAGTTTTTAAACGGTCAAATAATTCATCATAAAACGTGTAATGTGAAAGTTTGTATATTATACAACAACTAAATCTTAAAAAGTCGTTATACACATTTAGGAAGCTCTCTTACAAATTAAGGACGGCCTTCCAAAAACATGCAAATTAGAATTTTTAAAGCTATTTCAACATAATGAGAAAACTAAAAATCATTTTATGTTTACTTGAATGGTTATTTAGTTTTTAAATGGTCAAATAATTTAACAGAAAAACGTGTATTATGAAATTTTATGTCTTTATACAACAACTAAAATTTAGAAAGTCGTTATACACATTTAGGAAAACGTGTATTATGAAATTTTATGTCTTTATACAACAACTAAAATTTAGAAAGTCGTTATACACATTTAGGAAGCTCTATTACAAATTAAGAAAGACCTTCCAAAAATATGTAAATTAGAGTTTTATCTTTCTTGGTTCTTTAAAGATGCTTGCATTAAACAACAGTTTTCTTTATCAAGTGATACAGATCCTAAGGAATCTCAGGAGCAAGAAAAAAGACTGAAACAATCAGATCCAATATGTACCATGAGCTTTGAGAATTCTTTTCTTTCTCTCGGTTCCATCATCTCTTATATTTTGTCTTTGTTTTTCATAGATCAAATGTTTGGGCAATTTTTACAAAATCTCAATCAAATGTTTAGACAGATTTTTAACAATTTAGGAAAGGCTTCCTAAACTATATATAAGGAAGCATTTCTTAACCTTCAAAAAAGCTTCATGAATCGTCAAAAACAGTTCAAAAACCAATCTATTCGTTATTTAAGTCAATATATGCTTCATTTNAATCTTGAGGGTGTATTCAAATGCGCGGTTCATTAGCCCACCATTGCAACCAGAGTCGCATGAGCCTGCCTCTTCTGGGTCACACTGCATAAAGTGATATCCACAATATTTTCACAGTAATTAGAATTATGAATCTTCTATAGGCAATGATGAGAGCCAAGAGCATTCAAAGTATAATCATCTAAATATACCTGAGATACCCGGAAAAACTAAACATCTTACATAAACAAATTGATAATTGATCAAGCATCTATATACTTAGCACAATCTGACTCTGATGAGATTATCTTAATCCTTTATGTTGAATGCCATCAAAAGTCATCCCATGAGAAAGGTAATTGGGGAAAAAGAGAGAACAAAGTCAAACCACGTCATCACACTCGACGAGCTGTTGTTCGCTAAGACTGGCGAGTTTGCCGGTTGCGGGGAAGTTAGCACCTTCCAGAGCTCCGGTGGCGTTGAAACTCCAGCAAGAGCCACAAGACCCCTATTAGATTACACCAATCAGCAAAATCACCCTCAGATTGAACCAAACAAGAAACTAATTCCATAAGAAATCAATTTGATCTATATATTTTCAAACCCAGAGACATCGAATTCCATCAGTTATTCATCATCGTCGACGAAAATACCTGATTTTTGACCGGAGTAACTGCGCCACGATCTCCCCAATCAAACTCCTCCATGAGATTTTCGGTAGGGAGAATGGGAGTCTTGAGATCCGTATGACGTCGATTCAATTAGGGACAAAATCGGAAATAGCCATATAAAAATGGTAGAGACGGAACATTTTCAGCTTCCGTGTTATTTTAGACCTAAAAACATGAATGTGTGGTAAATATGAGAATTGCCCTTAAAAAGGTTAGCGAATCTTTTATTTAGAGTTTATGGTGATATCACAATACTTACAAAACATTTAGAGTTTATGATGATATCACAATACTTACAAAACATTTAAAATACGTTTTTCGCTAATTTATGATTTATGAGTGGTTGATTCTAAATATTGGGTTTCAAAACTATAAGATATTTTGTTCTTACATTTAGAAAATACTAATAGTATACATTATTTTTTTTAATATAAATAGAAAATTTATTATTATATATACCTTTAAAAAATTAAAATCAAAAATTTAAGATAGTTGAAAAATAAACAATTCATAAATTCCAAAATATAAATAGAAATATTATTCATTAAAGACAAAATAAAAATAAAGAGCCAATGCGGAGAGATCACGCGGATCGATGACGTGGTCAAATCTCACTCCTTCTTTACTCTGCTTCTCTTTCTCTCTGACAGAGATTACTCTTCCTTGTCTTCTCTTCCTTTCCCACTTCTGTTCACTCCGAGCCTCCTCCATTAACGATGAAGACGGCAAAGCAAAGTTTCACCGGAAACACCCACGACCACCGCCTCTCACATGCGCCATTGATGTCAGTAATGGAATTTTATATTCTTTTTAGATGATTTTTTTAAATTAACTTTTCCAATAGTAATTTTTCTTATAATTGTATTAGCATTTTGTAAGGCATAATTTCCATTTTACTTTTCTTGTTAGTTATTTATTTTTATAAGGATTTCAAATAATTAGCTTAAAACTTCATTTTTTTTGTTAGTTAAGTTTTTTGTGTCAAATAGTTAGTCTATATATCAAAAAAAATTTCTTTTTGTTAATTTAACTTTTTGATATTGATCTCCATTTTAATTGTATTGACATTTTGTAAAACATAATTTCCGCTTTGTTTTTTATTAGTTAATTTTTTATATTGATTTCTTAAATAATTAGTCTGGTTCATCATTTTTTGGTTAGTTAAGTTTTTTTATGTAGATTTTCCAAAATGTTAGGCTAAATATCAAGTTTTAGATGACCTTTTCCTTTGTTAATTTAAATTTTTTTATTGATTTCCTTTTACTTTGACATACAAATTTTTTGGAAGTATTGCCATTTTTAAGACATAATTTTCTTTTTCTGTTAGTTAGACTTTTTATATTTATTTCTTTAATAGTTAGCCTAGATATCAAATTATTTTATTTTTTGATTATTTTTTCTTTGTTAATTTACTTTTTCATTATTGAATTTTTTTTTAATTGTATTGACATTTTGTAAGACATAATTTTTGTTTTTTATCTTAAATAATTAGCCTAAATATCAAGTTAAATTACTTTTAGATTGTCTTTTAACTTTTTAATTTCACTTTTTCAATATTAGTTTCTAATTTAATTAAGATGTTGATTTCCATTACTTTTTTATGTGTTTTAATTAAATTAAATTGTTAATCCAATTTTCTTTTTGTTTAATGAAAATGCTGATTTGAACAAATGAAATTCATTTTTTCAATCTTTTGTGGACACCTTTAATGGCTTAATGCATCAACTTTTTTTTTATAACGAATTTTTAGAAGAGTTAGCGTATAATAAGTTAAATTTGTTAGATGATTTTTTAATGAGAACACTGATTTGGATCAATAAGTTTGAGTTTATTCGATCTTATGTTGATGCTCTTAATGGCATAGTGCATCAATTTTTATATAGTATAGAATTGAATTTATTTATTTTATCAAAATACTAAACATTAAATATTCTTTTATTTAGTTAAAACAACCATAGAATATCTAAGCAATTTAGATTAGAATGTGCTATATTATCTTATTTTAAATGACATGTAATATTATTTAGTTAGCTATGTAATTTTTTTTTTGTGAGGATGAATATGGTGTTGACACATAACCAAATCTCAAAAAATTACTTTGGCAAATAATGTTTAGGAGTTTTACCAAAAATATTAATTAAAAAGGTTTTTATTTAGGTACAAAAATCATAGCATATCTAAGCAATTTAAACTGAAATGTTCTTTGTTACATTATTTAAGGATATGAAATCATCTATCTTAGTTAGCCATAAACACATAAACAAAGCTCTAATTTTTTTTACCTGGTGGGTGTTAAAGAGTCAATTCTCAGCAATGGAGCACCACCGGATGAAGTGGGCTAGTGGTTTAAGCGTAGGTGTTGGTATTGTTGTGCTCCTAGTTCGATTTCCGGTGAGAGAGATGCTTTACAAAAAAAAACATACAATGGAGCGAATCATCATTTGATGCTAATGACTATATGATCCTTTACACCAAAATGTTGCTTGAGCTTCATATCGATAGTGTATATGATCTTTTACACCAAAATGTTGCTTGAGCTTCATATCATTAGTGTAAAGCGTCATATAGTCATTAGCATCAAATGATGCTTTAGTTTTTTCCTCCATCTTAAAAGTAAAACGGAGATAGATTTGACATTGTCAAGAGTAGTCTTGGGCATTCGGATATCCATTCGCGTTCGGATCGGGTATATTCGGTGGTTATTTTGGTTTTAGGCTATAAGTTCCATTCGGGTATTTTTTGTTCTCAAATCGGTTTCGGTTCAGTTCATGTCAGGTCCGGATCGGTTATGAATCGGTTCAGATTTTTAAACCCAAAATAACCATAATTTTAGTTCGGTTTATGTTCGGGTATTTGTAACCAAATAAACCAAAAATATCTGAAATGTATCCGATTGAGTACCTAAAGTAACTAAAATTGGTATCCGAAAATACCCGATTTACCCAAAATACTAGAAAAATATAAAAATATCTGAAAACCTATAAACATAAATGATATGTTCAGTTTATAATTATAATATTTTATATTTTTGTTATTACAAATATAAATATAACTAATATTTATTTTGTAAATAATTATATTTCAAATATTTCGGGTACCTGTTCGGTTCTCGGTTTGGTTCGGGTTCGATATCGGTTCTTCGGATATGACAGTGTGGCTCCCATTCGGATATTTACACCGGTTTGGTTCGGGTTCGGTACCTTCTAATTCGGTTCAAATCGGTTCGGTTCTTCGGGTCGATACCTTCTAATTCCTTTTTTTTTATGAATTGACATATCGTTTTTTTTTTTGAAAACGAATTGACATATCGTTTTACAGTATATATAGAGATAAGGAGTTAACCCTAGTCAAAGAAGGTCAAGACTTCTTTCTCTCTATTTTAAGGGTTTTTATTTTCTATCGCATATCTCTCGGCCGCAAAAGCTTTCCCGTCCCTTTTGAGGAAAGTCTCAACAATGATGCATGAAACGATTGACATTGAGCGAGGATGGGACTATATACAGACATTTTTTTGAAGGACTTTCTGAACCGTCATTTGATCAAAATGACTATATAATGCTTCACACGACGACTGTTTACAACATGTGCCCTCAGAAACCTCATCATGATTACTCACAGCAGCTTTATGATAAGTATTGTGAAGCAGTTGAGGAATATATTAACTCAACAGTTTTGCATGCTTTAAGGGAGAAGCATGAAGATGAATATGTATTGTTTATTTTCAAAATTATCTTTTGCATTTGGATGCAAAAAATTTCATTTGTGAATTTGTAACAAAAATCTAGATGCAAAATTATCAAATACTTAAAAAGGATATGTTTTTAAATTAAAGTTTTCATCTACAATTAATTAGCATTACGATTCAATAACTTAAAAATCATGTAAAGTAAATATTTATCAGATTTAGTTTGGGCGGGAACTATTTTGAGGTTTTGGCGGTTTTGAAAAGAAAATACGGGCTTCTGGTATTTTAAAAAGAAGAATATATAATTTTGCAATTTTTGTGGGAAAATGTGCTTTTGCAATTTTTGATTTTGTCGGGAAAAATATAAATTTATGGTTTTGACGGAAAATTGTTGTTTACGTTTTTGGCGTGAAAATATGGTTTTGTAGTATTATTGGGAAAATGCGTTTTGCGGTTCTGGCTGTAAAAATGTGGTTTGCAGTGTTGGCAAGACATTGCAGTTTCGCAGAAGCCAGAAAACACGGTTTTACAGTTATCGAGAGAAAACACGATTTTGAAGGAACAAACTTTTATGCTTTTGGTGGGAAAACATGGTTTAGCGGTTTTAGTAGGAAAACATGATTTTGTTGTTTGTGAGAAAAATGCGGTTCTGTGGTTTGGGCGGGAAAATTTGGCTTTGTGATTTTGTAGTTTTGGAAAAAAAATTACAATTTTGCAATTTTTATGAGAACATATGATTTTGTAGTTCATAGAAAAATGCGCTTTTAACAGAAAATTACAATTTGTTTTCGACAAAAAAAAATTATGATTTTATGGTTTCGACGGAAAAATATGGTTTTATGTTTAGAAAAACTAGTATTTGACATATTTAATTGTATCTGTTAAATTCACACTTCTAATAATAAATTGATAATAAATAATATTATCATTTAAAGTTTTTGATGTTAATATAGAAGATAGTCATTTAAGTTATGCAAAAAAAAAAATATGAACATGGAGCGCAAGACGGTTGACTTTGAGGAAATATGTGACTATATACAGGCTGGTATCACTGATGAAACGGTTTGTGGAAGGACTTCCTGAATCGTCATTTGATGCTAATGACTATATGATGTGAGTGTTTCGGGCTGCTGTCTTCCTTCTTTGGTTTCCAGCTCCGGTGGCTCTCCCAGCATCGAAGTCGGGTTCCTGTTTGCTTTCGTTTCCTTTTCTCTTTGTCTAAGTCACTAGTTTTGTGTCTCTTTAATGAATTCAATTTTTGAGAGTTTTAGATTTGTAGATCTGGTTGAATTTAGGCAGAAGCGTAGCTGGGGGCGCCGGATCCCTTCGATCTTCGATTGTTGTATATGCCTTTTGGGATTGTCAGGCTTTCTTCATCTGTTTCAATGGAAACATATTTGGTTTCTCTCCAGTTCGATTTATCACTTTTCTCCTTATAGATTCAGTGCTACCTGGTTTGGATCGTCCGCTCCTCAACTCTACCTGGCTGACTAAGACTTTGGATATAGTTTTATATAGAACATTGCATAGTCCTATTGGTCTAAAGTTAGCTAGAGTATTCGGTTTGTCAACTTTCGGTATCATACAAATATTGGTATGGTTGATACTTTTTTCATGTTTGAAGAAGCAAAGAATTCCTTGACTTTAGTGATTACAGCCGATCCGGCAATGTCCCACAGCAACTTTGATAGAAACGTGCTGTTAATCCATCTGGACCAGGAAATGTATCAGCACCTATAGAATCAATTGCGTCTTTGATTTCCTCATCGGAGATCGTTCGTAGCAAAATTTCATTCATCCCCTCTGTTACCGTTGGTTGAAAACCATCGAAGATGTTCTAGAGTATTTGTTTGTTGATTTCGCATATATACTTTGCTGAGTATTCTTCTGCGTGCTTCCATACTTCAGTATCTCCTTTATAAGTATTTCCAACATCATCTTACTTTTATGAGATACATTTACAACTTACTTTTATAACTAACAATACTAGATTTTAGAAGAAAAAAATTAAAAATCATAATTGAATATCATAAGATTTGTTATTTCAACACAAATCATTCCAAATGTTTGATTTAATACACTTGCTTAATTTTTAATGAATTGGCAATGAGAATGACAGTCAGCGTAGTTAAGGAAATTATCGATATCCATTTTGTAGAGCTAAAAACATCATAACTTTTTATAAACAAAAAGCGTTTTAGGTGGTTTACAGAAATATAGATAAAACAAAAAGCGTTTTAGGTGGTACGAAACGGCCTCGCATAAGCGTTTTAGGTGGTTAATACAAGACCGGTTTAGTTAAGGTTCCTTTTGAAATGCAGATCGACTCTCGATTTTAAAATATAACCGTTACGAAACCGCGTGTTGTCAAACGCAGCTAGCTATAACCGTTAGGGAAAACGCGTGTTTTGATTTATGTTATCAACGGAAAGATAAATGAAAACATTTAATTGCTTCCAAATCTTTATATTTCCACAGTTCTTCACAAAATCCTTTTTTTTTTTTGGTATCTTTTCCCAAATTCTCGTCTCTCTTTCTTCTTTTTTTTTCTTTTTGTTTTTCTCTTAGATTCGTTTGACGATCTCTAAGTTTTGTGTAATCTTTTGATTCGCAATTTTTTTTTTGAGAGTTTCGAAGTCTTGTGATCGTTCAATTCTTCCTCTTTTGGTAGCGATCTTGATTACAGTTTGTTTTGATGCATCGACAAGCTTGATTCCGCCTCAAAACCGACCCGATTGGTTGGGTTTTTTTCCGCTCGTCGTCGAGGTACGTCTCTGTCTATGTTAGGGTTTCTAAGTTTCGTGTGATCGTTCATATTGTTGTACTGATCGTGATTATGTTTTCGCGTTTTCAGTTTTCCTAATCGTTCATAGTTTAATTTCTGCAGTGATCTTGGTTAGGGTTTATTTTTCCCTTTTCCTCTTAATTCCGTCGCCGTAAATTCTCTGTTAATGCTTGGGTTTTCCGTTTCGTTGGTAAATTCTTTGTTTTTGTAATGGAATTGCATCTGCTTATTATATCTTTAGGATCATCTGCTTGTCACAACTCAGAAATTTAGTGTCACAACTCAGTTAAATCTGTATGATCTGTATGGGCTACGGTCATTTTAAACTGTATTTGCCTGTATGTGTTTTCTTTAACAATTTCTCTTTATTCAACAACTCTTGAGGTTTGGGATAAAATTTAAACCATCCTTTCTCTGTTACTGATTCTGGTCTGTGGAAAGATCTGTAAGCTTTGTGTGTTAAATCTTATATTTCAGGAATCCCAATTGGCTTCATCACCTTTATGTTTTCTTTTCAACGTAGTATAATGTCACACAAGTTCCGTAGTTAATGTCTGAACAGATGATAGTATCGCTTGGAGTTTCATATAATACTTCTTATGTTGTTTTGATTGTGATTCTGTTTTGGGGTTGTCAAATTTCCTAATCGCTCCAAGTTTAATTTTTGCAGTGATGTTGGTTAGTGTTTCTCTTGAAGCTACCTGGAAGCTAGACTCCGCGTGAAACTGGTAAATTCTCTGCCTATGCTAAAGTTTCTCTGTCTTGTAAAGGTTTGTTTTTGGTTTTGTTTTTCTGTCTTTGAGGATGGAGTCGAACAAGGACAAACACCTCTGATCAGCTCTGTCTTCATTTAAGCTATTGACATCGATGATGTCTTGGGATTTTAAAATTAGGATTCCTTTTTACAACAACAAAAATTCCTCTTTTAAGAAGATTTCAAAGCCTTTTGCTTTTTGGTTTTATCAAACACATCTTGTTTTGGGATATTGCTTTTATACTTAAGGTTTTGTTTGGCGTTTTTGTTTTTCCCTTCAACCCCAAAGAAGATCATAAGCAGACACTAATTTAATAGTGTTCTGTCTGATTCTTATTTGGGGAACATTGTCCCGTTGCAAGGTTGGGAATTGGACCAATATATGGGTTGGTGGTAGTGCATGTCTATAAGGAAGAATGTCTTTAGACAAAGACTCAAAAGAGATCATAGGCAGACTCTAATTTGATAGTGTTCTGTCAGATCCTATGAATTGAAAACAGATGCCTCACTTACTACCAACGGCTTACAAAAACTCTAAAAACAAAGACTCTGTATTGAAAACAGATGTCTCACTTTGATACCAACGGCTTAAAAGTCTTTAGACAAAGATGGCAATGACTACGAGTTGAGAAAATAACGGGGAATAAGAAAGTCTTAAGGCAAAGACTATGGATGGAAAACAGATGCCTCACTTTGATACCAACGGCTTAAAAGTCCTATGAATTGAAAACAGATGCCTCACCTTACTACCAACGGCTTACAAAAACTCTAAAAAACAAAGACTATGGGTTAAAATCAGATGCCTCAATTTACTAGAATGGGAAACAATCGACTAATGGCTTAAAGAATACTTGTTGGATGAAAAAAACCCAAACAATGGTTTAAAGAAAGTCTTAAGATAGACTATAAAGTTGGATGGATATAACGACCAATGGCATTAAAAGTCTTAACACAAAGCCTATCTTTTGATTCGTTGGATGGAAAATACTGCCAACAACAGCATCTACGTGAAAGTAAAGACTAACTAATTCTGTTTTTTTTCAGGTATGTGTTTCAGAAGGTGATCAAATTGTTATAGACTCTGAGAAGATTCAAGTATAACAGACTTCTGTGACAGGTATATGCTCTTCTAAACTTTCTTGTAATTAGTTTATGAAATTCACAAGTAGGAGAAATATTCTCAAAATAAATATATCTTGGAGTCTCTCTGTAGATTATTTTGAATGTGAGAGACTCTTGCAGATTACGGTAGTAGTTTCTTTGAATCTCAATTGAATATATTTATCTCTCTTTGACTTGTATATACTTATTATCTCTGTTTTGATGTTTGTATTCATTTTATGAAATAGATATATCTTAGAGTCTTTGCAGATATGTTTATTTTGCATGTAAGAGAGACTCTTGCAGATTATGGTAGTAGTGTCTTTGAATCTCGAATGTTATTTATCTCTCTTTAACTACAAATTACTTACAATATCTGTTTTGATGCCTGTGTTCATTTTATGGTAGTAGTATATACTTATCTCTCTTTGACTACAAAAATACTTATTATCTCTGTTTTTATGTTTGTATTCATTTTATGAAATGTTTTGGAGTCTCTGTAGATGTTTATTTTGAATGTGCAATGGGTCTTAGTTTTGTTGATAGTATTGTTTTCTGTATGCTTTTGCTTTGTGATAGATTATGAGATATGTCACGTGAACACAGTTTCTGCATTTTGGTTGCTTGTCCGATCATCTATTGGTCATTCTTTGTGTAAGACTGATAGTGATCTTGCTTTCAATTGTACGGTCTGATGATAACCATCTTGTTTTGTTTGCATCATAATTCTTGGAATAGTTGGTAAAAATTGATTTGAGTTTTCTTGAGAATATTATTCTTGTATGTTTATCCTAATTTATACCCAATTAAAAGTTCATCTATATATGTCTCGATGGATAGTAAAGGTCTTATTGTTAGGTCTTGAATGTTTGAAACGCTAATTTAATTGTTCTATGCTTTACACTCATGATTTGATTTACTGGTTATTGTAGAACATGAGAAGCATTGGCGTTTTAAGCCGTAGAACAAATTGCTGAGAATGACATTTTTATGAAATATATTTCACAGGCAGAGTAACTTGTGTTGCTCTTTTATTTTTTTTATTTCTCCTTGAATCAATTCACTTTTCTATTATCGTTCTTTTTTAGAATAAAACTTTGGTTGGCAACAATCTAAGAATTTGTCCAATACATATTTTAAAAACCCTTATAGTGCCATTACTAATTTGT
Organism: Alliaria petiolata; assembly: GCA_020283515.1. Taxonomy (NCBI): domain Eukaryota; kingdom Viridiplantae; phylum Streptophyta; class Magnoliopsida; order Brassicales; family Brassicaceae; genus Alliaria; species Alliaria petiolata. Next base: position 42,749,936 of record JAHZTW010000003.1, read on the forward strand.
ATTAATAGTAACTAGTTTACTCGTCCACCATTGGCGTGGACATGAAATGTTTTTAAGGTAGGTAACATTTTTGGCACTAATCTGGTTCATTCGTCTACAAAAGTGCTGCGTTTATGCGCATTTATTAGCAAGCTGCAACAGCTACATATGGATGTCTTCTTTTTTTTTTGTATATTTTGTAATGGGTTTCGTTTTTTTGTTTTGTTTTGGATATCGAAGTCGAATGATACTACTAGATCATAACCAAATAAGCGTCATAGAGAGAGTGTTGGGTTGCGAGAAAGGCATTGTGTAACCTCTTCATTTTCTATCTTGAGTCCTGTTTTTAGGGCCTTTCTATGGATGAATGGCCTCATAAGTTTGAATGCAAGATTTTAATAAAATAAGTGGTATATCTGTGTAGATTAATTATATTGATGAGGACATTGAACCAGAACCATGCCAAGACAAGAAAATTTGAATCCCATTCACACAGGATGGACCTATGACGTCTGAACTGGCCAGGCAACTTATTCAGATTTTTGGCTGCAGCAATCGCAAGTATATCACTGTACTCCTCCCAACATTTTTCAACGAGTACCTTCAGATGGAAGAAATCTGATGGAAAATACATCAAGAACAAAGGAAAGAAGACGACCGTGTTCAATCTTGGAAGCCACGACAAGAACGAAGGGGAAATGGCTGTTCTTCGTTTTGTTCAGGCAGATCCATCTCAGATGATTCTAGACATCTTGGAGACTGTACCAGACCGGCTACGAATCGACCAAAGCCTAGATGGTTCGACCAGGGCCGATAGAGACATAACTGCGACCAAGGAATATTCTGGAGGAAACCATGACTTGAACCACGAAGCTTTGACCACTACTGAGCCTAATCGCTCGATAGGCGTGCGAGTTTTAACCGAATCAGAGTTTTCAAATCAAACTGAACCGGAGTTTTCAAATCGAACCAAACCAAGATTTTTGGTTTTTGGTTTTGGTTCAGTTAGATTAAACCGATCGGCAACATTTCAAAATTGATTCGTTCAAGTTCGTTTGAGTTTTAGGTTTTCGGGTAATAAGAAAATAAATTCCATTCAAGATCAAATTATATATTAGTTTGGTTTGATTCAGATTTACAACAAAATCTATACTATTAAAAGAGGATCACTTTTTTGGACACTTAAAAAGAAACCGTCTGTACCGTGTTATATTACGGATTGTGCCATTGGTCATTAAACAGAAAAATAGAATTCATTAAGGGTATTTTAGCGAGAAAAATACGTTTTTTCCTTGCTAAAACCTGTTGCCAAACAGATTTTTTTATATATCTACATTAATGGACCGATGTAACTGAGCCGACTCACCTGGTTAAAAAAATACGGATCTGTTGCCAATCAGACATGTAGAAAGCTTCTCAAGATGAGCTGGGCCAACCTTATCTAATGAATTATATACCTATGCCACACTGATTTAAAAGTCATAAATGGACCACCATTATAAACAAAATGTCAATACAAACGTATTCGACCATAATACAACCTGCATAAGACGTGAGGTACGTATTCAATAAACATCATATAGAAAATAGACATTTACTCACAAAATAT
>JAHZTW010000003.1:42753311-42772128 GCA_020283515.1 Alliaria petiolata
TTCTTATCAACACCACTAAAACCCTATTTTCTTAATCTCTTATATAATATATTCTTATCAACACCACTAAAACCCTATTTTCTTAATCTCTTATATAAGATATTCTTATCAACACCACTAAAACCCTATTTTCACTCATCATTTCAGAAAATCTTACTTTTCCCCCAATATTTCAAGCCTTTAGTTTTAATGGCATCTTTTAGTTCAATTCTGATTTTTTTTATGTCTTGGATAATTTTATTTAAAAATAAATGTCTCTAACGACATATGTTATTGTTTTTTATTTACAAATTGTATTATTTATGATTTCATATATTGTTTTCATAATTTATTTGTGATATATCTACATTTTTCTTTTTAATTATTTTAATATTATACACTTTCAATTACTACTTTGCTTAATTTTGCTTTCTCTTATCATAAAATATTTTTTTTAAACATATTATATTGTCAATATAACAACTTATTATATAAAAATATTGGACTAAAATATTTTACTATAGTTTAATTTTCAAATTATATAAAACTAAATAAATAATAAATTATTCAGCGCATGACGTATGTTATTATCTAATTTTTTATTAAAACCATTCAAATTTAAAATAACCTAATTAAACAAATAAAGTTACATATAGACTAAATGAATCATTCAGATGAATAGCCGAAAATAAAACGAACAACATCTGGATAAAGCATCTGGATGGAGCATCTAAATGAATCAGTTGCATGGAGATGATAGATGATGAAACGAATCATACCTAAAAAATATAATAAAACCACATGCCTCGCAAAAAGTGTTTTAGGTGAAATACAAGACCGGTTCCTTTTGAAATGATGCAGATCGACTCTCGATTTCAAAATATAAACCGTTGTGAAAACGCGTGTTGTCAAACGCAAATATACATCAAAACATTTTTAAAATATAACCGTTAGGGAAAACGCGTGTTATCAAACGGAAAGATAAATGAAAACATTTAATTGCTTCCAAATCTTTATATTTCCACAGTTCTTCACAAAATCCTTTTTTTTTTTTGGTATCTTTTCCCAAATTCTCGTCTCTCTTTCTTCTTTTTTTTTCTTTTTGTTTTTCTCTTAGATTCGTTTGACGATCTCTAAGTTTTGTGTAATCTTTTGATTCGCAATTTTTTTTTTGAGAGTTTCGAAGTCTTGTGATCGTTCAATTCTTCCTCTTTTGGTAGCGATCTTGATTACAGTTTGTTTTGATGCATCGACAAGCTTGATTCCGCCTCAAAACCGACCCGATTGGTTGGGTTTTTTTCCGCTCGTCGTCGAGGTACGTCTCTGTCTATGTTAGGGTTTCTAAGTTTCGTGTGATCGTTCATATTGTTGTACTGATCGTGATTATGTTTTCGCGTTTTCAGTTTTCCTAATCGTTCATAGTTTAATTTCTGCAGTGATCTTGGTTAGGGTTTATTTTTCCCTTTTCCTCTTAATTCCGTCGCCGTAAATTCTCTGTTAATGCTTGGGTTTTCCGTTTCGTTGGTAAATTCTTTGTTTTTGTAATGGAATTGCATCTGCTTATTATATCTTTAGGATCATCTGCTTGTCACAACTCAGAAATTTAGTGTCACAACTCAGTTAAATCTGTATGATCTGTATGGGCTACGGTCATTTTAAACTGTATTTGCCTGTATGTGTTTTCTTTAACAATTTCTCTTTATTCAACAACTCTTGAGGTTTGGGATAAAATTTAAACCATCCTTTCTCTGTTACTGATTCTGGTCTGTGGAAAGATCTGTAAGCTTTGTGTGTTAAATCTTATATTTCAGGAATCCCAATTGGCTTCATCACCTTTATGTTTTCTTTTCAACGTAGTATAATGTCACACAAGTTCCGTAGTTAATGTCTGAACAGATGATAGTATCGCTTGGAGTTTCATATAATACTTCTTATGTTGTTTTGATTGTGATTCTGTTTTGGGGTTGTCAAATTTCCTAATCGCTCCAAGTTTAATTTTTGCAGTGATGTTGGTTAGTGTTTCTCTTGAAGCTACCTGGAAGCTAGACTCCGCGTGAAACTGGTAAATTCTCTGCCTATGCTAAAGTTTCTCTGTCTTGTAAAGGTTTGTTTTTGGTTTTGTTTTTCTGTCTTTGAGGATGGAGTCGAACAAGGACAAACACCTCTGATCAGCTCTGTCTTCATTTAAGCTATTGACATCGATGATGTCTTGGGATTTTAAAATTAGGATTCCTTTTTACAACAACAAAAATTCCTCTTTTAAGAAGATTTCAAAGCCTTTTGCTTTTTGGTTTTATCAAACACATCTTGTTTTGGGATATTGCTTTTATACTTAAGGTTTTGTTTGGCGTTTTTGTTTTTCCCTTCAACCCCAAAGAAGAACATAAGCAGACACTAATTTAATAGTGTTCTGTCTGATTCTTATTTGGGGAACATTGTCCCGTTGCAAGGTTGGGAATTGGACCAATATATGGGTTGGTGGTAGTGCATGTCTATAAGGAAGAATGTCTTTAGACAAAGACTCAAAAGAGATCATAGGCAGACACTAATTTGATAGTGTTCTGTCAGATTCTTATTTGGGAACATTGTCCCGTTGCAAGGTTGGGAATTGGACCGATATATGGGTTGGTGGTAGTGCATGTCTATAAGGAAGAATGTCTTTAGACAAAGACTCAAAAGAGATCATAGGCAGACACTAATTTGATAGTGTTCTGTCAGATTCTTATTTGGGAACATTGTCCCGTTGCAAGGTTGGGAATTGGACCGATATATGGGTTGGTGGTAGTGCATGTCTATAAGGAAGAATGTCTTTAGACAAAGACTCAAAAGAGATCATAGGCAGACTCTAATTTGATAGTGTTCTGTCAGATCCTATGAATTGAAAACAGATGCCTCACTTACTACCAACGGCTTACAAAAACTCTAAAAACAAAGACTCTGTATTGAAAACAGATGTCTCACTTTGATACCAACGGCTTAAAAGTCTTTAGACAAAGATGGCAATGACTACGAGTTGAGAAAATAACGGGGAATAAGAAAGTCTTAAGGCAAAGACTATGGATGGAAAACAGATGCCTCACTTTGATACCAACGGCTTAAAAGTCCTATGAATTGAAAACAGATGCCTCACCTTACTACCAACGGCTTACAAAAACTCTAAAAAACAAAGACTATGGGTTAAAATCAGATGCCTCAATTTACTAGAATGGGAAACAATCGACTAATGGCTTAAAGAATACTTGTTGGATGAAAAAAACCCAAACAATGGTTTAAAGAAAGTCTTAAGATAGACTAGGTTGGATGGATATAACGACCAATGGCATTAAAAGTCTTAACACAAAGCCTATCTTTTGATTCGTTGGATGGAAAATACTGCCAACAACAGCATCTACGTGAAAGTAAAGACTAACTAATTCTGTTTTTTTTCAGGTATGTGTTTCAGAAGGTGATCAAATTGTTATAGACTCTGAGAAGATTCAAGTATAACAGACTTCTGTGACAGGTATATGCTCTTCTAAACTTTCTTGTAATTAGTTTATGAAATTCACAAGTAGGAGAAATATTCTCAAAATAAATATATCTTGGAGTCTCTCTGTAGATTATTTTGAATGTGAGAGACTCTTGCAGATTACGGTAGTAGTTTCTTTGAATCTCAATTGAATATATTTATCTCTCTTTGACTTGTATATACTTATTATCTCTGTTTTGATGTTTGTATTCATTTTATGAAATAGATATATCTTAGAGTCTTTGCAGATATGTTTATTTTGCATGTAAGAGAGACTCTTGCAGATTATGGTAGTAGTGTCTTTGAATCTCGAATGTTATTTATCTCTCTTTAACTACAAATTACTTACAATATCTGTTTTGATGCCTGTGTTCATTTTATGGTAGTAGTATATACTTATCTCTCTTTGACTACAAAAATACTTATTATCTCTGTTTTTATGTTTGTATTCATTTTATGAAATGTTTTGGAGTCTCTGTAGATGTTTATTTTGAATGTGCAATGGGTCTTAGTTTTGTTGATAGTATTGTTTTCTGTATGCTTTTGCTTTGTGATAGATTATGAGATATGTCACGTGAACACAGTTTCTGCATTTTGGTTGCTTGTCCGATCATCTATTGGTCATTCTTTGTGTAAGACTGATAGTGATCTTGCTTTCAATTGTACGGTCTGATGATAACCATCTTGTTTTGTTTGCATCATAATTCTTGGAATAGTTGGTAAAAATTGATTTGAGTTTTCTTGAGAATATTATTCTTGTATGTTTATCCTAATTTATACCCAATTAAAAGTTCATCTATATATGTCTCGATGGATAGTAAAGGTCTTATTGTTAGGTCTTGAATGTTTGAAACGCTAATTTAATTGTTCTATGCTTTACACTCATGATTTGATTTACTGGTTATTGTAGAACATGAGAAGCATTGGCGTTTTAAGCCGTAGAACAAATTGCTGAGAATGACATTTTTATGAAATATATTTCACAGGCAGAGTAACTTGTGTTGCTCTTTTATTTTTTTTATTTCTCCTTGAATCAATTCACTTTTCTATTATCGTTCTTTTTTAGAATAAAACTTTGGTTGGCAACAATCTAAGAATTTGTCCAATACATATTTTAAAAACCCTTATAGTGCCATTACTAATTTGTATTAATAGTAACTAGTTTACTCGTCCACCATTGGCGTGGACATGAAATGTTTTTAAGGTAGGTAACATTTTTGGCACTAATCTGGTTCATTCGTCTACAAAAGTGCTGCGTTTATGCGCATTTATTAGCAAGCTGCAACAGCTACATATGGATGTCTTCTTTTTTTTTTGTATATTTTGTAATGGGTTTCGTTTTTTTGTTTTGTTTTGGATATCGAAGTCGAATGATACTACTAGATCATAACCAAATAAGCGTCATAGAGAGAGTGTTGGGTTGCGAGAAAGGCATTGTGTAACCTCTTCATTTTCTATCTTGAGTCCTGTTTTTAGGGCCTTTCTATGGATGAATGGCCTCATAAGTTTGAATGCAAGATTTTAATAAAATAAGTGGTATATCTGTGTAGATTAATTATATTGATGAGGACATTGAACCAGAACCATGCCAAGACAAGAAAATTTGAATCCCATTCACACAGGATGGACCTATGACGTCTGAACTGGCCAGGCAACTTATTCAGATTTTTGGCTGCAGCAATCGCAAGTATATCACTGTACTCCTCCCAACATTTTTCAACGAGTACCTTCAGATGGAAGAAATCTGATGGAAAATACATCAAGAACAAAGGAAAGAAGACGACCGTGTTCAATCTTGGAAGCCACGACAAGAACGAAGGGGAAATGGCTGTTCTTCGTTTTGTTCAGGCAGATCCATCTCAGATGATTCTAGACATCTTGGAGACTGTACCAGACCGGCTACGAATCGACCAAAGCCTAGATGGTTCGACCAGGGCCGATAGAGACATAACTGCGACCAAGGAATATTCTGGAGGAAACCATGACTTGAACCACGAAGCTTTGACCACTACTGAGCCTAATCGCTCGATAGGCGTGCGAGTTTTAACCGAATCAGAGTTTTCAAATCAAACTGAACCGGAGTTTTCAAATCGAACCAAACCAAGATTTTTGGTTTTTGGTTTTGGTTCAGTTAGATTAAACCGATCGGCAACATTTCAAAATTGATTCGTTCAAGTTCGTTTGAGTTTTAGGTTTTCGGGTAATAAGAAAATAAATTCCATTCAAGATCAAATTATATATTAGTTTGGTTTGATTCAGATTTACAACAAAATCTATACTATTAAAAGAGGATCACTTTTTTGGACACTTAAAAAGAAACCGTCTGTACCGTGTTATATTACGGATTGTGCCATTGGTCATTAAACAGAAAAATAGAATTCATTAAGGGTATTTTAGCGAGAAAAATACGTTTTTTCCTTGCTAAAACCTGTTGCCAAACAGATTTTTTTATATATCTACATTAATGGACCGATGTAACTGAGCCGACTCACCTGGTTAAAAAAATACGGATCTGTTGCCAATCAGACATGTAGAAAGCTTCTCAAGATGAGCTGGGCCAACCTTATCTAATGAATTATATACCTATGCCACACTGATTTAAAAGTCATAAATGGACCACCATTATAAACAAAATGTCAATACAAACGTATTCGACCATAATACAACCTGCATAAGACGTGAGGTACGTATTCAATAAACATCATATAGAAAATAGACATTTACTCACAAAATATCATTTCTCATGATATCCTGGTTTATCAACCCATTCACATGAGTTAGTTCACAAAAAATATATGATAATGAAAGATTAGAAAATGTATATTTGAACGTGATATTCGACCGTGAATATCATAGTATACCAAGTCATACACGACCTACACTATTGCATGCAGAATTATGTATATACGAATCATATTATGTTTTTACCATATCATATTGAATGATTTTATGAGTTAACCATCATATTAGATCAGTTCCGGTTAAATATCGCCTACAATATAGGAATTTGAATTTTTCATATACCAAAACGAAACCAAATCTAAACAGTCTCTATGATATTAGATCGTCGCAGTAAATATCATTTAAGTTTGGTAAGATATTATAATTGTATTAAATCTTATATATGATTTAAATCGAGACGGTTTTTGCCTATATTATAGGAAATAAAATTTTAATAAAATCCACACAAATGAGTATTGAAATCTTGTTTCCAAATCTAAAACGTCAATTAACTCATAGATTTTTATTAGAAAGCATATCCTTTAGTATTTGCTGTTTTTTAATAATTTTAGTTTCCTAATATTATCGTGCATATCGAATAATAATATTACCTGCTCTCCGATTTTGGAATATTAGATCGATAAAATCTTAATTTACTTAACCTCCATGGTTGTTCATCGTCACGTGCGGCTAAACCTAATTTTTATCGGCCAAACTATATAAGTACTGCAACCTTTGACTCTTCATAACACCATATTTTCATTAGTTTGTCATTTAATTTATTTATTCTACTAGGAGAATGACATCTAAACTATGGTCGCCCCTGGCTGATTTGAAACCTTTCAAATCAAGCTGGCGAGTCGAGGTCAAAGTTTTGCATTCCTGGAAACAATACATCCCCCAAGCTGCAGAGTCATTCGAGCTGATATTAGCAGATGAAAAAGTGAGTTCAAATAATATTTTATAATTAATAATTTTTATATTTGTATTTTAATCCCAAATCTGACTTTTTCATATTTTTGGACCGTTAGGGTGACAAAATTCATGCCACATGCAAAAAATCCTTCATTGTGAAGCTTGAGAAGCACCTTCCTATTGGATCCTGGAAATTTATCGAGAATTTCTCATTAGCTCCAACCTCTGGACAATACAGGACTACAAATCATGTGTACAAAATGAGTTTCACGTCCTCGACCGCTATTACACNTCGCAGTAAATATCATTTAAGTTTGGTAAGATATTATAATTGTATTAAATCTTATATATGATTTAAATCGAGACGGTTTTTGCCTATATTATAGGAAATAAAATTTTAATAAAATCCACACAAATGAGTATTGAAATCTTGTTTCCAAATCTAAAACGTCAATTAACTCATAGATTTTTATTAGAAAGCATATCCTTTAGTATTTGCTGTTTTTTAATAATTTTAGTTTCCTAATATTATCGTGCATATCGAATAATAATATTACCTGCTCTCCGATTTTGGAATATTAGATCGATAAAATCTTAATTTACTTAACCTCCATGGTTGTTCATCGTCACGTGCGGCTAAACCTAATTTTTATCGGCCAAACTATATAAGTACTGCAACCTTTGACTCTTCATAACACCATATTTTCATTAGTTTGTCATTTAATTTATTTATTCTACTAGGAGAATGACATCTAAACTATGGTCGCCCCTGGCTGATTTGAAACCTTTCAAATCAAGCTGGCGAGTCGAGGTCAAAGTTTTGCATTCCTGGAAACAATACATCCCCCAAGCTGCAGAGTCATTCGAGCTGATATTAGCAGATGAAAAAGTGAGTTCAAATAATATTTTATAATTAATAATTTTTATATTTGTATTTTAATCCCAAATCTGACTTTTTCATATTTTTGGACCGTTAGGGTGACAAAATTCATGCCACATGCAAAAAATCCTTCATTGTGAAGCTTGAGAAGCACCTTCCTATTGGATCCTGGAAATTTATCGAGAATTTCTCATTAGCTCCAACCTCTGGACAATACAGGACTACAAATCATGTGTACAAAATGAGTTTCACGTCCTCGACCGCTATTACACGGTCTTTGAAAAAATCAGATGATTTATTTTTATCATTGACCAGTTTTGATCAGATTCTACAGCCTACTCTCAATCGTCATTTTTTTATTGGTAACTTATATGCGTCTCTCTTGCTATTTATATTTCTTCTTTAACATATACAAACTCAAAATCTGTATAATCTGTAACGAGATCTATTATTATTTTGTAGATGTTATTGGTCAAGTCGTCGATATGGGCGAAATTCAAACTGTTAAGGTTGCTAGCAAAGACAGGAAAAAAATAAAATTCAAAATAAAAAATAAAAAAAAAATTTTAAAATAAATTTGTACCTAAGATAAGGGAGTCGAATATTGTAGGGTATCGTGTTTTAAATTTTTCTGATTGTTGTACAACGATGAGAGGTTGCCCTGTTGTTTGTGGAATAGATTTGCTGAACAAATACGGACTGCGTGTGATGACGGTAATGGTGAGATGGTTATTTGCGTACTAAGGTTTGCAAAATTCAACTTCTACAAAGGTATGAGGGTCTTAATTCTTCATGTATATTTAGGTAAAAAACGAATAATGTCTATAAAAAGAGTAGTTAAATATCTATTATATTTTTGCAGGAGAACTTCAGACCACGAATGCATTTGAATCCTCGAAATTGCTGATTAATGCGAAGCTTCCTGAAGTTGATGAGTTTAAGAAGAAGTTAGTAACATTTAAATTAAGTTAATAATTGCTTTATTTAGTTACTAATTAGTAACTAATTTGATATAAAATCTCTATCAGTTTACCGGAAGATGGACGTGCTCTGACTATCCTTGATCCTACGGAAGTGGTCTTCATACCTAGGAACAACGATATTGATTGGCATTTGCTTCCCACTAGAACCTTGCAGGATGTGAGGTCCGCATTTGACGTAAGTTTTCTGGTCAATTCAGCCTAAAGATTCAAATTAATGTGATACCTATATTATATGCAAAGCCTGATATCTTCTTAAAAATATGTAGATTGAGAAATGCAAAGTCGTGTGTACCATATATGCTAATGATACCGACTATTCTTGGTATTATTTTGGATGTGGCAAATGCCAGAAAAAAAAAAAAAAAAAAAAAAAAAAAATAAACAAATACAAAAAAGACCTATGCAAAACCAACTTTCTAATGTAATGCATGTGAGAAAACAGTAGAACACATCGAACCAAGGTATTTAACAACAATATACAGATTCTGATGTTTGATAAAACGTATGGTTATAATTCTTCTTTCTCAATATAGCAAACAAGGTATTTTATATAATATTAATTCGTCTTATATTATTGATGTTATTACATTCGAGAGTCTAACCATTTGTTATGTTCACTTACATGTTCAAAGGTTTAAGATGCATCTTTTGGTGTCAGACCACAATGAAACTTCGAAAGTAATGTTGCTGGATACTGTTGCACAAACAATTGTAGGAGTATCTGCGTCTCAGCTTCTTAATGGTTAGTTTGATGAGGTAGCATTCACACATCTTATTTTTCTTCGATATTTTCTGAATAAAATTGTCCGATTATATTATTGAGTCACTATTTTAATTTTATCCAAGCAGATTGAAGATCCTACTGATTTGCCAGAAGCTATCTCTGCTTTGGTTGGAAAAACTTATCAGTTTAAGGTTTGTATTGAGAAGGAAAACGTGTTCTATGGAGCAGAGATATACAAGTGTTCAAGGGTTAACCTAGGTGAAAACCCAATTAAGAAAGAAACTGTATTCGATCCAGGCAGCCAAATCACTAATGTTTCATCGTTTCTCTCTGGTGAAGAGGTAAGAAATAAATTAGTCGTTTTTTTTATAATATAAGTTGTTCAAATTTTTAAATTTAAAATTATAAATATGTTTTTTTTTGGTCAGGTTTCTTTTATTGATTCAACAGGCCAAGACTCTAAAGATTTAATGAATACACCCTCTACAAAGCGCTCCTCGGATTCTGTGGAGGAGTTGGAGGACTTAACATCTACTTCGAAGAAGGTCTGCACAAAGTCAATCAAAATGGAACAACTCACGAATATTGAAAATGTCAAGTTTCCAGAAAAAAAAAGAAGAATGAATGATGGACCATATTTATTCATGTTTAAGTTAATTTTTTTCTTTGATTTACCAGTTTAATACTGGTGTCTTGCTTTCAAATTTTTCTATTATTATACTTTATACTTTATTTGACAATGGAGGATTACAAGTTTTTTTAGGGCACGAATTTAGGGCACACATTTTTATTACTTTAGCATTTTCTAAATATAAAATAATTTTTTCACCAGGCTGAGCAAAAAATAAATATTTGCTCAATTAATACAAATCCATCACATCGACATAAAAGGCTTAAGGAACGTAAATATCTTATAAATATTGTGCGGTTTTTCTTCACAGAACCTGCCAAGTCTTTAAAGAGTTGTCAAATAGGTTGTCATATATTTATTAGTAAAAAACTAAAAGCACTGAAGAGTTACGACTTTAAACCGTAACTTGGTAAATGTCAAATCTATTTGACAGTTATCCGTGAAAAATTAAATCAGACCCGTTCAATTAATGAGAGGTATTGAACACAACCCTAGCCCTTCTATAAATTGATGAAAACCCTTCTTTTTTTTACGGCCGAAAAACTTCAGTTACTTTTTTGAAAAAAATCATTAACCCTTTCTTTTTCGAGTCTTTCAAATTTTTTTTTTAAAAATGGCCAATGTTCCTGCTAATCAGCCTCATGCCCGGGAATTTGCCAGTTTTACTAATATTAAAACTGGGATTGTCGATGCAATTCTCGATGTCGGTAAGTTTTTCTATACAACCCATGTTTTTATACGTTTGGTGCATGTCATATTTTTTGGGAAATTCCGAAATGTTATGATGTTTTGTTTTACAAAAATTTAGACCTCATCGGATATCTTCAATTTGTTGGGGACGTTGAAGAAGTTACTGTTCCACCACAAGGAAGTGGTTTCATAAAAGTTGATTTTTTATTACAAGACATCAAGTAAGTTTGATTTTTTTATCTCAAAGATTTTGGTGGGATATTTTATTCGGAAATTTTGTATTTTCACATGTTTTTAATATTATATATAGCGGTGAAGAACTTGAATGCTGTGTTTATGAACCAATGGCACGTGAGTTCGCAACAAAAGCTAGACCATATAATGGGCCTGGGAATGTCTGTGTATTGACCGGCTGGAATGTCTTCAATGTGAATGGTAGTTTTTAAATAATCTTTTATTTTGTTTTTTGACTAAAGGCAAATAAAAGAAAAAATAACGGCCCAAAATTCTATTTATCATGTTCTATAAGGCACCTGGCAAGTTAAGAATGGAGATGCTTCTACGTTTGCATTTAATCCGGATTTGCCAGAAATCGATCAGTACAGAGACATAATGTAGGTGTTATTATAATAGTGTATATCGATGTTAGGACTATTATTTAAAAGGTTTAAACATTCAGACATCTCATTTGCAGGCTGGTCCATGATACACTTTATGGCGGATATTTTTCAACAGACGATGACAATGAACCTCCAGCAGATTCCTAAGTTTTGGTGGTGTGACTCATTATTGTCGCTGATTTGGACCGGCTCTACCCTTTTTTGTGTATTTTAAGTACTTTTCTCCACTGTTCCGAATAATAAATATTTAATTTAAATTCTGCTTATTTATATATTTCTTGCCTATGCATCTGTGAGTTATATTTGTATAGTCCTTTGTTTTGTTTTCGTATTTTAAAAATATGTATTTCCAATATTCACTTCTGAAACGGAACAAAATTTATGGATATGAGACTAGGCCCCGTCCAAAGTTACAATGGACCCTGAGTGTAAACAATTTAAAACAAAGATTTTATAAGTTATATATAAAATATAATATATTTTATAAATGATTTTTTTAGCATGTCTTATTAAATAATATGCACAAACAACCAACTTAGGATAATCATATAAATTCGTAATATCAAAACAAATATGGCTAGGCAAATTATATCAGACATCATTTAAAAGATGGAAGGTAATATATTTGATAACCTCATTTGTTGATAGAGATCTTAAACTTTTTAGTTATCAAAATCTTTCACAAAATCTACTAAATCTTCCTATTATTTTAACAAATACGACACCCAAAATATAGGAAAATTTTAATGGGATTTTTTGATGCTCTTCATAGCAAAAACGAACTCATGTTCGTCTTCTTCAGAGTTATTAAAATGCAATCGGAAGACAAACAGGGTCTAAAATGAGAAATCCCATTGAAAAAGAAACATTTCTATTTCATCCGCCACTGACCGCTCCCATGTTCTACTTACTTCTATTTTTCATATAATTTTTAAAGACCTTACCCAAAGAACTGGTGGTAGCACTGCTAAACCACTATTTCGAAGCAGAGTTGAAGCATCAAAAGCATCTACAAACAAAAGGAAGACACAGTTTCGTAAGGGTTTATTTAATAAATAGAATATTTTCTGAATTTATCCTTATCATTGAATCATATAAGTGTGCAGATATCAATTGTTTAAATACTTATCTAGAGCATAATATGATTATATTTTTTCCATTAAAACATTGGTCTTATATATTCAGAGGCCGACAAAGAGAATTGCTCTAAACCTCGAGCTGCTAATAAGAAACGTCTGACTTCTGGGAAGTCATGTAATTTGACCAAGTGTAACTACTTAATCCCACATTCTTTTACCCATCTTTTAGATTTTTTTAATATTTATATTGTTTTTCTTTGTAGCCAATCAAAGCATTTTATCCGGATTAACAACTAACCAAATAAGAAATTCTAGAGAAGTAAGAAGGAAAGCTAATGTGGTTCTTAAAGATATTACAAACCCCCCGACAAGTTCATCAAGAATTATGACCGATTTTATATCTACCAGTGATGTAGACACCAATCAAGATCCACTCGAGCTGCAATCAGATGAAGAATGTTTTACTGAGTTTGTTTATCATGATTCTGAAGGTATTATTAGTTTTTTTTAATTACAACCCCGAGAATATTTTATTGTGAATATCTTATTATTTCCAGAGGAACAAGAATATGACGTTAGCAGCCAAGAAGATTCTGAATCCGAACAAGATGAAACAAGTACTCCACAAAGTAAGTTCACAGGAACAAATACTTCAGAAAGCAAGTTGACAGAATCAAAAGAGCAAAACGCGAGAATTCTATCAATGGCCGAGATGTTTAAAAAGTTATTTTCTGACCTAAAAGCTCCAAAAGCCAAAAAAGTTTCTAAGACAACGCAGAGGATTCTTGATTGTAAGTAATCCATTCTTTAATATTTATATGTATATATCTAATATTATACTGTACTAACACATAAACTACTTAAACAATTTACATTGATGAAGGTGATACTACATACACATGTAAACACTGTGGGGCTATTATGTGGTACAATGAACGTATAAATAGGAACAAGGCTGCACGTAATCCTACATTTACTCTATGTTGTTTACAAGGTCAAGTCATATTGCCCTTAATGAAGGATCCTCCAGATTTGCTGAAGAAACTACTTACTGGAATTGATACATTGAGTAAGCATTTCCAAAAAAAAATATTAGGGGAACGAATATGGTTTTCTCATTTACTTCTCTTGGTGGAAAAGTTATCCGGTCTATTTTGAAAGGCAAGGGGCCACAAATGTTCCAGCTACACGGTGAGAACTATCATCTTATTGGGGGATTAACACCAGATGATGGAAATGATCCAAAATTCTCTCAGCTGTATATTGTTGACACGGAGAATGAGGTAGAAAACAGAGTAAAAGCTTTGAGGTATACTTTTGGATTTTTAATATTTTAATTCTAACACAAATCAGTTAAACACTATTTTAATGCATACTTTCAACTGCTGCAAATCTGATGAAGATACAATTCGAAAGAAGAATGAGACTTTGAAGAAGGAAATGATTGAAGCCATCGTTAAAATGTTAGATGCTGTGAATCCATATGTTCAAAAGTTCAGAACAGCCCGAGAAAGATTTGATACTAATCCAGAGAAAACATTTCACATGAGGATAGTTAGCGATCGTGCGTCTGATGGAAGGACATATAATATTCCCACGGCATCTGAAGTTGCTGCACTCATTCGAGGTGATTTTCAATTAGGAATGGATAAGCGTGATATTATTCTTCAAATGAAAACTGGACGCCTTAGAAGAATTACTGAAATTCATCCTTCATATCTTGCATTTCAATATCCTCTTTTATTTCCATATGGTGAGGATGGTTTTAGAATTGGAATAAAAAAAGGAGACACGGAAAAGACAAAGAAGGCCAACAAGGGTTCTATATCTATGAGACAATTCTTTGCATTTCGTCTTCATGAAAGAAAGAATGAGGGACAAACTATTCTATATTCTAGGCGACTGTTCCAACAGTTTTTGATAGACGCATTTACAATGGTAGAATCTAATCGGCTACGATATCTATGGAAGAATCAGAAATCTTTATGTTCTGATTCTTATGACTCTATCAAAGAGTCAGAAAATGCTGGTATAACTGATTTGAACAAACAAGGAAATCAGTTTTTGTTACCAGCTTCTTTTGTTGGTAGTCATACATGAAGAATAACTACCTTGATGCCATGGCTATATGTAAGCATTTCGGATTTCCAGATCTTTTCATCACGTTTACCTGCAACCCGAAGTGGCCAGAGATCACTAGGTATCTTCAAGATCGCAACTTAAAACCAGAAGATAGACCAAATATTATATGTCGGATTTTTAAAATGAAACTCGATTCTTTGATGATTGATTTAAGGAAGAAGCATCTTCTTGGCAAAACTGTTTCATGTATATTACAAACTTTTAAATTTTTTTATTTCGTATATTTCGGGTACTTTTTTGGGATTAACAATGTTATTACTTTATTTAACCTGCAGCAATGTACACAATTGAGTTTCAGAAAAGAGGTCTACCACATGCTCACATTTTGCTTTTCATGGAAGCTTCATCAAAATTGCCTACAACTCAAGACATAGACAATATCATTTCTGCGGAAGTTCCAGACAAAAAAGAAGATCCTGAGCTGTACGAGGTAGTGAAGGACATGATGATTCATGGTCCTTGCGGCGCTGCTAATAAGAACTCACCATGCATGGAGAATGGAAAATGTTCAAAGTTATAGCCAAAGGACTATACAGAGAGAACTTTTATTAATAAAGAAGGTTTCCCAGTATATCGAAGACGTGAAAATTCACAGGAAACTATCTATTCGGTACGGAGCACATATTAATGTGGAATGGTGCAACCAAGCTGGTTCTATTAAGTATTTATTTAAGTATATTACAAAAGGTCAGGATCGTGTAGCTATTGTTGTTGAACCGCAACAGAAAGGCGTAGAAGGAAATCTTCCATCAAATACTAATGAAATTAAAGACTATTTTGACTGCAGGTTGTTAATTATAAGATTTCTAACATTAGTCGCCATTTAGTTTCTAATTTTGTTTGCTCATCTAATATTGTCTTTTTTGGATTTTTCAGATATGTTTCTGCTTGTGAGGCTACATGGAGACTTTTTAAATATCCTATTCATTATCGATCAACATCAGTGGAGAAGCTGACTTTCCATCTTCCTGGGAAACAGAACATTGTTTTTTGTAAAAAGGATAAAGTTCATAAGGTGGTAGGTCGCAAGCTCATAGAGAATACGATTTTCTTAGCTTGGTTTGCTTTGAATTTAATTGATGCATTCGCTAAAACTAAACTTTATGTGCAAATCCCTAATTATTATACATATGATAAGAAGCTGAAGAAGTTCAAGTTGAGGAAAAAAAGATTCAGTGATGGGAGAATTAATTATGCTCCCCGGAAGATTGAAGATGTTTACTATTTGCGTATTCTCCTTAATGTTATAACTGGTCCTACCAATTTTGATGACATTAAAACATACCAAGGAGTTCTGTATCCTGGCTACAAAGAGGCGTGTTATGCCAGGGGTTTGTTAGAATCTGATCAGGAGTATATTGATGATTTAGTTAGGAGAAGTTTTGCCAGTTCCCCAAGCTTTCTTCGTCAGCTTTTCGTTGTCATGCTTATGTCAGATAGTTTAACTAATCCAGAGGTTGTTTGGGATCATACTTGGGAAATTCTCTCGGAAGACATTGAATATAATCGAAGACGATATTTAGATAGGTCAGGTTCGGTTTTACATATAAGTATTTTTTTTTTAATTAAAATTCTATATAGTATACAATGTACTTTATAGATAATCGTGATGACATTTGTTTTCTATTTTGTGTCTGACAGGCTTGTGCTTAAGTGATGAAGATAAAAAGAAATATGCTCTTCAGAAGATTGAGAAGATAATGAAAAGTAATGGTAGTTCATTATCTTTTTACAATAATATGCCGAAGGACTTTAGAGATGATGGTTATGTCGGCAATGTTTTGATTTTTGATGAGACGAATTATAATCGGGAAGAATTGAAAACAAGTCATGATGAAGACATTAAAAAGCTTACCGAAGAGCAAAAGAATGTTTATGACGAGATAATTGGAGTTGTGTTACGGAAAGAAGGTGGAGTTTTCTTCGTTTATGGTTTTGGTGGTACTGGGAAGACATTTCTTTGGAGAATTCTTTCTGCCGCAATCCGATATAGAGATGATATTGTTCTTAATGTTGCATCCAGTGGTATCGCGTCTCTATTGTTACCTGGTGGTAGAACAGCTCACAGTAGATTTGGAATACCTATAAACCCTGATGATTTTTCAACATGCCATATGACACATGGAACTGATCTAACTGAGTTAGTGAAGAAGGCAGATCTAATCATTTGGGACGAAGCACCTATGATGAGCAAGCAATGTTTTGAGTCTTTAGATCGTAGCCTAAAAGATCTCTTTCCCAATAAATCTAAAAAGCTGTTTGCTGGAAAAGTTGTTGTTTTTGGAGGTGACTTTAGACATGTACTCCCTGTAATACCAGGAGCTTCTAGAGCTGAGATAGTTATGGCTTCACTAAATGAATCCTATATTTGGGATAACTGCAAAGTGTTGAAACTCACCAAGAACATGTGACTTCTTTCCAACAATCTGTCTGCAAAGGAGGCAAAGGAGCTTGAAGATTTTTCTAATTGGATATTGGCCGTTGGAGATGGTAAGATTGCTGAACCAAATGATGGTGAGGCTTTAATAGAAATTCCAGAAGAATTTCTTATTACTGACTCAGACGAACCAATTGAAGCTATCAGCAAAGAAGTATATGGAGATACATCTTCCTTACAAGAGGGTAATGATCCTAAGTTTTTCCAGGAAAGAGCTATTCTATGTCCTACGAATGATGATGTAAATAGGATTAATGATCATATGCTGGATAAACTAAAAGGTATGTTCTTTGGTTAAATTTTGTCTATTCTTCAAGTTTTAGTAATTTCAATTAATATTTGTTTCTTAGTCAATTTTTTTAAATATAACAGGAGAGGAAAGGATTTACCTTAGTGCTGATTCTATTGATCCTTCTGATCGCAACTCAGTTAATGATGAAGCTCTAGGACCTGAATTTTTAAACCAAATCAAGGCATCTGGATTACCCAACCATAGTTTAAGACTAAAGATTGGTTGTCCAGTTATGTTGTTAAGGAACATTGACCCCATGGGAGGGTTAATGAATGGTACTAGACTTCAAATTACTCAGATGGCAGATTTTATGGTGGAGGCTAGAGTTATAACCGGTGAAAAGGTTGGAGCTAAAGTTTTAATACCTAGATTGTTGATAACACCATCAGATCTTCGACTACCTTTCAAGATGCGTAGAAGACAGTTACCACTTTCTGTTGCTTTTGCGATGACAATCAATAAGAGTCAAGGTCAATCACTATCTCAGGTTGGTCTCTTTTTACCTAGACCTGTCTTTTCACACAGACAACTCTATGTCGCTATTTCTAGAGTTACATCAAAGAGAGGATTGAAAATTCTAATCGTTGACAAAGAAGGGAAGCCACAGAAGGAAACTGTGAACGTTGTGTTCAAAGAAAATTTCCAAAAGCTCAACAACCAGAGAAATATATAAATTGGTATATGTAGATCTACATTTTTCCCTTTTCCTGTTTATATATATATATATATAAAACTTATTTCTATTTTTTTGTATTCACCACTTTTAGAAGTTGTTCTCTTTTTTTTATATACATGGACATTTCAGTATTACAACTATAAATCAAAAAACAAATATGGCAAGATCCCATTCCACAATTTTTTAAAAAAATTATGATTTTCATGATTTTATGGAAGAACTTACGGATATTGAGAAAGTCAAGTTTCCAGAAAAAATGGTAATTACAAAATTGTAAAATACAAAGATTTAGTTTCTTATTCTTTGACAATTTCCAAAGTGGAATTAGGTCTTTTGGAAACCATATCAAATTTTAATGCAAGGTATAGATATGATTAGGTCGCATTTAAGTTGACCATTTATAAATTTAAAAAACAAAACTCTGAAAATGGAAATTGATTTTTATGAAAATTTAAAATTTATTACCACTACGCGTGAATATAGGTAATCGTGTGAGTTTAGATAAAAGATTTGATGTGATTGTTAATTAATTCTAACCAA
>JAHZTW010000003.1:42782955-42858329 GCA_020283515.1 Alliaria petiolata
AAAAAACAAGCTAATAATAGCTACTAAGGTTCATCCAAACGACCACAATCCAAACCCAGAAATCAATTTTTGTTCGTGCTCTGCTTAGTTATTACAAAACCATACACGAAACTCTCACTTGAAATCTATCTAGAAAGCAAATATAGATAAATTACCAACAGAACATAGTAAGAACTCAGGATCAGTGGTCATTCTCACATCTCAGCATGGTTCATACCCGGCCGTGCACAGACCCGAGTTTGCCTCTTGTACCGCACCGTTTGAGTGGTACCGTCGAATCAGTGTTGAGACCATTGTATGTTCTTAATATCGATACCTTCTTTAACCATTTCATAAAGCAGACTCATTTCCCTCAACTTCTCAACTTGTTTAACCGTAAGCTCGACCGCTTTATCAATCTCTTCCTCCGTGGTAAACCTACCAATCCCAAACCTAATCGAAGTGTGAGCCATGTCCTCATCCACACCTAAAGCTCTTAACATATATGAAGGCTCCAAACTCGCACTTGTGCAAGCACTTCCACTAGACACTGCAACTTCCTTCAAACCCATCAAAAGACTCTCTCCTTCAACATAAGCAAACGACAGATTCAGATTCCCTGCATAACGACTCTCCATCGAACCGTTCACCACAACCCCATCAAGGTGCCTCCGTCGCGCCGGATAAGAATACGATCTCCTTAGGTGAAGCGCCAGTCAGTTTCGCGACCTGAATTCGTGCGACCTCGACCACGTTCTCCGCTTCCCAGCCGTAAAGGTGCGTTCGCGAGTGAGGATTCCCGTAGTCATAGATGGAAGACGCGTTCATTGCGTCGAATACTCTGGGATAAAGCAGAGTCGTCGATTGCATATCCAGATAAAGAGGCCTACCTGAAATTCGAACTCCTTATTGAAGAGAAGCCAAAAGAGAGATACGAGATGAAAGCTCAAGCATCCAAGTAGATGTTTTTACCGAGTCAGATTCGGGACGAGTCGAAGGAGATTGGGATTGTTGCGACGAAGCAGAGGCGGAAACGGAGAACGGCGACGAAAACGCCGATCGAAGTGGCCGTGGAACTCATGCCGAACGATTCCATGGTTGTGGAGTACGACGACTTGCTAGTGATCTCTCCAATGGTGATTTTCTATTTCACGATTTGACGGATGTGGAGAAAGATGGGTTTCTCTCTTTGGTTTTTTTGTGTGTTTTAGGGAAGGAGGGGCAAAAACGGAAATGGACAATTAAAAATGTTAGAGTTGGAAAAATTTTAGCGTCCATGTTATTTTTGGCACATAAACTTGATTAAGTGGTAAATATGAGAATTGCCCTTAAATCAATGACTTTTCAACTATTCTTTAAATGCATTTTGAAAAAAATAAATGTGGTTCTAACAAAAAAAAGTCAATTAAATCAATGACTTTTCATCTCTTTTATAAATGTATTTTGAAAAACCAAATGTGATTTTGACAAAAAAATAAATAAAATTTTGTAGTTTTACAAGTTTTCAAATGTATTTTTTTTTAGATTTAGTGCAAAAATACATATTTATGTTTTCGGTAAACAAAACATGGTTTATAGATTTTGTCGAGAAAACAAGATGGAAATTTTGACAAAAAATAATATTTTGCGGTTTAACAAGAAAACATAATTTTCCAAGTTTTGGTGGAAAACGAATTTTGTAATTTTAGAGGGAAAACAAAGTTTTGATGGGATAATGTAATTTTATATTTCATCTCTTTTATAAATGCATTTTCAAAAACCAAATGTGATTTTGATAAAAAAAAAAAAAAAAATTTTTTGTAGTTTTACAAGTTTTCAAATGTATTTTTTTAGATTTGGTGCAAAAATGCAGATTTATGTTTTTGGTTAAAAAACATGGTTTATAGATTTTGTCGAGAAAACAAGATGGAAATTTTGACAAAAAAATGATATTTTGCGGTTTAACAAGAAAACATAATTTTCCAAGTTTTGGTGGAAAACAAATTTTGTAATTTTAGAGGGAAAACAAAGTTTTGATGGGATAATGCAATTTTATACTTTTTACGGAAAAACAAGATTTTACGGTATTAACGAAAAATGCGATTTTGCAGTTTTGGCGGAAAACAAGTATTTATAGTTTTGACGCAAAATATGGTTTTGATGGAAAATGTGATTTTGTGGTTTTAGCGGAAAAAACTATTCTGACTCGGCATAAAATTTTATAAGAAAAATATTCTAATCATATAGGATTCAATATGAAGTTTTACAATGAAAAGCTTTGTAAATTCTAACACTATTAATTTATTGTACTTGCAATTTTACGTTGTTGTTTTCATAAGATGCATTTTCAAAATAGTTGGACAAAATAATATGGTGATGTGGTTTTAAAATAGTTGGAAAAAATAATATGGTGTTGATAACAAGTTACTAAAGTTAACAATTATGTATAAAAGAATTATCAATAACGTTTCTATAAAGTATTTATCAATCTACTAATCTATAAAATTATAAAAAATTATATTTAAAAAACCCCGCGTGTACACAAGATTTTAGCAGGAAAACTAAATTTTGATAAAAAAATGCGATTTTATATTTTTTTTCGGGAAAACAAGTTTTTCTGATCTTAACAAAAATGCGATTTTGCAGTTTTGGCGGAAAAAACGAATATTTATAGTTTTCACGGAAAAATGTGGTTTTGATGGAAAATGTGATTTTGCGATTTTAGTGTAAAAAACAATTTTGACATATCATCAAATTTTATAAGAAAAAGTCTTCTACTCAGATAGGATTCAAGATGAAGTTTTACAAAGAAAATGCCCTATAAATTCTAACAATATATTAATTTATTGTAGTTTGTGCTTACAATTTTACGTTGTTGTTTCTATAAGATATTGTTTTAAAATAGTTGGACAAAATAATATGGTGTTGATAATAAGTTACTAAGGTTTTCAATTATGTATAACATGATTATCAATAGTTTTTTATAAAGTATTTATCAAACTACTAATTTATAAAATTATTAAAAATTTATATTTAAATACGCGGGGTATTCATCTAGTAATAATAATAATTGTAGTTCGGCAAAAATTTAAAATAATTAACTAATTGTAAATTTTTAATATATTTAAAATTATATTGTCTATATATTTAACTAATAATATTAATTTTTAATGAATTTTGGCTAATTCGGGTTCAAGATCGGGTAATTTATTTTGCAAATTTTTACTCCATTTGAATTATTTTATAATTTGGTTCAAGTTAAGTTGTCAAAAATTTTGTTTGGATTCAGTTTTGGGAATTTTGGTTTGGATTCGAGAATTTTGCCGAGAAAGTGATATGACAAACTATTGATAATATATGATCACACCCAAAGACGACAGCGCCCAAATGGGAATGTCCAAGACATTTGCTTTTTGCGGATATATATGATCACACCCAAAGACGACCGCGACGTGTCTAAATGGGCTGTTCGCGGTCGGTCCAAATGGGCTGTCCGCAGTCTGTCCAAATTCAGTTTATGTTTTGATTTATTGTTCATCTGATTTTGTTTAATTTTGTAGGCTCTTTTGACAATGATATTTTTCACAATCCTGCAACACATATTGACAAACAAGTTTCTCTTAATCCATATTTTATTTACTAAAAGCAATTTAATACTAAATTCAAACAAGACACAAGTTAAATCCAAACAAAACACATATTCATAAAATTCATGATATCAAGGAAAAAAAATTAGGTTTTTAAAAGTTTATGTTTTATGTTTTGTGTTTTATGAATATGTGTTTTGTTTGAATTTAACTTGTGTCTTGTTTGAATCCCCTATATATTAATTGAGAAATATTTTTAGAAAGTAGGCTTAGTTTTTGAAATATTTACAGTGGTGCCATTTTGCTGATGTGTCATCACCACAATTATTCTCACATTTTTTTAATACAAATTTCCTTTTTTGATTACACTAATTACATTATATGTCATTATCCATTTATTGCTTTTAGTATAACCAGAAAATTATGTTTTATTTTTTGAATTATTTAAAATTGATTTTAGATTATGTGATGTATATCATAAATCAATTTATGATTGAGAATTATCAATTTATTAAAATTATGTTTTATTTTTTGAATGATTTAAAATCTAATACATTTCTTAAAAATGAAATATAATTTATACTTTAGGCATAAAATATGTTTATAATAAAAAAATAATCTGATATGTGTGATTTTAATAACAAAAAATGGTGTACAAATTAAAACTATTTTTATATAAAAACCGGATCAAAATATTTTACTATAGTTTAATTTTTCAATTATACAAAACTAAATAATAATTAAATTCAAGTTCACTTAAACAAAATTCTAGATTATTAATAACCTAGAAAATGAAAAACATTTATTAAAAATATAGTATGGTTATTAATTTTAAAATTAAATTCACTTACCAGCAAAATTATAAAATTTTCATACCACGCAGGGCGTGGGTTATCACCTAGTTTAGTATTAAATTGCTTTTAGTAAATAAAATATGGATTAAGTATATCAAATTAGAAAGAGAAGCTATGGCAAGTACGGTTCCGGCTAAGGAAAATAATGTTCTGGTGAGAGAAATATTAGACGAGCCTCCATGCTGCTGTTGGTGGGTTCAAACATATTTCAATTAGTTTCCAAAACTTATTGTTCTCTCTAAAAAATTATATACGTATGTGTTACAATTAATAATTTGTTTTTTTAATATGTTTGATTATACAGTTGCGATTCCATGATTTATAAGTTTATAACGTCATCATACATGTGTTGGGTGTTGCTGGAATATTCTTACTCCTTCGTCTAAATGCTCCGGTCCTAGCTACGTGCCTGTGCTTACCAATTGTTTTGTGGGTCAATATTACCATCATCTACCAGTTATGTTCATGCATGGTTCGTAGTACTATCATACAAGATATGGAAGCTGCTCATCAACTTATAACAAAAGAGAAAGACGTGGAATCGAATCTCCCTTGAATCTTGATGATATTTTTATTTATCAGGTTAAATAATGTGTTTTTTTCAATTGTATTTTCTTATTTTTGTCAATGATTTATTTTTTTAATTTTTAATTATCAATGATGATTTATTATTTATTTTAAACTGTCAATAACCCCTAGCTAGCGTTGATTAAATTTGATACGGTTTCAGATTCTACTTAGATTTGGACAACGTGTTAGCTTGGGGGTCTTGTAATTTATAAACGTTTAATTAGCTTGGTCAAATATATCCAAACATCAACAATGGCTTAGGTTGGCTAACTCTGTCTCGCTTATTACATAGTTTGAGTTCATGCTGAAGCTGAATGGCTGGTTGCGTCCGGATTTCAGTTTGTCAATCCAGGGGCTGACGAATCTGTTGGGTAGGTCAGATCTTAACCCATTTGGTATTAGTAATGGTATTGGTTTAGGTGTCGGGTGTGACATGGAAGAAATGGCTGCGATTTTGCTCTGGCAAAGAACTGTATTGGAGTGTTACTGTCCTTTCACACATGAGCTTTTTCCAAACAAGATAAGAACTCTGGGTCCCAAGAGATTCATACCTCAGGTCTGTCAAGTTGTCCAGCTTCGAAAATTTTATGTACAATGATCCATACAATGGTGTAGCTCAATTTCACAACCGTGTGAGAGGCCAAATTTTGAGAGGCCAAATTTTGAGAGGTCCAGTTAGCATTATGATGGGTATTGTCTACAATCCAACAATGGAAGAAATTCGAAGTGTCTTGATAGAAAATCCTCCTTAAATGTTTCATATGACACCATTGATAAAACTTCACCAAATACCCGGATGAAGAGAGAGACCAATTAAAAATTCAAAACTGACTCGGAATCATGGATAAAAAACTTGGTAATCAATTACAAAGTATCAAAAGAACTGAAAAATGGAGAATGGTGGTGAAAAAAACTAAAGCGGGAAAAATTATCACTACTAAGAGACTTATCACATCATCATGATCAACATAGGGAATGAATATTTGACTCCTCCCATATCTCCAAGATTCAAACTTATTGTGCTAGAATTGTACAATATCGTCTGAAAAAACAACATACATCATATATGATCTATTTAGTTATCGCTGTTGTTTGTGACATTTGTAATGACTCTCGGGCTGCTTAAACACCAGGTGGTTCCACTTCGCATGAAAGCAATAGGATGGCACGGTGGGAGCATTAATTTTAGCACTTGAGACACTTAAACGTGTTGTTGTTGCTGGAAATCGGGCAAGAGATGCGCTTGTTGCTCAGGGTCTAAAGTGAGTCATCCTGTTACTTCATGATTTTATCTTTGGTACTCAACGTGACAGTTGCCCACATCTTATTTATATCTAAGCATACGCGCGGTTTTTTTTCTATATATTCTTTCAAAGATGTCTTATTTATATATCTTCAGCTGGGTATTTGGATAAGTTTTACCAATGGAGTGAAGTGAAGCTTTTAAAAAAGTGGAAGAAATCTCGTGCTCTAGGGTCACTCACCTCTAAGAAGAATAGAAGACAGAGAAATATAGATCAAGCTAATTTAGCCTACGCGATAAAGAAGCTCGATTCTCCACATTCTGAAGTGACGCTAAAGCTTTCAGAGGCAGATATCAAGAAGAAGGAGCTGGATCTCAAACGTGCCCAGGAATCTCTGCTTGAAGTGGAGGCAGAAATCAAGACGAAGACTGAAGAATGGGATGGGAAGATCGTAGCGGCCAACAACATTCCTGCCGCTGCCGCCGACAACGACGAGGACGAACTCGCCGGGGTTGCGATCATCGTTTAGTTGGGGCATCTTAACCTAGGTGGGCCAGAAGCCCAAGCTCATTAGTAGGCTTTTTATTTATAATTTCTGTTTTTGTTTCCTAAATTTTGATGTATCTCGGCGTTTTTATTGATGTTATGGTTCTTAATTGACGACGATATGTCTTCTAATCGAAAGAGTGTTATCCGAACTTATCCACGATAGCCAATAGTCTTTCTGTCTTCCTTCCTTTTGTTTGATGCCCCAATAACAAATTATCGACACTAAGGAGAACCTTCTTTTTGAGTGAAGTATGATGGTGTTACTAGGTGTTAACCGGATGAGCTTGAGCCAAGGTTGTTTGACATTCTAAAGAGAATTAAATTGACATTTTTTGATAGAACATACCAAATATGTTCTCAAGCATCATCAATAATCAAAAATCAAATGTGAACATAAACAAAACTAAAATCCAACTTTTGCTTGAGACCAAATCTGCACAATGTGATTCTTCTCTAGCATATCATCATCATATATATGTTTCCTTTGTTCCGTAGAGCATGCTCCTAATAAGAGTCCTATGAACGCCAATCTTCCCAATATGTTCGCTTCAGGTCCTCTCTCTTTGAACTACGGGGCGGTGTGGCTTTGGCGCTAAAACCCAAAGAAAAAAAGCTCATAGGATGTTTCATAAAAGAAGAGATCAATTCCAAGTAAATATGAGAGTGGTTACCGTTGGGATTGCCTTGCTCATAGAAACATTTGAAAAGCGAGACAGCTTCGTCTGCTATTATCCCTCCTCTGCACTTGTACCCTTTTCCTCTTTGAGTTTCTTCACTATCAGAAACAGAGATCACAATCATTCATCAATTATTAAAGGCATTTTTGTTATAACACTGCAAGGGATCATAGGACTTACATGATATCCGACGGTTGATAACTGCCTAAGTGAAGCGACAAGATGGAACCACATCCCCCAAACTTATCATTTGCACATCCATAATGCACTTCCTTTATACCTTCAGTTAAGCGAGGATTATACAATTTCTCAATCAGGAACAAAACAATCAAACACAAAAAAAAGTATAAGTCAGCTCAAGGAATAATCATACCGAGAAATGATAAGGCCGATGCACACATTATGCAAGGTTCACATGTTACATAAAGAACGCATTTCGAGAATTTCTCAGCGACTTGTGAGGGTGAGAGACTATCTTTCCGCCATTGTCCCACAAGTTCATCTACTGCTTCCATCTCTGCATGTCTTGTGGCCTTTTCAAAAATATTTGCAATAAACGCCTTAGTATATATATATATATATATAGATGAATAAACCAATGTAACAATCATAAACTAGTTGAAGAAACACTCTATCATATCATCACATTGTTTTATGTTTCTGTATAACTCAACAAAATAAGATAAGAGGTAAATAGTAAGTGAAAGTTTTGAAAGATTACATTGCGTGTCTCATTTGTTCGGTTTCGCCCTGAAGCAATGACCTTACCATCCTCAAGAATGACACATCTGATCCAGACAAAACAGAAGGTAAGGATAAAAAACATGAAAAGAAGCATATTTTCTCTTGTATGAAACTAAATGATAAATGGTAAGAAGCACAAATTGGGATGAAGAAAAGGCAAAAAATAGAGACCCCACAGGAACTTCAAGAGCCTCCAAAGCAAGTTTAGCCTGCAATCCAGGAAAAAAATCAACCACTGTAACTCTATATTCTAAAAGGAACAAACTTTTGCAGTATTATGAAACCAATAATAGTGTTACCTGTTGCAGAGCAAAACCCATATAGTTATGAGAATTTTCACAATGGTCCTCTGTCACTAGTGCCATATCTTTACACTTGGTTTCGCCAGAGAAAGTAAAGAATAAAACCTGATATATGATATATCAAAGATTCAAAAACCACAAATTATATCGCTAAGTAGAGGATGCCTCTTTTGCATATCCATTGTAAAGAGAATTTCTCAAAGCAGGCTCACGTTAAACTAATTTCATCTCCCCCTAACCCAGAGATCGAACTCATTCCAATTCTCTACGCAATCAGAATACCAATTAAGCTTATGAATCCCCTTCATATATAATTTCGAAACTCTCGAAAAACTGAAGTAACATAAAAAAAAATAAAAAAATAAACCTCTTTTAGAAACGAAACCAGATGAGGAGGAGGTCGAAAGGAGAGCGAGGGAGACGACGCGGGCAAGGAGCGACGAGGAAGAAGACCAAAAAACGATTGGGCTTTTTCATATAAGGCTCAAATTTTTAATAATCAAATTCTACATACTGGGACTTAGAAACGGCCCATAGGATTAGGCGCGAATATTTGCAAATAGGGACATATATTTCTGAGAAACTCATATCCCCTATATATTAATTTAGAAACATTTTTACAGAGTAGGTTCACTTTTTGAACTATTTAAAGTGGTGTCATTTTGCTGATGTGTCACCACCACATATATTCTCCCATTATTTTAATACAAATTTCCTTTTTTGATTAGATTAATTACATTATATGTCTTTAATCATTTATTACTTTTAACATGTAATTTATGAAGATATAATTTATGACTAATTTTCTTATATCATTTATTTATACACAATTCAATATTTTAATTTATGAAGATATTCTCTTTATTTATATTTCTTACCAATAATATATCATACTAATTATTTTTTTAAACACTATATTTCTTCTCTTATTTTTGTTTAAATTTAGGTTTGTAAAAAAAATAAATCATCACAAGTGTAGGCTAACTATTTAAGAAATCAATATAATAAAGTTTGACTAACAGAAAAAGAAAAAGAATTATGTCTTAAAAATGTTAATATTTCCAAAACATTTATGTGTCAAAATAAAATAGAAATCAATATTAACAGAGGTAAATTAACAAAGAAAAAAGTTGTATAAAAGAAAACTAACTTGATATTTAGGCTAATTTTTAAAAAAAATCAATATAAAAACTTAACTAAAAAATGATGCTATAAGCTATTGAGGGAAGTCCACATAAGATTTAAAATGATTAGTTATAGCATGTCAAATGAGCATTATAATAAATAAAAATTAATATCAATAAAGCAAATTTAACAAAGAAACAATATTCATGTAAAAATATATTACATTGATATCTATTCTAGCTATTTGAAAAATCAACAACAAGAGAGCTTAATTAAAATATATATATATGTCCTAAAGTATATAAAACAAACAAAAACTGTATAACTTATAATAAAATATAAAATTAATATTAAAATATGTAAAGTAACAAAAAAATATAAAAATGAAATTAATTTGAAATTTAGTTTCAGATTTTTTTTGACTTCTAAAGTATTGATATTGACTATAAATAATCATCTGAAATTGCAATAGGATACACAAGTTTCTAGATCAAACATATTATTTAAATATACAAAAACTAATACACTAGCTGCTTCTCATTTAAAAGTTACACAAGTAACTTTACACTCGATATATAACAAATAGGAAAGTCTGATTTTTATACATAGCTATTACTTATATATGAGCCTACATGAACAATACATAAGTAACACCTTCTAAGGTTCTATTTAAATAATACAGTACGACAGAGTTATGATTCAAACTCAAATTGATATATCTAGATAGACTATTAAAATCAAAACATAAAGAAAGCACACAAAAGATAAAAACAGTGAAAAATGATGCGAAGACACCACACCATCCTATATGTTTAAAAACTAAAATTATCATATAGTATACTGCAAATAAACATATCTCAATGATAAAATGAATACATATGTAAGCTAAAACTCGTGGAAGACCTGGTGGAGAAGTAAGAAGCGGCTTGGCACGATCATTGCATCTTCCCAACAAAACTACAAGCAGCTTTTCGTTGCTCACGAAACTTGATCTTTTTTACAATTGTCTCAAACACACTCGTGTAAAACTCAATATGCATATTAGCAACTAAACGACCATGTCCTCTTCATATTTCAACAAATTCGCATTACACTTTGCATTCACATTAAGAAAATTGATAAAACAAAACATGCCTAATTTCAACAAAATACAAAAATTGGAATCAACATGAATCACAGATTATATATGCATATGTACACAATATCAATGAGACATTCAATCAAAAAACCAAATATTTGAATACATAAATCTTAGAGAAAGAACTATAGAAATCTCAAGGAAAACAGAACAAAACACCAAGATCTTAGCAAGGAAACCCTTCTCTAAATCAAACGTGTAAACACGTCGAAG
The DNA here is from genome assembly GCA_020283515.1 of Alliaria petiolata. NCBI lineage: Eukaryota > Viridiplantae > Streptophyta > Magnoliopsida > Brassicales > Brassicaceae > Alliaria > Alliaria petiolata. Next base: position 42,793,917 of record JAHZTW010000003.1, read on the forward strand.
TTGGATAATTCGATGTCATTACTATTATTTTACTTAATGAGATTTATAATTTTATAAATAAAAAATGAAAAAACTACATATTATAATTTTTTTCCATAAATCTATTATGGTTTTGATAATTTAAAAGACATTAGCCAAAAAAGAATTAAACCAAACTATTAATATAGATCTGCGCGTAGCGTGGATTAACAACCTAGTTAACTTTAAGTAAAATTTACTAACTGTTGAATAATTCAAGCATGACGGTGGTTGAATAATTCTTCTTTATTTTTGGGATCAGTGTCTCCTCCACTAAATTCTTTGAGATGATAGCGAGTACTTCGAAATGGAGTTAGAAAATTTCTTCGATTGGCATAACTACTGTCAGCTAGATAAAATTTTCCATCTTCAATATTCAACTCAGTGAAGAGGGGAAACTAATTTATACAATATCTCAAGTTTGGAGCTTCATACCCTGAAGGTTATAAAGGAGGCTGAAGTCATAATACAGTGATGAAATGATCAACCCAACAAAATGGGTCCAAATAAAAAACCTTATTACTCGATCATGTTTTTAACTAAAAAACAAACGACTTTAAAATCAGAGGAAAGAGGAAGAAGAAGAAGTATGATTTACCAAAAAAATATCAGAGATGAGTAGGACACACAACTTCGAATCGGGAGAGCCGGAGATGTAAGCATCGAGCCCATCCAGCTTCTCGACATGACCCGACCTGGAAACCGGATTAAGATCCGGCGTGTTTTCGCAGCACCGAGGTCCCGACATTTGTTCGTTCTTCAGAGAGGTGTGAGACAAAAAAAAATTCTAATTGATTATCATCATCGTCATTGACACTACCTTGGATCCACGAAGTTCTGTCTTCACCCTCACTGTTCCTGGAAAACCCACTATTGTCGCTTGAAATTTTCTGAGTCGTCTTCCAATTGTACAGAAACACCTTCTTCTCCTTCTCCTTCCCATTCGCAAAGCCTCGACTACTCTTAGCTCTACTCGAGAACTGTGAATCCAACTGATTGTTACCGAGAATCCCGACGCTCTTGCTCGCCAGCAGCTCCGCCACCGTCTTGATATACTCATATATTTCGCCTATTTAGCATGCATTTAGAATAGATTTTCATGCATTCATCATTCATATTAAGCTAGTTTGCATCATTTATCTCATTCTAAGTCGTAGAACACTTTGCATTAGCATTTGCATGGTTTCTTGCATATTTGCATGTTTTTCAGGTTGTTTAGAGTACTTGGAGCTGAGATGGAGGCTGAGCATTAATTGACAAGGAGATAAACGAGGAGTATAGGAGTTAGTGGAAATTAAAGGGGAAACTTGGGCAAAAGGGAAAGACTCAGAGATCGACCCCAAGATCGACTAAGCCAAGTCGTTTCACTCGAAGATCGACCCCAAGATCGACTAAGCCAAGTCGTTTCAACCAAGATCGAGAGACAGATCGAGCAAGATGACTCGATCTAACGCAGATCGAGTGGACGATCGACCGGCCAACCCGAACCAAGAGCAGATCGAGTCCACGATCGACCAATCTGAGTCGATCCTCCAAGCCAGGCGCATCAACAGTTCCCCAACTTGTACTTGTCTTCTAGAAAGGGGGACCACTTTGGCATGAAAGTCTTCTACAAGACAAGCAGCCCTTGTTTTAGGGAAAGGGTGAAGAATTTCCTGATATTTTTCTCCTTAAGACAAGAGGGAAGACTTTGGGCACACTACTTTTTCACCACTTATCATTTTTTTTATTTTGACTCTGATAATTTGTAAGTGAGCGTGAGAGAGAGAAACAGAGGTGTTCTTGCTTGTTCTTCATTGTTCTTACCTTGTTCTTCATAGTTCTTGCTTGTACTTCTTGTTTCCTTTGATAAAACTCTTGTATTTTGTATAAATTAAAAGTATCTTCATCTTTCTTATGTTAAATCATTCTTCTTAGTTTTTATTTAAGATCTTTGTGAAAATTCCTGTATTTTATTATCTTCCACAAGTATTAAATTTCAAGTCTTTCTTCATATTAAAAACCGCTTATGTTCATCAGCTCTAAACTTGTGTTTAAGAGAGGTATGAACATGAGTTGTGAGTAATCCACCAAGGTTTGGGGTTCGGAGGATTATGGTTGTTGAAAACTAGAATTTTGGGTACTTTCTTGTTCTTCATCTATTCTCTTCTTGGAATAGGGGGTTTTAAAGTCTAGAGATTCTCAATGGAGATCTCTTTAATCTTAGAGATTTCCTTGTCCTAACAAGATTTAGGAAATCCCTTAAAACCAATTCCAAGAAACTAGCTCATCCTTTCCCAAACATCATCGATGCTTAGGGAGCTAGTTAAGCCATCTTTTAAGAACCAAGCTTAATGTTCTTCACCCTATCTTTCCACCAAACATCATGGGTTAGGAGGAAAGGGTGAAGAAAGGATTTATACCAAACACCATGGATAAATCTAGTATGGTTTCTTAAGGCTTAGAGATAGCACTATAAAGTGTAGAAAAAAAATATGTTTCCAAAACCCAAATTCGAATTTTCAATCCCCTAAAAAATCATTCCCAACCTTGAATCTGTTTTTAATCCTTGAAAGCTAAACACCAATTTTCTTCTCTCTAAGATTTATTTATTTTCTCAAAAATCCTCTTTATTAGCTTAATCATGCATTAGAGTTTTTCTAAATTTGTAAAATTGTGTTTTTGTTGTTTTTAGAATTTTATAAATTACTTAGAGTTTAATTAAATGTCTATACATGATTTCGTAGTTGTATGATTTTTATAAATAGTTTTTATAATTTTTAGCTACTCACCATCAAATCTACCAAATAATCCGGTTTTAGGTTTTGAATTTGTAAAATTAGTAGAGTGGTTGTTTAATTGCTTAGAAGTCGTCTAATAGTTTTATAACCCTTCTGTAGGGATTTTAAAATAGTTTTTATGTCTGTATAATCACTCTAAATAGTTTTCATAGAATTATTTCCCCAATTTATCTGAATCTGCTTAGCTTTACTATAGGCTCTTGTATTCTTGGTACCTTTCACAACCCAATTTGGATTGATAACCTGAAGTATTTCAATGACATAAACTATGCTTTAGGCTTTGATAATCACTGAAAAAAGCTAGTTATCACGTCTCTGCGACGGATCTCGATGAAGTAAGAGGGGATTTCCACGAGGATGTGGTTCCCGGATCGCGTAAACCCTTGGCAACTTTCCTGATTTGAGAGTAAACTTTCCTGATTCGATTTGAGTAGGCTCCCACTCTTTTTGTCGTAAAAGTTCATAAGAAAAAAAAAATAGTTCAATTTTTTATTTTCTGAAATTTCATCTCATAAGGTGGTATTTGGATATACTATTTTTTAACTATAAATTACCTTACAAATCATTTTAAATTGTTTTTGATATATTTTATTGTTCAAATCCATATTTTCCAATAAGTTGAGATTTGAGAGAATTTTTAGAAATGACTAATCCAATAACTTTGGATTTTTAATAGCTTTTGAATAATTTTTACAAATGACAAATCATCAATTTAATATGTCCCCCTTACTAACTGTTGGAAATTTTTTCGTTTTGCTTATTATGGTTATATATATTTACCTTTAATAGTTATCGAATATAAGTTTAATTTGGTTTTGAAATACTTAGCATATTTATATTCATTCATATAATTTATATGAATTTTGTTTTTCATACTTGTATATGTAATATCTCACACTTTATATATTATTTTTGGTATATATGAATTTCCAATAAATGATTATCTTATATATTAACATCCAAAAATTTAAACTTTGTTACTTTTGAGTTCTTTTTACATATCTATACTATTATTTACGCAATAATCTTTTTAATGTTTTATGTGTTATTCGCACGTTGAGTTTCATCGTATCTAATTACTAAACTATTTTAATGACAAAACCAAATTATTTTCTCTTTTCAATTGAGTGTTAATTATGATATTACCATTTTAATCTCGTGAAACCTTAAAAATATTGTTTAATTTCTTAGATTAGCATCGGTCACACATATTGTTTGTTATAATCGGAAAATTGAAAAATCAAAAACCCTAACCTTGGAAAAACTATATATATCAAACCCTATTAATATCATATTTTAGTTTACGTGAATCTCTTAACGCCATAAATAGCTTAGTTTAGACGAATTTTTTAACGTCATTTGTGTAAGATGGTCCTTGTGGGTAACTCTAAGAGATATGGGTTTACGATACAATTGTCCAAGTAACTTGAGATACAAAGCTGATATACTCATATTTTCTATATATTTATCATACATTTATAATAAGTTTTCATCCATATTTCATTTATAACTAAGTATAATCATAGTATTTAATCATTTATAGGATTTAGAACATTTGCATTAGCATTTTCTTTTGTATATATGCATCATTTCAGGTTATTCTATGGATTTGACGACAATGTGGAAGCTGAAAACATAATATGATGAGCTAGGAACAAGTAGAGAAGAGTAAGAAGCAAACTGATGTCATCTGACTTGCTGTACTGAGATGTTGCAATCGATTAAAGTCCATGCCACCTAAAGCGACTTAAAGATCAGACCCTACAAAGACTTTCCATTCCGATTCAGCCTCCGCAATCTTCGTAAAACTCATATAAAATTGAGTTACCTTTCGTGCAGAGGTTATTTCAAGTCATTATGGTCAGTGTTTCAGAAGATACGGCTATTTAAGTGACAACATGTCCGTCTGGAAGTTTGGCGACCAATTTCGTTAACTGAAAGATCAGCTCGTATGAAGGGTTTTGATTGCGATTTAGCCTCAACGTTCTTCATGAAAGTCTTAGGAAATTGTGTTAGATTTAATTTGGTGGTGATTTCAAGTCAAACGGTGCAGTAGTGCAAAAGATACAGATCGATCAATCCATGTACCATTTGCAAGTTGCTCCAAAAAAGTGTTTATGCTTTAGTAAAAGTGGGATTAGATAGGTCCCTTGTCCCTTGCCCCTTGTCTCTTTCCCCTTGACCCCTCTTTTAAGGCCAAGAGCCATGTTTAAAACTCTATATAAGGAGTGTGTGTGTGCTTGTAATATTCATTCAGTTTTTAATCAAGTCTTCTTATTCTCTCTTTTAAAGTCTTCTTAGTGTTCTTGTAAGCTTTCTCTTGTTCTTGAGTGTTCTTGATTTTTATAGTTTGTTTCTTGTTTAATCCTTTGTGAAAAACTCCTGTATTTCTATAATATATCAAGTATTTAAGTATTTCTAATGTCAAATCTTTCTTCTTAATCCCATCGATCATGTTCAATAACTCTAAACTTATGTTTAAAAGAGGTAAGAACATAATTTGTGAGTAAACCACCAAGGTTTGGGGTTGGAATGATTAAGGGGGTTGAAGATTAAAATCTTGGTTTCGTTTTTATCTTGTTCTTCATATTAATTTTCTTCTTGGATTTGGGGGTTTTTAAGGTCTAGAGATTCTCAATGGAGATCTCTTTAATCTAGGGATTTACTTATCCTAACAAGACTTAGGAAATCCCTTAAAACCAAATCCAAGAGACTAGCTCATCCTTTCCCAAACATCATGGATGCTTAGGGAGCTAGTTAAACCATCTTTTAAGATCCAAGCTTAATGTTCTTCACCTTATCTTTCCACCACATCATGGGTTAGGAAGAAATGGTGAAGAAAGGATTTATACAACATATCATGGATAAATCTAGTAGGGTTTCTTAAGGTTTAGAGATATTACTAAAAAGGGTAAAAGTTACGTTTTCAAAATCCCAAGTTCGAATCTTCAACCTCCTTAATAATGAATCCCAACCTTGAATCTGTTTTTAATATTTGAAAACCAAAAACCATTTTCCTCTAGTTTTGTGTTTATTTATTTTCATTAAATTTCTCATAGATAGCTTAATTATGCAATATAGTTTTATAAATTTGTAAAATTGTGTTCTTGCTATTTTTAGTATTTTAGAAATTGCTTAGAGTATTATTTTACTGTCTGGTGTTGAGTTGGTAGTCGTTTGATTTTTATAAATAGTTTTAGAAAATCTTGCTATTCACCATCAAATTGTCTAGTTAATCCGGTTTTAAATTTTGATTTTATAAAATTAGTAGATCGGTTGTTTTATTATTTAGGAGTCATCCAGTAGTTGTATAACTCTTTTGTGGGGTTTTTTAAATAGTTTTCGTGTCTGTTTGATAACCGTAAGTAATTGTTTTAGGATTGATCCCCAAATAATCCGAATTCTGCCTAGCTTCATAGAACTCTTGTATTCTTAGTATCTTTCACCCCAATGTTGGATTGACACCTAAAGTACTACAACTGCAAAAGAAGCTTTAGGTTTTGATTAAGAAACCGGTCAAAAATCTGTTTATCAAAAGCCACATATCTCTAGACACATATATCCAGATAATGTGGCTTCGAATGACTATGCAACTTCTCTTTGACTGTGATTACAGGACTCGTTGATACAAACAATTGTTTAATTATATTGGGTCATTTGTATGACGTTTATCTAGCATACTATTAGCGTTTTATTTGTTTCAATTTTTTTTTAAAATATCATGTATTGTTAGTTGTTTATAATAGACCAGATTTTTTTTGTTTAGTGGGTGATATGTTATATATATCTACTATATTGTTAGTTTGATATTCGAACAACATTGGTGATAGATAATCCTATTTTCTACGCAATTTTATCGTAAATTAATGTGTATAGTTTTGTTAGTTATACATGAGTTTACATATCAATTCTATTGACAACAAGCAATTAGTATACATGATGTTATACATGAGCCGACCCTGAAGTTATTAGGGCCGCAAGCAAACCCAAAAAGTTGGGCATAATAAATAATGGGTTTAAAGGAAAAAAACAAAAAAGTCAAGAAATTTAAAACATGTGGGAGTTGAACTCATGAATTAACAGTCATTTGGAAAGGATTTCTGCAAGCCGAAATATATATATACTAGAATAGGACCCGCATATATGTGGGTTTTTAATAAAATAGTTTAAATTCATTAAAAAAAATTGAAAACAAAATCGGATAATATATAAAGAAAAAATAAAATAAAATTTTATTTATATTTTCAAATATAATTATGTTTACTCTAATGCCTTATCTATACATTTATCATAGTTAAAATCTATATTATCTATATTAGGATCCGCGTATACACATGTTTATAATAATAAAATTTAAAACCCGTTAAAATAATTTTTAAAAAAAATATAAAACAAAACCGGATCACTACTAAAAAAACTTGGAAAATATAATATCTAAACCTAAGAGTTTTTTTATTTATTTTTAATTAAAATATTCAAAACACAAAATCTGTTGCGAGTACTAAGCAACATTAACCATACTTCTCATATAGTTCACACAATTTATCTACTATCTTTTTCTGTTCCGCTGCGTCAAAATCTTGGGTATGCAATTCGAATCATTCGAGTATGTTAACGATCTCCCATTAACTCATTTCAAGCAAATAAAATCTCTCTTTTACTTCACATTCATCTCCCGTATATGATTATTCTGCTCTCTAGAGAAGTTATGCTTATCATAACTCATATCAAAAGAATCTTTACATGATTATTGCTATCTTTCTCTTGATTGATCCTATCATCGTCTAATACCATATCATTAGCATATAAAATATTTTTTTTAAACTCAAATATATCCTTGTTAATCTAATTTATTTTTTGTTTTTATTTTCCTTAAATTGAAATAGATCCTTTTGTTTTATTTTCTTTTTCTTAAATTGAAATATTTTCTAAACTGAAATAGATTTTTTTAATTGAAATATATCTTAGTTAATCTAATTTTTTTACTTTTGTTTTTATTTTAGATTTTCATTGAAATATATTATTTTAAAAAATTATTTTAAATATTCTTTTTTTGGATTATAATCTGATTATATAATTATTTAATTTATAGTTTTATTTACTAATAAATTTTAATCATAATCAAAGTAGCATATTTCGTTTTCTTTATAAAAACATAATTTTATTTTATTATTGTTTATTTTCTATCATGATTGTGGTTAATTGTTATATCATAATTGTGGTTAATTGTGCTTATATCATAATTGTTTTTTCTGTGAATAAGAAAACCAAATATTTATAAAATTAAATAAATAATTTATGGTTAATTCAAAGTATGAACCGTAGTGAACCAAACAGATTACCAAAATGGTCAAATCTATTCTAACAATGAAAAAAATGAAAAACTTAATTATTTTCCTTTTTATTAATTTTTTTTTACCTTTTTTTTTTTTTATTTTCCTTTTAGTATTAGTAATTGATCATACAGTTTTCTTAAAATAAATTAAAAACATAAAAGAAACTTATTTTTCTTTTTTCTAATTTTTGTATTTACCTTTTTGGTTTTTTTAATTTTTCTTTTAGTATTAGTAATTGATTATACATTTTTTCTTAATCTAATTGGAAACATAAAAGAAACTCATTTTTCTTTTTTGCTTTTAAAACTAATTTTTAGATTTATGTAAAAATTATGTTAAAATCTAATTTGTTGAATTTTTTTTAATTGGAAAACATAAAAGAAACATATTTTTCTTTTTTTAAACTAATTTTTTGATTTATGTAAACATTATGTTAAAATCTAATTGGTTGAATTTTTTTAACACATGTCAAAATCTTATCGATTAACTTGACACGTGTCACGATCATGTTAATTGAATTTTTTAACACGTGTCAAAATCTTATCGATTAACTTTACACGTGTCGCGAGCATGTTAATTAGCAACTTTGACGCATCCAACTTTATATAATAAGATACAATTTTCTTAATTTAAATGAAATACATAAAAACTTAATTTCCTTTTTACTAATTTTTTTTTACATTTTTTTCGATTTTTTATTTTTCTTTTGGTATTTGTAGTTGAAAAATAAACTTATTTTCCTTTTCTATTTTTAAAACTAATTTTTTGATTTTTTCTTTTAGTATTAATAATTGATCATATAATTTTCTTAATTTAAATGAAAAAACATAAAAAACTTATTTTCTTTTTTATTAATTTTCTTATTTGCTTTTTTGATTTTTTGATTTTCCTTTTTATATTAGTACTCGAAAAATAAACTTATTTTCCCTTTTTATTTTTAAAACCAATTTTTAAATTTATGTAAAGATTATGTTCAAATCTAATTGGTTAATTTTTTTTAATATGTGTCAAAATCTAATCAATTAACTTGACACGTGTCACGATCATGTGAATTATTAACTTTGACGCATCCTACTTTATATAATAAGATGTAAAAATTATTTTTTTTATTTTTAAAACTAATTTTTAGATTTATGTAAACATTAAAAAAATTATTTTCCTTTTTTATTTTTTTAAACTAATTTTTAGATTTATGTAAACATTATGTTAAAATCTAATTGGTTGAATTTTTTTAACACGAGTCAAAATCTAATCGATTAACTTGACATTATTTTATTTTACTTTTGAAAATCTAATTTTCGATTTTTTATTTTTCTTTTTGTAATAGTAATCGAAAAAGTTATTTTCCTTTTTTATTTTTAAAACTAATTTTTAGATTTATGTGAACATTATAAAGGTTATTTTTCCTTTTTTATTGTTTAAACTAATTTTTAGATTTATGTAAACATTATGATAAAATATAATTGATTGAAATTTTTAATACATGTCAAAATCTAATCGATTAACTTGACACGTGTCACGATCATGTTAAAACTAACTTTGATGCATCCTACTTTATATAATAAGATATATACGGGGCCGCAAGCCCAAGTTTGCTTTGCTACTTGGGCTTTTGAGCTCTGTTTTGAACTTCCGGGTTTTTCAAGGGCTTGTCTTTTTGTTTTGAACTTTTTTCAAGAAATTTAACTTTAGATTAAATAAAGAAATATATTAAACCTGCATAATTATACAATTTCTTATTCCACACGATTCAATATTGATCGATTAAATATCATTACTCAATCATTGAGATTCTAATTCAATATATTTAGGATAATTCAGATCATCTATACGGCTAAACCAGACCAAATTTAGATAAAGTAGATCCTTTCACACGTGCCTGTGCCAACTTATTTTCCATTTGTTTGTAGTACACTAAGAATTCATACATATATAAAACACCAACCCCTAACTCAATTGTCACATCTCAAATCATCAAGAGTATTGATCTTTACCTATAAGGAACAAAGCTTCTTCTTTCACAAATAAAAGTCTCTACTTTTAATTGTATAATTGTTCCAAGGTATTTGTTTCATCAATAAAGAAATTGAAGATTCGATCTAATCTTATTAAGCAATCTCCGATCATATCCAAGAAACAAACCCCCGCAAGGTCAATTGCATCCCAAGAAACAAATAAAAAGCATAACAAAGTTTTACAAATGAGAAAAACAAAATATAAAAACAAGGCAATTGTTATGAATAACTTGTATTCTGTATTATTATTGAGGACCAATGGTCTCTTTATATAGTGGTTACATCAAGGAGAGAAAAGGAAATTGTCCTTTTACTACTCATACAAGGAATAGGAAAACTTGTACTAATCCTATTGGTATTAGCAAAAGGAAATCCTATCTCTAATAGGACTTGGTCTTCACGCCTAGACTAGACAACGAATGGGCCTTATGGACTGAGCCGGTTATGGACATCCAAACCTCCATGGTTTATAACACTCCCCCTTGGATGACATAACCGTATGTGATGATGATGGGATCTCAGTAATACGCTTGGGGAATGCTGCCTCATTAAAACCTTACCAAGGAAAAACCCAGTGGGACAAAACCTTAGTGAAGGAAAAAGAGTACAGCACGTATTACTCCCCCTGAAATGAACATCACTGAAGGTCCTTCAATTGGCGCATGCCAATCTGATGCATAAGCTTCTTGTGCGTGGAGGTTGGAAATGACTTTGTGAAGAGGTCGGCTGAGTTGTCACTTGAGCGGACTTAGAGCACCTAGAGTTCACCGGCCTTCTGTAGGTCGTGAGTGAAAAAGAACTTTGGCAATATGTGCTTCGTCCGATCTCCTTTAATGTATCCATCCTTCAATTGAGCTATGCATGCGGCATTGTCTTCGTACATGCTGGTCGGTTCTTCTTTTCCTTCTGTCATCCCACAAACTCGTCTAATGTGTTGAGTCATTGACCGTTGTGTGGATCCGAAAGGTAACCTGCATCAGCAAAACCAACTAATCCTTCTTTGTTAAGGTTAGTATAAAATAGACCCATATCTTTCGTCCCTTTCAGGTAACGAAGTATGTGTTTAATCCCGTTCCAGTGCCTTTGGGTCGGACAAGAACTAAATCTTGATAGGAGGTTCACGGCAAAACATATATCTGGTCTAGTATGACTAGTCAAATACAATAACGCTCCTATAGTACTGAGATATGGCACTTCGGGACCAAGGACCTTTTCGTCCTTCTTTACTGGACCGAATGGATCGTTGTCCAGGCCAAAGCTTCTCGCCATCATTGGGCTAGTCAGTGGGTAAGCTTGGTCCATATTAAATCGCTTGAGTACCTTTTCGCGATAATTACGAATCCCTTATCGAATTTCTTTATGAATATGCATGGGATCGTCTTTATAGCCCTCTTTCACTAAGTACTCGCTTAGTCTATTGTTTCAATCCATAGAGCGATTTATTCAGCTTAATACAATGCTGGTCTCGAGAACTTCTTTTATCTTTCAGCTCTATTTCGTTATCCAGTGGACCATAGGCTGCTTACTATATCAATTTGATTTCTTTCTTATGTGTCCAGACTTTCGAGTTTGTAGCAGCACCCACCACATTTGGAATATATCTCCTTATAATTTATTCCTTAGTCTCTGTGAGTATCCTTATGTAACCAAGCTATCTCGAAATGCTTGTAAAACATGAACACTTTAGATCATGTGGTCTCACGATTTTCTTTTCTTCACAGGACTTATTTATCCACTGGTTTAATCATCTGATGGCGTTTTCTTATGTGGTCAATACGCCTGCCACTTTCATAATCCCACGTTTCCTTTTATCTTATGAATGCATTCTTATTCGTGGGTTCTGATCCTCGCTTGTTTCTTTATTGTTCAAGTGCTACTATCTTGTACGCGCTTTCTTATACATTTTGGTGTTAACACTCTTATGTAGTTCCTATTTTGATCCAGACATGATTTGATCGATCTGAGATTTCATAATCCAGGACCTTTATTACCTTGCAGCTTGGCGTCCCAAGCTACATGGTTTGGTACCTTAGATGTTCAGCTGGCCAGCCTTTATATCTCTATGTCTGGTCTGGTTTCCTTAATAAACCCGGATTTATATTATGCACCCTTTTCCGCGGTTTCTTATCTTATGGAACTTATGGGTCTATCTTGTATAGACTCCGTAGCAACTTGATTGTGTCTCTAAGACATCAATTTCGTGGTGCTTAAGCTGATATGACTTAGTCATTCTTTTCTTTTCGGGTCAATGTGTCTGGCATCTGATTATGCTAGCTTTATATGATCTTTGTATTTGGACGTCCTTAAATCTTTATCTAGTCCGAGGATCTTGCCAAGACACCGATGGTTGATACCATTTCATTTCTCTTATCAGCTTATTACGTTTCTCCTTATAATGTTGGATATTCGGATTCACTTAAAAACTCATGTAATCCGTGTTCCTTGGCCACTAAATAGATCACCCATATTTGGCTCAAAGGTTTCTTTAAAATTCGTAGGAGAAACATTTCTTATCCAACATATATATATTCCCAATCTCCAATCTCCTTATGAGATTCCATCTTAGACGGCACATATGTATGTGGTGGTTTTATTCAAAATCTCTTAAGATGGTATATGTCTGGCTCATGACCCGTATTCAATCTGAGATGGGAATATCTATGCTCACTTATATGGCCTGATGCATATTGATCTTATATACATGTAAAACTTGTGATGTCTCCAAGCTGATAAACTTTAGGGTCTAAACCTTATAGGTAATGACTTTTTAAAACTCGGCCAAGTCTTCTTATGATCATCGAAATTGTAGTATAGTCATGGACCACGGGTTTGTCCTCACTCCCCCTCATGAATATACTATAATTTCGTGATGCTTGAGACAATAAATCTGATGAGTTTCCCTTGTGCACATGTAACACAACGTGAGACTCTATGGGATAACTCTTTGTGCCGTTTTCATGATCAATCTTTGCATCAAGTTTTGGACTTGGATGGCTAGTCCAGTCATGCCATATAGTGTAAATTTCGTGGGGTATACCAATTGTGGTTACCATGGCTTTTGCCTCTATCATACTGATCTTTGGCATAGTCTAGATCAGTAGAGTATAGTCTCGACCATTTTCTTTTGATGCCTTAGGCGATCTTAAGGAATTTTCATTTCCTTTTGCCCATTGTTTCTATTTGGAAACCATTCTTATAACTCAATGGGCTTTGTATGGGTGAGAAATTCATGCCCTTTTAGGCAATGCCTTTTGGTCGAGATTTTATACTTGCAATAAAACAAGCAATAGAACATTCATATTATCAAGCAAGAATCAAACAAGATAATAGCAATAAAATAAACTCAAAGTAGTTTAATGCCAAACAAATCCAAAGACATAAAACCAAAGCAAAGTAAACATAAAAGCAACAAAGCAAATAGAACTCAAAGTCTAAAATCATTTTAAGAAATCGGAAGTCTCATACTTCGTGAGATCATCATTATCCATAAGATCATCCTTTTCATGATCAAAATCGCCCTCATTGTCATGCTCATGTTCACGCTGGATCATGTTGGCCTCGGGATTCTTCCCTTTAACACTCCCTTGATAAAGATCCACAAGGTGTCTGGGAGTTCTACACGTCTTGGCCCAATGATTGTCCATCCCACACCGATGGCAAACGGACTTGGTCGGGCCGGACTTGTGTCCGGTCTGGTTCCCGTGGCCACGCCCTTGGCCACGGCCTTGTCCGCGGTTAAAGTCAGATCCGCGGGCATTCCCTCGACCATATGGGTGGTAGCGACCACGCCCTTGTCTCGTTCCACGCCCACGTCCTGGCCCGCGGTTAAAGTCAGATCCGCGGCCATTATATCTTTGGTATCTCTGGACATGGTTTGCCTCGGTTTCCATCTTAGTGTCCTCGGCCACATGGGCTTCTGGAAGTGGGGTTGATCCAGGAGGTCTCATCTCGCTGTTTCTCATTAGCAATTCATTGTTTTGCTCCGCAAGCAATAAACAAGAGATCAAACTTGCATAGGTCGTGAAGCCTCTCTCACGATACTGTTGCTGTAGCAACACGTTGCTTGAGTGGAAGGTCGAGAAGGTCTTTTCAAGCATATCCTTCTCTGTCACAATCTCGCCACATAGCTTCAATTTTGAAACTATCTTGAACAGGGCCGAGTTGTATTCATCCACGGACTTAAAGTCTAGGAGCCTTAAGTTAAGCCAATCATATTTGGCCTTAGGCAGTATAACCATCTTCTGATGATCATATCTCGCCTTTAACTCCTTCCAGAGATCAAGAGGATCCTCAAGCGTCAAGTATTGATCTTTGAGACTCTCAACGAGATGGTGGCGTATGATTAGAATCGCCTTATACTTATTCCTCTCGGATTCGTTATTTGCATCATTAATGCATTCACCGAGCCCTTCTGATTTCAGCATGATCTTTGCATCTAAAGCCCATTGCAAGTAATTATCTCCCGAGAGATTAAGGGCTGCGAAGTCCAAATTGTTGACTTTCGCCATCTGAAATCAAGCATCGGTTTTTCTTAGGCTTTTAGGGTTTCTTTCAACCGATTTTATTTTTATGCATCATGCGATTTTAATTCAAGCAAGTTTCCAATTTTAATCCTAACATGCAATTCTAGGTGATAAAAGAAAACAGGAAATTTTCCAATTTCAAAAAAATAAGGAAATTTTCCAAATTCGATCCTAGCAAGGAATATCTATGATTTTCGAATTTGACCAACAAAAATTTAATGGTCCGATTTTAATTATGCAAACAAGTTCATCAAGCAATTCGAGTTTTTAGGGTTTCATACGCTTAGGTCCAATTCGATTTTTAGGTTTTAAGAAATCAAACAAGTTTAAACAAACAAACCGAATTTTAGGTCTTATCTTTAGCTTAGATTCAATTCAATTCAAGTTCTCAAAAGATCAAACAATTTTAGGTGAGAGAATCGGTTTTAGGGTTTCATAATCATTAGGTCAAATTTCGAATTTTATGTTCTAGGGTTTTAGAAATTTGTTTATACCTTTGATCCTTCTTTTGGGTTGAATGGAATGGACCGGGAGCTAAAAGACCTCGGTAAAAAACTCACGCTTGGATTGCTCGTCTACTTGGCGTCGGATCAGCTACGGACGGATCGCGCGGCTATTCGGAACGGATCGAGTTGAGCGGCTGCTAGGGTTTGCGCGGCTACTCGTCGAACTGCTGTGGTAAGGGATCACGCGGCTATACGGGATCGCGCGGTTGGATCGCGACGATCAGCTGCAGATGTTCGGCTAGTGATCGCGTGGCTAGGGTTTCTCCGGGTTGAGGATGCGCGGCTACGAGACGAACCGGATCGAGCTGCTGCGGTTTTTCTCGGTGGCTAACGACGGTTTTAGGGTTTTTATTTTTTTTCGGTAGCTAGGGTTTATCAGAGCAAGCTCGTGCTGATAACGTGTTATGAATAACTTGTATTCTGTATTATTATTGAGGACCAATGGTCTCTTTATATAGTGGTTACATCAAGGAGAGAAAAGGAAATTGTCCTTTTACTACTCATACAAGGAATAGGAAAACTTCTACTAATCCTATTGGTATTAGCAAAAGGAAATCCTATCTCTAATAGGACTTGGTCTTCACGCCTAGACTAGACAACGAATGGGCCTTATGGACTGAGCCGGTTATGGACATCCAAACCTCAATGGTTTATAACAGCAATAACATTTTTTTTGTAGGATAGTATCCATATGGAATATAAAAGCAGAGATATATGGTTTGTTTCATTACCTTTCTCTCATGAGTCAACCGACTCCATAGTTGTTTTCCCCCCTAAGCCAAGTACCTAAACATGTTAGGATCCTCCTTGTCCCTCTCCAAATAATCTCTGGTTATTAAATCCTCGATACGTTTCTTGATCTCTTTAATATCAGGCTTGTGGATCAGGCTAAGTTGCTCGACACACTCAGAAACAAGTTGTTGATATCTCAATACTCTTCTTCCCTTCATGATCTTGACAATGGCAGCATCAATTTCATAGCGCCTGTCTTTATCGACATCTTCAACGGCTTTCTTCCTTTCATCAACAGGAGGGAGAGGGATCCTTATTCTGCGCATTCCAACGGTGAATCCGGAGTTGAATTCAAAAACATCAGCCTTGGAAACAGTCTTTGTGCTTGGCTTCTTGATAAGAATCTTGTATTTAGCACTTGACAAGGAACGAAGCAACCACACTAGATCTTCATGGCTTAGGTTCAGATGAGTTTGAATGTCGGTGTAACTCAGTTTGTCACTTCTGTTGAAAAGCAAAAGCAGAGCAGCCTGGTGAGTAGACACAATCAGTTCAATAGGCTTTTGATCAAACTTTCCTTTAACGTGACAAGTTCCTAGTGAATGGATCCATGTAAGTTTCCTGCTTTTCGTTTTCGTTTCATAAAACCCTTTGAAAGCTTCAACACACTTGACCATTTCACTGGGTAGATTAATGCCAAACGTCTTGTACCTTGGCCAATAACCAGTGGTAAGAAGAGTGACAGTCAAATCAATCCCTGGTTTTGCATTATTGGCTACATACTCGTTGAAACTGTTTTGGTTTTCTCTTGAGAATATCATATCGTTCACCATTCCCTCCATCTTAAAAGTTAAATTCCCACCAAATTGTTGCTTGAGATTTGTAAGGATACTTCTCTCCTGATCATCATTAGCACCGCGATTCAATAAGAGCCTACGTGCCAACTTGCTCCTGTAAAACTGTACAAAAAGATACTTGTCATCACTTATAAAAGCAAGGAACTTGACCACCTTCTCAACACCTTCATCACTCAGCTCCTCGCTTCCCCATTTCTTGAGGATAATTCTGTCGCAAAATGTTGCGAGTAATTCAGCACTTGAGGAGCTTCCAGCGACTGTTTTGCTACAAGAAATCTCAAATGCCTCTTTCAAAGTGTTGTAAATGAGGGTTTGGTTCTGGAAAGAGGCAGTGACATAGACCATGTATTTATCATGTATCTCAATAACCTTTCTGAGAAGAACCTGTTCCTTAGTAGCCGTGCCTTCACCATCTGCATCTGTGACATGCTTCTGCACAATCTCACAGAACTCTGAGTGCTTTTTATCAAGAAGCTGATTTTCATACACTACCAACAACTCATGTTCTACTATCTTAACCAGCTTTGGCACACTGCTTGAGTGAAGGTAATGAGTCACTCTCTCCTTCTCCTTCTTTAGACATTCTTCGGCCTTGAGAATATAATCAGGGAAAGAATCTTCTTGAATCCATCTTGACGCCTTGCAAGAATAGTAAGACGTTGTATCTTCAAGAAAGAAGCTCTCGAAATCTTGTTCGTATCGTTCCATCTCTCCCATTCCAATCTCTACATAAAACTCTAATACGTTCTTCATTAGCACCCTATCAATATCCACCCCTTCTCGCTCTCTATCAACTAGTCCCATTACAGCTTCTTTGACCTTGCGTTGCAGCTTGTTATAAACCATGTCACGGAAGCATGCCAGGCCAACTTCTTTCAGTGGTACGAATGATCTCTTAGCAATGACAAGTTTAAGATCGAAGATCCTGGATAGGTATCTAACCATCTTTTTATGGTTAGACCATCTTTTTACCAGCTCTTGCAGCAGCATATATTCATCATCATGCTTCTCCCTTAAAGCAGGCATAGCTGTTGAGTTAATATATTCCTCAATTGCTTCACGATACTTGTCATGAAGCCGATGTGAGCAAATATGAGGAGGTTTCTGGGTGCACATGCGGTAGACAGTTGTGTAGAGTGTGATGTAGTCGCTCGCATCAAATGAAGATTCGGGAAGTCCTTCCACAAACCGTGTTAGCTTAGCTATACACAAATGATAGTCCTCCATTGTTGAGAATTGACTCTTTAACACCCACTAAGTAAATTCTTTTAGAGCTTTGTTTATGTGTTATGGCTAACTAAGATAGATGTACATGTCCTTAAAACTAATATAACCAAGAACATTTTAATTTAAATTGCTTTAGATATGTTATGATTTTATACCTAAATAAATTATTTTTTTACTTAATATAAAACATTATTTGCAAAGTAATTTTTGGAGATTTGGTTATGTGTCAACACCATATTCATCCTCACCAAAAAAAAAAAAAGGATAACATACCTAACTAAGAAGATAATATAGCACATTCTAATATTTGCTTAGACATTCTATGATTGTTCTTACCTAAATAAAAAATATTTAATTCAAATTAACTTTTAGAAAAAATTGCTAATTGTTGGAAGTTTTTTTCTTTTGCTAATTATGATTATATTTACCTTTAATATAGTTATTCAATACAGGTTTAATTTAGGTTTAAAATGATTCATTCATAAAATATATATGAAAATAAAAACCTTTTCATACTTGTATATGAAAAATCTCACACTTTATATATTATGTTTGCTATATATATATATAAATTTTCAGTAAATAATTATCTTCTATATTAACATCCAAAAATTTAATATTTCTTACTTTGGGTTTACATATCTAAACTATTATTTGAGCAGTAATTTTCTTATATATCGTCCTGATGTTGAGTTTCGACGTATCTAGGTACTAATCTACGTTTAATGACAAAACCAATTTATTCTCTCTTTGCAATTGATTGTTAATTATGATATTATCATTTTAATCTCGTGAAACCCTAAAAATATTTTTTTAATTTCTTAGATTGAAATTTTTTTTTTATAATCGGTAAATTGAAAAACTGAAAAACAGAATACCCTAACCTTAAAAAGAGCTATATATATCAAACCCTAACTCTCTTTATAACTCGGCTACTTTCATATGTTTTAATTTAGTTTATAAATAATTTGTTAACAAAATTTATGTTAGAGTAGTTGTTGGAGATAAATATCATCTTTTAGTTTAGGCGAATCTCTTAATACTATCTTTCTGTAATGACCATTTTGAACAAACTCTGAAAGATACTTGAACTTGCGCTACAATAGTCTAAATAACTTGAGCGGCAATGCCATCTGACTCTAGACGCCCGTATCTTGACAGTGTGGCCATACTTACAGGTACATGATGGACATGAGACGAAGTGGTCATACATAACGAAAAGACCACTATAGAGCCACCTTTTCTATGAGACGAAGTGGTCATACATAACGAAAAGACCACTATAGAGCCACCTTTTCTATGAGACGAAGTGGTCATACATAATATTATATTATACCATAAACTCCAAACTATACCCTAAACTCTAAATCAATGACTCACTAACTTTTCCTTCTTATTTGTATTGTGTAATAATTTTTTTATATTCTATTTTATGTTCTTAAAATGAAATAATAATTTGTTATATTTTTTTAATTGAGAAATAGAAAAAAATACCTTACAAGTATGAATCCCTATACCCTAAATCAAACACTTATTAATCCATATTTCTATTGCTAATACAGCTACAAAAGGTTATATTTCAAACCCTATAGGCTATACCTTATACCCTAAATCCTATGCTCTAAACTATAAATCAAAGATCATGACTTTTCATTTTTATTTTGTAAATTTTATTTATTGGTTGTGTATTAATATTAACCAGTTAACACCAAATTCAATTCATGTTACTTATGAAAAACATAATTCTGCAGCAGATTTAAGAGAGCAATTTCTAATTTGATCTAAATATTATTCTCTTATTTTATTTTAATTTACATATTTTTAATCTTGTCACAAAGTGGTAATAATTATATCATAACATATTAATTACCAAATGGAAAAGACACTAAAACATTAACTAATTGTGACGAGATAGTTACAAAAGCATTTGTAACTATGAGTGACTTAAGTTTACTCACCAAAATTGTATAATGTAATTACCAGATTTTGTCGCAAATCAGTAATAATATTTGTGACTATATATTTTGTAACGAATTCGTCACGATTAGTGACAAAATTTGTTACATTCAGTTCGGTCACAATATTATGACGAGATAGTTACAAATGTTTTGTAACTATGAGTGACTTAAGTTTACTCACCAAAATCGTATAATTTAGTTACTAGATTTGGTCGCAAATTCGTAATAATATTTGTGACTATACATTTTGTAATAAATTCGTCACGATTAGTGACAAAAGTCTATTACCTTTATTTTGGTCATAATATTATGACGAAATGGTAACGTTTTATGACTAAATAATTTTGTCACCGTTTCATATGTAAATCGCCATAATATTGTGACAAAATAATTTGTCACGATTTTTTGTCACAATATTCACTTTTCTTTGTAGTGTCTAGGCTAACTATTTAAGAAATAAATATAAAAAAATTTGACTAACAGAAAAAGAAAAAAATTTATGTCTTAAAAATGTCAATATCTCCAAAACATTTATGTGTCAAAATAAAATAGAAATCAATATTAACAGAGGTAAATTAACAAAGAAAAAAAGTCGTATAAAAGAAAACTAACTTGATATTTAGGATAATGTTTTTAAAAAATCAATATAAAAGGCTTAACTAAAAAACAATGATGCTATAAGCTATTGAGAGAAGTCCACATAAGATTTAAAATAACAAAACTACAAGAAGCTTTTCGTTGTTCGCGAAACTCGATCTTTTTTCCAATTGTCTCAAACACACTTGTGTAAAACTCAGTACATATAAGCAACTAAACGACCATGTCCTCTTCATATTTCAACAAATTTGCATTAGACTTTGCATTCACGTTAAAAAAATTGATAAAACAAAACATGCCTAATTTCAAAAAAAATACAAAAATTGGAATCAACATGAATCACAGATTATATATGCATAGGTACACAATATCAATGAGATATTCAATAAAAAACCAAATATTTGAACACATAAACCTTAGAGAAAGAACTATAGAAATCCCAAGAAAAACAGAACAAAACACCAAGATCTTAGCAAGGAAACCCTTCTCTAAATCAAACGTGTAAACACGTCGAAGTTGGATAATTCGATGTCATTACTATTATTTTACTTAACCAGATTTATAATTTTATAAATAAAAAAGGAACAAACTACATATTATAATATTTTTCCATAAATCTATTATGGTTTTGAAATTTAAAAGATATTAGCTAAAAAGGAATTAAACCAAACTATTAATATAGATCCACGCGTAGCGTGGATTAACAACCTAGTTAAATTTAAGTAAAATTTATTAACTGTTGAATAATTCAAGCATGACGGTGGTTGAATAATTCTTCTTTATTTTTGGCATCAGTGTCTCCTCCAGTAAATTCTTTGAGATGATAGCGAGTACTTCAAAATGGAGTTAGAAAATTTATTCGATTAGCATAACCACAGTCAGCTAGATAAAATTTTCCATCTTCAATATTCAACTCGATGAAGAGGGGAAACTAATTTATACAATACCTCAAGTTTGGAACTTCATACCCTGAAGGTTATAAACGAGGCTGAAGTCATAATACAGTGATGAAATGATCAACCCAACAAAATGGGTCCAAATAAAAAAAACCTTATTACTCGATCATGTCTTTAACTAAAAAACAAACGATTTTAAAATCAGAGGAAAGAGAAAGAAGAAGAAGTATGATTTACCAAAAATATCAAAGATGAGGAGGACGCACAACTTCGAATCGGGTGTGCCGGAGATGTAAGCATCGAGCCCACCCAGCTTCTCAACATGACCGACCTGGAAACCGGATTAAAAGCGGGCGTGTTTTCGCAGCACTGAGGTCCCGATATTTGTTCGTTCTTCAGAGAGGTGTGAGACAAAAAAAACATTCTAATTGATTATCATCATCGTCATTGACACTACCTTGGATCCACGAAGTTCTGTCTTCACCCTAAATGTTCCTGGAAAACCCACTTTTGTCGCTTGAAGTTTTCTGAGTCGTCTTCCAATTTTACAGAAACACCTTCTTCTCCTTCTCCTTCCCATTCGTAAAGCCTCGACTACTCTTAGCTTTACTCGAGAATTGTGAATCCAACTTATTGTTACTGTGAATCTCGATGCTCTTGCTCGCCGGCAGCTCCACCACCATCTCCGCGACGGATCTCGATGAAGTAAGAAGAGGTTTCCACGAGGATGTGGTTCCCGGATCGCGTAAACCCTTGGCAACTTTCCTGATTTGAGAGTAAACTTTCCTGATTTGATTTGAGTAGGCTCCCTCTTTTTTGTCGTAAAAGTTCATAAGAAAAAGAAAAAAAATAGTTCAATTTTTTATTTTCTCAAATTCCATCTCAGTATTTGGATTTACTATTTTTTAACTATAAATTACCTTACAAATCATTTCAAATTGTTTTTGATATATTTTATTGTTCAAATCCATATTTTCCAATAAGCTGAGATTTGAGAGAATTTTTACAAATGACTAATCCAATAACCTTTGATTTTGAATAATTTTTACAAATGACAAATCACCAATCCAATATATCCCCCTTACTAACTGTTGGAAGTTTTTTCGTTTTGCTTATTATGATTATATATATTTACCTTTAATAGTTATCGAATATAGGTTTAATTTGGTTTTGAAATACTTAGCATATTTATATTCATTCATATAATTTATATGTTTTTTTTTCATACTTGTATATGTAAAATCTCACACTTTATATATTATATTCGGTATATATGAATTTTCATTAAATGATTATCTTCAATATTAACATCCAAAATTTTAAACTTTGTTACTTTTGAGTTCTTTTTACATATCTATACTATTATTTACGCAATAATAATTTTAATTTTGTATGCGTTGTTCGCACGTTGAGTTTCATCGTATCTAATTACTAAACTACTTTTAATGACAAAACCAAATTATTCTCTCTTTTCAATTGGGTGTTAATTATGATATTACAATTTTAATCTCGTGAAACCTTAAAAATATTTTTTAGTTTCCTAGACTAGCATCGGTCACACATATTGTTTGTTATAATCAAAAAATTGAAAACCCGAAAGCCCTAACCTTGGAAAAAACTATATCTATCAAACCCTATTAATATCATACTAGAAGAGAACCCGCGCGGTGCGCAGATTTTATTTTAATTTAAGTTTTGTTTATACGTTTTAGATCTATCTTTTGACTATTGATTTTAAATATTTTTTTAATTTTATTTTTCTACTTTTTTCTTGATGATATGTATAATCTCTTTCATATATTATTTTACGAATCTTTATTTATTTTTCAATTTTCATACTCTTTTTATTTGTCAAAATTTTAATATTATAATAATTTTAAATTTTTTTAATTTAATATTTTGAAGATATTTATTTTATATATCTTTCATTGAATCCATGTATTTTTCCATTTTTAAAAATTTTGCATATTCTTGTATACATTCTTTTTTTTCTTTTTTTTTTCTTCTTCTCTAATTTTTTTATATATAATTTATTATTTTCCCGATTTTTATTGAATATATTGTTTTATCTTACGATATTTTAAGTTGGAGTTAACTTTTTAATTTATTCAATATCATAAAAATGTTTCACTTGTACCAAAGTTTAATTATCCTAATTTATTTAAAAATTAGGATTACATCACTTAAAAAAGAGAAAATATAATTATACATTTAAAATTATGTATAATATAAAATTTATATATTTATTATGTTCTTAAATTAAATTTGAATTTCATCTACTTATAATAAATTTTAAATAGTTGAATTCAAGTTTAATAATTTTTATATACAGTTAAGTGTACATGTGTTAATATTTATTTATGTTAGTTGATGTTTTAAAAAAAATAATTAATTGCTTATGTACTTTATATTGTGGAAAAATAAAGTTGAGATTGACCAATTAGAAATAGCTAATGTGTCATCCTCTGGAGAGTTCTCTTCATATTTTGTATATATATCGTGCGGGTTTTATTTTAATTTGAGTTTTGATTAATATGTTTTAGATCTATCTTTTGACTATTGATTATAAATAATTTTTTAATTTTAATTTTCTACTTTTTTTTCTTGATGAAATGTGTAATCTCTTTCATATATTATTTTACGAATCTTTATTTATTCTTCAATTTTCATACTCTTTTCATTTGTCAAAATTTTAATATTATAATAATTTTAAATTTTTTCAATTTATTATTTTGAAGATTTTTTTATATATCATTCATTTAATCCATGTATTTTTCCATTTTTTAAAATTTTGCATATTCTTGTATCCATTCTTCTTTTTCCTTTTTTTCTTCTTCTTCTCTATATTTTTTTTATATAAATTGTTATTTTCCCGAATTTTATTGAATATATTTTTTTGTCTTACAATATTGTAAGTTGGAGTTAACTTTTTTAATTTATTCAATATCATAAAAAAAATTTCACTTGTAACAAAATTTAATTATCCTAATTTATTTGAAAATTAGGATTAAATCACTTAAAAAGAGAAAATATAATTATATATTTAAAATTATGTATTATATAAAATTTATATATTTACTATTTTGTTAAATTAAATTTGAATTTCATCTACTTATAATAAATTTTAAATATTTGAATTCAAATTTAATAGTTTGTATGTACAGTTAATTGTACATATGTTAATATTTATTTATATTACTTGATGTTTTAAAAAATAAAATTAATTGCTTATATACTTTATATAGTGGAAAAATAAAGTTGAGATTGACCAATAAGAAATAGCTAATGTGTCATCCTGAGGAGAGTCCCCTTCATCTTTTGTATATGTAGTAGATGATGATTTATGATTTGTGAATGTGTTATTTGTTTATTCTTTTCAATGATTTATTTTTGTGTTAAATATGTTATTTATTATTTCTTATACCGTATTAATTAATATTTTATTAAATACATAACAGAAGACATAATTTAATCTGAAAGAATAAGAAAGTAAAGAAGTCTACAAACAAAGTCTTCCAATAAAGTCTTATTAACTCTAAACCTTAAGTCGAATATTTTAGATTAAAATTTATATGATACATTAATTTTGTTAGCATACTCACAATTTAGAGTTAAAATAACAAAGATATGAACACTAAATCAATAACCGAACAATAAACTATGATTCATATATAATTTGTGTTTACCCTAACAATTACTCTCTTATACCCTAAACTTTAAACCTCAAACCCTAACCCTTTTAACCGTATACTCATGAAACTTATTAATTGATTCATTTTCATGAAATTTTATTTTATATAGATGCCAATTGTCTATGTTTTGTATATAATTTTTTTTATCAAAATATTATTTATATCTTTATAATTAAAACTTACGATTTAGTTATTTAGTAGACTTTTTCAGAAGACTTCTCAGGGTTGTATTAGTTTCTAACCTAATTTGACTTTGTTGATTTAAATTAATTCATTTGTATAAAATTTTGTTTTTTATAGATGCCAAATGTATATGTTTTGATTATGTATATAGATTTTTTATCAAATTATTTTTTATGATTTTTATAATTAAAATTTAAGAAATAATTATGGAGTAGACTTCTTTAAAAGTAAAGAATTCTACAAACAAAGTCTTCCAATGAAGTCTCCTTAACCCTATACTCTAAATCGAATGTTTTACATTAAAATTTATATGATACATTAATTTTGTTACGTATTCACAATTTAGAGTTAAAATAACAAATATATGAACCTTAAATCATTAACCGAACCATAAAACTATGATTCGTATAGGATTTGACCCATTACCCTAACAATCACTCTCTTATACCTTAAACTTTAAACCTCAAACTCTAACTCTTTTGAACCATATACTCATGAAACTTATAAATTGATTCATTTTCAAGAAATTTTATTTTATATAGATGTCAATTGTCTATGTTTTGTTTATTTATATAATTTTTTTATCAAGATATTTTTTATAACTTTTATAATTAAAACTTAAAATTTAGTTATTTAGTAGACTTTTTAAGAAGACTTCATAGGGTTGTATTGGTTTCTAAGCTAATTTGTCTTTGTTGATTTAAATTGATTCTTTTGTTTGAAATTTTATTTTTTATAGATGCAAAATGCATATGTTTTGTTTATGTTTACAAATTTTTTTTATCAAATTAATTTTTATGATTTTTGTAATTAAAATTTAAGAAATAATTACGGAGTAGACTTCTTTAGAAGTAAAGAAGTCTACAAACGAAATCTTTTTTAGAAGTCTACAACAAGTAGACCTCGTAAGCAGACGTCTGCGGGTTATAACTGTCATTGTGGCGAGCAATTTTTTTATGGTCATAAGGGAGAGTGTTGTAATTTCACTACTAATTTGGGTTACTTTTGCCAAACATGCAATAGGGGTCTATTTTTGGAAACACACCCAACTTTTAGGTTATTTTCAATAATTCCCCCTTGTTTATAGCCTATATCTTTTTTATCATATAAAGTTTGATGCGATTAAATTACTAATTAATAACATGATTGTGACACTTGGTATCTGTCAGATTTTGACACGTGTCGCGATTAGAGTATATTAAATAGATAAATTTAATTTTATGAATAGTTAGATTTTAATAAATAAATGAGTGTTACTATGTTATCAATTAAGAAAAGGAAAATCAAAATAAAAGTAAATGAGGTTAACTTCAATTTAAGAAAGGATAAACTCAAACACTAATTCTAAAAAAAAAATTACTTGAATGTTTTTTTTTTGTTTTAGGTTTTGTGAATAAGATTTAATTTGTCTTTAATTACAATAGATGTATATAATCTAGTTATTTGGTAAACTGAAGTTACCTATGGTGTTCATTTGAATATTTTTTATTTTTTGATTCTATTATATTTTCTTTTGATTTATTTTGTTATATTATTTTTAAAATTATAGTGTGTATTAGATCAACATAGTTTTTTATGTCTTTCACTATTCTTATAGTAAACTTCGCAAATTTTAAAAGGAGCTTTCATGGCATAATGGTTAAGGTTGTTGATTTTTATTGAGAGGATGTGGGTTCGAATCCCCCTGAAAGTGAGGGAAGGAAAATATTTTGTTTGTTTTTTATAAATTAAACACTGAATGACAGGTGTCACCTCTGTTGTTGCTGACGTGGCAGAAGCAGGAGAGAATCTTTCTCCTTTCATATAGTATATTTTAGTTTACGTGAATCACTTAACGCCATAAATAGCTTAGTTTAGACGAATTTTTTAATGTCATTTGTGTAAGATGGTCCTTGTGGGTAAACTCTAAGAGATATGGGTTTACGATACAATTGTCCAAGTAACTTGAGATACAAAGCCACCTATCTCTAGACTCATATATCCCGATAATCACTACAAGAAAACAAGGTAATATCCAACGGAAGTTCCGACGGAATGATGGAAAATATCTGTTGGCTCATTTCGACGGATTTCCGACGGAATTGCGACCATATTGTGACAAAGTAAGAGACCGTCGGAAATCCGTCGGTAATTTCCGACGGAATCATATCCGTCGAAAATTCGTAAAAAGTTTCCGACGGATTTCCGACGGATTTTATAGCCGTTTGAATATTATAGCCGTTATGTAACCGTTGGAATTATGTCATAAATCCGTCGGAAATCCGTGGGAATTCCGTCGGAAATGTGCAGATATTTTCCTATAAATGCAAGTCCCCCTTCTCTCATTCACTAGAAGAACAACAAAAGAAAAAAATCTCATCTAAAATATTGAAAAATGTCTTCTTCAGATCCTTATAATTATTTTCGATCATGGATGGACAAGCCTCATCAAATTCCGGCAACGGGTCTTATCACGGAAGAGTACAAAAAAGGTTTGCAAGAATTCATGGGATTCGCGACGATGCAGCCGAAAGCAAAAAATCCGGTAAAATTTATTGTCCTTGTATAAAGTGTCGGAATCGTAGATTCATCGTGATAAGGGAAGTATGGTCACACCTGTATTGTAATGGATTTGTGGCGGGTTACAAGATTTGGTATTATCATGGAGAAAATGATAAAATGGTGGATATTGCTAGTACTAGTGAACAATTTGTTGGAGATAGTTTAGAGGAACCTAGAACGGATCAAGTAGAAACTGTAGGTCATGTTCAGATGGTGAATGATGCGTTTCGTGAAAGTATACCATCGATTGTTGAGTATGGAGATAGAGGTGAAGAGCCTAACTTAGAAGCTCGGAGGTTCTTTGATATGTTAGACGCTGCTAAACATTCGTTATATGATGGTTGTAGAAAGGGGCATTCCCCTTTATCAGCTGCGACTAGGATGATGGGTATAAAGACGGATTTCAATTTGAGTGAGGAGTGTGTGGATGCAATCGCAGATTTTGTGAAAGATATTTTGCCTGAAGATAATCTTACACCTGAATCGTACTATGCGATACAGAAACTTGTTGGTGGACTTGGATTGCACTATCAAATGATAGATGTGTGCATCGACAACTGTATGATCTACTGGAGAGAGGATGAAAACCGTTCGACATGTCGATTTTGTCGGAAACCTCGGTATAAGGAAACAAGTGGAAGAGTTTCAGTCCCACATAAACGAATGTGGTATTTGCCATTAACTGAGAGATTGAAGAGGTTATATCAATCAGAGCGCACAGCGGGGGCAATGAGATGGCATGCAGAGCATAACACAACAGATGGAAAAATTGATCATCCCTCAGATGCGAGAGCATGGAAACATTTTCAATCTGTGTATCCGAGTTTTGCGTATGAGGCAAGGAACGTCTACCTTGGATTATGTACTGATGGTTTCAATCCATTTGGAAAGCATGGGAGGCAATATTCATTGTGGCCGGTTATTGTTACACCTTACAATTTACCGCCAACTTTGTGCATGAGACGAGAGTTCTTGTTCCTTAGCATTCTCGTGCCTGGACCAGAGCATCCAAAGAGATCACTTGATGTGTTTCTCCAACCATTGATTTATGAGCTGCAAATGTTATGGGAGGATGGTGTTGAGGCGTTTGATGTTTCTTGTCAGCAGAACTTTCTCATGCGGTCAGTACTTATGTGGACTATTAGCGATTTTCCGGCATATGGGATGTTATCTGGATGGACAACGCATGGAAGGTTAGCATGCCCTTCTTGTCAAGATAACACAGATGCATTCCAATTGAAGCACGGAAGAAAAACGTGTTGGTTTGATTGTCATAGGCGATTTCTTCCAAGCGACCATATTTATCGTCGGAGCACAACGTTGTTTAGGAAGAACCGTCGAGTATTTGAGGGTCCACCTCCTCAGTTAGATGGAAATTATGCGTTGACTCAGTTCAGAGATTTTGGTGCAGAGAGGACCGTTGAATGTGGTGGTAACGGGCATTATCCTGTGAATGCTTGTGGGGACCTACATAATTGGCACAAGAAGAGTATTTTTTGGGACTTGCCTTATTGGAAGGACCATTTATTGAGGCATAATCTAGATGTGATGCACATTGAGAAGAATTTTTTCGAGAACATAATGAACACCGTTCTCAATGTCCAAGGGAAGACAAAGGACAACCTAAAGTCTAGATTGGACTTGCCAGAATTTTGTTCTCGTAGGGCGCTACATATTTCAGCGAATGGGAAGGCCCCGGTCCCTGCTTTTCGATTGGATGCACCTTCAAAGGATGTGTTTTTCGACTGGATTGCCGATAGAGTTAAATTTCCGGATGGATACTCATCCAATCTTCGTAACTGCATTGATCGTGGAG
Source organism: Alliaria petiolata (assembly GCA_020283515.1). NCBI lineage: Eukaryota > Viridiplantae > Streptophyta > Magnoliopsida > Brassicales > Brassicaceae > Alliaria > Alliaria petiolata. The sequence goes on from JAHZTW010000003.1 coordinate 42,823,594, forward strand.
AAGGAAAGTTTTCTGGAATGAAGAGTCATGATTGTCATGTTGTGATGCAGCGTCTCCTTCCATTTGCTTTTGCCGGTCTTTTACCACGTAATGTCCATGAAGCAATTGCAGGTACAATTAAGAATTAAATATCTTATATATTTTTTTCAAGAATTTCATTAATATTAGTTTTAAATCGATCATTTCATAATATATTTCTCCTTAATGTAAACTTTGCAGGGATTGGTTCATTTTTTCGAGATATATCCGCGCGATCTCTTACAATAGACGGTATCCAAAACCTGGCGGACAGAATACCCGTAATACTTTGCAATCTAGAGAAGATATTTCCACCCTCCTTCTTTGATGTTATGGAACATCTACCAATTCATCTACCTCGAGAAGCAGAACTTGGGGGCCCTGTTCAGTATCGTTGGATGTATCCTTTCGAGCGGTATATGTTTCATCTCAAGAAGAAGGTGAAAAATTTAAGCAGAGTTGAGGGTTCTATTGTCGCGCAGAGCATCAATGAAGAAACCTCTAATTTTGCGGAGTTCTACTTTCCAACACAAGTTAAAACAAAGAGTCGAAGACCCGCTCGACATGATGACGGAGGCGAGAGACCAATATATCCGGTCTATGTTCCTAATATTTTCTGCCAGATTGGAAGACTTAGTGGAAAGGGGAAGAAGCGAAAGTTGTCAGCCGTTGAGCATAATCATTTGCATATGTATATTCTCACAAACTGCGACGAAGTTGAAGAATATGAGAGGTATTAAACCGAGCCCATTGAATATTTGATCTTCACATATATTCTGAAATAATTGATCATGTCATTTATATAATATATATAACATGTGTTGTTTACTTTCATAGGATCTATATGGCTCAAATGCGTTACAATCATCCACAGAAAACCGAGGAAGAGCTTATGAAGCTAAAACAAGAAGATTTTGGACGTTGGTTGCGATATTATGTAAGTGTAGAACTAATTATTTGATCTTAATTAACATATATATGTAAAATAAATGTTTTAATTATTACGAACTCATTTATGCAGGTTACGACAAAGTCCTCTGAAGGTCATTTATTTCCCACGTGGTTAGAAGAGTTAGTGCAATTTCCACTAACGGTCGCTCGGTCACATATGATGTATTGCACCCGGGGTTACGCTTTTAAGATTCTTCGAGATGATAGGAGCAGGCCGACTTCTGATTACGGGGTATCCACTCAATCCGGTGATCTTGTATACTATGGTGTCCTTCGCGAGATTTTAGAAGTTCATTATCCTGGAATGTTGGACTTGAGATGCGTTGCATTCTTATGCGATTGGTACGACCCATTAGATGGAAGTGGTGTGCGACACGACCAATTTGGTGTTACATCAGTACATGGAAGAAGACGACTCCAGACATATGATCCATTCATTCTTGCTTCACAAGCAGACCAGGTTAGTTTTATTAATTTCTGAATCTTTTAGAGATATAATTAATTTTTCATTTACATGATTTTGTTAATATTTAATTTTTATGGTGTATAGGTATGCTATATTCCCTATCCTCGAGTGAAAAACAAGCAAGACCCATGGATTACAGTGACACCGATTAACCCGAGAGGTAGAGTTTATGGGATATCTGAAAATGATCCTTTGCAACAAAATACTGTTGCTTTAGCTTCCATAGATCATTCCCTCGAAGTCGAGCTCGTAGTTGACTTCACTGTAGATGCGGACGATCGAATATTTGAGGATTCAGAGGAAGAAATTGATGAATTTGGAGAAGAATCTGATACGGCGTCTTTAGATGATTCATCAGAGTCAGGAGATTCAGAGTAGTTTTTTTTTTATCCTTGTATTGTAATAAACTTGTGTAAACATTTATTTTTATAAATTTAAAAGTACACATTTGTGATTTAAAAACCAAAAAAAAATATGAATCATACGTTTATAAACTTTAGTATGATTTGTAAAAAAATAGAGTGAAAACTTCATACACAAAACCACCTTTTAAAGATGCCGTCGGAAATCCGTGGGAAATTTCCGACGGATTTCCGACGGATATGAACATAAACATAATTTTACATGTACTCGGACATATTGGAGTTAAAACTTCATACCCTAAACCACAATTTAAAGAGGCCGTCGGAAATCCGTCGGAAATTTCCGACGGAATTCCGACGGCCTCTTTAAATTGTGGTTTAGGGTATGTTTTAACTCCAAATTTTTCAAAACTCCTATAATAACTTTTTTATATGGTTAACAAATGTACAATCTGATCTAAATGTAATCTAATACATAAATATTAATGTTTAGACAAAAATTTGAAATATGGTTAAGGAGTTAGATAAGTGTTAGTATATAGTAATGTAAATGTTTTGGAAAATTATATGTTTGTTGAATTTTATTTTCTAAAACAATTGGAAAAACAAATTGTTTTAAGAATCAACATATTTTGTTAATGCTACATGTTTAGTATTGTTTAAATAACAAATTTTGCATTTTTGAAACCCAAAACCCTAAATATACCCTAAAGCCGTCGGAAATCCGTCGAAAAACCGAAATCCGTCGAAAAATTTCGACGGATTTCCGACGGATCAAATTCAACGATCCGTGTGATGCGTTGACTAACCAATGGAAACGCATGCAACAAATTTCGGTATATTCGAAATCCGTCGGAAATCCGTCGGAATTTTCCGACGGATTTCCGACGGATTTCGATTTTTCGACGGATTTCCGACGGATTTCGAATATACCGACGGATTTCCGACGGATTTCGGGTTTTTCGAGAAGGCGCGTCCTCTGGCCGCGTATTGATTATTTTTAATGATTTTTGCTAAAATCCGACGGATTTGATCCGTCGGAAATCGTTATATATATTAAAAACCCTTTCTTTTTCCCCATTTCTTCTTCTTCTCTTCTCTTCTCTTCTCTCCTCTCTTTTCCGCCGGATTCCTCCGCTCCTCCTTCTCTCAGCCGCCGGATCCCGTCCAGTAGACACCTCCTTCTCTCCCAAAATCTTCTCCTTTCCTCCTAAAATCATGGAAAACTCGTAAGTCTTCTTAAACTTGTAAGTTTTTTTTAAGATTTTGGTGTGTAAATCGGGTTAGAGGGTTAGAAAACTTGATTGAAATAGAATTGTTGTTTGTTGCGTGATGTTAGAAGGTTAGAATTTAGTTTTTTAGATGTGAATCGGATTTTAGGGTGTTAGAAATTAGGGTTTTTAGATTTAAGGTTTTAATTAAATATTTTGTATCTTTTTTCTTTGATTTTAAAATTATATTTCATAATAAACGAAATTTCTTATAATTTCTTATAAGAAAGTTTTTATTTTCTTAAAAATAGAATTTTAAAGTTTTTCAAAAATTTATTTTAATAAAAACGAATATCTTATAATTTGAATAAGAAAGTTTTTATTTTCTTAAAAAAAAGAATTTTAGAGTTTTTAAAATTTTTAATTTAATAAATACGAATTTCTTATAATTTATATAAGAAAGTTTTTATTTTCTTTAAAATTGAATTTTGTAGTTTTTCAAAAATTTATTTTACTAAAAACGAATTTCTTATAATTTGCATAGGAAAGTTTTTATTTTCTTAAAAAAAAATTATTTTAGAGTTTTTAAAAATTGTAATTTAATAAATACGATTTTCTTATAATTTTTATTAGAAAGTTTTTATTTTCTTTAAAAACAAAATTTAAAAATTTTTAAAAAATTTAATATAATTTCTATAATAAAAAAACGAATTTCTTAAAATTGTTATTTAAGAAAGAAAGATTTTATTTTCTTTAAAAATTAAATTTTAAAATTTTTTAATGCTAATAATTTATAAAATTAAATTTTTTTGATACTTTGAAATTTCAAAATATAGTTTTTACTTTTGTTTTAATGCTAATGTTTATTTTTTTCTAATGTACAGAGAATTCCCGCAGCAACAAATCTCTGGTGGCCGTTCTCGTTCTCGTGGTGGCCGCTCTCGTTCTCGTCGTTCGACAGATACCGGATCTTCTGGTGATGTTCCGGAGTCCCAAGAATCCGCTGCCCGCAGTCGGATTTCTATCGAAGAACTTGTTCAACAGCCGAACCGGAAGCACTGCACCAAACTCGACCCGGAGTGCGAAGATGGTACATGGTAAGTTGTTGTCTAAAATTTTTAATATTTCTTCACCTTTAATTATTGTAAAATTTAAATATGTTTATAAAGTTTTTTAATCTACAATTTTTTCAGGTTCGGGTTGGACCCTGAGATCAACAAGACCATATTGCGGATGTTTCATACCATGTTGCACCACCCATATGAGACCTACTCATCGATGCCGCCTGACGTGAAAGATTCATGGCATCGATCTTTCGCCGTAAGTTTTTTTTAAAGATTTTCAAATTTTTAAACAAAGTTTTTATTTCATTATATCTTATGTAATTTGTTTTTACAGCAAGAGTTCACTTGGGATTGGCGGAGAACCAAAACCGTTCTCGCTGAGTTCGACAGGTTCACCGCCATCCAATACACGAGACACATGTACGAGTGGAAGCAAAAGTTCATCGAGGAAAAAGATCCGCCGAAGGATCTCGAGGAGAATGTCTGGAACGGTTTTTGCGAGTATTGGAGTCGGCCTGCCACAAAGATACAATCCGAAAAGAACTCGAAGAACCGGAAGAGTGACCGAGGAGGAAAGGGCATTTATGTCCACAACGGAGGTGCAAAATCGACCTTACGACAAGTGGCTCAAATGGTAAGTAAATTTATTTTTTCATAATTTTCTTATTTATTAAATAGTTTACCTTATATAATTTTTTTTTTGAAAGACGATAGAATCGGGTGGAGTCGTTCCCGATTACCTCGACGTGATGGAGACCAGACACACCAACAAAAAGACCGGTGAAGTCCAAGACGTCGGTGTTCGGGAGGTTGTGGAGAAATGCAAGAAGAAGAAGTTCGATCGCCTCACCCAACTCTCCCAGGAAAATCCAGATGACTCGACCTCCTCGAACGAGCTAACCCGAGATGAGATCAACGACATTGTTCTCTCGGTAAATTTTTTTTTATTTTTATTTTAATTTTAGTTTTAATTTTAATTTTAATTTTACTTTTTTATATCTAATATCTTAATAATTTTGTTTAGAAAACTCGGAAAGTAAAAGGTCGAACCGTAGGGTTAGGCCCACTTCCGAGATTCGAGGGAGCGGATTCTTCTTCTTCGAGTTTTCGTTACCCTTCGCAATATCAACAGGAGATCCAACGGCTTAGCCAAGAAGTTAAAGAGCGTGATGTGATCGTCGAAGAAATGGGGAAGAAGCATGAACGGTTGGAGTCCGAACACCAATCGACACGGGAAGAGCTACGCCAGATGAAAAAAATAATGTAAGCTTCGTTTCCACATTTGTTTAAAAAGTAGTTCTTTTGTTTTAAACAATTTCTTTTATGTCTTTTTTAATTTTTGCTTTAAGACAAATTTATAATATATTTTTCTTTTCTACAATTTTAGTTTTAATTTTATTTTTTTAATTTAAAATTAAATTCAATATAATTTATATTAAATTTTTTAATAATTTAACGAAATTTATGAATCCGTCGGAAATCCGTCGGTTTATGTCCGTCACAAATCCGTCGGAAACTAATTCGTCGTAAATCCGTCGGAAACTAATTCGTCGTAAATCCGTCGGAAATGAATCCGTCACACATTTCGTCGGAAATCCGTCGGTTTTTGTCCCTCATAAATCCGTCGGAAATTAATCCGTCGGATATTTATCCGTCGGTAAATCGTCGGATTCATCTCCGACGGAATCCCGACAACCTTTCGATCTACTGTTCCGACTACTGAGTCGTCGGAATTCCGTCGGAAATTATTCGACGATCCGTCGGAAATCTGTTTGTTTATTTCCCTCGGTAATCCGTCGGAAATTTCTTACGGATTACCGACGACACCATTCCGTCAGATTTCCGACCAAAATTGAGTTTCCGACGAACTGTAACCGACGGACTATTTTGGTAGAAAATCCGTCGGAAACACTTGTTTCCGACGGATTTTCGACCAAAATGGCCGTCGGATTTTGGTGTTGTTCTTGTAGTGAATGTGGCTTCGAATGACTATGCATCTTCCCTTTGACTGTGATTACAGGACTCGTTGATACAAACCATTGTTTAATTATTTTGGATCATTTGTATGACGTTTATCTAGAATACTATTAGCGTTTTATTTGTTTCAAAATTTTTAAAATATCATGTATTGTTAGTTGTTTATAATAGACCAAATTTTTCCTTTTTTGTTTAGTGGGTGATATGTTATATATATCTACTATATTTTTACTTTGATATTCGAACAACATTGGTGATAGATAATCCTGTTTTCTACGCAATTTTATCGTAAATTTGCTCTGTTACTTTGAGCTCTGTTTTGAGCTTCCCCGTTTTTTGTTTGAACTTTTTTTCAAGGGCTTGTTTTTTTGTTTTGAACTTTTTTTCAAGGGCTTCTTGAATGAAATTTAACTTTAGATGAAATAAAGAAATATGTTAAACCTGCATAATTATACAATTTGTTATTCCACACGATTCAATATTGATCAATTCAATATTGATCGATTAAATATCATTACTCAATCATTGAGATTCTAATTCAATCATTCACGTGCCTATACGGCTAAACCAGACCAAATTTAGATAAAGTAGATCCTTTCTCACGTGCCTGTACCAACTTCTTTTCCATTTGTTTGTAGTACACTAAGAATTCATACATATAAAACACCAACCTAACTCAATTGTCACATCTCAAATCATCAAGAGTATTGATCTGTAACCTATAAGGAACAAAGCTTCTTCTTCAACAAATAAAAGGCTTAGTTTCATAGTGTCTGTCTTTATCCACATCTTCAACGGCTTTCTTCCTTTCATCAACAGGAGGGAGAGGGGTCCTTATTCTGCGCATTCCAACGGTGAATCCGGAGTTGAATTCAAAAACATCAGCCTTAGAAACAGTCTTTGTGCTTGGCTTCTTGATAAGAATCTTGTATTTAGCACTTGACAAGGAAAGAAGCAACAACACTAGATCTTCATGGCTTAGGTTCAGATGAGTTTGAATGTCGGTGTAACTCAGTTTGTCACTTATGTTGAAAAGCAAAAGCAGAGCAGCCTGGTGAGTAGACACAATCAGTTCAATAGGCTTTTGATCAAACTTTCCTTTAACGTGACAAGTTCCTAGTGAATGGATCCATGTAAGTTTCCTGCTCTTCGTTTTCGTTTCATAAAACCCTTTGAAAACTTCAACACATTTAACCATTTCACTTGGTAGATTAATGCCAAAAGTCTTGTATCTTGGCCAATAACCAGTGGTAAGAAGAGTGACATTCAAATCAATCCCCGGTTTTGCATTATTGGCTACATACTCGTTGAAACTGTTTTGGTTTTCTCTTGACAATACCATATCGTTCACCATTCCCTCCATCTTAAAAGTGAAATTCCCACCAAATTGTTGCTTGAGCTTTGTAAGGATACTTCTCTCATGATCATCATTAGCACCGCGATTCAATAAGAGCCTACGTGCCAACTTGCTCCTGTAAAACTCTACAAAAAGATACTTGTCATCACTTATAAAAGCAAGGAACTTGACCACCTTCTCAACACCTTCATCACCCAGCTCCTCGCTTCCCCATTTCTTGAGGATAACTCTGTCGCAAAACGTTGCGAGTAGTTCAGCACTTGACGAGCTTCCAGCGACTTTTTTGCTACAAGAAATCTCAAATGCCTCTTTCAAAGTGTTGTAAATGAGGGTTTGGTTCTGGAAAGAGGCAGTGACATAGACCATGTATTCATCATGTATCTCAATAACCTTTCTGAGAAGAACCTGTTCCTTAGTAGCCGTGCCTTCACCATCTGCATCTGTGACATGCTTCTGCACAATCTCACAGAACTCTGAGTGCTTTTTATCAAGAAGCTGATTTTCATACACTACCAACAACTCATGTTCTACTATCTTAACCAGCTTTGGCACACTGCTTGAGTGAAGGTAATGAGTCACTCTCTCCTTCTCCTTCTTTAGACATTCTTCGGCCTTGAGAATATAATCAGGGAAAGAATCTTCTTGAATCCATCTTGACGCCTTGCAAGAATAGTAAGACGTTGTATCTTCAAGAAAGAAGCTCTCGAAATCTTGTTCGTATCGTTCCATCTCTCCCATTCCAATCTCTACATAAAACTCTAATACGTTCTTCATTAGCACCCTATCAATATCCACCCCTTCTCGCTCTCTATCAACTAGTCCCATTACAGCTTCTTTGACCTTGCGTTGCAGCTTGTTATAAACCATGTCACGGAAGCATGCCAGGCCAACTTCTTTCAGTGGTACGAATGATCTCTTAGCAATGACAAGTTTAAGATCGAAGATCCTGGATAGGTATCTAACCATCTTTTTATGGTTAGACCATCTTTTTACCAGCTCTTGCAGCAGCATATATTCATCATCATGCTTCTCCCTTAAAGCAGGCATAGCTGTTGAGTTAATATATTCCTCAATTGCTTCACGATACTTGTCATGAAGCCGATGTGAGCAAATATGAGGAGGTTTCTGGGTGCACATGCGGTAGACAGTTGTGTAGAGTGTGATGTAGTCGCTCGCATCAAATGAAGATTCGGGAAGTCCTTCCACAAACCGTGTTAGCTTAGCTATACACAAATGATAGTCCTCCATTGTTGAGAATTGACTCTTTAACACCCACTAAGTAAATTCTTTTAGAGCTTTGTTTATGTGTTATGGCTAACTAAGATAGATGTACATGTCCTTAATTAAAAATAATATAACCAAGAACATTTTAATTTAAATTGCTTTAGATATGCTATGATTTTATACCTAAATAAAAACTTTTTTACTTAATATAAAACATTATTTACCAAGTAATTTTGGAGATTTGGTATCCTCACCAAAAAAGATAACATACCTAACTAAGAAGATAATATAGCACATTCTAATCTTTGCTTAGACATTCTATGATTGTTCTTACCTAAATAAAAAATATTTAATTCAAATTAACTTTTAGAAAAATTGACTAATTGTTGGAAGTTTTTTTCTTTTGCTAATTATGATTATATTTACCTTTCATATAGTTATTGAATATAGGTTTAATTTAGTTTTAAAATGATTAGAATATTTATATTCATTCATAAAATATATATGAAAATAAAACTTTTCATACTTGTATATGAAAATTCTCACACTTTATATATTATGTTTGGTATATATATATATATATATGGATTTTCAATAAATATCTATCTTCTATATTAAAATCCAATTTTTTCATTTTCTTACTTTTGAATTCTCTTTACATATCTATACTATTATTTGATCAAATAATCTTCTCATATATCATCCGCATGTTGAGTTTCAACATATCTAACTACTAATCTACTTTTAATGACAAAACCAATTTATTCTTTCTTGCAATTGATTGTTAATTATGATATTATCATTTTTAATCTCGTGAAACACTAAAAATATTGTTTAATTTCTTATATCAGCATCGCAAGTATTTTGTTTTTATAATCGGTAAATTAAAAAACTGAAAAACAGAATACCCAAACTTTAAAAAGAGCTATATATATATCCCTAACTCTCTTTATAACTCGGCTGCTTTCATATGTTTTAATTTAGTTTATAAATAATTTGTTAACAAAATTTATGTTAGAGTAGTTGTTGGAGGTAATTATCATCTTTTAATTTAGACGAATATCTTAATACTATCTTTCTGTAATGACCATTTTAGGCCAACTCTGAAAGATACTTTGACTTGCGCTACAATAGTCTAAATAATTTGAGTGGCAATGCCATCTGACTCTAGATGCCCGTATCTCGACAGTGTGGCAATACTTACAGGTACATAATGGACGACGGAGTGGTCATACAAAACGAAAAGACCACTATAGGGCCACCTTTTCTAGTTGCGGTTTTGTGCCATGTTATCTGAAGTGAGCCAAAAAGGGATGTCTAGTCTATAGCTACAACCAAACAACGAAACAAATAGATAGGCGGCATGCATCAAGAAAGATCCTACAACTCGATTTCTAGTATTAAGGAATCAGGTGACATACATATCTTTATAGAAGCGGACAAAAATACTCAGCACTTAAACATTTTCTTCCATTTTGCCTAGGATATCTCGTCCAACCTACTTTTCTCACAAGAAAAGTTGACGCTTTTAGGGCGTAAAAGACTTGTTAGTCATAATTGGTTATCAATACTTTTTTTTGAATGAATGTAAGATTTTATTCAATCAAAAAACCATTTTTACATCAAATTTATCGTTTATTTGAAAAAATAAAGTAGATCAAAGAATACTTCTACTCTACGAAAGAATGTTCTACGTGGCTTCTCTTGTTACAAACCAAAACAAGAGAGACTAACCCAACATCTTTTTAGTCTCTTTGGGAATCAATACTTGCTCTTTGGGAATCAATATTTAAAAAGACTAACCCAACATCTTTTTTATACGAACCGATGCAAAAATACCACAACTAATGATAGATCGATTCACTTTTAAATTACAAACGATAAAATAATGAATTAGAAAAAAAAACATAATTAATTATTACAATTAATTTCAAAATTTATAGTTGGACTGAAGAAAAATAATCCAAAATCGCTTGTGTAATTAGGATTGGGCATTTTACAGTTCTGGTGAAATAATTTGTAACAATTAGTTATATGGTTCAAATCTTGATGATTCGGATTTCACATAAGAAAGTTTTAAAGAATTGTGGAATTTTTTTTCACCAAAATGATTTTTAACTCTGGGTCTCCAAGTCTGGTTGAGACTATTGTGGAATCTCCAGATGTTGTGGTGGCTATTTTTTTTTTCTTGGTGGAATTTTGATGATTTTCCTCCAGACCGCTGCTACCATTCTATGCGCTAGACTGATTTTATGTTGTATTGGTAATCCTTGCCAGAGTTCCTTGGCATCCTTCTTCACATACTAATTCCTATATATGCCTACTAAAAGTTATTCCTATATATGCCTACTAAAAGTTATTTGAGGATATAGAGAGAGGAAAGACCTCTTAGTGATGAAAATTATAGGTCATTGTTCATATGAATATTGAGTTGTAAGGCTGTTAGCAGTGCTAGCGAAGTGGTTAAAGTTTGTTCAAACAAGAAAAAGATATGCGTGTGATTCTGTTTGTTGTGTATATTAAAGTTTGTTCAAATTTTCTTGTCTTGGCATGGTTCTGGTTCAATGTCCTCATCAATATAATTAATCTACACAGATATACCACTTATTTTATTAAAATCTTGCATTCAAACTTATGAGGCCATTCATCCATAGAAAGGCCCTAAAAACAGGACTCAAGATAGAAAATGAAGAGGTTACACAATGCCTTTCTCGCAACCCAACACTCTCTCTATGACGCTTATTTGGTTATGATCTAGTAGTATCATTCGACTTCGATATCCAAAACAAAACAAAAAAACGAAACCCATTACAAAATATACAAAAAAAAAAGAAGACATCCATATGTAGCTGTTGCAGCTTGCTAATAAATGCGCATAAACGCAGCACTTTTGTAGACGAATGAACCAGATTAGTGCCAAAAATGTTACCTACCTTAAAAACATTTCATGTCCACGCCAATGGTGGACGAGTAAACTAGTTACTATTAATACAAATTAGTAATGGCACTATAAGGGTTTTTAAAATATGTATTGGACAAATTCTTAGATTGTTGCCAACCAAAGTTTTATTCTAAAAAAGAACGATAATAGAAAAGTGAATTGATTCAAGGAGAAATAAAAAAAATAAAAGAGCAACACAAGTTACTCTGCCTGTGAAATATATTTCATAAAAATGTCATTCTCAGCAATTTGTTCTACGGCTTAAAACGCCAATGCTTCTCATGTTCTACAATAACCAGTAAATCAAATCATGAGTGTAAAGCATAGAACAATTAAATTAGCGTTTCAAACATTCAAGACCTAACAATAAGACCTTTACTATCCATCGAGACATATATAGATGAACTTTTAATTGGGTATAAATTAGGATAAACATACAAGAATAATATTCTCAAGAAAACTCAAATCAATTTTTACCAACTATTCCAAGAATTATGATGCAAACAAAACAAGATGGTTATCATCAGACCGTACAATTGAAAGCAAGATCACTATCAGTCTTACACAAAGAATGACCAATAGATGATCGGACAAGCAACCAAAATGCAGAAACTGTGTTCACGTGACATATCTCATAATCTATCACAAAGCAAAAGCATACAGAAAACAATACTATCAACAAAACTAAGACCCATTGCACATTCAAAATAAACATCTACAGAGACTCCAAAACATTTCATAAAATGAATACAAACATAAAAACAGAGATAATAAGTATTTTTGTAGTCAAAGAGAGATAAGTATATACTACTACCATAAAATGAACACAGGCATCAAAACAGATATTGTAAGTAATTTGTAGTTAAAGAGAGATAAATAACATTCGAGATTCAAAGACACTACTACCATAATCTGCAAGAGTCTCTCTTACATGCAAAATAAACATATCTGCAAAGACTCTAAGATATATCTATTTCATAAAATGAATACAAACATCAAAACAGAGATAATAAGTATATACAAGTCAAAGAGAGATAAATATATTCAATTGAGATTCAAAGAAACTACTACCGTAATCTGCAAGAGTCTCTCACATTCAAAATAATCTACAGAGAGACTCCAAGATATATTTATTTTGAGAATATTTCTCCTACTTGTGAATTTCATAAACTAATTACAAGAAAGTTTAGAAGAGCATATACCTGTCACAGAAGTCTGTTATACTTGAATCTTCTCAGAGTCTATAACAATTTGATCACCTTCTGAAACACATACCTGAAAAAAAACAGAATTAGTTAGTCTTTACTTTCACGTAGATGCTGTTGTTGGCAGTATTTTCCATCCAACGAATCAAAAGATAGGCTTTGTGTTAAGACTTTTAATGCCATTGGTCGTTATATCCATCCAACCTAGTCTATCTTAAGACTTTCTTTAAACCATTGTTTGGGTTTTTTTCATCCAACAAGTATTCTTTAAGCCATTAGTCGATTGTTTCCCATTCTAGTAAATTGAGGCATCTGATTTTAACCCATAGTCTTTGTTTTTTAGAGTTTTTGTAAGCCGTTGGTAGTAAGGTGAGGCATCTGTTTTCAATTCATAGGACTTTTAAGCCGTTGGTATCAAAGTGAGGCATCTGTTTTCCATCCATAGTCTTTGCCTTAAGACTTTCTTATTCCCCGTTATTTTCTCAACTCGTAGTCATTGCCATCTTTGTCTAAAGACTTTTAAGCCGTTGGTATCAAAGTGAGACATCTGTTTTCAATACAGAGTCTTTGTTTTTAGAGTTTTTGTAAGCCGTTGGTAGTAAGTGAGGCATCTGTTTTCAATTCATAGGATCTGACAGAACACTATCAAATTAGAGTCTGCCTATGATCTCTTTTGAGTCTTTGTCTAAAGACATTCTTCCTTATAGACATGCACTACCACCAACCCATATATTGGTCCAATTCCCAACCTTGCAACGGGACAATGTTCCCCAAATAAGAATCAGACAGAACACTATTAAATTAGTGTCTGCTTATGATCTTCTTTGGGGTTGAAGGGAAAAACAAAAACGCCAAACAAAACCTTAAGTATAAAAGCAATATCCCAAAACAAGATGTGTTTGATAAAACCAAAAAGCAAAAGGCTTTGAAATCTTCTTAAAAGAGGAATTTTTGTTGTTGTAAAAAGGAATCCTAATTTTAAAATCCCAAGACATCATCGATGTCAATAGCTTAAATGAAGACAGAGCTGATCAGAGGTGTTTGTCCTTGTTCGACTCCATCCTCAAAGACAGAAAAACAAAACCAAAAACAAACCTTTACAAGACAGAGAAACTTTAGCATAGGCAGAGAATTTACCAGTTTCACGCGGAGTCTAGCTTCCAGGTAGCTTCAAGAGAAACACTAACCAACATCACTGCAAAAATTAAACTTGGAGCGATTAGGAAATTTGACAACCCCAAAACAGAATCACAATCAAAACAACATAAGAAGTATTATATGAAACTCCAAGCGATACTATCATCTGTTCAGACATTAACTACGGAACTTGTGTGACATTATACTACGTTGAAAAGAAAACATAAAGGTGATGAAGCCAATTGGGATTCCTGAAATATAAGATTTAACACACAAAGCTTACAGATCTTTCCACAGACCAGAATCAGTAACAGAGAAAGGATGGTTTAAATTTTATCCCAAACCTCAAGAGTTGTTGAATAAAGAGAAATTGTTAAAGAAAACACATACAGGCAAATACAGTTTAAAATGACCGTAGCCCATACAGATCATACAGATTTAACTGAGTTGTGACACTAAATTTCTGAGTTGTGACAAGCAGATGATCCTAAAGATATAATAAGCAGATGCAATTCCATTACAAAAACAAAGAATTTACCAACGAAACGGAAAACCCAAGCATTAACAGAGAATTTACGGCGACGGAATTAAGAGGAAAAGGGAAAAATAAACCCTAACCAAGATCACTGCAGAAATTAAACTATGAACGATTAGGAAAACTGAAAACGCGAAAACATAATCACGATCAGTACAACAATATGAACGATCACACGAAACTTAGAAACCCTAACATAGACAGAGACGTACCTCGACGACGAGCGGAAAAAAACCCAACCAATCGGGTCGGTTTTGAGGCGGAATCAAGCTTGTCGATGCATCAAAACAAACTGTAATCAAGATCGCTACCAAAAGAGGAAGAATTGAACGATCACAAGACTTCGAAACTCTCAAAAAAAAAATTGCGAATCAAAAGATTACACAAAACTTAGAGATCGTCAAACGAATCTAAGAGAAAAACAAAAAGAAAAAAAAAGAAGAAAGAGAGACGAGAATTTGGGAAAAGATACCAAAAAAAAAAAAGGATTTTGTGAAGAACTGTGGAAATATAAAGATTTGGAAGCAATTAAATGTTTTCATTTATCTTTCCGTTTGATAACACGCGTTTTCCCTAACGGTTATATTTTAAAAATGTTTTGATGTATATTTGCGTTTGACAACACGCGTTTTCACAACGGTTTATATTTTGAAATCGAGAGTCGATCTGCATCATTTCAAAAGGAACCGGTCTTGTATTTCACCTAAAACACTTTTTGCGAGGCATGTGGTTTTATTATATTTTTTAGGTATGATTCGTTTCATCATCTATCATCTCCATGCAACTGATTCATTTAGATGCTCCATCCAGATGCTTTATCCAGATGTTGTTCGTTTTATTTTCGGCTATTCATCTGAATGATTCATTTAGTCTATATGTAACTTTATTTGTTTAATTAGGTTATTTTAAATTTGAATGGTTTTAATAAAAAATTAGATAATAACATACGTCATGCGCTGAATAATTTATTATTTATTTAGTTTTATATAATTTGAAAATTAAACTATAGTAAAATATTTTAGTCCAATATTTTTATATAATAAGTTGTTATATTGACAATATAATATGTTTAAAAAAAATATTTTATGATAAGAGAAAGCAAAATTAAGCAAAGTAGTAATTGAAAGTGTATAATATTAAAATAATTAAAAAGAAAAATGTAGATATATCACAAATAAATTATGAAAACAATATATGAAATCATAAATAATACAATTTGTAAATAAAAAACAATAACATATGTCGTTAGAGACATTTATTTTTAAATAAAATTATCCAAGACATAAAAAAAATCAGAATTGAACTAAAAGATGCCATTAAAACTAAAGGCTTGAAATATTGGGGGAAAAGTAAGATTTTCTGAAATGATGAGTGAAAATAGGGTTTTAGTGGTGTTGATAAGAATATCTTATATAAGAGATTAAGAAAATAGGGTTTTAGTGGTGTTGATAAGAATATATTATATAAGAGATTAAGAAAATAGGGTTTTAGTGGTGTTGATAAGAATATATTATATAAGAGATTAAGAAAATAGGGTTTTAATGGTGTTGATAAGAAGTGTCATTATTAAAAAAATTAATATATTTTATATCAAAATAAAAAAGATAGCCCAATTACCTTTTTTTTTTTGTCGACAACCTCAATTCGTAGAACGGTTCAGTGATCCAAACCGGTGGAATTGAGTTTACATAAACAATAGTTTACATAAACAATAGAATAAAGGTAGTCGCGGACACTGCGTGCCAAATTGTCTGCCTTTTCATTTTGAGCATGTAGCCCAATTACTAATCAATCAAATTTTATTAATTGATTAATTAAGTGTATTTTATAAATAGATTACTAATCAGTCCCAATTTAGTGGAATTAAATGATTACTAATTAATATATATCCTAAAATTCAAAGCTAATGGTAATTTTATTAAATGATTTTCGGACTTAATGATTTATAATTCGAAATCTTTCAATATGGTTTATGTTATTAATAAAATTATTTAAATTATTAGATTTGATAACCCATAGTATGAATTAGTTAAGGAAATAAATTATAAATCTCTTGGTTATATTAAAAATTAAAAAATATAAATTTATTGCACTTATACCAATCATTGGATAATGGCATATAATGTAATTAGTATATGAAAAAATAAATTTTTTTTTAGAAGGTTGATGAGAATGAATGTGGTGGTGACACATCAGCAAAATGGAACCACTATAAATATTTTGAAAAATAAGAGTACTCTCTAAAAATATTTCTCAATTACTATATAGGGGATGACTAAAATGCCCATACTTTCATCTAATCATATTTTTTTATTTTAACGATATTATTTTGATCTTAACTATGTTAATCTTTGATCTAATCATCTTCTTTTTTTGGTCAAATCATCTAAAATATATTTAATATTTATAAATTAATTTTAATTAACAATTTCATATAAATTTAAAATTTGAGTTTCACAGATCTAAAAAATTAACACACACATGTCTTAACAGAAACAAAAGTATTGATCACTATTGCATGTATGATGTATACATCTTGAGTCTTCACCATCCCCATTATGTAACATCAACATCTTAAGTCTTCACCATCACCATTGCCATTAGAAACAACATATGCATTCATAAAATAGAAGCATGATTCACAATCACATAAACATGAACAAACACAAACGCATATCAACAACATCAAAACAAAAGTCTTCTTCACAAATAGACAACTAATTTATACTATTGACATAAGCTTTCGAAATTGCCCAATATCTTATGGATTTGGTTTTTTTGGGAATGTACTTGATGGTAGTGAAGCTTTAGATCCATCGGATACGCTTAATTTACCATCATCTTTAAATGCACTTATCGGTTTCTTTTGCATATTTACAATTATTATATGCTTGTTTTGCCTTGAGAAATCATCCACTTGGATTTAGTTTTGTATCTTAGGCGTTCTTTTATCGCACTAGCATCTCTTTGTTGTTTGGTCAAGCTGTTTGATTTATTGATGTTCTTCTTCTTCTTCATCATGTTTCAGAGTGACATGGGAGTTCTTCTTCCTCAAGGAAATCTACAACATAAGCTCCATAGCAACAGCAAGCAAACATGTTTCGAAAGATAAGATGCCTTTACAATACATCTTTTGCCCCATGAAATTTCTTAGTTTTCTTGACGATGTGACTGCTTCTACTCATCTTTGCTAAACGTTTTTGCAAGATAAATTCATTTTTCTGGAATCTTGAGCTTGTCTTTCATGGTTTTGATTTGAACTACGGGGCGGTGTGGCTTTGGGGCTAAAACGAAAGAAAAAAATTCTTAAGATGTTTCATCAAAGAAGAAAGTTGCGTGAAAAGATGAGAGTGGTAGTTACCGTTGGGATTGCCTTGCTCATAGAAACATTTGAAAAGCGAGACAGCTTCCTCTGCCATTATTCCTCCTCTGCAGTTATACCCTTTTCCTCTTTGAGCTTCTTCACTATCAGAAACAGAGATCACAATCATTCATCAATCAATAAAGGCATTTTTTTGTTATAATACTGTGTAAGGATCATAGGACTTACATGATACCTAAGGGCTGAGAACTGCCTAAGTGAAGCGACAAGATGGAACCACATCCTCCAAACTTATCGTTTGCACATCCATAATACACTTCCTTTATTCCTGCAATGAAAAGAAGATCCTATAATTTCTCAATCAGGAACAAAACAATCAAACACAAAAAAAGTATAAGTCAGCTCAAGGAATAATCATACCGAGAAATGATAAGGCCGATGCACACATTATGCAAGGTTCACATGTTACATAAAGAACGCATTTCGAGAATTTCTCAGCGACTTGTGAGGGTGAGAGACTATCTTTCCGCCATCGTCCGACAAGTTCATCTACTGCTTCCATCTCTGCATGTCTTGTGGCCTTTTCAAACATATTTGCAATAAACGCCTTAGTATATATATATATATATATAGATGAATAAACCAATGTAACAATCATAAACTAGTTGAAGAAACACTCTATCATATCATCACATTGTTTTATGTTTCTGTATAACTCAACAAAATAAGATAAGAGAGAATTAGTAAGTGAAAGTTTTGAAAGATTACATTGCGTGTCTCATTTGTTCGGTTTCGCCCTGAAGCAATGACCTTACCATCCTCAAGAATGACACATCTGATCCAGACAAAACAGAAGGTAAGAAGAAGAAAAACATGAAAAGAAGCATATTTTCTCTTGTATGTTATTAATAGATAAATGGTAAGAAACACAAATTGGGATGAAACAAAGGCAAATATTAGAGACCCCACGGGAACTTCAAGAGCCTCGAGAGCAAGTTTAGCCTGCAATCCAGAAAAAATCAGCCACTGTAACTCTAAATTCTAAAAGGAACAAGCTTTTGCAGTATTATGAAACCAATAATAGTGTTACCTGTTGCAGAGCAAAACCCATATAATTATGAGAATCCTCACGATGGTACTCTTTCACTGCTGCCATAACTTTATGCTTGGCTTCGCCAGAGAAAGTAGACAATAAAACCTGATATATCAAAGATTCAAAAACCACAAATTACCGCCAAGTAGAGGATGTCTCTTTTGCATATCCATTCTAAAGAGAATTTCTCAAAGCAAGCTCATTTTTGTTCTTTCTCCTAGAGTTTTTAATTCATTTGTGCATACCAAAAGTGAAACTAAACAGTAAAACAAATACAACAGAGGACTGTTGGGACTCAACCTTATGCCCTCAAGGATTAATCTGATCGAATTTGTGAATTAAACAGAAAGCCTACGAGCTATGGACAATGAACACAGAGATCAAAAATTAGCAGTAAATAAAAAAATAAACAGGCCGCTGACACACAAAAAAGGCCCGTATAAAGCCCATTTATTTCTGAATTTATCAAAACATGCTTGACTTTTGGAGTTTCATACTTTGGCTTGTAAGGACTTTTATTGATGAACAAAACAATCAAGCAAGCAAAATGGGAGTAGAAATCACGCGAAACTAGCAACTAGAAGAAGAAAACAGGCACATCTGAGAATCGTGAAAAAAGGAACCAAACTTATCGTAAGTGATCATTCATGCCACTCGATCAAGATTTTGTTAGAATCATTCACACAACTAGTAAAGCCACAAAGATGAGAGAAACAGATTCAAGAAACAGCTAAAACTGATTCCCCCCCCCTTTGTGGTTATGTTGTTCTTACAGGTGTTGACATCGTGTAACCAAGATCAATCAGCTTTCTGATCAACACTTTCTCAGCTTTTGCCTACACAAAACACCACAAACGAGAAAACCAAAATAAAGACTCTTGTTACTTTCCCAAACGAGAAAATCAAAATAAATATTGTTACTTTCCCATTCTCTACAATACAATGTTTAGGTATTACAAAAACTATATC
Organism: Alliaria petiolata; assembly: GCA_020283515.1. Lineage (NCBI taxonomy): Eukaryota > Viridiplantae > Streptophyta > Magnoliopsida > Brassicales > Brassicaceae > Alliaria > Alliaria petiolata. The sequence goes on from JAHZTW010000003.1 coordinate 42,843,426, forward strand.
ATAAGAAGAGAAAGAAAGAACCTCGAGCAAAGGATTGTTTTTAGGGATGCTGCAAGCCAGGATTATGTTGAGACCAGTCTTCATCACTTAAAGAACACACAAAACCAGAAAAATTATCACTCACTGTAGCATCAAGAAAGAAGACGAATTTAAATTCGCAAGATTGTTACAATCAGATTCTAACCCAATCTACGCGCCATGCCAGATCCAGTGTTATCAGATGTTCCACCAAGTACTGAAGTAACACTCACTGTATTGCTCTGCCATTGAAACAACAAACAAAACAAAATTAGACACTGAAAACCCTAAATTCCCATGAAATCACTGAACTCACCGGTCGCGTTGAAGCGGCTGCGTACAAGTTCCCAAATTTGGCGGAATTACAACCGACCCATACATAAATCTGCAGTTTGGTTACGGCCAATTTCAGTTCCGATGAAGATTTAAAGACTTGAGAATTACTGAAAAAGAAAACAAATAATTTTATTGGCGGGAACCTGCTTCGCGAGACGGATGATCTGGATTTGGAGAGTAACATCATCGAAAACTTCAGTGAAGCACGATACTTTTACACCGTCTCCGTCTCCGGAATCACCGATTTGGTCGGCGATGTTCACCTGAGCAACGGAGCGAAGAACTTGGTCGTATTCGGTCGCCGCCATCGTCTCAGAGTCGAGTCGAAGAAGAAAAGTCAAGACTTTTGGCTTTTTTTTCTTCTTTCCATTAGAGAGAAATTAGTGGAATCAAAATCAATTTTACTATTTGGTTTTCCGGTTTAATCCGGTTTGGTACGGTTCAATTATTAAACAAGTCAAAATCAATCCGAGGTCCAAACGTAAAATCTCAGTTCTTCTTCGTCGCTCGGACTTCTCGTTGCTCTCTCCTAAACGATTTTCTGATCCGAGCAATCTCAGTCAAAAAGCTTGATTTCTAGATTTCTCCGTGGTTCGTCTCTCTTCTCTTTGTGTCAAATTAAGCATCGAGTGATCTTTCGTAGAACAAAATTATCTTCCTTCTTGCGAATGCATACGATTAGGGGTCTCGATGCTTGGGAATTTCCTGGAAATCGGAACAGATCTGTGTAATTTATATGGGTTTAATCGCGTATTAGGCCGTATGTTTCTAGATTTTTCAATTGTTAGGGTTGAGATTTTGGTTGTTTTTGACCAATCTAATATTTTCATTAGCGAGAATGTTTGTTGCATCTTTTACCCTTTTTCTACTGTAATGGGTTTTATGATACTCTTGCATTGCATGATGAACATACATCGACCTTGTTTAATGGCTGAGATTATAAAAACTCGGCCTTTGGGTTTTTGGGTTTTGAAAAGCTGGATTAATCTGTTTGGTTATGTTTCTTCTTGGTCTGTAGATGGATAGTGGAACGCTCAGCATCAAGAAATGGGTAGTGGTGTATCCAGTCTATATTAATTCAAAGAAAACTGTAGCTGAGGGAAGGAGAATCGGTGTGAGTAAAGCATGTGAGAACCCTAATTGCATTGAGATCAGTGACTGTTGCAAGCATTTGAAACTCCCTAGTGCCGTCGAGGTATAATCCTTCATCCAATTTGATTTTACGGGGAAAATTCTCCGTCTTTTAATTGTTTGTGCGGTCTTTGAGTTGATTCCTTATGGTATTCTTTCTCAGATTGACAAAGCGTACCCGCGTGATTTCATGCAAGTAGGGAGAGTGAGAGTGCAGTTGAAAAGAGAGGATGGGACTTTAGTCAATCCAGCCATTACTTCAAGTAAGACCTCACTTCTGAATTCTTGGTTCCATCTCCGCTCGCTGTAGAACACTTGTCTTTTGTGTTTTCTTATTTTTGTTACCCTAGTGATCAATTGAATCGAGCTTGCAGTTTTGTATACACTTAGCAAGGAATCTACTTTCTTTTGCCTTTAGTAACTCTTGTTGTGTTGTTAATATCTCTCCTTGTGTATACTGTGTGCGTGTGTGTGTGTGTGTGTGTGTCAAACTGCGAATGTTGTCTGACCCCATCTTGCTTGTTATCTGAACAGTAGTTGGGTATTTAACTCGAGTCTCTAATATGAACTTTTAAACAATGTTTTATTCTCACCATGTCACTTGATTCGAACTTCTTCATTGATCTTCATTTTATGTCAGCACCAGTTTCAACCTTTGATCCGGAGGCTCTATGAGCTGTTCCAGTGATCCCTAAAAATTTTCATTTATGATGGCCAGCATCATTATTACCCGAACCTCATGTGCGAAAACAACCTGTTATAATACAGTGTGTACATATCGATCTTATGCATATATGTAACTTAAGGTCATTGTGCAAGTTGTAGCGTTTATCTGATTTCTTAGACATTTATGTTTGTTATGATGTTGTTATCGGGAATATGATATGTGTTCACCTTTTGCTAAGTTTATCTGATGTTTTTGTGTTTTTGGCATTTGCAAGACTTCTGATGTTTTTGTGTTTGCACTGATGCTGTTGCATCTGTATAGCTAGAAATGAGGGACATGAAACCATTGTCTAGATTGTTTGTTCATTAGATGTTGTGTTTGCTTTGATCTTATCCTGATGCCCATGAAAGAGTGATATCCATTTGGCTTTGCACGCTTTGCAAGAAAAGACTCGACCTGTGTAACACTGCGAATTGTTCTTTCAGACATATGATGTGCTCATGGTGTTGATGATATATGTTTGCAGGGAAGCAACTGATGCAGAAAATTGCAGAGTTGGTACCGAGACATCCAGAGAGAGTGAAGAAGCAGGAATCTCAGAAAGCGAAGAAGCAGGAACCTCAAGCCACAACTTCAACCTCTGGAACTTCTTCCAAGTCAGGCAAAGGTGGCAAGAAGAAGAGATAAACAATCTCTCTCTCTCGCTTTTTCTCTACTCTCTCTGTAACTCATTTTTCAACTCGCATCAGATTCTATGGCTTTTTAATCTCTAAAAACTTACTGAAGTGGTTCAAAGAGAACATAGGTTTTTTCACACTAAGCTATCTTCGGTTTCCATCACTGTGCTTACATTTTTTGGCATCATCCATAGACATTGTTAGGACAAGAACGAATGATAAAATCAAAACAGAGAAATTGCGTTTAGATGCACAAGCTGTGTTGCCCCAGAAACACTGTTTAATTCAAAATTATCCAAAGATGTGTATAAGAGACAGGCGTTTAGATGCACAAGCTGTGTTGCCCCAGAAACACTGTTTAATTCAAAATTATCCAAACAAACAGCAAATTTAAGGTCTTTTGTCAATAACAACTATTTTTAATGGTTGGTCGTAAAAAAGATATTGTGTCAATCGGATCCAACATCGACCCCTTTATGCTTGAAGAAGTCTTTGGCCTCTGCAATATCCTGCAACCAACGCAATTACGCAAAAGACATTGAATTAGCAAAGATTAAAGAAATGTTAATCAAGAATAAAACTAGATTATATTATTCTAAACAGATTCGGCAAACAAAACAAAGAGCTTTGTCCGGAAGTTACCTGCTGCAAGAGAAGTGCTTCTTGTGGACAGGTAGGGAACTGCATTAGCCCGATTCCGACCATTAACAGACCATAGCATCCGAGAGATACTACAAAGTAGATCGGTAGCTGTAAAAGACATTTAACCAAATCAGAACCACAATCCTAGTTTCAAAAGATCAAGAAACCAAAAGAAGAAGAAGATAATTTCGGATTGTTTTACTCACCAACCATGTATGGCTTCGAGGAACAATCGCAGCCTGCAAAAGACCAATCCAGAAGGCAGAGATTGCCACCAGCAGGCTCAAGATCTTTACTATATGCTTCATATTTTGCCTTCAAAAGTAAATGTAGATATGATTGATGCATTCTCTTACAAGTTGTCGAGTGTGTAAAACAAATCAATCAGCGAAGTAATAAGTCAAAATTGAACTTTTCACAATTTTCATTAGACAAGGTTGTAGATCACAGGAATTCAGAAATCTAGAGACAACAAACATGATCATCGAATAATCCTCAAGATGAACAATATTGCATAACCACAATCACGCTAAATCCACGGATAGAAATTCCCAACAAATCAATCCGAAAGTAAATCCAGATTAAGCGTAAATCGACACACACACACACACAAAATCGAGGAGGAAACGAATATACTCACAGTTGATAGATGAGATCCTAAACGATAGAATCAGATCGGAGAGGTAAAAGAGAAGACCGAAGTCACTTGCCGTCGACAACGATGAACAGGCGAATATGCAACTTTAAAAACCATACGGTGTCGTATTCTCCACACTTGTATTCCTCCGGTTTAAATACAGATTTCGGTTCACCCTATATCGGTTTGGTACGGTTTCAGATCGAGGAATTTAATTAAGATCTTATGCTCCGGCTCATTCTATACGGTGTCGTATGCACAGCTACCATGATCAGAGGCGAAGAACTAAAGATGTATAAGAACCCGATCATGCTCGTGAGCGTCAATATGATTCTATTTGTTATTTTGTAAACGGGAGACGACCAAACTCGGGAAGAAACAAAAAAAAACACTTTAAAACTCGTAAAAATCTAAATACAGTAGAAACTCTATAAATTAATAATCTTATGACCATGAGGTTTTATAAAAAAATTATTAATTTATAATGATTATTAATTTATAGATATATTATTTGGTTGAAAAATTAATTTTGAGACTGCCAAAAATATTAATTTAACATAATGATTATTAATTTATAGATATATTATTTGGTTGAAAAATTAATTTTGGGACTGACAAAAAATATTAATTTAACGAATGAATCGAATATTAATTTATAGAGTTTCTACTGTAATACTTTTGAGTTCGATTTAAATTAGTTCTTGGATATAAAAATAATTAAGATCTATAACCATTTTTATAAGCTCAATTCAGTTTTCAAAAGTATAAAAATTTTACATTCACATTCGATTGGTTTTTGGGAGATCGACACTCTGTTCGTAGTATCAAAGATACGGTATTTTTTTTTAATATAAGTCCAAACCCTAACGAGTACAACACACCACCATACGTTGCAAAACGTAATTATTATATATTTTTGTCAACACATTATTAACGCTATTATACAATACTCGTATAACATATAATTAGTCTATTTTTCTCTCTCTCGTCTTTCAAGAGAGATCAGCGAGACGCATATAGCCTTTCTTCGACGGGAGATCGGCAGTCTTGAAACCCTTAGGAAAGATCTTCTTAGCCTCTTCGTCTGACACCGCAGGCGAGATCACAACCGGTTCGTCCGGTTTCCAGTTAACCGGAGTGGCGATCTTGTTCTCGTGCTTGGAGGCCATCAACAACGACTCTAAAGCCCTCAATACTTCGTCCATGTTACGTCCCGTGGTCGACGGATACAAGAAACTCAACTTTATCTATTATAAGAGATCAATAACCAACCAATAAATCATATTAATACTTAATGAATGTTAATGAAATTATCATAAATGATTATTAATTTACCTTACAATCGGGACCGACGATATGAAGGGCACGAGACGGGCCGTTATCGATTGGATCAACCATGTTAAGCTGAGGAATGATCTCTTTGTTCGGGTCAGCAATTATTGGATACTTCACCTTGCTTCCAGGCTATATAGATTATATACGTCACAAAAAAAAAAAAACAAGAAGTGTTATTTTGGTAGATCAATCAAAACGAAAACACAATCTCTAACTAGATCAGAGATTAATCAATTTTGTATTGTATGTATGCATGAGATTTATTAATTATATATACCGTAAAGGCTTCGACGTCTTTGATCCAGTCTTTGTGTGACTGTATGTCGTCACAAGACAAACCAAGGAGCTTCACACCTCTCTGCTCGAACTCATGAGCGTACTTGCCCATCGCACCGAGCTCCGTCGTGCATACGGGTGTGAAATCCCCTGAGTATAACCGTCAAAATCAAATGGTAAATCAAAAGAAATAAAATAGTTTAGAATTGTAACAAAAATAACATATAAACACATGCAAATATATATCTTGAACATGATGCTGATTTCAGTTCAATATATGAATAACGGGACTTAACCAGATTAATCAAAGTATAGTAACGTTCATATATATACCGGGATGAGAGAAGAGGACGGTCCAAGAATTGGCTAAGTAGTCATGAAGCTTGAAATTGTTAAGTGTTGTCTCCACCGCAAGGTTCGGCACCGTGTCTCCTAGTGTGATCCCTGGCATCTTTCTTGATATATGAATTAATATATTGATGTATAAGGATATTGTAGTAGAGCAAATTGAGTTGATGATCGGTTAAATAGAGATCACAAACTTATAGATTCAGAGATCAAAGTCAGAAAAAGAGAGAGGGAGAGAATCTTGGTGTTCAAACGTGATGCATGCAAAGAGTATCGCGTGGCGTTCTTACGATTTGGGTTCACGACACGTGTCTTGTATGATCCTTCAAATAAAACAACTCTTTTGTTTCGAGAAAACTTCAAAGTAGGTGTGGGCAAAAAACCGAACCAACCCCAACCAACTGAACTCAAAACGATCCAAACCAAATCAAAGTCTAAACCAAAATATTTTGATTAAAATTTTTGTCAATCCAAATAGTTTGGTTTGATTCGGTTAAAACTGAACCGAATCAAAAACTCAATGTCTTTATTTAATTAATCATATTTATGATATTGCTCATTTTTAACCTTATAATTTAAGGACTCTTCGATTTTTAAAACTGAAAAGAAAAACTTAAATACTCACGATTACACGGTTACACCTAAACGGCTAATTTTAATAAAAAAACAAAAATTATTCATTTTCCATTTGTTTCTCTTGTTCCTATTATTCTATATATCTTTTTCTATTTTTTTGTATCTTGATTCTCCATAGATTCAAAGTAAGAATTTTTTAATATAAAACTCTAACAAATAGTTATAATAAATTAGTACGAGTGGAAACTCGAAAGTGAGAGCTTTCTCAAAGAAAATTATATCCTTAAGTGTCACAAATCAATTGTTCCTAGATTCTTACCGCAAAGAAATATAACAACATGTTTCGTTCATTAATATTAAAGAATTTTATTAAGAGATAATAACTTAAACCAAACCGAATTAACTAACCCAGACCAAACTACATTCAAACTGAACCGAACACAAAGCAAACCGAATTAAATTTGGTGGAGTTCAGTTAGAGTTTTAGTATACCCAAATTAACGGAACCAAACCCGAACCGAACCCGAAATTAAACTGAAATATTATCCTTCAAAACTAATGCAATGACGATGTCTAGAGACTCGGATACTTGTATCTTTTTGAACAATCGACAAAATATCAATGAGTTAACACTCAAAACAGCGTCGTCTTCACTTCTCCACATTTAGGCCGAAATGGGCCCACGAAATGTTTTGAGTAAAACGACCTTTGAATTGGAAAAGATTAGATCCTCAGAGCGATCTAGAATCCTATCATTACTGTTTACTGTCATTTTACATCGGGTATGGGAGTATTGTTATAAGTTGATAGTTAAAGAGATTATCGAGGTATGAAAGTACCGTTGATCATATTTTATAATGAATTTGAGTTTGGAAGACTCCACTATATTTAACTTCCTAAGCACCTGAATAGTTTAATCCATGACCCCTAATAATCTCCCAAAAAAAATTAATCGCGAGCCACAATCTAGCCCAAAAGAAGAAGAAGATGAACATAAAAATACAGACCTAGAAACTTCGAGGTCTAAATCCTTGTGCTTCTTGAGCAATGAGAAGATTGCACTAAGAAGCTCTGAAACAACTTCTTTTGGAAGGTCCAAATTCAGATATGCTTCCGCTCTATCTGAGTGCACATATTTTGTTGGATAAGCTTCAAAGCTTGAAGCACAAGAAGTCATTAACAAGGCGGTTAATGATTGTTAAAGACATAAAGGAAATTGTCAAGTTTCTCTAAGAATAGGAAAAGTGTGTTTTCCTATTATCATTAGGATTAGAAAAGGAAATCTAGTTCTATAAATATGGATGCCGAGATGTGGTAATCCATAGAGAGAGAATTAGAGAGCTTTGTGTTTAGTTTTGAGAGATTTTCTAAACATCAATAAAGAGAGTAATTCTTTATTCAAAGCTAAGTTGTGTTCTTTCTAAACTTTATTTGGTATCAGAGCAGTTTTTGATCCTCGAACAATACGAAGATCATAACCTATAATCGTCGAACCCGAGCCATGGGTGATGCAGAAGATCCAACGCTAAAGAAGGAGTCCGTACGTGCGTCGGTAGTCTGTTTGATGCTTAACTCGACGAATTATACCGTATGGTCAATGCGGATGAAGGTTACCCTACGTGTTAACAAAGTTTGGGAAGCAATCGAGCCGGGAACAAATGATGCAGAGAAGAACGATGGAGCGACTGCCCTATTGTTCCAATCAATACCCGAAAGCCTCATCCTACAAGTTGGTGATGAAGACACACCAAAAGAAATATGGGAGGCAATTAAATCGAGACATCTAGGAGCCGACAGAGTAAAAGAAGCTCGACTCCAAACCTTGATGTCTGAGCTCGAACGGTTAAAGATGAAAGACTCCGAGACAATTGATATCTTCGCCGGAAAGATATCGGAGCTCGCCTCGAAGTCTGCATCGCTGGGCCAAACACTTGAAGAACCGAAGCTAGTCAAGAAATTTCTCAATAGCCTACCGAGAAATAAGTATATACACATCATCGCTTCCCTAGAGCAAGTATTGGACCTTAACAAAACCATATTCGAAGACATTGTTGGAAGACTTAAAGCATACGAGGAGAGTATACTCGATGATGCTAGTCATGGAGAAACGCAAGGGGATTTACTGTTTACAAAAACAGAATCAAAAGGCGAATCCTCAGGAGGACGAGGAAGAGGCCGAGGAAGAGGTGGAGGAAAGAGTTCTCGGGGAAGAGGCCGTGGGAAATCCAACACCCAAGACCGAGGCAAAGAGAAGAAAGAAAGACCTGATATTGTGTGTTTTCGGTGTGATAAAACAAGACACTTTGCTTCAGTGTGTCCGGAAAGAAAACAAAAACTCCGAGAACTAAACAAGGTCGAAGCGCAAGAAGAGGAAGAAGAAGCACTTTATATGCATGAAATCGTGTTTCTTAATGAAGAAAATCTCATCCCTAAGAAGTTCAAAGCCGAGAAAGAAGGGAACGGAATTTGGTACTTGGACAATGGTGCAAGTAATCATATGACGGGAGTGAGATCTTTCTTCACGGAGCTAAATGAAAAGATCAAAGGAAAAGTTAAATTCGGCGAAGGTTCTTGTGTTGATATCTGTGGGAAAGGATCAATACTTTTTGAAGGAAAAACCAGAGAAAAGAGACTCATGACTGATATATATTACATTCCGGAGTTGAAGAGTAATATAATCAGTCTAGGTCAAGCCACAGAATACGGGTGTGATGTTAGAATGAAGGGCGAGCATCTAACACTACGAGATCTTGCTGGACGTCTCCTGGTTAAAGTATCTCGATCTCCTAATCGATTATACAAGATACATCTCAAAGTAGGAAAGCCGATATGCCTACAATCACGAATTGAAGAAGACAACTGGATGTGGCACGCGAGACTTGGCCACATAAGCTTCAAGACGATGGAGTCTATGTCAAAGTTAGAACTTGTCAACGGTTTGCCGAAGATCAACGGAGAAAGAAAAATATGTGAATCATGCCTAGTCGGTAAACAAGCAAGGCAAGCATTCCCGAAAGCAACTCAGTTTCGATCATCATCTCCCTTGGAGCTGTTACATGCGGACCTGTGCGGACCCACTACTCCAGCGAGAAATTGATATATCTTTGTCATCATTGATGATCACACAAGATATATGTGGTTAATTCTACTAAAGGAGAAGAGCGATGCTTTTGAAAAATTCAAAACATTCAAGAACGTAGTAGAAAAAGACCTTGGAAAGATGATCTTGACGTTGCGGACAGACAGAGGTGGCGAGTTCACATCAAGTGAATTCCAAGAATTTTGTAACAAAAACGGGATCAAACGACACTTTACGGCTCCTTACACTCCACAACAAAACGGAGCAGTGGAAAGAAGAAACCGTACGTTGATGCGAAGTATGCTTAAGGCAATGAATGTTCCGAACTACTTATGGGGAGAAGCGGTTCGTCATTCAACCTACTTGATAAACCGAGTTCCCACGAGAGCCTTGAAGAATCAGACGCCATATGAATGCTTGAGGAACAAGAAACCTAATATCGAGCATCTAAGAGTCTTCAGTTGCGTAGCTCACGTCAAGATAGACTCCACTCACCTGAAGAAACTCGATAATAGGTCTCAGTCTCTAGTTCATCTCGGGACAGAATCTGGCTCTAAAGCTTATAGACTTTACAATCCAACAACAAGGAGAATTGTTGTAAGTCGAGACGTGATTTTCAACGAGACAGCTAGTTGGAATTGGAAGGGAGCAGAGAGCAAGGAACAATCAGATTCAGGAATGTTTCGAATGACATGGGGAGAAGTCATTGATAACGGACACGGTCCGTTGGTGGTTGGGAGTCAACAAAACATTCCTGAAACCGGTGGATCACCACTAGAGCCAAACCATCAAGAAGAAGATGATTTTGAAGACGAGGACTCAAACGCTGGATCAATCGAAGAAGAGCAACAAGAGGAGATCGCTCAGCCTCCTCCACCGCCGCCCTTAAGAAGAACAACTAGGCAAGTAAAAACCCCTAGTTACCTTGACGATTTTGTTATTCTCGCAGATATCGAGTGTGAAAAGCTTCTTCTATCACTTAATGACGAGCCATTAAACTATCAAGAAGCAAAAGATTCTGTGGAATGGACGAATGCATGTGTGGACGAGATTGATTCAATAAACAAAAACCAGACATGGGTACTCGGCAATAAGCCAATTGGTGCTAAGGTGATTGGTCTTAAGTGGATCTTTAAGATCAAGAGGAATGCAGATGGCACCATAAACAAGTTTAAGGCGCGACTTGTAGCAAAAGGATATGTGCAAGAATCCGGTATAGACTTTGACGAAGTGTTCGCACATGTGGCTCGCCTTGAGACCATTCGAATGCTAATCGGATTGGCAGCTTCACACGGGTGGGAGATTCATCACCTCGATGTCAAGACTGCTTTTCTTCACGGCGAGTTGAATGAGGAGGTGTATGTGTCACAACCCGAAGGATTTGAAAAGAAGGGAGAAGAACATAAGGTTTTCAAATTGTCAAAAGCTTTATACGGATTGAGACAAGCTCCACGAGCCTGGAATACAAAGCTGGATCAGATTTTGAAAGGGATGAACTTCAAAAAATGTTCAAAGGAAAGCTCAGTATATCGAAAGGAAGAAGGAGCCAAACTTCTCATCATAGCTGTGTACGTTGACGATCTCTTTGTGACAGGGAGCACTCTTGCAATCATCAACGAGTTCAAAGCAGGAGTGTTTTCTAAATTCGAGATGTCGGATCTTGGAAAGCTCACTTACTACCTCGGTATCAAAGTAAGTCAAAGAAAAACCGGGATTGAGATCAAGCAGGACGCGTATGCTCGACGTATCCTAAAGGAAGCTGGACTAGACACTTGTAATCCGACTCACATTCCAATGGAATTTGGATTAAAGTTGTCAAAAGGACAAAAAGGTGATCATGAGATCGATGCAACCACGTACCGAAGAAAGATAGGATGCTTAAGGTATCTTTTGCATTCTAGACCGACCTTGCTTTTTCAGTTGGAATATTAAGCAGGTATATGCAAGATCCAAGAGAATCACACGGAAATGCCTTAAAACAAATCCTAAGGTACCTATAAGGAACAACGGCTTATGGGATCTCATTCAGAAGAGGTGGAACGCAGAAGCTCGTCGGCTACAGTGACAGTAGCCACAACACCGATCCTGATGATGGAAGAAGCACCACTGGACACGAATTCTACTTAGGCGAATCACCAATCACATGGTGTTCACAGAAGCAAGACACAGTTGCTTTATCATCATGTGAAGCCGAGTTTATGGCTGCCACGGAAGCTGCAAAGCAAGCAATCTGGCTTCAAGATTTGTTAAGTGAGATTAAAGGTCAAGAGTGTAAGAAGACGACGATTTGGATTGATAATAAGTCTGCCATCGCTCTTACCAAAAATCCAGTGTTCCATCGAAGAAGCAAACACATTCACAAACGATTTCATTTCATCCAAGAATGTGTTGAGAATGATCAACCAGAAGTCGAACATGTACCAGGAGAAGAACAACGTGCGGACATACTAACAAAGGCCTTAGCAAGAATCAAGTTTAAGAAGATGAGGGATTTGATCGGACTACAAGATCTCTCGAAGACTAGCTTGAAGCTTAAGGGGGTGAATGTTGGATAAGCTTCAAAGCTTGAAGCACAAGAGGTCATTAACAAGGCGGTTAATAATTGTTAAAGACATAAAGGAAATTGTCTAGTTTCTCTAAAAATAGGAAAAATGTGTTTTCTTATTATCATTAGGATTAGAAAAGGAAATCTAGTTCTATAAATATGGATGCCGAGATGTGGTAATCCATAGAGAGAGAATTAGAGAGCTTTGTGTTTAGTTTTGAGAGATTTTCTAAACATCAATAAAGAGAGTAATTCTTTATTCAAAGCTAAGTTGTGTTCTTTCTAAACTTTATATTTGATCCTTCTCCAATGATTGTCTCAAATTGAGATAGCACAGTGGCCCAATTAAGCTCTGTATGAGCAGCTTTTGACTTCTCTATCTTTTCACTTACCATGTCAAGCCTATGAACAAGTAGAGATGTCAGTATTGAACGTCCTTCTTCTTCTATGGATCCAAGCAAAGCCAAAACGCAGGTAAAGGGTAGAGAGAAAAAGCTTGGCATCAGTTGATTTATTATTAACCAGTGATTTGATGGCTTCACTGTATCTGTGCTTTTGGATAAGGTCAACTGTTGCGACTGACTCCTGCAATTCCCTTTGACTGCAGATTGTAAGTACAAGACATAGTTCATCAACACTTTGTGATTAGTTTTGTGGTTTTTAGGAGTATGAGTTGTAAGAGATTATTCGATCTCATCTGCAGGATGTCGAAGATCCAACAGTTGAGGCTGATCGAGAGGACTTGGGCTGAAGCATTCAATAAGGCCCAAGGTTATAGAAGCTAGTTATAATATTGGCCTGGAGAGAAAGGAGAAATGCCCAATTACAGTTGGTCAAATAAAAAGATAAGAAAGAGAGAAGAGAATCTTTGACGATAACAAACTCATGCATCATCTTCTTCTTCCTTCTTGACCTCCATTGTAATCCTCCTCAAGCTTCTGTAACACTCGATCATAGTGAATTCCAGGGTCAATCCTGAAATAGATGTACTCGAGATTAAGGAGAACTCTATAATCGCTTGTGTCTTTGCATATTTCATCCTTCTTTCTTGTTTGTGAGTCGCGACATAAACTAACAGAGAGTGAGTGTGAGTTGCGTTGAGCTAAGAGCGATTATGTTAGGAATCGAGCTGGATCTGCAACATGAGTCAACAGAGTTTAGCTTTTATGGCTTTTAGAGATAATTAGTTGTTAAGTATGTGCAAACCAAGTACACAACAAAATGTCTTATATGTATTAGAGAAATACACATTTAAAATATTAATGACATATTTTGTTATTCTAAAGTATTATTTGAAAGTTTCATTTGTTTCATTAAGATTAACTAGCTCTGAGCAAATTTTATTTTGGTATGTCGTTTACCGAATTTCGTGTTATTAAGATTCCTTCAATTAGTATCAAAACACATAGTCTGATTTTCTCATCAGAATCTTCGACTTTCTTCAAAATACCACAAAGAGTTTTCAAATTCATACCTTTCTTCATCCACTAGTCTTGCATCTTCTGCTCCTTGTTGGTTGAACATGTCTGAGATGAAATTGTAATAAACGGTAGTCCTGTTGTTAACACAAACTCCCTCAACGAAAACTTCATTGGTTGATCTTGAAAAGAAAACCACAATTCGTCCTTGTTCGTCACAATCCTTCGTAGCAAGAGGTGATGAACTAAATTTCTTGAGAAATTTATGTCTTGGCGTCGTCCAAACTCTACTACTGGACCCTAGAAAGAGCCTTTTAATATTTTGAAGTCAGTGCCTAAATGCTCCCTCAACCTTCTCCACCAATTTTTTTCAGAACAACGTTTGTTTATTATGTCTAATGTATACGTTGGTTCAGTTGCAGGTACGAAGAGTCTTTCTGGCAAAACCACGTTTGTCATTTCTATAAAAAAAAAAAAAAAAAAATTTTAACGATTCAACTTCTGATTTTTCGCAAATGAATGATTAATAACACAAACAAAACAAAACCCTTTAGTAAAAAAAAGAACACAAACAAATCAGTAATTTAAGAAAGAAATTATACTATTGTTCTTTCCATAAACACATGTCGCCGACGAGAGAGAGAAAGAAGCAGTATAGAAAAAGTAACTATTTTTCCTAAATAATTTTTGTTGAAAAGATAAGAGAGATTGCCAGTAAAATCTAGAAGAGGAATCAGATGTAACCCTCGATTCTTCTCGATTCGTTGTTCGCGGAAGAAGACTGACTGCAGGTGGGTTCTTCGTCGGTTCGCGAAAGAGGAAGCAGTTTTTTTTTTTTTCTGTTTGGCTCAAAAATGTTTGAATAGACTATGAGGGTCTTATTGGTTCTTGTATTTTAATGGATTTGGAAATCCAAACCAAATCCAGTGTTATTGGTTCTATGATTTTAAAATTCATATTAAAATCCAGTGTTATTGGTTCTATGATTTTAAAATATATAGTGAAATCTAGTGTTATTGGTTCTATGATTTTAAAATCCAAGTATTATAAAGATTTGAGTTTTTATTGGATTTGAATGGATTTAGAAGTATTTTCATGACTAAAATACAAATAACCAAATCCAAGATTTAACCTTGTTATTTGGTTGGATTTGAGTATTTTCTAAATCCAAATAAGATTTCAAAATCCATTAAAATATAAGAACCAATAACCCCACCTA
>JAHZTW010000003.1:42863925-42890899 GCA_020283515.1 Alliaria petiolata
GGGGTGTTATTGGTTCTTGTATTTTAATGGATTTGGAAATCCAAACCAAATCCAGTGTTATTGGTTCTATGATTTTAAAATTCATATTAAAATCCAGTGTTATTGGTTCTATGATTTTAAAATATATAGTGAAATCTAGTGTTATTGGTTCTATGATTTTAAAATCCAAGTATTATAAAGATTTGAGTTTTTATTGGATTTGAATGGATTTAGAAGTATTTTCATGACTAAAATACAAATACCCAAATCCAAGATTTAACCTTGTTATTTGGTTGGATTTGAGTATTTTCTAAATCCAAAGAGGATTTCAAAATCCATTAAAATATAAGAACCAATAACCCCACCTATATTTTGAGCAATTGTTTTATTAGCTTGAAATTACAATGGGTTTTAAAATTGTAAGACCTTCTCCAACGGGGTTTCTCACCCAATATATAAGTATTAAAAATTATTATAAAAATGAAAAAGTAAGAGAGAGAATGAGAGACTGTCTCTTTAATTCTCTGTAAAGAAACGATTCTCACCAATATTAGAAACTCTACCTCCACGTGTCTTTAGGTGGATGGTTTACTTTTTTAAATATTTAAAATTTAATTATTTAATTAAATTATATTAATATAATATACTTTAGAATCTGTTGCACCGTTGGAGTTGCTCTAAGGTACTTAACGGATTTAAAAGTTTATAAGAACTTTTATATAAACTAAAAACTGATTTGCGCGTTGCGCGGAGTAATCCGTTAAACCATATTATTATTATTATGTTTATATTTTATTTTATTTTTGTTGTTTTTAATTATAAATTTGTTTTAGTTTATTTATTATTTTAAAATATGTAAACTTATTGTGAAGTATTTTTCTTAATATAAATTTTGATGTATTAATTGTTAGAAAAAAACTTTTTTTATATTTATACACTGTAGTAGGTTTAGATATATCCGTACTAAATATTTTGATTTAATTGACATTTTATGTCGTTTATTTATATGGAGATCAACAAAATGATTTTACAATCGATCACACACACTACAAGAAAATGAGAACATAGCCACGTAATTTGATAGAAAAAAAAATTTGTTGCTAAATTTTGTTACAATTAGTTAGGAGTTGTGACGAAAAAATATATTTGATCAATTGTAGCGAAGTTGTAGCGGTTTGTAGGAAAATTGCCACATTTTGCGACGATTTAAAAGTTGTAGCAAATTTGTTACAGAAAACCACAAATAGTACGTAACAAAATTTCTTAGAAAATAGAGTGTGACTTATTGTAGGTAATTTGGAACGGTTTGCGACGAATTTTAATTTGACGCAAATTAGTGTCAGAAACCCACAAATTGTGCGTGACAAAATTAGAAACAAAATTTCTTAGAAAATAAAGTGTGACTTATTGTAGGTAATTTAGAACGGTTTGCGACGAATTTTTATTTGACACAAATTAGTGTCCGAAACCCACAAATCGTGTGTAACAAAATTAGAAACAAAATTGTTTGTAGCAAATAGGAACAAAAACTTTGTTGCCGATATTGTAGCAAGTGTATTGTAACAAATATTTTGTAACATATTTTGTAACAGATTTAGGTGAGATGATAAGACATGAATAGTAATAACTTTTATGTAGAAAATATGGTTGATGAAATATAAAAACGTGGGTACAAAACTATACGTAAAGGTACCAAACTAAAAGTAAAGATACACGTTTTTTGTTGCAATTGCCTAGTAGTTGTACCTAAAAACTGGTACGAAATATAAGTGTAAAACTAGTATAAAAAGAGGAAGCGAGATGCTTGTCAATATTAAACAGAAAAGTTTGTAAGTCTCTGTGATCAAAATTTTAAATTCTTTTTTTCAACGAAAATCTATTATTTTTATCCTAATTCCTTTTACAATTATTTTTCAAAAACTTAGAGAAAGAGAGTTTAGTTAAGAGAGGAAGAAAATGTCTGCAAGCAATTATAATGAAGGTGCAAGACATTGGATGTATAATTGTATCAATCCAGAAACAAGATGTGTCACCGAAGAATTTACGGCGGGTTTAGATCAATTTATACGATTTGCAAGCCAGTATCCATACGACGGTAATAGAATATGGTGTCCGTGCGTGAAATGTCAAAATGGGGTTCTTAAAGACGTCAACAGAGTGTGCAACCACTTATACAACAAAGGCTTCACCCCAAATTATTTGGTGTGGACAGCTCACGGGGAGCAGCTAGAGGATCTCCGAGTATATGAAAACGAAACTCATATCGATGGAGAGCACAACATAAATCAAGAAAACGAAGGCGGTTGGAATTATTATGGTGGTGGGGACGAAGCCGCTTATCCTGAGATGATGCCAAATACAGAAGAGGTAGAAGCTTATGAGGCCGCATTTGACGAACCGATAGAAGATGCCGACAACAGCGAAACTGCCAATTTTTTCAGTGCTTTGGATGCAGCAAAAGAACCTCTATATGCTGAGTGTATGGAAGGATTGTCAAAATTCTCATTTGCATCTGATATGATGAACGTGAAGACGAAGAATAATGTTTCGGAAGAAACATTTGATGATTTTTCTCGCGTTTTCAAGCATAATCTTCCAAGAGGAAACGTCGCTCCTGAGACATATTACGAAACCGAGAGGACGATGCGAACTTTGAGTATGCCTTATGAGAAGATAGATGTGTGTCAGAATAATTGCATGATTTACTGGTGTGAAGCGGACAAAAATTTGTTGCAATGCAAATTTTGCGACACACCAAGAAACAAACCTGAGAAGACGCATTCAAGGAGAGGCGGTTCGACTGGAAAGCGTGTTCCGTATAAGAAGATGTTTTATCTTCCCTTGGCTGATCGGTTGAAGAGATTGTACTTGTCTAAGAAAACAGCCGGAAATATGAGGTGGCATGCAGAACATAGCAGCAATGACGGAAAGATGCAACATCCATCTGATGCAAAAGCGTGGAAGCATTTTAATCAGGTATATCCTGATTTTGCAAGTAATAGCAGAAACTTGTATCTAGGATTATGTACTGATGGATTTAATCCATTTGGGATGTCTGGTGAGAATTATTCTTTATGGCCAATAATTCTAACTCCGTACAATCTACCACCAGATATGTGCATGAAAAGAGAATATTTGTTCTTAACCATACTAGTCCCAGGTCCAACCCATCCGAAAAGAAGTTTGGATATATTCTTGCAACCTTTGATTGAAGAGTTGAAAGGGCTATGGGCATTTGGAGTGGAGGCATATGATGTTTCAAGTAATCAGTTGTTTAACCTTCGAGCGGTTCTACTATGGACAATCAGTGACTTTCCAGCTTATGGAATGTTGTCCGGGTAGACGACGCATGGTCGCTTATCATGTCCTTATTGCAAGGATGATGGTGATGCTTTTCAGTTGCGTAATGGCCGAAAAACGAGTTGGTTTGACTGACATAGAAGATTTTTGCCCGAAGATCATAGTTTTCGCTTAAACAAGAGGTGGTTTCGAAGGGGTAAGATTGTTACGAAAAAACCCCTACAAGATGAATCCGGGGAAGACATCTTCCTACAGTTGGACAACATATATGGATTGAAGCAAACCTTGGAATGCGGTGGGAATGGTCATATTAACAACAACATAGAGGGATATTTGGATTGGCACAACTGGCATAAGAGGAGCATCTTCTGGGAGTTGCCATACTGGAGGACACATTTGATTCGGCATAATCTTGACGTCATGCACATTGAAAAAAATTTCTTTGAGAATATTTTTAACACGGTTTTCAATGTGCAAGGAAAAACTAAAGATACTGTTAACTCAAGGAAGGATCTTGAATTATATTGTGAACGGAAATCTTTACATCTCACTCAACAAGGAAGGGCTCCGATTCTAATTTTCAGGATGTTGGCACAGGAAAAGGCAACCTTTCTTCATTTGTCAAAGCATGACGTGAAATTTCCAGATGGGTATGTGTCAAACATTGGTCGTTGCATAAACGAGGAAGCATGTCGGATGTATGGGCCTAAGAGTCATGATTGTCACGTACTGATGCAACGTATATTTCCATTTGCGTTTGCTGGACTTATTTCCCCCGCTGTTCACGAGGCGATATCAGGTATAATTTTATAATATATTTAATTATAAATTAAGTGGCAATATTTGAGATTGTAAACTTCTTTTTGTTTATAAACAGATGTTGGGTTGTTCTTTCGTGATCTCTCGGCAAGGACGTTGACATTGACCGATGTGTTTCGGCTGAAAAAAATATATGTCAAACCCTATGCAACTTGGAGAAGATATTCCCCCCCCCCCCCATATCATCCCTTGATGTTATGGAACATTTGGCTATTCACTTACCAACCAAAGCAGAACTTGGCGGTCCGGTGCAGTTCAGATCGATGTATCCGTTCGAGCGATTTATGTTTGACTTAAAGAAGAAGGCTAAAAATAAAGCAAATGTTGAAGGGTTTATTGTGGAGGCTTTCATTAATGAAGAAATATCGATATTCACTTCACAGTACTACGAGATTCCTGGGACCATAATGTCCAATGAGCGTAAGAAACGACACTACGCCGGCTATTTGCATCACACAGCGTACTCGTTCGAGGTCCCAGAGATCTTTTGCCATGTCGGTATTGAAAGCGGGAAACCATTTAACGTATACTTATCTGATGAGGACACACACATCGCACACACATATATTCTGCTTAATTGTCCTAAAATGGAACAATATGAAAGGTTTGTTATAAATTCTAATTAATTTAATGTTATCAACTCTAATTATGTTACTAACATATATATTAACATTTGTTTCAGTTTATACGATGATTTCATGAGGTCATCTAATCCGGAAATTACCGATTACCAACTTAATAGGCAAAAGCAACAACGTTTTTCGAGTTGGCTGTTGGAGATGGTGAGGGTTTTTATATTGACGATTCCATATTTACTAATGAATGTACAGTCAATTTAGTGTTTGAACAATATAATTTACATGTGTACAAATACATGTTAGAGCTGATTACACAAATACGTTGTACCCGTTATGGTTACATGAGCTTGCAAGAGGTCCAATTAGGAAAAGTATTTGTTGGAACAAGTACTTTTCTCGGGGTTATATATTTCACACGGTTCAGTATGGTGAACATCGATCTACGGCAAATTACGGCGTTTGTGTACGTGGGAGTTCTGGCCCGGAAGAAGCTTACTATGGCAGACTACACCAAATTGTCGAAATTGCATATCATGGTGTTATTGGCATGAAGGTTACAATATTCCGATGTGATTGGTTTGACACGACACGTAGTTCGGGAACTAGAATACGTAAACATGGTGTTGTTGAGGTATTTGCAAGTGGGAGATATGACCAATATGATCCATTTATACTCACGACACAGGCGGATCAAGTTTGTTTCCTCGGATATCCGCGAGTGATTGTAGATGAGGATGAATGGCTAGTTGTAGTGAAAGTGACGCCCCGAGGAGCACTTGCGGAAAATGGCAAACCAGAAGAGGCGGTGCAAGAGGAAGAGAACGAGTACGGCCACGCAACAGAAGTTGGATTACTTAATGTATGTTCACATGTCATTCCTGGAGGACAAGTCGAAGATATCCCGGAAGATCCAGAAACCGAGAGTGAAGATGAATATGGTTCAGATGTAGCAATGACAGAATCAGAGAGTACTTCTGATTCTGATTCCGAAGAAGATTAATATGTTATTTAGATTTCATATTATGTATTTCTACTATCAAAAATTGAAAATCAAAAGTATTACAAAATTTAAGTCTTGAAATATAATCCGTTGTGAAATACTTAAGTGTTGATAAAAAACTTAGGAAAATATTTTTTTCATAAATTCAATTTTTGGGAAAATATGGTGTACTATGAAAAAATTATAAATAAACATATGTAAAAATATAAGTTTAACATATATGTTTAAATATTTTAAAAAAAAACACTTTATAAAAAAAACCATGAAAAATATGTTTAATTGGGCCAACATTATTTGAAAACGTATCTGAAATTGGGCCAACATCTTTTGTGCCAACACCAATTCAAGCCCAAGACGGAAAATGAGAAGGGTAAATTTCCAATTAAGCACAACTATAGCTACGAATAAATTGTAACAAAAAATTTTCCTTCGGTTAAATTAATAATTCTAACACAAGTCTAAGATATTTTCATTTCCTCGAGGCTACCCATCTTCTTTCTTTGCCACTTCTCTATGTTCTAGGGTTTCAGTTTCTACTCACTTCTCCGATCAACGTTTCCAATCTCTCAGTCTCTCTTTCACCATTTTCCTTCTCCATCTGATTCTGATTCCGTCGAACCATTGTCTGCTTCAAATCGGTGTTACAATCGCCGAGTCCTTCTAATTTCTCCCGCATTCCCTTGACAAGGTAAAGTTTGGGTTTTTTTTTGTTCCGGGACTGTTCGTTTGCGTGCCGCAGGAGGCTGCGACTGCGGCATGCGGTCAATTTATGTTCGTTTGCTTGGCGCAGGACCTGCGGCCAAACGCTGCGGTTAGACGCAGCGGTCTGCGTCTGGATTTTTTTATCGCAAAAGAAATCCAGCGTTACGACTGGAACTGTTGCGATTGAACGCTGCGACCAGCCGCACGGCTACCAAACGAACAACAATCGCTGCATCTGGACGCTGCGTCTGGACGCTGCGTCTGGACGCTGCGTCTGGCCGCAGCTTTTGGCCGCAGCCGCTGCGGCAGGCAAACGAACAGGCCCTCCATTGGGTTCGGGGTCACAAATCCATCTCTTTGATTTAGTTAAAGAAGCGTGTACTCTAATTTCTCATAGTTAATTGTTGTCAATTGTATTAGGGTTTAAGATTGTGTAATAATGAACTATGTTCTTCGTAAATGTTTCCGGGAGGATCTGCAGGCAGTGGGGGTGGATATGGTGGCCGCGGCGCTGGCCGAGGAGGTCCACGAGGAAGGGGAGGTCCCGCCGGTGCTAACGGAGCTGCTAACGGAGCTGACGCCGGTGGTGGACGGGGTGGAGTTGCCGGTGGGGGGAGAGGAGTCAACGCCGGTGGTGGACAGGGTGGAGTTGCCGGTGGGGGGAGAGGAGTCAACGCCGGTGGTGGACAGGGTGGAGTTGCCGGTGGGGGGAGAGGAGTCAACGCCGGTGGTGGACGGGGTGGAGTTGCCGGTGCAGGGAGAGGACTCAACGCCGGAGGTAGAGGGCGTGGTCGTGGCCAAGGTGTTGGCGTTGTTGATGGCAATCTGACCATAGATGCACTTCTCGCCAGCGAGGCACACCGACTGATGCCGGTTCTGAATTCGGAGAGGGAAAATAGAGCTATGTGGTAATTTGTTTCTTCTAAACTCCTTTTACTTTCATTCTCTGCTTATAGATATCGACTTAGTTTGGCGAGCGAATTCACTTTTTTTTTTTGGTTTTGCATTCTTCTTTCTCCTGCATATGATCGGCGAAACACTTTATATAAAACTGCGTTTCGCTGGAATCAATAACGTGTTCCTGATTGTGGTTTGATAGATTCTGGGTAGGGTTAAAGTCTTGAGATTCAATCGAACCTAATCCTTTAATCCTTTTCTCTGTTAGACGTCTGATGTATGATTGCTTGCTTTGCTTTATTTTTGCGAGCAAGCTTTCTACTGGGAGCCAGAACATGGAGCTATGGTCTACTCTTTCTGGCACAACATCACTGCAGCTCGCCTTAGAGACATGGTCTCAAAGGCTAAACTCAAAACTGAGAGGCCTGAGTGGATAAGTCAGGGCATATGGGACACTATGCGGGCTTACTGGAACAACGAAGTAGGGAAGAGGAAGGCAGCTATCGCTGCAGCAACCGGTCTGGTTATGGTCCTCACAGACACACTGCAAGGGCAAGGAGTTTTAACCAAGTGAGAAAACTTCTTGTAAGTTCCAACAACACATTAAACTCCTCTTCTATTTCGGGTGATACTCTTTTAAACTTTTGTGTTATTGTATGCAGAGACAAAGGGAAGGTGTAGAGCCTTCAATGCTCCGAGTACTCAGAGAGACACATAGGAAAGCAGATGGTACCTATGTTGATGCAAGGGCTCAGTCCATAGATGACGAAATACATAGGCAGATCCGAGTGAATGATATTTTGGGGTCGGAAACCCAATCATATGACGGTTCAGGCGTTACAGGTTTGACGCAGCTAGAAGAAGACAATCTCTACTTGAAGGTAACCCTATTGCTCCTATTTTTTCAGCACACAGTAGCAGCGATATCATGGTATAATAGGATTTTTTAAATCGAAGAATAATTTCCTTCCTTTATTCATCTATTAGTGTAGAATGATTGTGATGGCATACTATGATATTTGTTTGGGTCTTAGATGTCCCCTTTTATACAAACCATTAAGTTCTGTCTTCAGACTCTTCCTCGATTTTTCAAATTGGTCATTATTTCTTATCTCCTGGTTGCTCATGTATGCCATCCTTGTAGGTTGTCACGCCCAGCCAGTCAGGTCGGGTTTTCGGTCTCGGGGGACAGCAGCCTATTAGGGAGCGCGGGGAAAGCTCCAATATGGCTGCCACAAGACTCACACTTCAACGCCAAGTTACTGCGTTGCAGGAACAGTTGGCATCAGTGGTGGAGTTCATGAAGCGGTACATGCCTACCGATGGTGAAGAAGGTGCAGAGGGCCACAGGTCCTCCACTCCGCGGACTATGGCTTCTGCTACTGGTCCGGCTCAGGTTCAACGCAGCGACTTGGAGGCCAGTGTTGAAGCTGCCCTGAATGAACTTCAAGTGCCTACGGTTCAGCTTCCCCCCCATGACGCAGAACAACAAGAGAACCCAGACGCTGATAAAGAACCATCCTCTGATGATGAGGAGGACTACGAGGGATATGCACCTTCGTGATCTTCCTCCACGATTGGAAAAGGTAATGTAATCAAGACTAACTCTTTTTGGTATATAAGATTGTCATACAGACAAAGTCTTTCTCAGAAATTGAGTTTGTCATAAAGACAAACTGTTTTTGGTATATAAGGTTAGATGTTTAACTATACTAGTACATATTGTAATCGGCTTTAAGTTTTGTACTCTCCTTATGGCCCCTATTGCTGTCTCTTATACACATCTAGATGTGTATAAGAGACAGCTGTTTTTGGTATATAAGGTTAGATGTTTAACTATACTAGTACATATTGTAATCGGCTTTAAGTTTTGTACTCTCCTTATGGCCCCTATTGTAATCGGCTTTATGTTTTGTACACTCCTTATGACACTATTGTAATCTCTTTTATAACTCTTAATTAATGTATGTATGATATTGCTTAGTTTTATGGTGTTTTCGTTATGATTTATGCATTTGTAATAAATAAACCACAATTTTTCATACAAAATCAACTAATTTGTAGTTGCTGTTTGTAAACAATTGTTACAATCTCGGTTCTACCAAGGTTTCACAATTAGCTACATCATTTTCCATCCATTTATCGCTATTACCTACGCCGGTTTTGTTCCCATTTGTAGGTTTTACCCACGAAAATTTATGGCTTTATGTAGCACTTGCTACAAAAAATTTCCATCCATTCATCGCAATTATCTACAACCATTTGCTAGGAATTTGTAGGTTTTACCCACAACTTATTTATGGCTTTTTGTTGCATTTCTCCACATTGTATTTGAAGCAAATATGTAACACTTTCCTACAACAATTTCGAAACAATTTATCTCCAATTGTTACAACCATTCCGTCGATTACTGTCTCTTTTTTGCAACAAAAACTACGAAGCTAAATGTAGCTTATTTGTTACAAACATTTTGAAACAATTTTGTAACTTTTTTGCTACAACAAATTTTCTTACAAAATTGATTCAAATTGCCACATTTCACTGCTGTCTCTAATTTGTAGCAAGTTGCTACAATTTGTTACATCAGCGACATTTGCTACGACCCTATAGTTTCGCCGGGAATTTGTAACAAATTTGTAACAACCCATTTTTTTGCTACAAAAACAATTGCATACCCACAAATTTAATTGTAGCTATGTTCTCATTTTCTTGTAGTGCACTCTCTTTATTTCTTATTCGAATTAGCATTATGATATTTTTATTTCGTAAAGAATTTGCGGTTTTATGATTCGTAAAATAAGTGTTATTTTCACTTCTAAACTAATATCATTTGCACTCCCAATTTATTCTCTTCAAAGACAACTCGATTTCCGACAACAACGAACTTGTTTCGATCGAATTGAATCAGCTCTTTTGTTTCTAAATCTCTTTTTTTTTTCTTCCCCAAATTAAGTCTTTCAATCTCCAAAACTACATGTCTTAAGAACCCACTTACGTATCCAAGGCTCCACCACCGTCGGTGACAAAAACCAAACATAAGATTTCAAAGCGAAACCATATATGTTGCTTATGCCATGGGCCGGTTCTGTTTAACATTAATTTTAATGGTTTGATACTGAAAAGACGGCTTGTTGATCACTCCCACGGTCCCACCAATTCCACTAGCTTTCTCTATCATATTAATGTTGTCTTCTACTATGCATCTTAACTATTCCCTCTGAATCCTTTGAAACCCTTGCCATTAGTTTCTTCTTACACCATAAAACTCCAATGTAGCATATTAACCAATTCAAGGTGCTAGACGACTTTTCCATTTTAGTTGTTCCTTTCCACTATCAATGTATCTCTGATGTTTTCATTATCTCTTCCCACCAGTTGTCATTGAAGCCATTGAGCCATTTCTTCTTTGATCTTCTCGACAGATTCAGAAGCCAAAAACATGTTCCTTACAAATACAAAAGTGTTCCTGTTCTTTCATAGATACCATAATATCCAAGGGTTGCTACTTCTAGATTTCCAATGCAATTTCATCTTCCCACTATTTGTGAAAAGATGGTGAATATTTCCATTCTCGATTGGATCAACCATGTTAAGCCTGAGGAATGATCTCTTTGTTCGGATCAGCGATTATAGGGTACGTCACCTTGCTTCCAGGCTATATCATACATGTCACAAACAACACAAAGTTTTACTCATCAAAGATAAATCACAACAAAAATATGATCTCTCTAGCTAGATCAAGTATTATTTAATTTGGTATATGCATGCATGAGATTTAATCAATTAATCGTGCCGTAGAGGCTTCGATGTCTTTGATCCCGTCTTTGTGTGAGTGTGACTGTATGTATGTCGTCACAATACAAACCAAGGAGCTCCACAGCACATGTCTTGTATTATCTTCAAATCTTTGAACAAAAAAAAAAGTATTATCTTCAAATAAAGCAACTCTTTTTGTTTGGTGAAAACTTCAAAACTACTGCGACGACGATTTCTAGAGAGACTCGAATATCGACAAAATTTCTGTTTACATTCCAAAAAGACGTTGCCGTATTGTGTGTTTCCACATTTGGGCCGAAACTATCGTTGATTGGCCCACTAAAAATATTTATCTGAAACGGCGTCGTAATAGGGAAAAGATTAGATCCTCGGAGCGACCTAGAAGGATCACAAGTGCCTAAGCGTTTTCGTCGAAGAAGCCGAAAGCTTCTGTCGGATCTGGAAGCTCTCTCGCTCTCTGTCTCTCATTTCTTCTCTCTCCCGCTTAACGCTTCTCTGCTTCTTTCTTCTTCCTCTGGTTTTTTCAAACGTCTTTTTTTTTTCTTTTGGTTTTTGTCGATCACGGACGCTTTTCTTTGGTACGGCCTCTATTTGTAATCACACGCAGACACACTTGCTTTTCTTAATCATTCTTTTCGTTTGATTTTTTTTTTGGTTTATATCTTTGTGGTTGCTGTTTCTTGTATTAGTTCTTCGTGTCTGTGTATATGAGTAATTAGCTTGAATTTTCTGGGGATTGTCTTGTAGGTTGTTTCGTGCCAGTTTAGGGTTCGGTGTGTTGAAATCAGGTCTCGTTTATATTTCCAAAATTAGAAGCTTCCTTTTTGAGTTTTTGTTTAGTTCGAGAGAGAAGGATTTTGGTCTTCTGTTTTCTTTTTTTTGTTTCACAAGCTTGATAAGATTCTTACTTTGAGAATCTTGATGAATTAGAAGAAAGCTATTGGGATTCTTAGGACTTAGCTGCTAAATTTGGTACTTTTACCGTTTGGTAACAGAAAGATCGCTTTTTTTTTTGGTTGAAATATCAAGTAGCTGAATTTCATTTCTAACGGCTCTTTAATTTGCCAAAAATGCTAAAGAAGTCGGAGAATTTTTTACTTTTACCATCTACAAAAATTCATTGATGATTGTATTGATGTCCTGTGATATATCATGTAGATGGAGGTGCAAAACGTATTAAACTTTGATTTGGATCCTGGTCCTGTTGATCAGTCTATATTGGTGTGGCAACATGAGCATCGATCAGCTGCCATATGGGAAGATGAGGTGTGTATTAGTTAGGATTCATTAATCTTTTTCTTGCTTTGCTTCTGTTGTCGTTATAAAAACCTTGGATCTTCCACTTTCAGGTTCCTCCTCGTGAATTGACATGCCGGCACAAATTATTGGGCATGCGAGATTGGCCTTTGGACCCTCTTGTGTGTCGAAAGCTGATCGAGTTTGGGCTTTATGGAGTGTACAAGGTTGCGTTTATACAGCTTGATTATGCTCTGATAACAGCTCTTGTAGAGAGGTGGAGACCTGAGACGCATACTTTCCATCTTCCTGCTGGAGAGATCACAGTGACTTTACAAGATGTGAATGTACTGTTGGGTCTCCGTGTGGATGGACCTGCGGTAACCGGTAGTACAAAATACAACTGGGCTGATTTATGCGAGGACCTGCTAGGTCTCAGACCAGGTCCCAAGGATTTACATGGTTCTCATGTGTCCTTAGCATGGCTGCGTGATAATTTTAGGAATCTACCTGCTGACCCTGATGAAGATACGTTGAAGTGTCACACTAGAGCTTTTGTGTTAGCTTTGATGAGTGGTTTTCTATACGGGGATAAGTCTAAACACGATGTGGCTTTGACGTTTCTCCCTCTGCTAAGGGACTTTGGTGAAGTGGCTCAGCTTAGCTGGGGTAGTGCTACTCTAGCGCTTCTCTACAGAGAGCTGTGTCGGGCGAGTAAGAGGACCGTTTCTACCATTTGTGGCCCTCTTGTTCTGTTGCAGCTATGGGCATGGGAACGGCTGCATGTTGGCCGTCCGGGAAGACTTAAAGATGTTGGTGCGTCGTTTATGGATGGCATTGATGGTGCTTTACCAGATCCACTAGGCTGTAGGTAATTGAGATTTTATCATATTGTGTCGTTCAGTTTGTTCTTACAAGTTTTCATTTCGATTTTTGTTTCGCTTATGAGACTGCTTGGAAAGCTAGGTGGAGGGCTTCTCTGAGTCATAAAGAGAATCCTCGCGGAGGACTGGATTTTTACAGAGACCAATTTGACCAGCAGAAAGAGGAGCAGGTATAAAACTGATAAAGTGTAGAGTGATGGGATATCTAAGGCAAACTTCTTTGTTTTACCATAATGTTTATCAAAAGATCTCTGAAACGGTGGTTGATGTAATGTGGATGTAGGTGATATGGCAGCCTTACACTCCGGATCTTCTAGCAAAGCTTCCTCTTATATGTCTTAGTGGTCAGAACATATGGCGAACAGTCGCACCCTTAATATGTTTTGATATTGTTGAGTGGCATCGCCCTGATCGTGTGCTTAGACAGTTCGGTCTTCACCAAGCAATTCCAGCACCTTGTGATAATGAAAAGGCTCTTCATGCTATTGACAAAAGAGGCAAATCAGAGTATGACTGGTCGGCACGTCATAGTCGACATATCGAATTGTGGGAGGCACGTGGGTCATCTGTTGTTTTCGGTGAGCCAGAGTGTAGCCCAATGGACTATAATGATCCTTACATGGAGTGGTACCGCAGAATTACTAGAAGAATTATTAGTCCTATGAACGAGAGGCGTCCTGGGCAATTTTTACCCACTGGTTTTGCTTTCCAAGTGCTTGTGAGTTATAATGATCAACATCATAAATTCTACTGTTTTTCTGCTTGCTTAAATCTCATTAATAAACAATATAAAATTGCAGGTCCAGAGAGTTGCAGCCATTCATGCTCGATCTAAGGCTTCGCTTGAAGAGGAACTTACTGTTGACACCGCGAGGCAAACATTACAAGATATCGTTGATATGTGTGCAGGCGCCCTCCAACTCAACGCCCCTTTAGGCTCATTATCTAATGGTATGGATTCCGTAAGAACTATTAGAATAGTTTTAAGGCGACATTTCCTTTTCTTAGTGATTTCTACTTTTAGCGGTTTTGTGATGTATTAGATTGTAACCAAGAGAAGAAAGGAATTGATAATAGATATTGCAATTTAAACACATCTGCAGATCATGTTACATGCTCGTGTTCCTTAACAAGTTTTGTCGAGACATATCTTTTTAACTCTTGGTAATTTCTTTGTTATAGGCTCTGTTGCTCAAGTTTCAACCCCAGGACCATTTCTCATGTTACCACAACCTACGCCTACAATAATATCGCAAAAGCCTTTGAATGAAATGGGAATAGATAATGGTCTCTCGACAGAACCTTTGGAAATGATTGCTCCTGTTCAGGATATAGGTTGTGAGCAGTCTTTACCATCAGTTTCCCAGAAACCTCTTTTCTGGCCTTCGGGAGGGAAGCTTACTTTCAGTTGGATTTGTGAAGTCATGTTGAGCTTTGATTGGTCTTCGAGGAATCTCCCACCTTTTGAATTCTCGAGTGTTCTGCCTTTTAACGTCTTGGATGAGCTGGTTACCTCTGCTTCCAAAATCCTGAAAAAGGAGCCAAACTGCGTCAGGATAGATAGTGACAAAGCAAAGGTCGTTGTGGTCGGTGATCTACATGGGCAGCTACATGACTTGATGTTCCTTATGGAGGATGCAGGATTCCCAAATGGTGATCAGTTCTATGTGTTCAATGGGAACTATGTAGACAACGGAGCATGGGGTTTGGAGACCTTCTTGCTTCTTTTATCATGGAAGGTAAGGTATTTTCTTCTAATGTCAAAGATAAATTAGAAAGCTAGGATTGTCATCCGCAACATATTTTAATATTAAGGCACTTCATTTGTTTGCTAGGTATTTCTACCGGATAGAGTGTATCTTCTACGTGGTAGTCACGAGAGCGAAAGTTGTACATCACTGTATGGATTTAAAAATGAAGTATTAACCAAGTATGGAGATAAAGGAGCAGTTGTCTACAAAAAGTGCTTGGAATGCTTCCAGTTACTCCCTTTGGCTTCTGTGATTGGCGGGAAGGTATTTACAGCTCATGGAGGTCTTTTTCGTGATGTATCAAGGTTTCTCTCGGAGAAACAAGAACGAAGCAGAAAACGCAAACGAACTCAGAAAAAGCATGCGGATACTACTGTTCTTGAGACTGAGACTACATCTGAGTCCTTGCCTCTTGGCTCGTTGAAGGATTTAACTAAAGTGAAAAGGCGTGTTATCGATCCTCCTGCTGAAGGTTCAAACTTGATTCCTGGCGACATTCTTTGGTCAGATCCATCGAAGGACACGGGCCTCTTCCTTAACAAAGAGAGTGGCATTGGTTTGTTGTGGGGTCCTGATTGCACTGCGAAGTTCCTGCAAGAAAATGATCTAAAGGTTAGATCGATCCGTTTCCGTGAAACCATTTTGTCAAAAAGATTGCACCTAGAAGCATTGAGAATTTGATAGAAGAATCGAGTCGTTTTTCATCAACCAAGTGCTTATATTTGGGATATAAACAGAACACTTTCAATCTTTCCGTATATTTAAACCAAGTTAGGTAAGTCTGTTACTCTTTCAGCATCATGATGTCATTTCTTTCTATGACAGTTGATCATCAGAGGGAAAGAAGCTCCTGACAAAAGGGCAAAACGAGATGGTCTTCCATCAATGAATGAAGGATATGCAAAAGACCATGAAGGGCTTATAACTTTGTTCAGCGCTCCTGATCATCCTCAGTTTCAGGTATGCTCTATTGGATGTTCGTATGTTCTATCTTCAACCTGTACTAAGCTGATGCGATTTAACAGAAATAGTTATCTGATAAAAATTTCGCTTTCCCGTCTTCATTTTTTTTTAAAAATTCTCACTTGTATATGTTGTGACTTATGTTTGAACCTCAACACAAAGCTGAGTACTTATTGTTTTGTATGCAGGATACAGAGGAGAGACACAACAACAAAGGAGCCTACATCATTTTGAAAATCCCAGAATATGAGGAGCCTGAAATTCATGTGTTTGAAGCAGTATCTCCGAGACCAAAGGTAGTTCTACAGTTAATGACGAGACTCCTAATTTTGATCTCTCTTAGTTTATTCTTGATATGTTCTGACATCCACAGGCTGAGGCGTACTATGACTACAGAGGCCTGATTCATTCAACCGGAAATTTAGTGCCTGATAATACTGATTCTGTTGATTCACCCTCCTTAGCGCCTGATGACAAAGATAGTTTAATATCTTCTGAGAACGTAGAAAATAAGTCCATGGATCTCTCTGAACTGATGGAAGTTGATGAAAAAGATGATGTTGATTCCAAGTGCTCAGAATCTAGAACTGATGAAGTTACAGCTTTTCAAACTCTAGAATCGGCTGATAAAGATATGGTTGATTCTTCAGAGAAGACTGAAAATGGTTCCAAAGAAGCTGATCATTCCGAAACTGCAGAGATTATTAGTAAAGATTTATCGGATACGGTTGGAAAACCGGAATCTCCCAGGAGAACAGAATGTATGTGTGAAGCTACGGGAACTGATGAAAAACTTGAATCTCGACCTCCTAAAGCTATTGATCTGGAACCGCCACTAGCTTGTGATCTGCATGTGCTTGATTCTGGAAAGTCCATAGAGTCTAGGACAGAGAAAGCCGCAGACAGTGAACCAATAGCAGTTGATGAAATTGCTGGTGAAGAAAATGATGTAGAAGCCTCCAACTCTACTAAGGTTTCGGAAGAGAAAGCAGAAAAAGGAAGAAAGAGCGACTCTCTTGAGGTGTCAAATAATGTAAGCGAAGAACCAAGAGTAGATGACTGCAACACCACTGGTGATGCAGCAGTGGAATTAGAAATCACATATGATGAGAAACCGGAAAGTGCAGTAACTGAAATCACAGGAAATGGCATAGCTGAATGTACGACTGACAGAAACAGAGACATAGCCACCGATGGTGCTGACAAATCGGAACTTTCAACCACCAAACTCAATTATTCAGTGCCTAGTGAAGATATGGTTGATTTTAATATGGAAGATATAGTCACCGATGGTGGTGCTGATTCTGATCCGGGGACTGTAAATGGTGGGCTCAACGCAGACTGTACCAGTTTATCCAAATCTCTAACCAGCAAGCCAGTGGTGGCTCATGACAAGTTTACAAATATTACGAAACCTTCTTGTGATAAGGATCATGGAGAGTGTGCAGATAGGCCGGAGAGAGTAATCAAACTGGTTACCTATTCTAAGCGTAAGTCATCTGACAAAAAGCACATGGTTGATTCTAGTGAAGAACCCCAACAGAAGATCATTGATGCTGTTGATGCTAAGACCAAGAGTGCTCTTGTCTGATTCCGCTGGTCTCCTTTCCGCTGCGAGGTAAATCTAATCTCTCGTCTAAACCTATGCAGGCTATTACAAAAACCCTTAGCCTCACTAGTCACACACCAACTTTGTAATCTGGCAATATTTCCATGCCGTTTATTTATAACAAAAGGTGTTAATGTCTCTTTTGTGGTGGTTCGGTTCTATTTGATTAGATTTAGTGGGTTTTGTGGTTAATTCTGGTTTCTGCTACGTTTCATTTCCAACACATGCATCTTCTTGACATGAGCAAGACATTCATATGATTGATACACAGATCCAAATTCTTTCATCTCACACACTTGTGTTTCTCTTGCAGATGATGAGCCGCTAAATCTCTTTGGATGTGTGTCCTCAAAGCCAAATGTACAGTGGCCATAATAGCCTAGCTGGTCAAAACCATCTTAACCGGATCCGGTTTGCTAATTTAAGTTTAGATGTTTTTTAGAGTTTGATTAGTCGGTAGCGTGATATGTGTAAACCTGGTTATCTTTTTCTTGAATTTAATTTTTACTCGATTAAAGTTGTTGTAAGTTTGCTTAATTAGTTAGGAGGATTTTTGTATAATTTTTTTAATTAAAAAAAAAGTTTTCAAAAACGAAATCGTAATAAATAAAAAAACATAATAATTGTTCATCTAGAAATAATACCGTACTAATTTTGGAAAGTGGTAACTAATAAAATCTTATGCAATTTTTAGAGAATGGCACATTCCTGGTTTGGGTCAGCGACAAGGGTATTATCGACTTTTATTAGCGACAAGTCAATTAGTAGATTCTCACCCGTTGAAAACGCAGCGTATTTGCATCAAAGCTTAAGGAATCTGCCTTTGCGCGTCTTCTGGTCTTCTTTTTCCATTTTTTTTCTTTTATTTCATCGAAATTCGCCAAATCTCCTCTCCCTCTCTCTCTCTCTTCGCCCCCCTCTCATTCTAGGGTTAGGGTTTCGATTCCGCAGATATTTTTTTTTTCAACTCATGCTGCTAACCCCTCTCTCTTCGTAAGCCGTGTTCGCTTCCCTCTCAATCTTTTTAAAATCATCCGTTTCTTCTTCTTAATTCGAAGAACTTCATAGGCTAAGCATGTCGTGATTCTCCCAAATTTCTGGTAACCTGACTAATTTCTGCTACTTCTACTCTACGGTTTTTTTGCATCTATCGGCTTGTTCAAATTATTTCAAGTAATTAGCTTCATCCTTATGTAAATTTCATGTTTCGCTCTTCTAGGATTTTGATATGGCAACAAAAGGAACATTGTTTTTCGTGACTTGCATCTTGGTTAAAGGTTTTCTGTGCTATTAGGTTTCCGTCCATCTAATTTTCATGGTTTTATGCCGCTTTCGTTGTATTTAGGGCTCTTTTGTCGGTTCAATTTAGATGTTTTTGAATAGTTCGAATTTGTGTATTGTACTATTGTATTGCAGAAGGATCTCAGAATTTTGATTTTTCTGCTACTAATTTTCCAGCCTTGATATTTTGTTGTCGTGACTGCTTTTGCATTTGGGTGTTGAATCTATTTGTTTGCCTTATTCCTTCAAAGCAATGGTATCAAAGTGCTCATGTTATGGCTTTTTTGTTGTTGTTGTTGTTGATTCCAGGTGTTTATCCAAACTCCATTGAAGCAGCATTTTGTTTGATAAGTTAAAGCAATGTATACCTCCGAGGGAGCCCCTGATTTTGTTGTTGACCAGGGCATGTATTATCCCGTTGATGCCAGTTATGGCTATTATTGTACAGGTAATAAAGTTGGATTCATGGTGGTATCAATTATCTATCCTCTTCGGCCAACAAGGTTTCGAGTTCTCTAATTTTTTGAATTCTCAGGTTATGAATCACCCGGTGAATGGGAGAACCATCAGATGTTTTTTGGTGTAGATGGTTCAGAAGTCCAATACTCGGTACCACCACTTCTCATTGATTGTTGATTTTGTTCTCATGCATTTTTCATATATGATGACATTCTATCTATCTTATTTGTTTAAGCAGGGTGGGCAGAATGAAAATTCTCCCTATATATGCTATACGCCTAGTTATGGATATGCACAGTCTCCTTACAATCCATATAATCCTTACATACCCGGCGCTTCGATGGGTGTTGATTCCTCTTTCGTTGGTTCCCAGCAATTCTACTCTATTCCTCCTTACCAGAACGTGGCTTCGTCACCTGCGTTTGTTCCGTATGCGATTCACCCTGATATCGTCTCGAATAGCTCAACAAACTCTTTGGTGGAGACTGGTTCAGCTGATAGGGGTCGGTCCGACGGGAGAGGATCAAGGCATAGAAATGCTTCAGCAACTGATGGGCTCCAAAGGAACGCTCAAAAACTCCCTGTAGCAAATTCTGTGAGCAGATCCTCTGAGAAGCCAAGGCCTAACCCTGGACAAAACAGACAACTAGGAACGGAAAGGAGTGTTTCTACGGGATTTTCTACTCACCAGGTATATTTTTCATATAAATACTTCTTGGTTTTACTTTATTTTCGATATTGGCAATTGGAGGTTGATGAATTGGAAATAATATAGCGTAATGATTTTGATTCTATCTTCGAATATATATATATGCTTGCTTGTGTGGTTCTAGAGTGTGTTTTTTATGACATCATTCTGATTTTGACTCTGGACTTGTGTAATCATCTTTGCAGGGAAGAGCTGCTTCTGTTAGCTCTCAGCCAGTTGACGTTGTTTCTAGTAGCAGAGTATCGTCTTCTGGACAATTAGACATTGCTCCCCCTGAACGTAATGGTTTTTCATCCATGGTAACAAACAATAACAATCTTCGGCCCAAGCTGTATGGTGGGCATGCAAAGATAAGTCCAGATACAGGCAGTGCACAAAATCGTGGTCAAAGATCGAAGGGATTCAGAAATCAACTAATTGTCAAAGCTTATACAACAAAAGCTGGAAATGCTGATGCTGAAGGGAATATTGTGATCGCTCCTAATCAGTATAATAAAGAAGATCTCCCAGTCGATTACAGCAATGCCAAGTTTTTTGTGATTAAATCGTACAGTGAAGATGATGTTCACAAGAGCATCAAATACAATGTCTGGTCATCAACTTTGCACGGGAACAAGAAATTGCAGAGTGCATATGAAGATGCTCAGAGAATGGCAACCGAGAAGTCTTGTGAATGCCCGATATTCTTGTTCTTTTCTGTGAGTTTTTTCCTTCTCGTGTCTTACATATGCTAGCTAGTTTGTGTTAACACCGTGGGCTTATTCTGATGTGTTACTTCTCTGTTTAGGTCAATGCCAGTGGTTTGTTCTGCGGCATGGCTGAGATGACCGGTCCAGTTTCTTTTGACAAGGACATGGATTTTTGGCAGCAAGACAAATGGAGTGGAAGCTTTCCTGTCAAATGGCACATCATTAAAGATGTTCCCAATAGCTATTTCAGGCACATCATATTACAGAACAATGAGAATAAGCCGGTCACCAACAGTCGAGACACACAAGAGGTGAATTTTCCTATTAGTACTCGCCTTTGAAGATTGTCATACACGGGCAGGATTTGCTAATCTATCGTTTCCTTGTGCAGGTAATGCTGAAACAAGGTCTGGAGGTGCTAAAGATATTCAAATACCATGCGGAAAGGACTTCGTTGCTAGATGATTTTCTGTATTACGAAAACCGCCAGAGAGTCATGCAGGATGAGAGAAACAGACTGCCGTACAGAACTTTCCTTACCCCTTTACCATTACCAAGGCCAGATTTTTCTGATAGAAACAAGAAAGCCTCCATGGAAACCTTCAAGGTACCTTCTGTAACGTCTGCAGAAACCGAGGAGGTTTCTTCAAAGTCAGATGGGAATGGGGAGACCACCTTAAAGGAAGGTAATGAAGAAGATACTACTTCCACTCAGAAGAAGTTAAGCTCTCTCACCATTAACCCAACTGGTACAGACTCCAACCCAACCTCTGGTTCTCACCTTAACCAGAGTCCAGCCAAGTCTAAACTGGCCCCCTCTGTCTCTGACCAGAAGACAGAGCCTTCTGAAGTGGTTGATGCTTCTCTTTCTGATGACAGTGACATTGTCAAAGTAGGATCAGTGCCCATAAAAGTTACTGGGTCTCCTGCAATCTTAACAGTCGGCACCATTCCTCTGGACACCAAGTCACTTGAGAAGTAAACCCCTGGTTTGGTTTATTTATCTGTTTCCTTATGTTTTATTCATCCTCTTAAGTCTTAAGTTAATACCTGAAATGTGGTATAAGGAGAGGGTTCTGTTTGTATAGATGAGTCTCTTGACTGGTGACTAAAGAATCCGCAGTTTGGTTCAAACGCCAAAAAGGGAATCGTTTGAGGTTTGCGGGGTATTGGTTGCGTTTTGGTTATTTTGGATTTGGCCTGAGAGAGTTGTTGCGTTTTTACATTTCCTTTTATGTTGGTCTTCTGTTTGGTCAAATATTGTTCCAACTCAAAAGAGTTTCAAATTGAATATTAATTTCTTTTTCTGGTGAACATTTGCATATGCGTATTATAGTATACCAGGTCTGATTCTTGGTAACTTTTCTTCACTTGTTATCTTTTTCTGAGTTCTTATTTCTCAGAAAACGCATATTTGTTTGTATCTGTGTGTGGCTTTCAAAGGATTGCGTTTCATTAGCAAAGGAAGTATCGTAATGAAAGCCCATTAGCCCAGATATGACTGATAGGCAGAGAAAATATATAATGGACCGAAAAATAGTAAGCCCATTGGGACAACAGCATCACCTATTTTCTTAAAAATCTCATCGCACAAATAAGGCTCCCACTAAAAGGCCCTACAAGGGATGGCCCATATACATCTAAAGGGCAACCTCATCAACCCACGTGGCGCACTAACAACCATCCAGATTCTACCGGTGGATCAGCAACCGTAATTCGAATCGTACGACGCCTCCACCACGGGAGATCCCTCCAGCAAACAGTCGATCGGAGGAATCGTCAACGTCTCTTGAGTCCCATAAGCGTTCCAGCAAAACGGATCGTCGACGAGCTCTCCTTCCTCCGGCAAAAGCTCGACCTCCGACATCGTGATGTTCGTGCAGGCGACGGTGTCGCTACAGGCGAAGTGTATCGGAGGACTCCTGACGTCGTAAGTCCCTTTGATGTTGCGGTACTCGACGTCGAAGACTCGAACCGCCGATGTCTCGTTGCGGCAATCCTTGGAGAGGCAGTAGTATTGATCGACGATGATGCAGTTGAGGACGTTCTCCATCTGGATGTTCTCGAAGAGGAGGTTGGAGACGGATCCGGTGCCGCCTTGCCATGTTTTGATGCGGAGGCCGTTATCGGAATCGCGAATCACGGTGTTTCTGACGGTTATGTTGGAAACGCAGGCTTGAGAATTGTGCACGCCTAAGCTCCCGATGCTGCGTTTTCAATTTTTTTTAGCGGTTAGAATTAAATCACGTTTGAAAAAATTAATAGCTGTTGTTTTCCAATAATATTAAATCAGCTAAACAAAAAAGAATTTGTGCAACAGGTAAAAGAATTAATTTTGGGTTTCAGCGAAATTAGGAAGGGTTGGTGTTTTATCACAATTTTGAAAAAAAAAATATTTAATGAAATTCGAAACTTATCTTACAATATGAATAACCTATCAAATTTAGACATTTTTTGTCAGCTAGTTCCAAAGTTCGATTTTTTCAGTGGATCATTCAGCTAATATCCGTGATCCAATTAATTAAAATTAACGTTAAATTTTGTATTTTTGTAAAAATGATTTAAAATAAGTGGAAATTAAAAAAGAGAGAAACCTGATCCCGTGACTGGGCCCACAAGTGACACCTTGAATGTCAATATCAGAGCAACCAGTTCCAATAGAAATGCAGTCGTCCCCTGTTTCAATTTTCATTCCCAATTTCATTAGACATTAGTGCCACCTTGAATGTCAATATTATTGTTTATTATCACTATTATAGAATTTGTTGTCACGTTCAATTATTAAGTAAAATTTTTTAAAAATTGAAGAAAAAACGAAACGGTACCGTTGCTAACGAGAGAGTTGTAAATGCCAACAGATCTGGTGTTTCCGAAATGGATACCATCGGTGTTGGGACTTAGTTTTGGAGATGAAATTTGGATATCGTTGATTAGTACTCCTTCGCATCCGTCGAATTTCATGTGAAACTGTGGACTGTTTTGGATTCTTAATCCTTTCACTTCTATATTTTTGCTCATGAAAAACCGAATCATCTACAAATTATAAAACAAACAAAAAAGAGAGTCATAAATTAAACCAAAATTTTAAACCGGACTTGTTTTTTAAACGATTTGGTTCGGATTTTTAGCTAAAAGACTTACAGTTGGACTAACACATGGTCCGGACGACGTTGATCCGTCTGGTCCCTGAAATAGTAAAACATATAATCTAAATTTATTTCTTCTTTTTAATATATAAGTTAAAAAAATCAGAGGAATATAATAGTACGGTTTTTCTTTTTCTTGTCGTGTGTTCTATTTTGTCACGGTCACAAATTATGAATTATATAATAAT
Source organism: Alliaria petiolata (assembly GCA_020283515.1). Classification (NCBI taxonomy): domain Eukaryota; kingdom Viridiplantae; phylum Streptophyta; class Magnoliopsida; order Brassicales; family Brassicaceae; genus Alliaria; species Alliaria petiolata. The sequence continues at coordinate 42,887,893 of JAHZTW010000003.1, forward strand.
AATCAGCAAATTGAGAAAACAATTATAACAAAAATAATAATAATAATAATGTGAAGAAGAAAAAAAAAAATTACCCGATGGGGCTTGCAAGGTAGGTCCCACCATTTTTGACCGTTGCCTTCGACGGTGCCTTTGCCGGAAAACGTGAAACAGTCGAGGCGGTAAAAAACTAACCATTGACTATTACTGTCTTTCTCTGACCATTCCTCTGGCCCATCCGGAGGCATCAACACTCCGTCCAACTTCACAACCCAAACAACAAATATTATTATTATGTTTTTTTTTAAACTTCATATAATCAAATTTAACTTAAAAATGTGTATTCTATTAATTATTGTATTTTAAAAAAATAATTAATGGATTTTTGTTATTATTGTTGATGACTATGTTCGGTGGCGGCTGAGGGATGGGAGGTATTATGGGGTCAAACATTTTTTTTGTTTGATAAAATAAAAAGAAAATTTGGTGAATAACAAAAAAAAAAATTATAATTTACAAACTAACCATTTTCTCTCTCTATTTCTCTCTATTTCTCTCTAGAAAATTGGTTAGTTTATGAATTATAGTTTTTTTTGGTTATTCAACAAAATCACCCTAAAATAAAAATGGATTTTTTTGTTAAGAGAAATATCGTTTTTTTTTTTTTTTGGTTTGGCTCACCTGAAATACGAGTCCCGGTTTACAAGGACCGGAGAAAATAGTGGAAGTGATTTTAAAAACGCCGCCTTCGGGTGCCAAAACGACGCCGGATTCAACAGCACAAGCGGCTTTCCACGCAGCTCGAAACGCTGCCGTATCGTCGCACGAGCCATCACCCACTGCTCCAAACGACGTCACGTCGAAGACGCATCCTGAGTCGGAGTTTCCAGGAGCCGGGTCTGGATTCGGGTTTGGGTTCGGGTACGGGTCGGAGGGAACTTGAGGTGGATTAGCGGTTGCAGCTAGAGGAGGAGGAGGAGGAGGAGGAGGATTCGTGAGACCACGTCTCTTGTGGTAATGAGCTCTTCCTTGTGCCACGTATACTAAATGACCAAAGAGGACAGTGGAGATTATGTAAATCACGAGAATGCCACTGAGAATGCGCATATTGTTTAATGGAGATGAAGAAGGAGAAGAAAGAGATGGAGAGAGAGAATGCTAAGAGAAGAGTTGAGTTTTGAGTATGTTTTATAGGAAGCAGAACACACAGAGACAATGGAGTTTGAAGCCTGTGGAGGCGACACGTGTTGATATTCGGTTGTTTCTTGGAGTCTATCTCTGTTGTTTTGGGCTTGAGGTTTTAAACAGACGTGGTTTTTACTTAGCAAATATTCTATTGTTTTTACGACTTGTCTTTTTCTCCATTAATTCGTTTTTTTTTATAGTTTAAAACAATTTTTTTCTGAATAGTCGAGTGAATACATTTTGAAAATAAATTTTAGTGACATAATAAAACAAATATATTAAAGCAATTTGTAGATATTTTGTGTATCGTGATTAAGTTTTAGATATTTGTAATCTCTACATTCTTTTTAGATTAATCGTATTTGAACCCTTCAACAGCTTTTCTCCAATTTCAATAAGCTGTTGTGCTTTAACTGGAAATGGAACAACATGTGAGAGATATTTAATGGAAAAGAGAGAGAGCAAAATGACCACGGTAAAGTTCATTCAACTTCATGTCTCTTAATTTCAATATTGGATCATCTCAGAAAAACAAACTCTTTAACTGCATTTGTAAAGTTTTCAATTTTCTAATGCAACTAATCTTTAAACGAAACAAAACAAAAATTACCACGGTAAGTGTAATTTGGCACTATATAATAATATACTCATGTTCCCTATACTCTAAGTTCCAAATTTATCTATCCATCAGCATATTACTGATGCTAGTTACAAATCACTCCTAGTCTCCAGCCTGATTTTTCAAACTGATGAAATTAAAGTAACCTAACTTTACAGCAAGTCAGTACAAGGTTCATTAGCAACCCTTGTTATTCGTCTCCAACCCCCATGCAAAATATTGCTACGTGAACTTATATAACCAAAATTTATAAAATATATACTATAATATATATAGCTTTGAGAACATTTTGTAAAGGAGGAGACAAAGAGAATGAATAACTAAATAAAGCAAAAGGTGATATTACTGATTAGCGAACAGCATTCCAATTCTAATCTCGTACTATCTTAATATATTTGTAATACCACCAACACGTACGTAACTAACAATAGGTGTCTTGTTTTATGCATTCGCGTTTGTATCTCTATGTTCTACCACAGTTTAGGTTTGACGTAATTAAATTACAACCTTAAGCTTGAATAACAATGAACAACCACGAGCATATACATAACAAATTTGGTTGTGAGGGTTTTAGATCTTTCATTGGGTAACAACTAAATTGTATTGGTTATTTAATTAGTGGACTTAATAGACCATATAATTTATTTGACCCTCCAAAAAGGGGTTAATCTAAATTTATACAGTGAGACAAGGCTTTCAACAATATCAAATGGTATTGTCCTTTACTTATACTAGTAGACGGTATCATGATTTGTAATAGTTTTCGTACAAAATGATGCATGAGTTGAAAGTGAATAAGACGTTATTATATATATAAATAATTAACAAAAAGTGAATATACATAAGAGCATCTCCATCGCTCATAGTGTCTTTATATTTAACTAATATTAATTTTAATAGTACTTCACCTTTCAATTAAACAAACAGTAATAGACTAAGGGGGTGCTTGGTTAGGACTTTTACTGTTAAAACTTTTAAAATGATTTGACTTTATTTTTTGGACTGTGATTGTAACTTTTAAAAAAATAAAAGTCTAAAATTTCTTGCTTTTAGAAAAAGTGCCCAAACATGAAAAAAAACAAGAAGTTGGGCTGTGAGTGTTTTTAGGGACTTTGAGAAATTTTAGGAAAGCAAAAGTGTGATTGGTAAAATTATTAACTTTTAAAACTGTAACTCATTTTAAAGTCTCTACAGTCCTAAAAGTCTAATCACCAATCACCCCCT
>JAHZTW010000003.1:42893714-42927526 GCA_020283515.1 Alliaria petiolata
TTTTTTTTTTTTTTTGGTTTGGCTCACCTGCAATACGAGACCCGGTTTACAAGGACCGGAGAAAATAGTGGAAGTGATTTTAAAAACGCCGCCTTCGGGTGCCAAAACGACGCCGGATTCGACAGCACAAGCGGCTTTCCAGGCAGCTCGAAACGCTGCCGTATCGTCGCACGAGCCATCACCCACTGCTCCAAACGACGTCACGTCGAAGACGCATCCTGAGTCGGAGTTTCCAGGAGCCGGGTCTGGATTCGGGTACGGGTCGGAGGGGACTTGAGGTGGATTAGCGGTTGCAGCTAGAGGAGGAGGAGAAGGAGGAGGAGGAGGATTCGCGAGACCACGTCTCTTGTGGTAATGAGCTCTTCCTTGTGCCGCGTAGTTTAAATGACCAAAGAGGACAGTGGAGATTATGTAAATCACGAGAATGCCACTGAGAATGCGCATATTGTTTAATGGAGATGAAGAAGGAGAAGAAAGAGATGGAGAGAGAGAATGCTAAGAGAAGAGTTGAGTTTTGAGTATGTTTTATAGGAAGCAGAACACACAGAGACAATGGAGTTTGAAGCCTGTGGAGGCGACACGTGTTGATATTCGGTTGATTCTTGGAGTCTATCTCTGTTGTTTTGGGCTTGAGGTTTTAAACAGACGTGGTTTTTACTTAGCAAATATTCTATTGTTTTTACGACTTGTCTTTTTCTCCATTAATTCGTTTTTTTTTATAGTTTAAAACAATTTTTTTCTGAATAGTCGAGTGAATACATTTTGAAAATAAATTTTAGTGACATAATAAAACAAATATATTAAAGCAATTTGTAGATATTTTGTGTATCGTGATTAAGTTTTAGATATTTGTAATCTCTACATTCTTTTTAGATTAATCGTATTTGAACCCTTCAACAGCTTTTCTCCAATTTCAATAAGCTGTTGTGCTTTAACTGGAAATGGAACAACATGTGAGAGATATTTAATGGAAAAGAGAGAGAGCAAAATGACCACGGTAAAGTTCATTCAACTTCATGTCTCTTAATTTCAATATTGGATCATCTCAGAAAAACAAACTCTTTAACTGCATTTGTAAAGTTTTCAATTTTCTAATGCAACTAATCTTTAAACGAAACAAAACAAAAATTACCACGGTAAGTGTAATTTGGCACTATATAATAATATACTCATGTTCCCTATACTCTAAGTTCCAAATTTATCTATCCATCAGCATATTACTGATGCTAGTTACAAATCACTCCTAGTCTCCAGCCTGATTTTTCAAACTGATGAAATTAAAGTAACCTAACTTTACAGCAAGTCAGTACAAGGTTCATTAGCAACCCTTGTTATTCGTCTCCAACCCCCATGCAAAATATTGCTACGTGAACTTATATAACCAAAATTTATAAAATATATACTATAATATATATAGCTTTGAGAACATTTTGTAAAGGAGGAGACAAAGAGAATGAATAACTAAATAAAGCAAAAGGTGATATTACTGATTAGCGAACAGCATTCCAATTCTAATCTCGTACTATCTTAATATATTTGTAATACCACCAACACGTACGTAACTAACAATAGGTGTCTTGTTTTATGCATTCGCGTTTGTATCTCTATGTTCTACCACAGTTTAGGTTTGACGTAATTAAATTACAACCTTAAGCTTGAATAACAATGAACAACCACGAGCATATACATAACAAATTTGGTTGTGAGGGTTTTAGATCTTTCATTGGGTAACAACTAAATTGTATTGGTTATTTAATTAGTGGACTTAATAGACCATATAATTTATTTGACCCTCCAAAAAGGGGTTAATCTAAATTTATACAGTGAGACAAGGCTTTCAACAATATCAAATGGTATTGTCCTTTACTTATACTAGTAGACGGTATCATGATTTGTAATAGTTTTCGTACAAAATGATGCATGAGTTGAAAGTGAATAAGACGTTATTATATATATAAATAATTAACAAAAAGTGAATATACATAAGAGCATCTCCATCGCTCATAGTGTCTTTATATTTAACTAATATTAATTTTAATAGTACTTCACCTTTCAATTAAACAAACAGTAATAGACTAAGGGGGTGCTTGGTTAGGACTTTTACTGTTAAAACTTTTAAAATGATTTGACTTTATTTTTTGGACTGTGATTGTAACTTTTAAAAAAATAAAAGTCTAAAATTTCTTGCTTTTAGAAAAAGTGCCCAAACATGAAAAAAAACAAGAAGTTGGGCTGTGAGTGTTTTTAGGGACTTTGAGAAATTTTAGGAAAGCAAAAGTGTGATTGGTAAAATTATTAACTTTTAAAACTGTAACTCATTTTAAAGTCTCTACAGTCCTAAAAGTCTAATCACCAATCACCCCCTAAAGAATTTGGGTGTCTTCGATGTCTGTATAGAGACACGCATCTCCACTTTTTTGTAATATTTAATATTTTTTAGTTGGCGAGACACCCACTTCCCTTGTGCGTTGGAGGTGGTCTAAGGAAATGGCTAAATGATCTACACATTCCTTAAAGTTTCAACCTATGAGTCGACCTATATAAATTAACAAAAATGTATATGTAGTTCTTTATTTTACTTTTTAGGTAATTCTTGTTTTTTTTTGTTTTTTTTTAGAAAAGGGCCAAGTATAAAATTTTTTTTTTTTCATCTAAATATCATTAAAACCAAAAGTGTTACAAGATCGGAATACATAGTCGGAATACAGAGACGAAATACAGAGACGGAAAACAGAGGCCTCAAACATAGAGACAAACTTAGAGGAAAACCTTAAAGAAAAAACTAACAAATACTGCAAAATCTTCAATTTTCAACTCATCAACAAAATTCTGAAATCTGGAAATAAAAAACATAAGGACACACCAACAATCCTTACCGATCTTCAGATCTACTTGTCCTCTCTTGCAGTGGGTAGTCTTGGAAAAATGAAAATTTGGGCTTGCTAAGGTGGCTGGAGGGAACTCAGACGAAGCTGGAAGATCCCTGGTGCCGGGGCCGGCGAAATCGAAACAGATCTCAAGACTGAACGACAGATCCGGTGAGGAGCAGCTCAAAGACAAACAGATCTCGCCCAGATCTGAAAGTCTAGAACGAGTGGAGGAGGCTTGAAAGAAGTCGCTTACCGAAACAGCAAAGAACATGCCGTGGGTCGATCGGAACAGTCAAGGAAAAAGGCAGAGAGAAGAAGAAGAAGAACACACAGCAGAAGATAGCTTAAGACACAAAAACAAAGGTAATCCGCAAAGAAGAACTCAAGAAGAAGAAGAAACCAAAAGCAGATCTAGAAAAAACTAGATCTAAAAATCTGGATCTAAAACTTTATGAGCCTACCGGAAAAAAAAAACAAAGAGAACACAAATCCGACCGACATAGGAGCTTTGGAAGCCTCCAGATCGCCGGCCGGATAACTAAGAAAAATAGTGGCTAGGGCGAACTCAAGGGAGAAAACGAGAGAGAATGCTGAATCCGACTATAATTCAAACTTGCTTTTGGCCAAGTATAATTCACGTAGCAGTTATTTATACAAGCAAAACATGCAACATATGATAAGCCTCACGATGATAAGATAACCTGATTAAAAACCCCAAATCCCCAATAGAGATATATCTACAAATTAAATATAAATAGTTAAATACTAAATTATTAGAACACATAATGTTGAAAGGAATGATTTGAAATCTTGTGTTTGCATTCGTGATGCGTGTGTGTGCAACTGTTCAATAATTAATAAAGTTCATTTTGTTCACCTTCTTTCTTCGTAGTTCGTACTGCTATTGTTCAGAACATTTTTTTTACATGGCCGACTTAAATTTTTGTAGGCCATGTTGTAAAGATGTATATATGCGTCAGCAATAATTTTTTTTTGCTTTGTTTATTGTGCTGAGATACTGAAATAATACATTTGGATTAAATAAAATTTGTATAATAAATGATACTGATATTTTTTCATATTTTAATTTGTTTATCAAAAATTAATTGTTAATTTTCCCTTTAATTAAGTTTTAACAACGTCTTCTAATATTGAAGATTTTTGGCAAGTTCTCCAGCTCCATTTGTGACATGATCTATGTAATAAGCATAAACATGCATCTGGATTTATTTTTGCCAGAGTCAATTAGACATTCGTATGCAAATTAATTTAAAGATTCAACTTACACTTTTATCGTAAAACTAAAAAAAAAAAAGTCTTATCATTTATACTGATACAGTTTGTCCATGAAATTGATCTGGATTTTAATTGTTTTTTTTTTTTAGCATCAGTTTAGTACTATATTTGAAGGTGGGGCTTGAATGAAACTTTTTGGGGAGAGACATACTATCTCTTTAATTAATCGAGCGTTTCCATGACTTCCTCAGTTAAACTCAAAATATATAATAGATTATGTTCAATATTTTAGTTTGTAAAATATTTTAACAAAAAAAAGTTGGGCCTTATATAATATACATATATTTGATTGGGAGTCATGTACACTATCACCTCTCGTACACCCTCAAAATCGGATATGTCTTCGACGATATATGGCCATCCAACTGGTTCTAAGTTTTTCTTAAAATATATATATGGTTTAGATTATTAGATATCATGTTGAGAATTTGAAAAATAATCATTATACGGTAGACTGAGATTAAGGGATCCAAATGTAACATATGCTAACTCGACTATGATCAATCATTTTCAACCCAAATAATAGAGGCTACAGTACTGATACAAGACACATATACATGTATGCCTTCCTTTTTGTATCTAAAAAATGAAATTTGTTTAACGCAAACAGTGTCTCCGTACCTACCAGAAGAAAAAAACACAAATATGGGTCTGTTCGTTTGTCTGCCTGTGGCTGCGGTCAAAAGCTGCGGCCAGATGCAGCGTCCAAACGCAGCGATTGTTGTTCGTTTGGTAGCCGCGCAGCTGGTCGCAGCGTCCAATCGCAACAGTTCCAGTTGCAACGCTGGATTTCTTTTGCGATCAAAAAATTCAGACGCAGACCACTGCGTCTGGCCGCAGCGTTTGGCCGCAGGTCCTGCGGCAAACAAACGAACATAAATTGGTCGCATGTCGCTGCCGCAGCCGCCTGCAGCAGGCAAACGAACATGCCCTATGTTTAGAAAAAATGTGTGCAAACATATTAAAATACGTTTGCATAGTTTTATATTTGCATTTTAAAATAAATAAAATAAATAATTGAGAAGCAAAGGTATACAAATAGACAAATCTCGTGACACTTAGTTGTATTGTAGTTGGAGTATTTTCTTGTGGACGTTGAAGACGGATGAAAAGTTGGGCGGGCTCCGAATTTTTATCCTTTGGTCTTAATGCTTGAGCTGTCCTCCCACATTTCTCTATTTTCTTTTATTTTTGAACGAAATCATTTAATGTCGGCCAAAATTGATCTAAGTATGTATATAAGTATGTATATATTCACCCCCCAATATATATATACATGTATAAATTCCATATTGCATGTGAAAGTAAACCAAGAAAGTGACATTATTCTTCAAATGTATAAAGTAGTTTGTCCGTTAATTAATTGTTTTTATTCTAATTTTTCCTTTTTGTAAGTTATGGTATACAAATTCCTATCATATTTTTTGGGATAATGATATATGTCTATATACATTTTTTTTTTTAATAACCTTCGAAATTTTGCCACCCGACTCATTTTTCCATTGTAAGTGTACTTGTCGAGTAGTTCATTCCCTAAATTTTTAATAAAACCTAAAGAATGGTATTATTTCCATTGACCAATTATTTTTTTTTAGATAATTCCATATACTGTATTTCAACAAAACAATTTCTCTCCAAATAGAAACTAATTAGTGTACTTAGTACTACCACTTGGTTATTAATATTTTATATCATTTCTTGTATACTATACAACATATATATGTGTGCGTGTGATCGTTTTCTAGTTTATAGAAAAACAAAAATATTTATGAAAGTCACATAAAATGGTTTTGGTGTGAAACATCGTAATTGATTTAGCAAAAAAATATAATATAACTCAAAAATAGTACAAACCGATTCACCGTTTATCCGATTATTTTTACTTTCACAATTTAATCAAAGTGAGTAAAACAAAAAAAAAAACTCAAATTAAAGTTATGAACAACAACAAAAATACCACGATAGTTACTTAAGTATTGAAGAAAAATACTAATTTGATTTTCTTTTTTTTTTGTCATGAATACCATCCACTAATCGATTGTATGCACGATTTAAAACGTTATCGATTTCCTTTCGAATATAGAGTTGTCAGTTGTCACCAATTAATGTACATATATTTCGTCCACATATATATGAACTGAAATACTAGCTAGATATTAAATAATCATATGATTTCATATTAAAAACGAAAACAAAAACAAAAACAAAAACTCGAAGGTCGAAGCCATTATTCATAAAAGTTGTTTAGTTACTTGATTAGAAGGAATATAAAGAGAGACAACAATAATAAATTTTTAAAGCGTGAGTCTTTTATTTCGTCTCTATCTGTCACATGTATCTCTCACGGGTCGGGGTTAAAAACTCTTTTTTACAGAAAAAAATATTGTGATGGCTTGTGGCTCAACCTAATGCCACGTGGTGACTTCATTTCCACGCGCCGCACGCTCTCTGTGAGTGGTTCTTTTTCCGCATTGTTAGTATCTCCAAATCGTGACACGTGTTGACTCCGAATCTTTATGCCGCAAACTGTGAGATAGATTCGTAGTAACATCACTTTTTGTGTGTACATTTATTTATGTCTCTACAACAGCACGTAAATATATTAGTAGTACTTATTTTATTTATATTTTTGCTTGTAATCATAATTTCTGTACGAAATTTAACTTTATGCATTTTGTAGCACCGTAATTGGCTTCGACCATTTGGTACATACCTTGGGTCTTAAATATGGTTATGGCATTTGGCTATGGAAAGATCGTGATTAATTTTATGTTTATTGGCGATTAATGATAAAAGTTATTTGTGGATATAAACCACGACTTACATTATCCTTTATTTTACATTTTTTTTTACTTCAAAATCTCCAATATTTGACAATATTGCTTGGAATATATGTATTGGGATTATTGACTCCCGTGGAAAAATAAAATAAAATCTATTCATTTTACTAAATTATTAATACATACTTATAGATAGTTTAATTAGCATCGGGTCACTTTAGCAAAAAAAAAAAAAATAGCATCGCGGGTCTATGAACTTCGGGTTCAAAATCCAAATGATCACATGATATACGTACGAGCAGATTTAACAGATAATATAATAGAATCTACTACTGTAACAACTTTACGACATTGGCTTCAGACACAATACCACTATATATAGCCCTACAAACGTACGTACGAGTTAGAAATTATTGTTTTCGTGTGATTATAACTATGTGCTTGAGTATAATGCGCGTCAAGAATAGTGGTTTACATTTATTGGTATTGTGATCCGTTGCGTAAGACCCATAATTCCATAATTTTTAAAGACATATGTTTCTAATTCAATCAAATGTGTTATAACATTGGCAGCAAGCAATTAACGAAGGTGGCCATAAACACTCTAAAGAAGTAAATAACCGAATCGTGACGATCAATTGGGTTTTGTATTTCAGCTACCAAATGTTGTGAATTAAAACATAATATTGTTGCATATAGATTATAGAATATTTGCCTTTTCTTACTAGATGCATGATAACTCAAACGTCATCGACGTAAAATAGTTAGGAGAAACGATAACAGAGAGATTGATATGACATTAAATAAAATTGATAAATTGGTGAATCGCCACGTGCGGGTCACAAAAACTCACGGGTTTGTGTATGTTGCCCACAGATGCGTCACGGGTTGGTTGAGTTTTAGGTTAATGATCTATTCATAACGTTGAGATTTGATTTGATGCTTATTAATGAAATCAAATAATTTTTTTTTTTTGTTATTGTGATTTGGACGGCTTGGCGACAATGTTCACGTTTGGTAAAGCAGTGAAAGAAACATAAAGGTTCTTGTCTGCTTCTTGGATGTTTAGTTCAAACTGTATTAACACTAATTTTTCTTAATCAAAATGTTTAATACCTTTTTTTCTTCTAATGAACATATAACTTTTTTATTCGATCTGGCTTTCCTGCTGAAAGTAGATTCCATTTCTAAAGTTAAATCTAACTTCAGCTGGACGTGCATCTTTACATAATTTTCATGTATACCACCATAATATATATATATATATATATATAAAATACGCGGTGATGTATGCTAGCTATGCGGAGATGGGCATACAGTATATGTGTAAGTTTATATGGTCACATTTATACACCAGTACTATTCAAAGTGTGTTTTTCTTGAGCCAAATTTGGATCCATTGCTAGTCAATAGAACATTAGGTAATAGGCTAAATTGGCCCAATCTATTATGAATTTTGGGCTTCCTAAGATCTTTATTATCTTGATCGGCAGCTTTTGAAAATTAATTCAGTTATCGGTTCGGTTCGGAACGATCGATAGGTTAACTGTTTATTTTTAATATTTTCTAAACCAAGATTATACAAACATTACCGAATTACCAAATTTAATCTAAAATATATTAAAAATTTTGAATCGAAGAACCGAATTTATCCGACTAATTCGAATTTAACCGAATTTGAACAAAAAAAAACCAAAAACTTAGGTTAATTTCGGTAAAAAGTTTAATATCCAAACTACCCGATATCCAACCGTAATCAAACTACCCGACTAACGAAACTATCCGACTAACCAAACTACCCGAACTAAAAAATCCGAAGTACCCGAACTCGCAGACCTATTTCAAATTATTCTTAATTCAAATAAAAACCGATTTGTGCTTAATTTTTTTTTTTTTTTTTTGGTTGGGTTCGGGTTTCAGATTTTAAATATCTTTAGAAAATTCATAAATATTGTTGGAGGGAGAAGAAGAAGGGAGATGACTCAGGAGATGTAGTTCATGTGTACGACATGGAAGCTAGCAGTTGGGGAGTCTTGGGGTCAACCACACCATGAGCCAATAGCGTTCGAGACTTTTTATAAGTTTACACCCTCCTTCTTGCCTTCTGTCAATGAAGAGGATGAGGAGAAGAAAGTGATTATAGGTTCGAATGACCAATGCAACTTCTCTCTAACTGTGATTACGGGACTCATTGATACAAACCAAGTAAACAATCCATGGTTTAATTATTTTGGGTCATTTGTATGACGTTTATCTAGTAGAGCTATTTTCCTCTAAAATTTTTAAATAGACTAAATTTTTTCTTTCTTTTTTTCGGGGTAATAATGGTATGTTATATATATTTACCCTAATTTTATATTCGAATAAACCTGGTGATAGATAATCCTATTTTCTACGCAATTTTACCGTAAATTAATGTTTAGTTATATGAGAGTTTTACATATATCATATATATTTTCATTGCTTTGTTGATGTTAATTTGGTCTGTTACTTTTGAGCTCTGTTTTGAACTTCCCATGTTTTCAAGTGTTTCTTGAATGAAAATCAACTTTAGATGAATATACAACACCAACATAATTGTCACATCTCAAATCATCAAGAGTATTGATCTAACTTTAAGGAACAAAGCTTCTTCTTTCATAAATCAGAGGCTAGAACATGCTTCTCTAATCTTATTAAGCCATCTCAATTCATATCCAAGAAACAAAACCCCACAAGGTCAATTGCATCCCAAGAAACAAATAAAAAAGCACGACCGAGTTTTACAAAAGAGAAACACAAAATATAAAAACAAGGCGATAATATTTATTTAGGATAGTATCCATATGGAATATCTAAGCAGAGGTATATGCTTTCTCTTGTTTTCCCCCTTAAGCCAAGTACCTAAACATGTTAGGATTCTCCTTGTCCCTCTCCAAATAATCTCTGGTTATTAAATCCTCGATCCGTTTCTTGATCTCTTTAATATCAGGCTTGAACATCCGGCTAAGTTGCTCGACACACTCAGAAACAAGTTGTTGATATCCCAATACTCTCCTTCCCTTCATGATCCTGACAATGGCAGCATCAGTTTCATAGCGTCTGTCTTTATCCACATCTTCAACGACTTTCTTCCTTTCATCAACAGGAGGGAGAGGGATCTTTATTCTGCGCATTCCAACTGTGAATTTGGAGTTGAACTCAAAAACATCAGTCTTGGAAACAGTCTTTGTGCCTGGCTTCTTGATAAGGATCTTGTATTTAGCACATGACAAGGAATGAAGCAGCCACACTAGATCTTCATGGCTTAGGTTCAGTTGACTTTGGATGTCAGTGTAACTCAGTTTGTCTCTTTTGTTGAAAAGCAGAAGCAGAGCAGCCTGGTGAGTAGACACAATCAGTTCAATAGGCTTTTGATCAAACATTCCTTTAACGTGACATGTTCCTAGTGAATGGATCCATGTAAGTTTCCTGCTTTTCGTTTTCGTTTCATAAAACCCTTTGAAAACTTCAACACACTTGACCATTTCACTTGGTAGATTAATGCCAAAAGTCTTGTAACTTGGCCAAAAACCATTGGTAAGAAGAGTGACGGTCAAATCAATCCCTGGTTTTGCATTATTGGCTACATACTCGTTGAAACTGTTTTGGTTTTCTCTTGACAATGTCAAATCCTTCACCATTCCCTCCATCTTCAAAGTGAACTTACCACCAAATTGTTGCTTGAGATTTGTAAGGATACTTCTCTCATGGTCATCATTAGCACCACGATTCGATAAGAGCCTACGGCCCAGATTCTTTCTGTAAAGCTCTGAAAAAAGATCCTTGTCATCACTTATATAAGCAAGGAACTTGACCACCTTCTCAACACCTTCATCACACAGCTCCTCACTTCCCCATTTCTTGAGGATAATTCCGTCGCAGAATGTTGCGAGTAATTCAGCACAAGAGGAGCTTCCAGAGGTTGTTTTGCTACAGAAACTCTCCAATGCCTCTTTAAAAGTGTTGTAAATGAGCGTTTGGTTTTGGAAACTAGCAGTGACATAGACCATGTATTTATCATTTATCTCAATAACGTTTCTGAGAAGAACTTGTACCTTAGTAGCCATGTCTTCACCATCTGCGTCTGTGACATACTGCTGCATAATTTCACTGAACTCTGAGTGCTTCTTTTCAAGAAGTTGACTTCCATGCACTACCAACAACGCATGTTCTACTACCTTAACCAGCTTTGGCCCACTGTTTGAGTGAAGGTAGTGACTCACTCTCTCCTTCTCCTTCTTTCCACATTCTTCAACCTTGAGAATGTAATCAGGGATAGAGTCTTCTTGAATCCATCTTGGCGCCTTGCGAGAATAGTAAGACGCTGTATCTTCAAGCAAGAAGCTCTCGAAATCTTTTTCGTATATTTCCATCTTTCCCATTCCAATCTCTACATAAAAGTCTAATACGTTCTTCATTAGCACCCTATCAATATCCTCTCCTTCTCGCTCTTTATTAACTAGTGCTACTACAGCTTCTTTGACCCTGCGTTGCAGCTTGTTATAAACCAGGTAACGGAAGCATGCCAGGCCAACTTCTTTCAGTGGTACTAGTGATCTCCGAGTAATGAAGAAACGTTCAAGATAGTCGAAGACCATGCATAGGTTTGTAACCATCTTTTTATGGTTACACCATCTTTTAACCAACTCTTGCAGCAGCATATATTCATCGTCGTGCTTCTCCCTTAAAGAAGGCAAAGCTATTGAGTTAATATATTCCTCAACTGCTTCACAATACTTATCATAAAGCTGCTGTGAGTAATCATGAGGAGGTTTCTGGCAGCACATCCGGTAGACAATCGTGTAAAGCATCCCATGGTCACTAGCATCAAATGCCGAATCAGAAGGTCCTTCCACATACCGTTTCAGCTTAGTGATACCAGTCTGTATATATTCCCATCCTTGCTCAAAGTCAATCGTCGCACGCTCCATTGTTGAGTCTTTACTCAAAAGGGACGGGAGAGCTTTTGCGGCCGAGAGATATGCGAGAGAAAACCCAAAACCCTTAAAATAGAGAGAGAGAAGTCGTGAGCCTCGTGACCTTCTTTGAAAAGGAAACTCCTTCCCTTTATATATATAAAAGGAAAAATTCTATAAAAATACCCAACTGTTTTTCATTCCCAAAATAACAAAAAAACATTTGGGTATTATTCTGAGAATGAAAAATTTTAGTTATTAAAAAGATTATTAAAATTAGTTGGGGTATTATTATGAAATTTACCCTATATAAAACGATATACAGAATGTCAATTATTCATTTAAAAAAAAAAAAAAGGGAACCTGTTCCTGAGTAGCCGTGTCTTCACCATCTGCATCTGTGACATGCTTCTGCACAATCTCACATAACTCTGAGTGCTTTTTATCAAGAAGCTGATTTGCATGTACTACCAACAACTCATGTTCTACTACCTTAATTAACCAGTTTATGTTGAGTTAATTAATATATTCCTTAAATGCTTCACAATACATGTCATAAAGCTGCTGTGAGTAATCATGAGGAGGTTTCTCGGAGCGCATGCGGTAGACAGTCGTGTAAAGCATCATATAGTTTTTTTTTTTAAACACTTTATTTTATTAATCTTCGTTTCGAATGATTACAATATAGAAGAGATATGACAGATAAAATATAAAGAGAAACCAGAAAAATCTTGTTTCGAGTCTTGAAAAGGTCAATAAAAGACGTTTCCGTACCCAAAATAGCAAACATACTTCTTACACTTTTGATGACAACACGACAACAATTCTCACTTTTGTAGATAGATCTTTTCTCTGATTGTCTTCTTCAAATTTAGTCTTGGTGAAACCCGCCAGATAGAAACTTTTGACGAGATTTCGATCAGATCAGTAAAGCAGA
The DNA here is from genome assembly GCA_020283515.1 of Alliaria petiolata. Classification (NCBI taxonomy): domain Eukaryota; kingdom Viridiplantae; phylum Streptophyta; class Magnoliopsida; order Brassicales; family Brassicaceae; genus Alliaria; species Alliaria petiolata. The sequence goes on from JAHZTW010000003.1 coordinate 42,906,535, forward strand.
GTTGAGGAGCGGACGATCCAAACCAGGTAGCACCAAATCTAAAAGGAGAAAAGTGATAAATCGAACTGGAGAGAAACCAAATATGTTTCCATTGAAACAGACGAAGAAAGCCTGACAATCCCAAAACGGAAAAGCCGCCAGAAACCAGATGTGGAAATTAGATCTAGGACGAGAAGCAAAAAACCAAAGGCATATACAACAAGCTGAACCGAAGATCGAAGGGATTCGACGCCCCCAACCTTGCTTCTGCCTAAATTCAACCAGATCTACAAATCTAACCCCCCCCCCAAATCGAATTCATTAAAGAGACACAAAACTAGTGACTTAGACAAAGCGAAAAGCAAAGGAAAGCAAACATGAACCCGAGTCCGGTGCTGGGAGAGCCGCCATAGCCGAAAACCAAAGAAGCAAGGCGGCGGCCCTAAACCCTCGCATCATATAGTCATTAGCATCAAATAACGATTCAAGAAGTCCTTCCACAAACCATTTTCAGCTTAGTGATACCAGTCTGTATATAGTCACATATTTCCTCAAAGTCAACCGTGTAGCGCTCAATGTTCAGATTTTTTTTTTTTTGCATAACTTAAATGACTATCTTCTATATTAACATCAAAAAATTTAAATGATAATATTATTTATTATCAATTTATTATTAGAAGTGTGAATTTAAGAGATACAATTAAATGTGTCAAAAACTAGTTCTTCTAAACATTAAAACCGTGTTTTTCCGTCGAAATCATAAAATCTTAATTTTTTGTCGAAAACAAATTGTAATTTTCCATTAAAAGCGCATTTTTCTACGAATTACAAAATCATATTTTCTCACAAAAACTGCAAAATTGTAATTTTTTGCCAAAATTACAAAATCTTAATTTCTTGTCAAAATCGCAAGGCCAAATTTTCCCACCCAAACCACAAAACCATTTTTCTCCCAAAACAGCAAAATCATGTTTTCCTACTAAAATCGCTAAACCGTGTTTTCTCACCAAAAGCATAAAAGTTTGTTTCTTCAAAATCGTGTTTTCTCGCCATAATTATAAAACCGTGTTTTCTCGCTATAACTGCAAAACTGCAATGTCTTGCCAACACTGCAAACCACATTTTTACAGCCAGAACGGCAAAACGCATTTTCCCATTAACACTACTAAACCTTATTTTCAGCCAAAACGTAAACAACAATTTTCCGTCAAAACCATAAATATATATTTTTTTCCGACAAAACCAAAAATTGCAAAACCACATTTCCCACAAAAATTGCAAAATTATATATTCTTCCTTTTAAAATACCAGAAGCCCCCATTTTCTTGTCAAAACCGCCAAAACCTCAAAATAGTTCCCGCCCAAACTAAATCTGATAAATATTTACTTTACATGATTTTTAAGTTATTGAATCGTAAAGCTAATTAATTGTAGATGAAAACTTTAATTTAAAAACATATCCTTTTTAAGTATTTGATAATTTTGCATCTAGATTTTTGTTACAAATTCACCAACGAATTTTTTTGCATCCAAATGCAAAAGATAATTTTGAAAATAAACAATACATATTTATCTTCTTCATGCTTCTCCCTTAAAGCATGCAAAACTGTTGAGTTAATATATTCTTCTACTGCTTCACAATACTTATCATAAAGCTGCTGTGAGTAATCATGAGTGCTTCAGAATACTTATCATAAAGCTGCTGTGAGTAATCATGAGGAGGTTTCTGGGTGCACATGCTGTAAACAGTCGTGTGAAGCATCATATAGTCATTTTGATCAAATGACGGTTCAGAAAGTCCTTCCAAAAAAAACTTTTATCTTAGTGATACCAGTATAGCCGCTCAATGTCAATCGTTTCGTGCATCATTGTTGAGACTTTCTGATAGATTCTGTGGCAGAGCGCCAAGCCAAACATCCACAGATGGTTCGGATGAGGACGAGCAGCATGTACCAGAGCAGGTCATGGACGGTACGAGTGAGGTTCATCAAGGAGAAACTAGCATGGGCCGCGAACGTGTTAAGTCCGACACAGCTGTGTTCCGCTTTGATCCAACACTATCCGGAAATAATCTACAAAGGGAGCTCCGTTCTGATGACCGAGTCTCTCGACCAACTCGTGTCCGTTCTAGAAATCAGATTTTCCAAGCCAAGCATCCGATAACCGACCCATTCTACTTTTCTTCCGGTCAAAAGCTTTCTACTCGAACTAAAGGATTAAAGAAAGAGATCGAACGTGAAATAACTCAGCTTGAGCAAGCTGACTGCATTATGGCCGAGAATGCTTATGTTTGNGAAAAAGTGTACAAGCCTAAGATACCCTACCCCCTGCCTCCCAGAAGATCTAAACAGGAGAGAGAAGAAGCTAGATGCAAGGAGATGATGAGTAAACTGATAGTTGAGATACCCCTAGTTGATGCAGTCCAACTTTCACCTGCATTAAGAAGATATGTCAAAAGAATGGTTGCAAATGGTGTGAGTCCAGAAGAAGGAGCATTGCTTACCAGAGATATGAATGCAATTCTCTTGAATATAGTTCCAAGAAAGAAGAAGAAGAAGTGGGTTTCTGAACAAGTCAACGCTGTGATGCAGAGGAAGATTCCAGAGAAGTTACCTGATCCAGGAAACTTTGTGCTAGATTGCTCAATCTCAACAGGAAGGTTTCCTCACTCTCTCTGCGATCTAGGTTCAAGTATCAACTTGATACCATACTCAATTGCTGTTCGACTTGGAATGACTGTATTCAAGCCAACCAGGATCTCCCTTGTCCTAGCTGATCGATCAAAGAGAATTCCAGAAGGTGTCTTAGAAGATGTTCCCTTGAAGATTGAAGGCTGCATGATTCCTACAGATTTTGTGGTTTTGAAGTATGATGATGAACCTGCAGATCCTCTTATTTTGGGAAGATCATTCTTGGCTTCAGCCGGTGCCATTATTGATGTGAGGAAAGGGAAAATAGAGCTTGACTTGGGTGATGTTGTCATGAACTTTGACATGGAAAAATTAAGAGGACCATCCACCATTGATGGTCAAGCTTTTTCAGTAGAAATGTCCATAGATGAAGGTCCAATCATGGAATGTTCAGATGACACTACTGCTGGGAATGTCAAGGAACCTGATTCTAAGGAGCAAGTGAACAAACTGGTTGTTCAAGAGGCATTAGCTGAAAATTTTAAGAAAAATGTGGAGCTTGAAGACTGGGGTGGAAATGATCATCTCTTCAAGACTATGAGCCGAGAAGAAGTTCTAATCAATGCTAAGTCAATGGAGGAAGACGTGTTCATCATGGAAGCAAGGATTGCAGAGCTAAGTTGCAAAAAAAGTGCAGAAAGTCGAGCTACAGAGCTAGTGTCGATCGACACCATCAGTGTCGATCGACACCCTACGCGGACCACACCAGAAGCTGCTTCTAATGCTTCAATTCCATCACCAGTGGCCAAACAAATGCCTCCTATTGATCATAAACCTCGAAGGAAGCAAAGGTACGCACTTCCTGGAATGAATTCCAAACCTCCTGATCATCTCAATAAGCATTTAAAAGGTTCAAAAGATGCTTCACACTTATGCAAGAAACGAGATTCTCGTAGAAGGTTTGCTGTTTCTTTTGATGATGCTGCAGGAAAACGAAGTATCCCACCCGAAGTCAAGGCCCACCCAGCTGCTGTTCCTCATTTCCTTGGTTGCTTTCATGATCCTAATGCTTATACACCGCCAATGATGAGAAGACATTCGTCTGGGAAGCATTCGATGCCACCCTCTGATCCACCAGACGTCTGAACCTCGACACAGTCAAGCTAATGACTGAAAACGAGCGCTGAGTGGGAGGCAACCCACTGTTAGGTACGTTTTTATTTTTATTTTGTTTTGGTTTTTACTAAGTCCTAGTTTTAGTCAGTTGAAAAAGGCGACATTGGACTCAACTCAGACCAGTGTCGATCGACACTACTGGGTGTCGATCGACACCACGCGCAGACAAAGGTAAGTCTTATATTTGGTCTTTTATGTTGTTTCTAATATTTCTTTTAGCTAACTTCGGGCTTGATAACACTGGGGACAGTGTTGTTTAAGTCTGGGGGAGGTGATTACTGACTTTGTGTTTTGTTTTGAGAGTCTTGAGTCAAAAGTTTTTCAAAATTTGTTTTATTGAGTCAAAATCAGTTGGAATTTTCAGTTTTTCTAGAAACTAACCACAAGAAGTTGACACTTGAAGAACCATTGCTATAAGAGTTGATTGGAGGACTTACTAAGTAGAAAGCTGCAAGTGGAATCAGTCTAACAGGACGAGTTCAGATCCCCTTACAAAGAACTAGGTATGTGCGGAACTTGATTCCTCTTTCAGTCCGAACAGATAGGCAATTGCAGTCTCTCCTTGATCTTCCCTTAAAAGAAAAGAAAAGAAAGAAAAAGAGTCTAAGTCTGGAATAGTGTCTTTGTCATGAGCCTGTCTCCTCACAAGGAATAATATTAGTGATGCTCTTGAACACGTCTCCTCACAAGGAACACAAGTAGAGAGTAGCACTATTCCAGAGATCCCAAAAAGAATAAGAAAAGTCAATGAAAAGATCTTAGAACACCCTGAAAATGGGCAGAAGTTGACTAAGGGAAGAGAAAATAGGGGAGCTGTATGAGAATGTTTTGTTCAGGCACTAAGGAAGGGAAAGAATCAGAAAAGTTCTATGGCATTACCAATGTTAGAGTTCGAAATTTATACCAAGAAAAGGATCTGGATTTGAACTGGGAGATTGTTAAGCTTGTGGTAAGTACATTGAACATTTCCTAAGGTTGGCTCTAATATCATGTGGATTCAAGAAGTGTTAATCACTGTGGCGTTTTAAAGAAATACTCGGAAGTTCCTGTTTTCAAACTTCTACTTCAGTCTAAGTTTCTGTTTTGCTTGAGGGCAAGCAAAGGCTAAGTCTGGGGGAGTTGATATATCATGGTTTTTACCCGTTTTTGGACCATGATATAAGTGATTTTATAGAGTCTTTTGGTATTTTTAGAGTCCTATTAGAGTCTTTGCAGGCTCAGCTACGTTTTGAGCATAATTGGAGATTTTGGAGCATTTTGGAGCATTGTGGAACAAGCTGCTGAAAAGATGAACTCGGATTGAAAATTAATGAACAGTGTCGATCGAAACTGTTCATGTGTCGATCGACACCAATTATTTCCAGAAACTGGACGCGACTTTACAAGCTTTGAAGAAAAGGAAATTGACCAAAACAGTTTTCCTTATTTCCAAAAGTGTCCAGCTCGTACCTAGGCCTATAAATATAGTTTTTCAGCCATTGTTTAGGCAGAATCTCATACTTTAAGAATCATAGAAGTTTAGGTTTTTGGAGAGAAGAATTTGTCTCCTTTAGAGCAAATTTGGAACTCCTTTATTTTCTTCTATTGATTTCTTTTATGCTTTCTATTCAAATAATGATTTCTGTTTCATTGATCATGTCTGAGTAGTTTGCTTGTTAGGTTTAGGGTTTTTCAAAGGTGATCAATGAATTGTTAGGTCAAATTATATTGTGAGGATAAAATCATTAGAGTTCTTCATCTGGATTTGTGTTTAATGCTTATTCTAGCTTCGCGACCTAGAATCTGATCTTAGGTTAATTAATAGATGCGAGAGTATTATTGATTGCCTGAACTAATGTTAGATGAGCAAAATACCTATTCGCAAAGAGATTTGGTTTAGGATTTTGTGAACAATTGAACCTGATATTAATGCTTGTCTGAATTGTTTGAATTCGCAAAGAGATTTGGTTTTCAGGAATTTAGGCATAGATAATCTTCGCAGCGAGAGTTGGTTGATTTTACATTAGTTTCAAGTTCAAGAACAGTGCTTAATATTTCCTAACATCCTGTCTAGACCTACAATTTAGATCACCTGAGAATTTCCCTGAACCTAGCGTTTCGTCTCCTGAAGTTTAAATCGTTTTATTTGCATTCTGTCCTTACTTTTATTAATCTTCCTAGCTTAATTCGAATTTAGGAAACTGCTGTGTGACTATCCCTTCTCTGTGGATTCGATCCCTAAGTACTGCAATTGATCTCTTAATTTGAGAGAGTTGCTTAGGGTAAATTTGACCCATATCAATACCAAGATGAGATCATACGCAATGTTTTGCCTATGGATGCCAGTCATATACTTTTAGGACGGCCTTGGCAGTTCGACAAAAAGGTTGTGCATGATGGCTATACCAATTGGCATGTGTTCGATCATCAAGGCAAGAAGATCACTCTCATTTTTTTTGTCTCCAACCGAAGTTCACCAGGATCAGCTACAACTTAGAAAGAGTCGTGAGCTTGAGAAGCAACATGAAGCAACTAAGGCAATTGTCAAAAGGTCCAACTTCTACATTAAATCAAGTCAGGTAAAGAAAACTTTGTTTTCCAAACCTTCTCTCATTTTGCTTGTATTTAAAGAATCACTAATGGCCACTAACCCTACACCGGAGGTGTCGAGTGAACTTAAGCCATTGATGAGCAGATTTCAGGATGTGTTTCCGGAAGAAAATCCGAGTGGATTGCCACCTATCCGTGGGATAGTACACCAGATTGACCTTGTACCCGGAGCGACTCTTCCAAACCGTCCCGCTTACCGTACCAATCATGTAGAAACCAAGGAGTTATAAAAACAAGCTGAAGGCAAACATGTGAAGCCACTTATTCTTCTAAGGAGGTCCTTAAAGGCTAAGTGTTCTCTACTCTCTTTTCAATCTGATCTTGTGCTTGAAAATAAAAAGATTTGTGAAGAAATTACATGTTTAGAACCGGTGAAATCGAGTAGCAATGTTTCTGTTTCAGAGGTTCAAGAAGAGAACCCACCAGAAGAAGCACAAAGGAGTGAGTCATTGATTAATGACGTGAAAAAGCAGACAGGCTTTGTGCAGGAGCCAATTCCTAAGTCATTCTCTTATGACTATCCAAAGCACTGTAAGGAAATTGATTTGATTATAAAAGGGCCTTGTTTGTTTGTTCTTGTTTCTTCTCAAGATGAAAAACGATTTGATTTGGAAAATAAGAAAGAGATTTGTGTTTCAAAACCTGTTTTTGATTGCATAATTCAATCTTGTGAAAAGTCTAAACATGAAAAGATTTTTGTGCCAAATTGTTTTCTGATAAATGAATTTCATGATCTTCACTCTTCTTTAAGAGTTCCTTTGAGAAAGAAAACATTTGATTCTCATTCTTTGAAAACATTTGAATCTGATTCTTTGAGAACATTTGAGCCATTTCAAGCTAAAGCAGAGTTCGAATTTGTTAAAACTTTTTCTAAGTTTAAACAACATTTTGAAAACATTATTTGTGTTTTAAATCAGTTCAATAGACCTTGCAATTCGATTTTCAAAGATCATGTGTTTTATGAAAGCTTTCCTAAACTTACAGCGATTGTTTCATGTTCTGGTATAAACTTGTTTGTTATAGGATCAATTAAGAATTTATGTGACATTTGGTGTCCTAATTCTTTCTTAGTCTTTAACAGAGTCTTTGATGTTTATCATAAGACCTTGAATCTTGTTTCGAACTATCCAAGAAAAGAGGAGCTGTTTGAATATGTCTTTGGCATATATGATTTTGTTTCTCTAGTTTTTGTGAAAGTACAGGATAAGCAGGTTAAGGATTCTGCTACAAGAGCAATGAAGACTCACGTTTTTGCTAAGCAAGACAGAGTCAAGGATCAGATCCAAATGAAAGCAAGCAAAGAGAACTGGAAATACCTAAGGAAAACGATTTCAACCACCCAAGGAAGTTCCCTTCCAACTCATTACTTCACTTATGATCATTTGATTGTTTGCTGGAATTTTTTCTTCATATCTAACTTGTTTCTTCTTGATATAGGTACCTTAGATTTGAGGACAAATCCTTTTCAAGAGGAGGGGAATGATAGATTCTGTGGCAGAGCGCCAAGCCAAACATCCACAGATGGTTTGGATGAGGACGAGCAGCATGTACCAGAGCAGGTCATGGACGGTACGAGTGAGGTTCATCAAGGAGAAACCAGCATGGGCCGCGGACGTGTTAAGTCCGACACAGCTGTGTTCCGCTTTGATCCAACACTATCCGGAAATAATCTACAAAGGGAGCTCCGTTCTGATGACCGAGTCTCTCGACCAACTCGTGTCTGTTCTAGAAATCAGATTGTCCAAGCCAAGCATCCGATAACCGACCCATTCTACTTTTCTTCCGGTCAAAAGCTTTCTACTCGAGCTAAAAGATTAAAGAAAGAGATCGAACGTGAAATAACTCAGCTTGAGCAAGCTGACTGCATTATGGCCGAGAATGCTTATGTTTGTTCCATTCGGCAGACTTCTGAAATGTTCGGCAGACTTCTGAAATACACGACAGACATCTGAAATACACAGCAGACTTCTGGATGGGAAGCAAAAGCAGCCGAAGGGTTAACTTAAGCATTTGGGCGTGATTTCAAGGGTCTTTGACCAAGGAATTAATTCTAGTCTTTGTTTTCATTTTCTATGTTTAGAAAATACACAAAACTTTATTTCCTTTTCCGTGTTGCGAATTCTATAAGTATTGTAAGATTTCATTCTAATAAAACAACCAACTTTTTATCTTCTTCTTTTGAGAGAAATCTCTTTGTTCATCTTGAACATTTCGTTGAGTTTGGCAAGGGTTACTTCCAAACGCAGCAAACCTCCTAAGATCCGTGGTTAAGGGTTACTTCCTCGGTTACGTGGAGTGGAGAATACCAAGAGACTTCCGCATCTCTTGACGGTCTCATTCGATCCATCATCTATCCAACTATCCGATCTATCCAACGCGCCAAGAAAGAGCATAATCCATCCAAGGGTTCCATTACTTTCCTCAAAAGACCTTGACGATTCAAAAGGGACGGGAAAGCTTTTGTGGCCGAGTGATATGCGATAGAAAATAAAAACCCTTAAAATAGAGAGAAAAAAGTCGTGACCTTCTTTGACTAGGCTTAACTCCTTATCTTTATATATACTGTAAAACGATATGTCAATTCGTTTTCCAAAAAAAATGATATGTCAATTCATAAAAAAAAGGAATTAGAAGGTACTGACCCGAAGAACCGAACTGATCTGAACCGAATTAGAAGATACCGAACTCGAACCAAACCGGTGTAAATACCCGAATAGGAGCCACACTGTCATATCCGAAGAACCGGTACCAAACCCGAACCGAACCGAGAACCGAACAGGTACCCGAAATATCTGAAATATAATTATATACAGAATAAATATTAGTTATATTTATATTTGTAATAACAAAATTATATAATATTATAATTATAAACTGAATATATCAATTATGTTTATAGGTTTTCAGATATTTTTATATTTGTTTCAAGTATTTTGGGTAAATCGGATATTTTCGGATACCAATTTCAGTTATTTTAGGTACTCAATCGGATACATTTCAGATATTTTTGTTTATTTGGTTACAAATACTCAAATATAGCCGAAAATACCCAAACTGAACTAAAATTATGTTTATTTTTTGGTTTTAAAATCCGAGCCGATCCATAATCGATCGGTTTTTGGGTAAAATCCGGTTTCTCAACCCTATACAGAACCGAACCGGACCCGACATGAACCGAACCGAAACCGATCCGGAAATAAAAAATATCCAAATGGAACTTATAGTCTAAAACCGAAATAACCAATATCCAAATAGACCCGATCAAAACCCGAATGGATATCCGAATGCCCAGAGCCACTCTTGACAATGTCAAATCCATCTCCGTTTTACTTTTAAGATGGAGGGAAAAAGTAAAGCAACTTTTGATTCTAATGACTATATGACCCTTTACACTAATGATATGAAGCTCAAGCAACATTTTGGTGTAAATGATCATATAGTCATTATCATCAAATGATGATTCACTCCATTGTATTTTTTCTTTTGTAAAACATCTCTCTCACCGGGAATCGAACTAGAAGCACAACAGTACCAATAACTGCGCTTAAACCACTAGCCCAGTTCATCCGGTGGTGCTCCATTGTTGAGAATTGACTCTTTAACACCCACTAAATAAAAAAATTAGAGCTTTGTTTATGTGTTTATGGCTAACTAAGATAGATGATTCCATATCCTTAAATAATGTAAGAAAGAACATTTCAGTTTAAATTGCTTAGATATGCTATGATTTTTGTACCTAAATAAAAACCTTTTTATTTAATATTTTTTGGTAAATCACCTAAACATTATTTGCCAAATTAATTTTTTGAGATTTGGTTATGTGTCAACACCATATTCATCCTCACAAAAAAAATATTACATAGCTAACTAAAAAATATTACATGTCATTTAAAATAAGATAATATAGCACATTCTAATCTAAATTGCTTATATATTCTATGGTTGATTTAACTAAATAAAAGAATATTTAATGTTTAGTATTTTGATAAAATAAATAAATTCAGATCTATACTATATAAGAATTGATGCATTATGCCATTGAGAGCGTCCACATAAGATCGAATAAACTCAATCTTATTGATCCAAATCAGCATTCTCATTAAACACAAAAATGTTAAATATGATTAACAATTTAAATAAATTAAATTACATAAAAAACGGAAAATTATCATAAAAGAATGGAAATTTAAGATAAAAAGGTTAACTAACAAAACAGATAAAAGAAAGGTATGTCAAAAATCCAAATCTATAACGTTTGTCAAAATAGTATGTCAAAAATCCAAATCTATAATGTTTGTCAAAATAAAATAGAAACTCAATGTCACAAAAGCTAAATTAGCAAAAAAATATATATGAAAATCAATAACAAAAAGTTAAATTACCAAAGAAAAAAATCATCTAAAAAAATTAACTTATTATACGCTAACTCTTCTAAAAAATCAATATAAAAAAAGTTGATGCATTAAGCCATTAAAGGTGTCCACATAAGATTGAAAACAAAATGAATTTCATTGGTTCTAATAAGCATTTTCATTAAAAAAAAACAAAATATGATTAACAATTTAATTTAATTAAAACACATAAAAAGGTAATGGAAATCAACATTTTAATTAAAATAGAAATTAATATTGAAAAAGTAAAACTAACCAATTAAAAGATAATCTAAAAGTAACTTAACTTGATAGTTAGGCTAATTATTTAAGATAAAAAAAACAAAAATTATGTCTTACAAAATGTCAATAGAATTAAAATACAAATCAATAATGAAAAAGTAAATTAATAAAGAAAAATCATCAAAAAAGAAATTAATTTGATATCTAGGCTAACTATTTAAGAAATAAATATAGAAAAGTCTAACTAAAAGAAAAAAATTGATGTCTTAAAAAATGTCAATACTTCCAAAAATTTTGTATGTCAAAGTAAAATGGAAATAAATAAAAATAGTTAAATTAACAAAGGGAAAAGTCATCAAAAACTTGATATTTAGCCTAACGTTTTGAAAAATCAACATAAAAGAACTTAACTAACCAATAAATGATGCACAAGGCTAATTATTTAAGAAATCAATATAAAAAATTAATTAATAAAAAAACGAAAATTATTGCTCACAAAATGTCAATATCAAAAAGTTAAATTAACAAAAAGAAAATTTTCTTGATATATAGACTAACTATTTAACACAAAAAAATTAACTAACAAAAAAAAAAGAAGCTTTAAGCTAATTATTTGAAATCTTTTTAAAAATAAATAACTAACAAGAAGCATAAAACGGAAAACAAAATGTTAATACAATTATAAGAAAAATTACTATTGGAAAAGTTAATTTAAAAAAATCATCTAAAAAGAATATAAAATTCTATTTCTGAGATCAACAGAGCATGTGAGAGGCGGTGGGTGTTTCCGGTGAAATTTTGCTTTGCCGTCTTCATCGTTAATGGAGGAGGCTCAGAGAGAAGAGAAGTGGCAAAGGAAGAGAAGACGAGGAAGAGTAATCTCTGTCAGAAAGAAAGAGAGGCAGAGTAAAGAAGGAGTGAGATTTGACCACGTCATCAATCCACTTGATCTCTCCGCATTGGCTCTTTATTTTTGTTTTGTTTTTAATGAATAATATTTCTATTTATATTTTAGAATTTATGAATTGTTTATTTTTCAACTAACTTAAATTTTGGATTTTAATTTTTTAAGGTATTTATAATAATAGATTTTCTATTTCTATTAAAAATAATAATGTATGCTATTAGTATTTTCTAAATGTAAGAACAAAATATCTTATAGTTTTGAAACCCTATATTTAGAATCAATCACTCATAAATCATAAATTAGCTAAAAACTTATATTAAATGTTTTGAAAGTATTGTGATATCACCATAAACTCTAAATAAAAGATTCACTAACCTTTTTTCTGTATTTTGTTATAGTTTTTTAATCTATTTTATATTCTTAGTATGAAACAATAATGTGTTGTATTTTTTTTTTAATTAAGAAATAGAAAAATCATCTTGTGAATTCCTAAAACCTTATCAATCAAACTCTCATTAATTCATGCAAAATAATATTATATTTCTATTGTTAATAGACTTCGGAAAAAAATATATTTCAAACCTTTACCCTATACTCTTATACCCTAAAATCCAAACCCTATACCCTAAACTCTAAAAAATTGTCTCACTAACTTTTCATTCTTATTTTGTATTGTGTAATAATTTTTTTTATATTCTATTTTATGTTCTTAAAATGAAATAATAATTTGTTATATTTTTTTTAATTGAGAAATAGAACAAATATCTTACAAGTATGAATCCCTATACCCTAAATCAAACATTTATTAATCCATATTGCTATTGCTAATACAGCTACAAAAAGTTATATTTCAAACCCTATATCTTATACCCTAAATCCTATGCTCTAAACTCTAAATCAAAGATCATGACTTTACATTTTTATTTTATAAATTTTAGTTATTGGTTTTGTATTAATATTAACCAGTTAACACCAAATTCAATTCATGTTACTTATGAAAAACAAAATTACTGCAACATATTTAAGAGAGCAATTTCTAATTTGATCTAAATATTATTCTCTTATTTTATTTTTAATTTACATATTTTAATCTTGTCACAAAGTGCTAACAATTATATCATAACCTATTACCAAATGCAAAAGACACTAAAACAGTAACTAATTGTGACGAGACAGTTACAAAAATATTTGTAACTATGAGTGACTTAAGTTTACTCACCAAAATTGTATAATGTAATTACCAGATTTGGTTGCAAATCGGTAATAATATTTGTGACTATATATTTTGTAACGAATTCGTCACAATTAGTGACAAAATCAGATACATTCAGTTCGGTCACAATATTATGACGAGATAGTTACAAATGTTTTGTAACTATTAGTGACTTATGTTTACTCACCAAAATCGTACTCCCTCCGTTTCATAAAAAGTGTCGTTTTAAGATTTTTTTTTTTTTCACAAAGAGTGTCGTTTAACATTTTCAATGAAGAAATTTAAATAAAAATCCATTTCTTACCCTACTAATTTAATGTAGTAATTAGAGAGATGATTTTATTTAATGTGTCAACAAAGGGTAAAACAGAACTTTTAATAGTTTTCTTAATTTGTGTGAAATATGTCAAAATGACACTTTTTAAACGGAGGGAGTATGATTTAGTTACTAGATTTGGTCGCAAATTCGTAATAATATATTTGACTATATATTTTGTAACAAATTCGTCACGATTAGTGACAAAAGTCTGTTACCTTTATTTCGGTCACAATATTATGACGAAATGGTATAGCTTTTATAACTAAATAATTTGGTCACCGTTTCATATGTAAATCGTCATAATATTGTGACAAAATAATTTATCACTGTTTTTTGTCACAATATTCACTTTTCTTTGTAGTGTCTAGGCTAACTATTTAAGAAATCAATATAAAAAGTTTGACTACCAGAAAAAGAAAAAGAATTATGTCTTAAAAATGTTAATATTTTCAAAACATCTATGTGTCAAAATAAAATAGAAATCAATATTAACAGAGGTAAATTAACAAAGAAAAAAAGTCGTATAAAATAAAACTAACTTGATATTTAGGCTAATGTTTTTAAAAAATCAATATAGAAAGCTTAACTGAAAAATGATGCTATAAGCTATTGAGAGAAGTACACATAAGATTTAAAATGATTAGTTAAGCATGTCAAATCAGCATTATAATAAAAATAAAAATTAATATCAATAATGCAAATTTAACAAAGAAACAATATTCATGTAATGTACCCGTTGTATTTGCGTCTCCTGATGGTTGGTCAAAATATATTACATTGATATATATGCTAACTATTTGAAAAATCAACAACAAAATAGCTTAATTAAAAAATATATATATATATGTCCTAAAGTATATCAAACAAACAAAAAAACTGTATACTTACAAAAATATAAAATTAATATTAAAATATGTAAAGTAACAAAAAAATATATAAAAATGAAATTAATTTGAAATTTAGTTTCAGAAATTTTTTGACTTCTGAAGTATTGGTATTGACTATAAATAATCATCTGAAATTGCAATAGGCTACACAAGTTTCTAAATCAAACATATTATTTAAATATACAAAAACTAATACACTAGCTGCTTCTCATTTAAAAACTACACAAGTAACTTTACACTCGATATATAACAAGTAGTAAAGTCTGATTTTTATACATAGCTATTATTTATATACTAGGTGATCGGCCCGCACCGTGTGCGCACTATAAAACATTTTGTATGTTCAATATATGATTAATATTGTATATTGAAGATAATCTATTTGTACATAATTAATTATGTATTAATAATATTTAATATTTAATAATAAAAAATAACGATAAATCAAATGAAAAATGTTATAGATTTCAATAGAAATTGAAGATAAAAAAACATTAATCAAGATTTTAAAATATTTCCTTATATAAAAAGTGTAAATATGGTAACTAAATAAACTGAAAAATATTAAAATATATAATAATTTATTTAATTTTTATGGTTGGCCAGCACGTATGTGCAGGTATAATTTTTTTAAAAATACATAATTAGTTGTAATATTTAAGTATTGATTAATTTTCTTATATATTATGTAAACATTATGTTTTTATACATATAAGATTTTAGTGTTTAACAACAATCTATTTTTATAGACATAATTAGTTGTAATATTTAAGTATTGATTAATTTTCTTATATATTATGTAAACGTTATGTTTTTATACATATAAAGTTTTAGTGTTTAACAACAATCATACAAACGTTTCATTTTGTTTTGTGTCTTTTGAAACTGATTTATTTTAATTTTTTTTACTGTTTACACTGACATATAATTGCAATTGTAAAATTTATATTAAATAATAAATAAATTCTTATAATATGTCTTGAATATTATATATTCTATGCTTTCTTTTCTCTTTACACAATATAATTTTGCAAATATATATTTTAAGTATACATTTTCCTTTGACCTATTGCTAATTAAACCAAAATGGGTTTTACAATCTTTACTTGTCTTAAGAGCGGTAAGGTGGTTGGTACGCACGAATGTTGATGAACTGGTTTGATGAAGAAAATAATTTTATTATGGTTGGCATGCACACATGTGTTCATTATAAAATTAGAGCCGTACATGCGTTCATTATAAAATTTGCTTCTTAAGATTTTTAAATGACTCGGTAAAACAAAGCATGAGAGTGTTACGAAAAAATAAAACTGTAGAGATTTATTTTTATTTTTACTTTTACTTCTAATTCATATTTGAATTCTTATTATAATTTATTTTTTCATCCCGTTACATTTTATTTTATTTATGATCTCAAATTATCGATCTACAATGAGACTGTATATGAGTATGATATAAACCTTTTATTTATTAAAAAAAGAATTAGAGATAAAAAAAATTGGTATATATATAGTGTATTTACTATCCTATTGGATAATATATTATTGTTTTTATATAAAAATATGATATATATTGGTTATAAAATTTTCGTAATCATATTTTATGCAATTTATTATGAATCTATGTAAACACAAATTGAAATTATAATAATTATTATTTTCTTTTAATTTAAATTTATTAATTTGAATATTATAATGTAGTGTATTCATGTTTTAATTTCATAATTTATTTAATTTTAACTCAACCAATCAAAACATTTTGTTTATTTTAGGAAATTTGACATGTCACATTTACATGTCATCAATAGAATACACTAAATTTCATTGTGAAAGTGACAAGTAAGCTTTTTTAACTAATGTGACTTCTCAAATAATAGGTAGGAGGATGAGCCAACATGAACAATACATGAGTAACACCTTCTAAAGTTCTATTTGAATAATACAATACGACAGAGTTATGATTCAAACTCAAATTTATATATCTAAATAGACTATTCAAATCAAAACATAAAGAAAGCACACAAAAGATAAAAACAGTGAAAAATGATGCGAAGACACCACACCATCTTATATGTTTTAAAACTAAAATTATCAAACTAAAATTATCAAATAGTATATTGTAAATAAAACATATCTCAATGATAAACTGGATACATATATAAGATAAAACTCGTGGAAGACCTGGTGGAGAAGTAAGAAGCGACTTTGCACGATCATTGCAGCTTCCCAACAAAACTACAAGCAGCTTTTCGTTGTTCACGAAACTCGATCTTTTTTCCAATTGTCTCAAACACACTCGTGTAAAACTCAGTATGCATATTAGCAACTAAACGATCATGTCCACTTCATATTTCAATAAATTCGCATTACACTTTGCATTCACATTAAGAAAATTGATAAAACAAAACATGCCTAATTTCAAAAAAAATACAAAAATTGGAATCAACATGAATCACAGATTATATATGCATAGGTACACAATACCAATGAGACATTCAATCAAAAAACCAAATATTTGAACACATAAACCTTAGAGAAAGAACTATAGAAATCCCAAGGAAAACAGAACAAAACACTAAGATCTTAGCAAGGAAACCCTTCTCTAAATCAAACGTGTAAACACGTCGAAGTTGGATAATTCGATGTCATTACTATTATTTTACTTAACAAAATTTATAATTTTATAAACAAAAAAGGAAAAAACTACATATTATAATTTTTTTCTATAAATCTATTATGGTTTTGATAATTTAAAAGATATTAGCCAAAAAAGAATTAAATCAAACTATTAATACAAATCCGCGCGTAGCGTGGATTAACAACCAGCTAGTTAACTTTAAGTAAATTTGACTAACTGTTGAATAATTCAAGCATGCCGGTGATTGAATATTCTTCTTTATTTTTGGGATCAGTGTCTCCTCCCTTAAATTCTTTGAGATGATAGCGAGTACTTCGAAATGGAGTTAGAAAATTTCTTCGATTGGCATAACCACAGCAAGCTAGATAAAATTTTCCATCTTCAATATTCAACTCCATGAAGAGAGGAAACTAATTTATACAATACCTCAAGTTTGGAGCTTCATACTGGTGTAAACATCAGTACCACTCCAACCGTACCAAAGGAGAGAAGCTGCATTAGAGCCAATCCGAAGCAAAACAAGCTTGCACCCGAGGTGGAACCAGTTGCCGAGCTTGGATCCAAACGTCAAGCCGAGGCTTACAAATGGGTTGTGACCATTTGTACTCTTTTTCCTTATCCTTGAATTTATCCCAATGGGTTTTCTAGGAAATATTTTAACGAGGCAAATTGGTTCACTAGTTCTAACCCCATTCCGATCTCCATTGGACCCGATGTAGACCTACAATCACCCATCGAGTCATTCCGGCCAAACCATGATGAACCAAGCAACAAGTCGATTTATTCCAGAAAGTTGACTCATCAGAGACTCACGCCGAAGTGGAATGAGATCAAGCCGAGCTCATATGACAAAGTTATCCAACTTGCAAAACGGGTGATGCCGAACCTACCCGAATCGGATATACGTTCGTTAATTGGAGGATGCTGACTGAACCAGGAGGAACTAAGCTACGAACCAGATTGTTATGGAATCGTGGTTCAAAGGAGAAGATCGTCGAATTGGATTCATACCGAAATTCATTATGGTTTAACCAGAGGCGTCTCAGCTTGCCTTATTTGGAAGCTCACGAGTTTTGGCGTCCTGGAGAGACATCTGAGCATTCAAGAGACACATCCAACCATCCAAGAGAGTCATCTAGCAACTTTCCATAGACCAGCACCCACAGGATCCGGCGGATCCCCTTTGTTTACAAACTTTCCTTTTCCGAACAAGTATGCTTGCCTTGCACGGGAGAGAAAGATCCACGACCATTTACTCCACTTGATCTCGACCATCCATCCTCCTTAGAAGATCCCAGACGTTCATTCAACCCCGGAGACCTAAAGAACGTCCCCATTCCCTCAAGCTCCATCCGAGCCGCAGCCACTTTAATGCCCCACTTACTAACTGTTAGGAAGTTTTTTTCGTTTTGCTTATTATGGTTATATAAATTTACCTTTAATAGTTATCGAATATAGGTTTAATTTGGTTTTGAAATACTTAGCATATTTATATTCATTCATATAATTTATTTGAATTTTTTTTTGCATACTTGTATATGTAAAATCTCACACTTTATATATTATTTTTGGTATATATGAATTTTCAATAAATGATTATCTTCTATATTAACATCCAAAATTTAAAACTTTGTTACTTTTTAGTTTTTTTTACATATCTATACTATTATTTAAGTAATAATCTTTTTTATTTTTTATGTGTTGTTCGCACGTTGAGTTTCATCGTATCTAATTACTAAACTACTTTTAATGACAAAACCAAATTATTCTCTCTTTTCAATTGGGTGTTAATTATGATATTACCATTTTAATCTCGTTAACCCCAGGCCCGGCCCATAGCACAGACGGGCTAAGCCTGGGCTTAGGACCACCCTATTTTTTCAATTTTTTTGGGCCACATATAATGTATTGGATTTGAATTTATAAACACAATTTTAAAGCCCATGAGGCAACATGGTATCAAATTAATTTATAATTTTGTTTTGGTTATTCTATATCATGTTTTTTTTTCTTTTTCTTTTTTGTCATTATAAAAAAAGAGTAAATTGCAATCGTAAACAGAAAAAAGGAAAAAAGCCCACGAGGCGACATGCTAATATTTCAAATCTTTTGGTTATTTGTAAAGGGCCACATTTTTTTTCTTGATTTGGACCACCGATTACGTTGGACCGGCGCTGGTTAAACCTTAAAAATATTGTTTAGTTTCTTAGATTAGTATCGGTCACACATATTGTTTGTTATAATCGGAAAATTGAAAAACCGAAAACCCTAACCTTGGAAAAAACTATATATATCAAACCCTATTAATATCATATTTTAGTTACGTGAATCTCTTAACGCCATAAATAGCTTAGTTTAGACGAATTTTTTAATGTCATTTGTGTAAGATGGTCCTTGTGGGTAAACTCTAAGAGATATGAGTGTACGATACAATTGTCCAAGTAACTTGAGATACAAAGCCACCTATCTCTCGACACATATATCCCGATTATATGCAACTTCCCTTTAACTGTGAGTAAAGGACTCGTTGATACAAACCATTGTTTAATTATTTTGGGTCATTTGTATGACGTTTATCTAGAATACTATTAGCGTTTTATTTGTTTCAAATTTTTTAAAATATCATGTATTGTTAGTTGTTTATCATAGATCAGATTTTTCATTTTTTGTTTAGTGGGTGGTATGTTATATATATCTACTATATTTTTACTTTTGATATTCGAACAACATTGGTGATAGATAATCCTATTTTCTACGCAATTTTATCGTAAATATAGGATTTAGATAAAGTAGATCCCTGACTCCTGGTGATAGATAATCCTATTTTCTACGCAATTTTATCGTAAACCAGACAAAATTTAGATAAAGTAGATCCTTTCTCACGTGCCTGTACCAACTTCTTTTCCATTTGTTTGTAGTACACTAAGAATTCATACATATAAAACACCAACCTAACTCAATTGTCACATCTCAAATCATCAAGAGTATTGATCTGTAACCTATAAGGAACAAAGCTTCTTCTTTCACAAATAAAAGGCAAGAACATGCGTCTCTACTTTTTCAAACCTGGTTCCATATAATTGTATAATTGTTCCAAGGTATTTGTTTCATCAATTAAAATCAGGCGTTGTTTGCATAGAGAAATTGAAGATTCGATCTAATCTTATTAAGCCATCTCCAATCATATCCAATAAACAAACCCCCGCAAGGTCAATTGCATCCCAAGAAACAAATAAAAAGCATAACAAAGTTTTACAAATGAGAAAAACAAAATATAAAAACAAGGAAATAATATTTTTTTTTGTAGGATAGTATCCATATGGAATATAAAAGCAGAGATATATGGTTTGTTTCATTACCTTTCTCTCATGAGCCAACCGACTCCATAGTTGTTCCCCCCCTAAGCCAAGTACCTAAACATGTTAGGATCCTCCTTGTCCCTCTCCAAATATTCTCTGGTTATTAAATCCTCGATACGTTTCTTGATCTCTTTAATATCAGGCTTGAGCATCAGGCTAAGTTGCTCGACACACTCAGAAACAAGTTTTTGATATCCCAATACTCTCCTTCCCTTCATGATCCTGACAATGGCAGCATCAATTTCATAGCGCCTGTCTTTATCGGCATCTTCAACGGCTTTCTTCCTTTCATCAACAGGAGGGAGATGAAACTTTATTCTGCGCATTCCAACGGTGAATCCGGAGTTGAATTCAAAAACATCAGTCTTGGAAACAGTCTTGGTGCTTGGCTTCTTGATAAGAATCTTGTATTTAGCACATGACAAGGAACGAAGCAACCACACTAGATCTTCATGGCTTAGCTTCAGATGAGTTTGAATGTCAGTGTAACTCAGTTTGTCACTTCTGTTGAAAAGCAAAAGCAGAGCAGCCTGGTGAGTAGACACAACCAGTTCAATAGGCTTTTGATCAAACTTTCCTTTAACATGACAAGTTCCTAGTGAATGGATCCATGTAAGTTTCCTGCTTTTCGTTTTCGTTTCATAAAACCCTTTGAAATCTTCAACACACTTGACCATTTCACT
>JAHZTW010000003.1:42928148-42945043 GCA_020283515.1 Alliaria petiolata
CATTCTATGATTGTTCTTACCTAAATAAAAAATATTTAATTCAAATTAACTTTTAGAAAAAATTGCTAATTGTTGGAAAATTTTTTCTTTTGCTAATTATGATTATATTTACCTTTAATATAGTTATTGAATACATGTTTAATTTAGTTTTAAAATGATTCATTCATAAAATATATATGAAAATAAAACCTTTTCATACTTGTATATGAAAAATCTCACACTTTATATATTATGTTTGGTATATATATATATGAATTTTCAATAAATAATTATCTTCTATATTAACATCCAAAAATTTAATATTTCTTACTTTTGAGTTCTCTTTACATATTTATACTATTATTTGAGCAGTAATTTTCTTATATATCGTCCGCATGTTGAGTTTCACGTATTTAAGTACAAATCTACCTTTAATGACAAAACCAATTTATTCTCTCTTTGCAATTGATTGTTAATTATGATATTATCATTTTAATCTCGTGAAACCCTAAAAATATTTTTTAATTTTTTAGATCGCAAGTTTTTTTTTTATAATCGGTAAATTAAAAAACTAAAAAATAGAATACCCTAACCTTAAAAAGAGCTATATATATCAAACCCTAACTCTCTTTATAACTCAGCTGCTTTCATATGTTTTAATTTAGTTGATAAATAAAAATTCATGTTAGAGTAGTTGTTGGAGATAAATATCATCTTTTAGTTTAGGCGAATCTCTTAATACTATCTTTCTGTAATGACCATTTTAGGCAAACTCTGAAAGATACTTGGACTTGCGCTAATACTCTAAATAATTTGAGCGGCAATGCCATCTGACTCTAGATGCCCGTATCTCGACAGTGTGGCCATACTTACAGGTACATGATGGACATGAGACGGAGTGGTCATATAAAACGAAAAGACCACTATAAGGCCACCTTTTCTAGTTGCGGTTTTGTGCCATGTTATCTAAAGTGAGCAAAAAAAGGGATGTCTAGTCTATAAAGGAGCAACAACCAAACAACGAAACACATAGGTAGGCATGCATCCGGAAAGATCCTACAACTCGATTACTAGTATCAAGGAATCAGGTGACATACATATCTTTATTGAAGCGGAAAAAATACTCAGCCCTTAAACATTTTCCTCCATTTTGCCTAGGATAACTCGTCCAACATACTTTTCTCACAAGAAAAGTTGATGCTTTTGGGGCGTAAAAGACTTGTTAGTCATAATTGGTTATCAATACATTTTTTTTAATGAATGTAAGATTTTATTCAATCAAAAAACTATTTTTACATCAAATGTATCGTTTATTTGAAAGAATGAAGTAGATCAAAGAATGCTTCTACTCTACGAAAGAATGATCTACGTGGCTTCTCTTGTTGCAAACCAAAACGAGAGAGACTAACCCAACATCTTTTTAATACGAACCGATGCAAAAATACCACAACTCACGATAGATCGATTCACTTTTAAATTACAAACAATAAAATAATGAACTAGAAAAAAACATAATTAATTATTACAATTAATTTCAAAGTTTATAGTTGGACTGAAGAAAAACAACCCAAAATAGCTTGTGTAATTAGGAAAGGGCATTTTACAGTTTTGGTGAATTAATTTGTAACAGTTAGAGGAGTTAATTACAGTATAAGGAGTGAATTACACCCAAAGGTACTTATGAGTTTGAAAGTTGCAAATAAGGTACTTTCAGCTACCGATGGACTTTGCTTGTACTTTTAAATGTTGAAAATCCATTATTACCCTTTCATTAAGTGAAAGGAAAGTGCAAGTAGTTGACGGGGTGAAGGCGTTTCAATGGAAGAAACGAGAAATACCTCCGGCGTAGTGATTTATACTGTAAGAGAAGGCGATTCGTGGTAAAACGTGGAGAAGTGATAATCGTCGAATCTGATAATGCAACGGAGGTCGCATCGATATCTCAAATCTGTGAAATCGTTACCAAAACACCGCCACCGTGGCCGGATTTTGTGGAATTGATGCGTCGGCGATCTACGGTGAAGCATCGACATTGATTGATTTTTTTTCTCCCGCTTTATACTCTCTCTTTCACTTCTCCACTTCTGTAACTGCCCCCCTTTTCCTCTCAAACCCTAAGCATAAATCTAACTTTGGTCTTCGATTTCTCCATTTTCACTCAGCTACGACAGCCATTGATCCCGACTCTTTCACCTATTGCGCTCATCCTCTCACTACCCATGTTGGTCTCTCTCTTTACCTCAATTTCAACACCTACATCATCCATGGCTTTGCTCTCCTCTGTCTCTCCTCTGCCTTTTCCAGCAACATGACCTTCGAATTTAAAGGTCATAATTAATTATTACAATTAATTTCAAACTTGATAAATACGAACCGATGCAAAATACCGTAACTCACGATAGATCGATTCACTTTTAAATTACAAACGATAAAATAATGAACTAGAAAAAAACATAATTAATTATTACAATTAATTTCAAACTTTATAGTTGGACTGAAGAAAAACAACCCAAAATAGCTTGTGTAATTAGGAAAGGGCATTTTACAGTTTTGGTGAATTAATTTGTAACAGTTAGAGGAGTTAATTACAGTATAAGGCACTTTAGCAATCTTATATTACATCTAAAGGTACTTCAAGCTATTGGTGCACTTTGACAAGATAAAAAGACCAAATCACCCTCATTAACCACTTAACGTTTTTCCTTTGTTCGATACAGTTTAGAGAGTTTTTTATTTTTACTTCCAATAAAAAAACCTAAACGGTGATTTCCTAAAAATTCTCTGGGCGTTCACTTCTTCGGTAACTCAACGGCAACGGCAGCTCACTTCTTCGGCAACTCCAGGCAAAGTCCACTAACTTGATTTCTCCACCGATTCGACCCACCGACACCACCAATTTTCACAGTAGAACACGATGAAAGGTATCTCCCAAACTATTTTATCTTGTCTTTTTTCAATTCGTCAAAACTCAAATAGGTTTTTGCAAAAACTGTTATTTGTTTTTTTCCTCTGAATTTGCCAGATTTGAGCTCAAAATTCAGATAAGTTTTTGCAAAACTGTTAATTGGGTTTCTTACTTCCTGACTCAAGATCCTTTCTTCATTACTCTCCTTCTTCTTTTTTAACTAAATCACCGCATATGCTTCTCCTAGTGTCAAATTTTCAATCTCCTAAAAATCCTTAGAAAATTCCAGACATTCACGTCTTAGGAAATTCCAAATCCTTAGAAGACAATTGCTGTCCCGTAAATCCTTAGAAAATTCCAGACATTCACGTCTTATGAGTCATATGCACAATGAAGCTGTGTACGATACTTACCATCATTGAAGTCATGGACACGATGGTGTGGATATGAAAGCGTGGACGAGATCAGATCGTTTCGATATTCTGCGGTCATCTATGGTTGATGTTTGTCCATATGGACTCATCCATGTGAATACATCCACGAAAACTGTAATGGATACTTGTATAATGGTACATATGCTTGTATATCCATATGGACTCAATCATGTTCTATATCTCAATCGCTTTTGATTTTTGCTTAATTGAATTGGAAAGATTGCAGGAAGGACTTGCAGTTGTGGACATGTAGTCGTGGACATGACGAGGTGGACATGCTGGTGTGGACGTGATATAAAGATTGAGTCCGCAAAACCTGTAAAATTCTCATGGTCGTCTCTGAAGAATGAACCCAACGATGTTGTATGTTCCTTCTTCCTCTAGAGTTTACCATTAGCCAGAGATCAGGCCAGAATGAGAAAATGTAAATAATGCAAACATGTTTTTATCTTCACAAATGTGTCCACACAAACGCGTCCAGGAAGACGTATCCACACAAACGCGTCCATAAAATCTTTGTTCTAGACCTCTCACTTTTCTTTTCCCTGATCTTAATCGTCTCTTTGATTGGTTAGACTGTTCCATTATGTGTGTCCTTGTGATTGTGTCCATCAGTTTTATCCACGAGTCTTGTGTCCATTTGATTTTCTCCAGGATGTTTAACATCTGCAGTATGACACATTTACAGTTTTGTGCCCATTGTGTTTCTATCCATACACTTATGTCCATGATATTGTGTCCACTAATATTTATCCATTATATCGTGTCTATATAGATGTGTCCATATACAAAACCGTATGCTGATTACCACTTCCTTTACCCTTCTCTTTATGCAGGTACGAATTTGAGTTATGAGTGGGACAATGCACCGTCCACATAGAGTTGTTATCACTAAGGTTCCTTTATTCTCAGTGAGATACTAATGAAACCAAATCATATTGGTTGAATTGTAAAACATCTAGTTTGTACAAGTAAAGTTTTCAAGGAGTACAACATCACTCAAGGCAGCAACTATTGAGAAAGACAAGAGTGCACCTTGCAAATCACCGTTCCTGATTGAAGACTATATAAACACTCTTATCAATCACAGGGTTAACTGCAGTAACACATTTGAGTACCTTGTAATAATATCTAGAAATAAGACAATATAATATATACTATGACCTTGCATATCTTACGTTATCTATTCAATTTTTCACTAATAAGACAATCACGGGGTTAACTGCAGTAACATATTTCAATTTTTTTAAAAAGTGGATGGAGGATTGGGGAGTTGCGCAATCTGTTTCTTAATTATAATTACAACATACATGAGTTTGATAGATTCACACTAACAAGTCAACGAACCACAAGATACACTTTTTTTCTTTCTCTTATGCATATGCATATGCAAAACTTTATGGGAAACTATAGTAAATGACAACAAAAAAACTCAAAATTAACAAACTAACCATATTGAAGTCATGGCTAGAGTATAGGGTATATAATATGTAATATTGCCAAACTACCCTTATAGATGATAGAACAATCGTCGTACTATATGAACATGCATAAACTATAATGTCATCACGTACTATTCTATTTACTATGTTATACTAGAAAAAATACAAACTTATTTTTTTTATCTCCTTCTCCCCCCTCCCTCTTCCTCCATCCCCGCTTGCTCCCTCCCTCCGTCCATGTCTCCCTCTCTCCCTTCCTCCCTCTAAAAATACGAAGAGAGGTTTAGAAAAAAAACCTATCAGTTTGTAGTATACTATTTTGCTATTGTATAATTATTGTTTTCGGCTTTGAAATCTATACTACATGCACATTTATTAAACTATATTATTTCGAAAAAAATAGAACAATACACACGAGGGTAAGATAGACAATTTTTAGGGTTTTTGGTTAGTGTCTTTATTACTAACTTCATATGGCTATATTTTTAATTTTTATGCCCAATATGGTTAGTTTTGCAAAAGACCCAAACTTTATCTTATAATTTTTTTTCTCCTCTTTTTTTTTCTCTTATGCATATGCAAGTTCCTGGTTCGTGTTTTGAAGGGTCAAATTTTTCCCTTTCATAGTATATAAAAACTGCATCATTTTCATCCATACTCACTTGACCATGGTGTTATGTCCACATTATCATCTTCTTATGTTCATAGTATATCAAAACTGCACAAAGTCTGACTTTCTCTACCATACAATCGCACACTCATCCACAACCACTTGACCATGAATAACTGTCCACATACAATCACTCATATCCATGTAAATTTAAAATCTATCTTCCTTTAAAATCGAAGGTCATGTTGCTGGAAAAGGGAGAGGAGAGAGAGAGGAGAGCAGAGCCATGGATGATGTAGGTGTTGAAATTGAGGTAAAGAGAGAGACCAACATGGGTAGTGAGAGGATGAGCGCAATAGGTGAAAGAGTCGGGATCAATGGCTGTCGTAGCTGAGTGAAAATGGAGAAATCGAAGACCAAAGTTAGATTTATGCTTAGGGTTTGAGAGGAAAAGGGGGGCAGTTACAGAAGTGGAGAAGTGAAAGAGAGAGAATAAAGCGGGAGAAAAAAAATCAATCAATGTCGATGCTTCACCGTAGATCGCCGACGCAACAATTCCACAAAATCCGGCCACGATGGCGGTGTTTTGGTAACGATTTCACAGATATGAGATATCGATGCGACCTCCGTTGCATTATCAGATTCGACGATTATCACTTCTCCAAGTTTTACCACGAATCGCCTTCTCTTACAGTATAAATCACTACGCCGGAGGTATTTCTCGTTTCTTCCATTGAAACGCCTTCACCCCGTCAACTACTTGCACTTTCCTTTCACTTAATGAAAGGGTAATAATGGATTTTCAACATTTAAAAGTACAAGCAAAGTCCATCGGTAGCTGAAAGTACCTTATTTGCAACTTTCAAACTCATAAGTACCTTTGGGTGTAATTCACTCCGGTTAGAGTTATATGTTTCAAAATCTTGATGATTCTGATTTCACTTAAGAAGGTTTTAAGGAATAGTGAGAATATCAGGGGTCGAAAAGAAATTTAGTTATTATTGTTTAAATATAAATTAAATTAAATTGATAAAAAAGTGTATTGACCGGAAAAATTACGAAAATACAAAATGCAAATTGCCAAGGACCGGCACGTATATTACCTGAAATCAATCCCTGAGTCTCGTTGTTTCTCTCACTTCTTTCTCTCCCAAAACCGTCTCTCTCTCTCTCTATCGCTCTGCCTCTTACTCTTGCTTCTCTCGGTAGATCGATCGCTGGGTTTCGACGAGCGCTTGTTTAATTGGAATTTTGAGATCGTGTTTCCCTCTTTAATGCTGAATCGGATCGTTTCTCGGATCTCGATGATCCTCGATTTTCTGAACCAAACGTGAAGAAAACCTTTCCATTTTCGCTCCCAGCTAATTTCTTGTTCCGTTCGTCGCCGCCATGTTCGAAGCTCATGTAAGCCTATCTTTTCTATTTTTGTTAATATTTCTGGGGATTGCGACGAGTGCTCACCGGCTATTTCTTCTTCAGTTTTTGAACTTTATGTTTGTCTAGTTCGATGTTGCGCATGGGAAATTTGCAACTATCTATGGAAAACCGTGGGGCAAATTATGGATATGTAAATGGGTCCTTACTTAGCATCCACGAGAGCAGCAATTGTAGCTGCTGGTGGAGAATTGATTAGTTGATAGTGCATTAACACTAGAATAGAACTGAGGAACAATTCGGCTCTAAGTTAATGACTTGGACGGTTAATTAGACAAGCAAATGCTGTTTTCCAGAAATTTTAGTTTCCAAAAATTGGATTCCCTTTTGCAACTATAGTGATATGTTCTGCAGGACATCTTTGCTCTTGGGTAGAGTTTTTTGTTTTTTGTTTCATCAGTTTCGTGTCCACCTTGATTGATTGAATGGAGTATCTATTAATTGCAACTTGGTCTTCAGGTACTACATCTGCTTCGGAGGTATTTGGGTGAATATGTGCATGGACTTTCGACAGAGGCTCTGAGGATTAGTGTCTGGAAAGGTTGGCTTTTTTTTTTTTAGAATTTTATCGTAGTGATAATTCTTGTGTGTACAGACTGTTCATGATTTAATTATCTCCATTATGAAGTACTTTGTTTACTGGTTAGGGTGAAAATGACATATGTAGAGATGTAATTGTTGTTTAATTTTGATTTCTTCTCCTTCTTGATGTTGGTGGTTTCTTGCTTTTCAGGGGATGTTGTTCTTAAGGATTTGAAGTTAAAGGCAGAGGCTCTGAACTCACTGAAACTTCCAGTCGCTGTCAAATCTGGTTTTGTCGGGACCATCACTTTGAAGGTTGCTATTTTTTTTCTCTTGGTGGAATTTTGATGATTTTCCTCCAGACCGCTGTTACCATTCCATGCGCTAGACTGATATTGCATATTTCTTTCTAGAAAGTTTGCCTACTTGAGCTGTCGAGAACTTTATGTTGTATTGGTAATCCTTGCCAGAGTTCCTTGCAGCATCCTTCTTCACATACTAATTCCTATATATGCCTACTAAAAGTTCTTTGAGGATTTAGAGAGAGGAAAGACCTCTTAGTGATGACATAGCTATAAATGCTTACATGACCAGAAATGTATGCATGTCTGATGCTATGATGTACAATAGCAGTGCTGGAAAATTATATGGTTTAGTTTATGAAGAACATGTTTGTTGGTATAGTGAAGTCAATCGAAAATTATAGGTCATTGTTCATATGAATATTGAGTTGTAAGGCTATTAGCAGTGCTAGCGAAGAGGTTATTTGCTAGAGAAACTTGCACTGTGAAGAATTTTTTATTGTGACCGTGATATCAGTTAAGTTGGAAATGTGCTTTGATAAAGGGGAATCACATATGATTTAATTGGATATATCCTGGGCTACATTTGTTTTCAAACAAGTATTTACCACTCTTTGAATAATGCGTGGACGTTAAAAAAAAATGCGTGTGATTCTGTTTGTTTTGTATATTAAAGCTTTTGATTCGAAGTCTATTGTGATAGAGATTGCAAGTCAGGGTGATACCTCCCTGGTTTCTGAACTTAGACTTGTATTTAAAGCAGTAAATGCTATTTTTGTCAGCAAACTCGTATAATTATGGCCAGGTAGCATATCTAGAATTTGAAAATGGCTCATGCAAACCTTTGTTTCAGGTCCCTTGGAAAAGTTTAGGGAAAGAGCCAGTCATTGTTCTGATTGACCGTGTCTTCGTTCTTGCTTATCCTGCCCCTGATGGCCGAACAGTTAAGGTATTCTGTTGGAAATTTTATTTGTGTTTGAGTTATCTCGCCTTTAAGCTTTTTACTTTGGTTGGTACCGAATTTTCTTACACTAATTGCATACTAGGAGGAAGACAGGGAAAAGCTTCTAGAAACCAAGCTGCAGCAGATCGAGGTACTAATTTTTTCTGGCTGATGCAGCTTCATGCATACTTCTGAATACAATCCTTACATGAGACTTGGATTTTTCACTTTTCATCTACAAGATAAACTTTGATGTTATTCTGATTTACCATTCTCATGTTTGTTACAAATAGGAAGCAGAATCAGCAACTCTTGAAGCAAGAGCAAAATCGAAGCTGGGAAGTGTATGCCTCTAAACTTGACAACTTATTTTTTAAGCTGGAACTTTCAAGATAAGATTAGAGGATTCCTTATGATCTTTTACGAGGGATATATGCACTCCTTGCTAACTACTAGATAAAAAACTCTCATATGCTAAGCATGTTTTAACTTGTAGCTCTTTTATGGTTGATTCTTTGCAGCCTCCAGCAGGAAATTCATGGCTAGGTTCGCTTATTGCTACAATCATTGGTAATCTGAAAGTATCCATCAGCAATGTACATATTAGATACGAGGATTCTACCAGGTTTGTGGCTGTTTGCCTTTTTTTTTTTTCTGTTTTCCCTTGTGCCATATCTAGCTTTTGTGTTCACTATTAGTGTTTTTGTCGTTGGTGTTTATTGGAGACGACTCAGAAGTACTTGTTTATCTTTTTTCTTATTCAACAATATTTGCTCTAGTAATCCAGGGCACCCCTTTGCTGCGGGCATCACCCTGGCCAAGCTCGCAGCTGTTACAATGGATGAGGAAGGAAATGAGACATTTGACAC
The DNA here is from genome assembly GCA_020283515.1 of Alliaria petiolata. Lineage (NCBI taxonomy): Eukaryota > Viridiplantae > Streptophyta > Magnoliopsida > Brassicales > Brassicaceae > Alliaria > Alliaria petiolata. Next base: position 42,937,589 of record JAHZTW010000003.1, read on the forward strand.
AAGTGGTGCTTTGGATAAACTGCGTAAGGTGAGTATTTTTTCTTTCCTTTCTATTCTCAATTGGGCGAAGCAGTTGAAAGTTGTCAAAAAAGCATTGTGTTTCAAAATAGATGTGTGTTTGGACTATAAAAATCTATGATTCCTTAGGGACGTTTGAGTTCTTTTGTGGCTCATCAATAGATAGGAGATGGTTCAAAAAAACATTAATAGGAAAGGTCATAATTGGATTTCCTATTTCTTAAGAAATCTGCTGGCTTCGAAGATTTCTCATTTTGTGGTCTCTTCATCTACGAAGTTCAAGGGCTCTTCTCCAAGAGGCTTAAAATACGATAAAACATTGATTAGACTTTTCAAAGGAAATGCCATTTCTTTTTCCTGCTGTAAAGGACACGGGTGAATGAAGTAGCAGTTTCAAATTGATTAGGAGTTTAAAAAACTATTTTTATTTGTTTTCTTTTGTCTCTCTTTAATTAGTTTTTTTTCTCTAATGTTTGTGTTGTCTTGAGTGCTCGTTATAGTTCGTACTTTGTTACAAGGTCTGTTGATTGGATAACGAAAGTGTGTTGAATTATAATTATGCTACTTATTAACTTGAACAAAAAAATTTAGGCTAACACATCGTCTCTGTAACAGTCATTGCAGCTTGAAAGGCTTGCTCTGTATCATGATTCTAATAGCTTTCCCTGGGAAATAGAGAAGCAATGGGACGATATTAGTCCTGCGGAGTGGGTTGAGGTTTGTTCTTATCTACCTTTTTCTTGGTGATTATTTTGAGTTTTTCGCCAGATTATTAGTCAAATGAAATGTTCTTTGAGGTTATATGTATTTAACCACCGACTGTCTTCCTTCAGATGTTTGAAGATGGCATAAAGGAGCAAACCGAGCATAAAATAAAGTCAAAATGGGCCTTGAATCGTCGATATCTATTGTCCCCAATCAATGGATCTCTCAAGTATCACCGGTTAGGAAATCAGGAGAGAAATAATCAGGAGATTCCATTTGAAAAAGCGTCAGTTATCCTAACTGATGTTAACGTAACAATCACAGAGGTACGATTTTCCCGTACTTAGTATAGTTGGTTATATTTTATTCTGGGGAAGTGTTCCTCATTTTCTTCCAGGGTTAGCTGTAAATTTTTTCCGTGGGATTTGATTTCTTCTGTCTGTCTTCCTCTTTCTGAGACGCATTAGAGGTTAATACTGTGCCTGCTTAGCCATTTCAATTTCTTGAGGTACTCACTTGTTTGTCTTCCACTTTTCTCTTACCAGGAGCAATATCACGATTGGATAAAGTTAGTCGAAGTTGTTTCAAGATACAAAACATATATAGAGATTTCACATTTAAGGCCGATGGTTCCTGTTTCAGAGGCTCCCCGTTTGTGGTGGCGCTTTGCTGCTCAAGCTAGTTTGCAACAAAAGAGATTATGGTACATATTTGTTTCATTTTACTCTCTTATGTAGGATTTCACTGACAAACTAGGAAAAGAAACAGGATTTATATGGCAAGCTATTTTGTTTTTAGTTGCATAGTTTGATCATCTTCTGGTAAAGTATGACTGCATTCTATATGTGGAATGATTGTATATTTTGATCTGATTTTGCATATATTGACAATATTTCAGCTATCGATTTTCCTGGGATAGCATTCACCATCTTTGCCAGTTACGTCGGCGCTATATTCAGCTGTATGCCAACTTTCTGCAGCAGTCATCAAATGTTAATAACCCAGAGATGAGAGAAATCGAAAAGGACCTTGATTCCAAAGTGATTCTTTTGTGGAGGTAATAATCACATCCCCACATTTTGAGTCGAAAGCATGTGGTTTCTTAACATGGTGAAATTCCACCTTCTGATGCATACTATTGGAATTCCATCTCGCTGACACTTGATCTCTGGATTGTCTTCGGAACTCACATGACCATGGTTAAGTTTCAAATATACTGAAAGTTGACAGAAATATTTGATTACATGTAGTTTTATCATGCCACTTTTTGCTTGTAAAAAGTTCAAGCGCTGCTATTCTTCCTCTTTATTTTCATTGAGATTTTCAAAGGCACTATGCTGTTTGTGCTTTTTTCTCCTTCCGACTTATCATGTCTTTTTTTTTTTTTTTTAAATGTTGTATCGTCATAATAGGTTGCTTGCACATGCAAAGGTAGAATCTGTAAAGTCAAAAGAAGCAGCCGAGCAGAGAAAGCTGAAAAAGGGTGGTTGGTTCTCATTTAAATGGTCAGTGGCTGTTCAAATTTTGTTTTCCTATCGTAGCCATGAATGCAACATCACAGGCAGAAACCATTTTTTATTGACTTTTGTGGTTACCATCTTCATGAAGGCGGACAGATGCTGAAGATGACCCTGAGGTCGATAGTGCGGCTGATGGATCGAAGTCGATGGAGGAAGGATTGACTAAAGAAGAATGGAAGGCCATAAATAAGTTACTGAGTCATCAGCCAGATGAAGAGATGAATTTGTATTCAGGAAAAGACATGCAGAATATGACTCACTTTCTTGTAACGGTATCAATTGGTCAAGGTGCAGCTAGGATTGTTGATATAAACCAGACTGAGGTGCTGTGTGGTAGGTTTGAGCAGCTTGATGTGACGACCAAGTTCAGACATCGGAGTACTCAGTGTGATGTATCACTGAGGTTCTATGGCTTATCTGCACCAGAAGGTTCGCTTGCACAGGTTTGTTTTCCATTTTCACCCTATGACCAGGGTCAGCAATCTTTGTGATAATGTTCTATATTCCTGCATATTAAATGAAGATTTGACCTTCCCCGGCTCCCCTCTGTGTCATGCTGCTGGCTTTGCAGAGTGTATCCAGTGAGAGAAAGACAAATGCCTTGATGGCTAGTTTTGTGAACTCACCAATTGGAGAGAACATCGATTGGAGGCTATCAGCCACGATATCCCCTTGTCATGCTACGGTAATCTCTTCATATATGTATGCTCTTGAAACATGGATATTTAGGATCTGTCTTATAGTCGCATAACTGTAAGATACGTCCAGAGTATAGCAGCGCCTATCTAGTATCTAGCTGGTGGCATTGAATGAAGTGTGTGGTTCCTGAAGATTGGGGATATTCAATTGCCAGGACCTTGGAGAGAGTTTTTGGAACTTAAAGCTCCTGTATGCTGTTTGCTTCCCTTTTGGAAAACATGGAGGGAAAACGTTATATATAGTTATTCTTTGAAGCTAAGAATTACTTGCAACTCTCATGGGCATAGGATCTTCTAGGATATTTGAATTGGTTTAGTTCAAGGCTATTGATGGCCTCGATGTCTTTTTCATTATTTTCAGTCTGATACTTTTTTCTGCATAGTAGTTCCATCTTGCCTCCTTATCTTATTTTATTCTTTTGTTTTTCTATTTTCTATCTGGTACCACTGCTTTGACCACAGTCGAGAATTTTGCGTATTTACAGATCTGGACTGAAAGTTAAGATCGTGTATTGGAGTTTGTGAAGCGAAGTAATGCCGTTAGCCCTACTGTTGCGTTGGAAACTGCTGCTGTGCTTCAGGTACTGGTGTAATGCTCAGTAGCATTTTTCCTACTCTGACCCTTTTTCTTACATAAAATTGATTGCATATATCGTCGTGGTGACAATAAGACATGTATTTCAAATCGTAGATGTGTGCATCGTTACGCAAATCCTTAAGAGATTTATCAGTCATAGATTTCTGTATGTTTATTTTCCTGCAGACGTATGGGCTATAGCAATTAGTTTTATTTTCACCTTTCTTACTTACAGATGAAATTAGAGGAAGTGACTCGACGGGCTCAAGAGCAACTTCAAATAGTGTTGGAGGAGCAAAGCAGGTTAGAAAAATATAACTTGGCTTTTATATATCTCTCTCTTTATCATTGTCCCTAAGATCAGAGTTGGACCATTTGGTAGTGACTAAAGCGCGATGTTGGTTGCATGAAACAAAAGCTCTTGTCCTAGTAGCCTTTTTGAAATTATATCTAGTTATTATTGTCATTTCCAACAATTAGGGCAAAATTTTCACCGGATTTCCTTTATGCTTTGCCTTTGGTTTCTCAGATTTGCTCTCGACATTGATCTTGATGCTCCAAAAGTGAGAATTCCTTTAAGGGCTTCAGGATCGTCCAAGTGCAGTAGCCATTTCCTTTTGGATTTTGGTAATTTTACGCTAACCACCATGGTAAGTTTCAAGACTGACCCTTCGACTTAAGTAGTGTTTCTCTTCTGTATTCTTTATATTTCTTGTACAATTGCAGGATACTCGGGGTGAGGAGCAAAGGCAAAACTTATATTCTCGGTTCTGCATTTCTGGAAGAGATATTGCCGCTTTCTTTACAGACTGTGGATCTGACAACCAAGGTTGCAGTTTGCTCTTGGAAGATTTCGCTAATCAGCCGATTCTGTCTCCCATTCTAGAGAAAGCGGACAACGTTTATTCCCTTATTGATAGGTGTGGAATGGCGGTTATTGTTGATCAGGTATTACCTTGTGCGACATTTTATGTTCATGAGTCAATTGCTAAAACGAGGCATTTCTACTTGACACGCATCTGTTTCTTTTATAAGATCAAAGTTCCTCACCCAAGTTACCCATCCACAAGAATTTCCATCCAAGTGCCAAATATTGGTGTTCATTTCTCGCCAACAAGATATATGAGGATCATGCAACTGTCCGACATCTTATATGGTGCTATGAAAACCTACAGTCAAGCTCCTGTTGATGACATCCCAGATGGAATCCAACCTTGGAGTCCTGCAGATCTTGTTAGTGATGCTAGAATCTTAGTTTGGAAGGTATGCTCTGTTATGTATATGTACATTTCAAGCTTAATTTGTCTGTATTAGCTTTGATTTTATGGAATCTATTGTTTCAGGGAATTGGCAACACTGTGGCTACTTGGCAGCCTTGTCACCTTGTTTTGTCTGGTTTATATCTGTATACATTTGAATCAGAGAGGTCACTTGATTATCAACGTTATTTATGGTTTGTGCTATTCTTCATCCGTTATTTTCTTACGTGTACCCTCTTTCTCTTTTTCTTTTTCAAGTGCTCATTTCTGCTAAAAAGATTTTTGCATGTGTTAATATAAGACAGTTAAATTATAAACTTTGCATGTGCAGCATGGCTGGCAGACAAGTATTCGAGGTTCCGCCTGCAAATGTTGGTGGTTCGCCATACTGCCTTGCTGTCGGTCTAAGGGGAACAGATCTTAAAAAGGTAGGCTAAGCCTCTTTATTGTAAATAATAGGAGTCATAAAATCACCGAGAAATCTATAAGTGTCCCAGCGATTAAAATATACTCTCTTTCTGATTTGAAAGGCTACCTACCTGAAAATAAGGTGGTTGAGAGTGTTGATGATTCTCTGGACCTTACTTTTATTGAAGTTGCTTTCGAAGTTATACTGGAGAAAAAGCCAGCTCACATATATTCCTCTACAACCTTGCTTTGTTTAATGTATTTTCATTTGTGTTTTCCATTAAAGATTATGGATGTTATGCATTCTTCAGGCCCTGGAGTCTTCTAGCACCTGGATCATAGAGTTTCAAAGGGAGGAGAAGGCAGCATGGCTGAGAGGACTTGTCCAAGCCACCTATCAAGCTTCTGTATATCTATAAAATCTCACTGACTTCTTTCATTCTGGGCTTGCTATTTGCAATGATCGTGTTTGGTTGATACTGAAATATCTTGTCCTTTTGTAGGCTCCTCTGTCGGGGGATGTACTTGGTCAGACAAGTGATGGTGATGGTGACTCCCATGAACCTCAGACCAGGAATTTGAAGGCTGCTGATCTTGTTATTAATGGTGCTCTAGTTGAGACGAAGTTGTATTTGTATGGAAAGGTTAGCTGTGATCAGCTTTCTACATATTTTTGTATGTGTGCTATCTGTATGCCATGTCGTACTAATTAGGAAACTTTCATCGTTGCTTGAGCTGAGAAACCATTTAGATTCTGTGAAAGCAACTTTTCGTAATTTTTATTTGACTTTTGAAATCCTATTCTCTCGCAGATCAAGGACGAATGTGATGAGCAGGTTGAAGAGGTTCTGCTTCTCAAAGTTCTTGCTGCCGGAGGAAAGGTTTGTTTGTTGTTGGATATATTTCATGGGGTTAAGCTGATATTGAGGGAGTGAGTTATGTGCATGTGTTGTGCGTCGTGGGTACTAAGGAGAAAAGGGAAAAAGGGTGAGGCCTGCTTGTGTGCAAAACTTAGACAACCTAACCCCATGATAGGCTCTGGTTAAAATGGTATTATTTCACTAAGCCTGGCTAAGCTAGTGATTATGAGATGGAAACTACAATAGAGCCACAGTATTGTTGATTAAGGTTGATTAAATGATAAATTTCTTAGCGTATTGTTGATAAATCACGTTGCATATCTTAGGAGCACCACTTGTCAAGTTGTCCGTTGTTTGGATATTTGCATTTCTTCCACTTGTAGGGTTCCCATTTCTGATATGCCTTGTAATGTTTTTTTTTCAAGCTGTTTTTATTCTCTATGTAGGTTCTATATAATAGACTAGTTTGATAGAGGCAGAATTGTGTTTGCTTTGCAGGTCCATATAATAAGTTCAGAAAGCGGCTTAACCGTTAGGACGAAGTTGCACTCTCTGAAAATCAAAGATGAACTTCAGCATCAGCAGTCAGGAAGTGCCCAGTATTTGGCTTACTCTGTTCTGAAGAACGAAGGCATACACGACTCACCAGGAAGATGTGATTCTTATGACAAGGAGATGTCTGTAGGACATGCAGATGAAGAAGATGCCTTCACAGATGCTTTGCCAGAGTTTCTGTCTCCTACAGAACCAGGTACTCCGGATATGGATATGATTCAATGCAGCATGATGATGGACTCTGATGAACATGTGGGACTCGAGGATGCTGAAGGTGGATTTAATGAAAAAGACACATCTCAGGGAAAAGGCCTTTGCGATGAGGTATTTTATGAGGTGCAGGGTGGTGAATTTTCTGATTTCGTATCAGTTGTTTTCTTGACTAGGAGCTCCAGTTCCCACGATTATAATGGAATCGACACACAGGTATGTAATTTAAGACCATGGGAGGTCATCTTAGTGCGGCAAATATACCTTCACAACTTTGCTAAGTTCAGTTTGAAATTAATTTCAGATGAGCATTCGCATGTCAAAACTGGAGTTCTTTTGCAGCAGACCGACTGTAGTTGCTCTAATTGGTTTTGGATTTGACTTGAGCGCAGCAACATATGTTGAAAATGATAAAGATGCCAACACTCTCGCATTTGAGAAATCTGATAGTGAGAAAGAAACAAATGATGAAGGTGGACGCATTGAAGGATTACTTGGATATGGCAAGGACCGTGTTGTGTTTTATCTGAACATGAATGTTGATAGTGTGACTGTGTTTCTTAACAAGGAGGATGGTTCTCAGCTTGCGATGTTGGTACAGGAACGATTCGTGTTGGACATTAAGGTAAAAAATATTAGCATGGG
>JAHZTW010000003.1:43055686-43090894 GCA_020283515.1 Alliaria petiolata
TGTTGAGTTTCACGTATCTAAGTACAAATCTACCTTTAATGACAAAACCAATTTATTCTCTCTTTGCAATTGATTGTTAATTATGATATTATCATTTTAATCTCGTGAAACCCTAAAAATATTTTTTAATTTTTTAGATCGCAAGTTTTTTTTTTATAATCGGTAAATTAAAAAACTAAAAAATAGAATACCCTAACCTTAAAAAGAGCTATATATATCAAACCCTAACTCTCTTTATAACTCAGCTGCTTTCATATGTTTTAATTTAGTTGATAAATAAAAATTCATGTTAGAGTAGTTGTTGGAGATAAATATCATCTTTTAGTTTAGGCGAATCTCTTAATACTATCTTTCTGTAATGACCATTTTAGGCAAACTCTGAAAGATACTTGGACTTGCGCTAATACTCTAAATAATTTGAGCGGCAATGCCATCTGACTCTAGATGCCCGTATCTCGACAGTGTGGCCATACTTACAGGTACATGATGGACATGAGACGGAGTGGTCATATAAAACGAAAAGACCACTATAAGGCCACCTTTTCTAGTTGCGGTTTTGTGCCATGTTATCTAAAGTGAGCAAAAAAAGGGATGTCTAGTCTATAAAGGAGCAACAACCAAACAACGAAACACATAGGTAGGCATGCATCCGGAAAGATCCTACAACTCGATTACTAGTATCAAGGAATCAGGTGACATACATATCTTTATTGAAGCGGAAAAAATACTCAGCCCTTAAACATTTTCCTCCATTTTGCCTAGGATAACTCGTCCAACATACTTTTCTCACAAGAAAAGTTGATGCTTTTGGGGCGTAAAAGACTTGTTAGTCATAATTGGTTATCAATACATTTTTTTTAATGAATGTAAGATTTTATTCAATCAAAAAACTATTTTTACATCAAATGTATCGTTTATTTGAAAGAATGAAGTAGATCAAAGAATGCTTCTACTCTACGAAAGAATGATCTACGTGGCTTCTCTTGTTGCAAACCAAAACGAGAGAGACTAACCCAACATCTTTTTAATACGAACCGATGCAAAAATACCACAACTCACGATAGATCGATTCACTTTTAAATTACAAACAATAAAATAATGAACTAGAAAAAAACATAATTAATTATTACAATTAATTTCAAAGTTTATAGTTGGACTGAAGAAAAACAACCCAAAATAGCTTGTGTAATTAGGAAAGGGCATTTTACAGTTTTGGTGAATTAATTTGTAACAGTTAGAGGAGTTAATTACAGTATAAGGAGTGAATTACACCCAAAGGTACTTATGAGTTTGAAAGTTGCAAATAAGGTACTTTCAGCTACCGATGGACTTTGCTTGTACTTTTAAATGTTGAAAATCCATTATTACCCTTTCATTAAGTGAAAGGAAAGTGCAAGTAGTTGACGGGGTGAAGGCGTTTCAATGGAAGAAACGAGAAATACCTCCGGCGTAGTGATTTATACTGTAAGAGAAGGCGATTCGTGGTAAAACGTGGAGAAGTGATAATCGTCGAATCTGATAATGCAACGGAGGTCGCATCGATATCTCAAATCTGTGAAATCGTTACCAAAACACCGCCACCGTGGCCGGATTTTGTGGAATTGATGCGTCGGCGATCTACGGTGAAGCATCGACATTGATTGATTTTTTTTCTCCCGCTTTATACTCTCTCTTTCACTTCTCCACTTCTGTAACTGCCCCCCTTTTCCTCTCAAACCCTAAGCATAAATCTAACTTTGGTCTTCGATTTCTCCATTTTCACTCAGCTACGACAGCCATTGATCCCGACTCTTTCACCTATTGCGCTCATCCTCTCACTACCCATGTTGGTCTCTCTCTTTACCTCAATTTCAACACCTACATCATCCATGGCTTTGCTCTCCTCTGTCTCTCCTCTGCCTTTTCCAGCAACATGACCTTCGAATTTAAAGGTCATAATTAATTATTACAATTAATTTCAAACTTGATAAATACGAACCGATGCAAAATACCGTAACTCACGATAGATCGATTCACTTTTAAATTACAAACGATAAAATAATGAACTAGAAAAAAACATAATTAATTATTACAATTAATTTCAAACTTTATAGTTGGACTGAAGAAAAACAACCCAAAATAGCTTGTGTAATTAGGAAAGGGCATTTTACAGTTTTGGTGAATTAATTTGTAACAGTTAGAGGAGTTAATTACAGTATAAGGCACTTTAGCAATCTTATATTACATCTAAAGGTACTTCAAGCTATTGGTGCACTTTGACAAGATAAAAAGACCAAATCACCCTCATTAACCACTTAACGTTTTTCCTTTGTTCGATACAGTTTAGAGAGTTTTTTATTTTTACTTCCAATAAAAAAACCTAAACGGTGATTTCCTAAAAATTCTCTGGGCGTTCACTTCTTCGGTAACTCAACGGCAACGGCAGCTCACTTCTTCGGCAACTCCAGGCAAAGTCCACTAACTTGATTTCTCCACCGATTCGACCCACCGACACCACCAATTTTCACAGTAGAACACGATGAAAGGTATCTCCCAAACTATTTTATCTTGTCTTTTTTCAATTCGTCAAAACTCAAATAGGTTTTTGCAAAAACTGTTATTTGTTTTTTTCCTCTGAATTTGCCAGATTTGAGCTCAAAATTCAGATAAGTTTTTGCAAAACTGTTAATTGGGTTTCTTACTTCCTGACTCAAGATCCTTTCTTCATTACTCTCCTTCTTCTTTTTTAACTAAATCACCGCATATGCTTCTCCTAGTGTCAAATTTTCAATCTCCTAAAAATCCTTAGAAAATTCCAGACATTCACGTCTTAGGAAATTCCAAATCCTTAGAAGACAATTGCTGTCCCGTAAATCCTTAGAAAATTCCAGACATTCACGTCTTATGAGTCATATGCACAATGAAGCTGTGTACGATACTTACCATCATTGAAGTCATGGACACGATGGTGTGGATATGAAAGCGTGGACGAGATCAGATCGTTTCGATATTCTGCGGTCATCTATGGTTGATGTTTGTCCATATGGACTCATCCATGTGAATACATCCACGAAAACTGTAATGGATACTTGTATAATGGTACATATGCTTGTATATCCATATGGACTCAATCATGTTCTATATCTCAATCGCTTTTGATTTTTGCTTAATTGAATTGGAAAGATTGCAGGAAGGACTTGCAGTTGTGGACATGTAGTCGTGGACATGACGAGGTGGACATGCTGGTGTGGACGTGATATAAAGATTGAGTCCGCAAAACCTGTAAAATTCTCATGGTCGTCTCTGAAGAATGAACCCAACGATGTTGTATGTTCCTTCTTCCTCTAGAGTTTACCATTAGCCAGAGATCAGGCCAGAATGAGAAAATGTAAATAATGCAAACATGTTTTTATCTTCACAAATGTGTCCACACAAACGCGTCCAGGAAGACATATCCACACAAACTTGTCCATGAAATTTTTGTTCTAGACCTCTCACTCTTCTTTCCCCTGATCTTAATCGTCTCTTTGATTGGTTAGACTGTTCCATCACGTGTGTTCTTGTGATTGCGTCCATCAGTTTTATCCACGAGTCTTGTGTCCATTTGATTTTCTCCAGGATGTTTAACATCTACAGTAGGACACATTTATAGTTTTGTATCCATTGTGTTTATGTCCATGTGTTTATGTACTTGTCTTCTCCCGTGAGATTGTGTCCATACGCTTATGTCCATGATATTATGTCCACTGATTTTTATCATTATATTGTGTCTATATAGATGTGTCCATATACAAAATCGTATGCTGATTACCACTTTCTTTACCCTTCTCTTTATGCAGGTACAAATTTGAGTTATGAGTGGGACAATACACCGTCCACATAGAGTTGTTATCATTAAGGTTCCTTTATTCTCAGTGAGATACTAATGAAACCAAATCATATTGGTTGAATTGTAAAACATCTAGTTTGTACAAGAGAAGTTTCCAAGGAGTACAACATCGCAGCAACTATTGAGAAAGACAAGAGTGCACCTTGCAAATCACTATTCCTGATTGAAGACTATATAAACACTCTTATCAATTACAGGGTTAACTGCAGTAACACATTTGAGTACCTTGTAATAACATCTAGAAATAAGACAATATAATATATACTATGACCTTGTCTGTCTTACGTTATCTATTCAACGACAATCACAGGATTAATTGCAGTAACATATTTCAATTTTTTTTTAAAAAGTGGATGGAGGATTGGAGAGTTGCGCAATCTGTTTCTTAATTATCATTACAACATATATGAGTTTGATAGATTCACACTAACAAGTTAACGAACCACAAAATACACTTTTTTTTTCTCTTATGCATATGCATATGCAAAACTCTTATAATTTTTTTCTCCTCTTTTTTGTTTTCTTTTATGCATATACCTTGCTTAAGTTCCTGGTTCGTGTTTTGAAGGGTCAAATTTTTCCCTTTCATAGTATATAAAAACTGCATCATTTTCATCCATACTCACTTGACCATGCTGTTATGTCCACATTATCATCTTCTTATGTTCATAGTATATCAAAACTGCACAAAGTCTGACTTTCTCTACCATACAATCGCACACTCATCCACAACCCCTTGACCATGAATAACTGTCCACATACAATCACTCATATCCATGTAAATTTAAAATCTATCTTCCTTTAAAATCGAAGGTCATGTTGCTGGAAAAGGGAGAGGAGAGAGAGAGGAGAGCAGAGCCATGGATGATGTAGGTGTTGAAATTGAGGTAAAGAGAGAGACCAACATGGGTAGTGAGAGGATGAGCGCAATAGGTGAAAGAGTCGGGATCAATGGCTGTCGTAGCTGAGTGAAAATGGAGAAATCGAAGACCAAAGTTAGATTTATGCTTAGGGTTTGAGAGGAAAAGGGGGGCAGTTACAGAAGTGGAGAAGTGAANCTTAGAGAAAATTTTGACATGAACTCAAAATTTCAACTTGGTCAAAACTCAAATTCAAGTGGTGCTATGCCTTAATCGTGGAGAATGCACATAATTGCGAGCTAAAGCCCCAAATTTTAACTACACTTAGAGTACCAATTGGCAATTTTCGCACTTTTTGATCCTAAAAACCCTAAGTGTCAAAAATTTCAAAATTTCTCAATGTAGATATGTTTTTGCCCACCAAATCAACATATATATCGTCCCCAAGCATAACCCAAGCTTCCAGCAACCAATTTTGATTCCAATTGACCAATTTCCTCAAGTTCCTCAAAGAGGGAAAATCATGGATAAGGAGAGAAATAGAAAAAAATTACCTCGTTGATGTACAGAAGGTTGGCCCGAAATTGAATTAGAAACAGTTAGACAAGAGGAATCCGAGCAAGCGGGTTCTTGAATCACCAAAATCGAGTGGAAATAGAGAGTTTTATGCTCAAACTCGTGAAACTATGGGAGAATGGAGGAAAAAACGAGTTTGGGGAAGAAGAAGAGACTAAACCAAGCAAAATTATGTAAAAATTGGTTTAGAAAAGGCGTGGTTTACTCGATTTGAACCGGTCAAAGGAGGAAAGGAAGGGTTGACTTACCTTTTTGGGGCTACATCGGTTTGCCAAACCGAGGTGAAGCTAACCGATGAGATTTCGGGAAGCTCGGTCTCGGTTTGCTGTCCGATGCAGCCTGTCCGATGAACGTTCTGGTGTGCTCGCCACGGTTTGGCAATCCGAGGCTGCTTGGCCGATAGAAGTTCTGGTGTGCTCACCTCGGTTTGGCAAACCGAGGTGCTGCTAACCGATGTGGTCGTAGAGAATTCCTTTTTATGCCTTCCATCAAAGTCCAACTCACATGATTCAAACCTGATAATCACTATCACTTAAAAACACAATATTAGAAATGAAAAACAAGAATATATACAAGGATAACATGGGAATGCCTCCCAAGTGCGCTTGTTTAAAGTCACTAAGCTTGACTTTTCAAACCCTTAGGCATGTGGAGGATCTTGAAGAGGACATGAGCTTGCATCTTCCTTAGACACATTTACCAAGTATGGCTTGACCCTATGACCATTGACTGTGAAACTCTCCCCATTCTTTCCAATCAAGGTGATGGCTCCATAAGGCAATACTTCTTGAATCTCAAAAGGGCCTCCCCACCTTGATTTGAGCTTACCCGGGAACAACTTCAATCTTGAATTGTAGAGAAGAACTTTGTCACCAAGACTTAGCTCCTTCTTCACAATCCTCTTGTCATGAAAAGCCTTGGTCCTCTCCTTGTAGATCTTTGAGCTTTCATAAGACTCAAGCCTAATCTCTTCAAGCTCTTGGAGTTGAATAATCTCTTTTCTTGGGCTGTTTTTATGTTGTAGTTGAGAAGCTTCACAGCCCACAAAGCCTTGTGTTCAATCTCCACAGGTAGATGACAAGCTTTTTCATACACAAGGTTGAAAGGAGACCTCCCAATTGGTGTCTTGAAAGCTGTCCTATAAGCCCACAAAACATCATCAAGCTTGATTGACCAATCCTTTCTTGTTAGGCCCACAGTTTTCTCTAGAATAGCCTTGATCTCACGGTTTGAGACTTCCACTTGACCACTAGTTTGAGGGTGGTAAGGGGTGGCTACCTTATGCTTGACACCATGCTTGCTCAATAACCCTTCAAAGACCTTGTTGATGAAATGGCTTCCCCCATCACTAATCACAACTCTTGGAACACCAAACCTTGGGAAGATTATACTCTTGAACATCTTCACCACAACCTTGGAGTCATTGGTAGGACTTGCAATGGCTTCTACCCACTTGGAGACATAATCAACTGCTACCAAGATATACTTGTTTCCATAAGAAGATGGGAAAGGTCCCATGAAGTCTATGCCCCATACATCAAACAACTCCACTTCTAAGATAGGGTTTTGGGGCATCTCATCCCTCTTGCTTATGTTTCCCTTCTTTTGGCAAGGTTCACATGTCTTGATGAACTCATGAGTGTCCTTGAACAATGTAGGCCACAAAAACCCACTTTGAAGCACCTTTGTAGCTGTCTTGAATGTGGCGAAATTCCCTCCATATTTAGACCCATGGCAATGAAAGATCGCACTCTCTACCTCTTCTTGTGCCAAGCATCTCCTATAAATCCCATCAGCACATCTCTTGTAGAGGTAAGACTCATCCCAATAGAAGTGTGACACATCCCTCATAAACTTCTTCTTGTGATAATTGTTGAGATGTGTTGGTTCTTCTTTGCATACAAAGTAGTTAACAAAATCAGCATACCAAGGCTCACTCTTTGCCTCCATGCCTTGAATTTCGTGAAGCATCTTGCCAACTCCATGTGCACTAGCAACACTCTTGATCATCATCAATTGCTCTTCCGGGAGTGAATCATTGAGTGGTAAAGCATCTTCAATCCTCATCCTTGACAAATTATCAGCTACACCATTCTCCACACCCTTCTTGTCAACTATTTCCATGTCAAACTCTTGAAGAAGCAAGATCCATCTAAGGAGCCTTGGCTTGGTCTCCTTCTTAGTATAAATGTAGCGCAATGCAGCATGATCCGTGTACACTATCACCTTTTATCCCACCAAATAAGATCTAAACTTCTCAAAAGCAAACACCACAACCAAGAGTTCCTTTTCAGTTGTAGCATACTTGGTTTGAGCATCATCAAGTGTCCTACTTGCATAATAGATCACATGAAGCTTCTTGTCTTTCCTTTGCCCAAGAACAGCTCCCACAGCATAGTCACTAGCATCAGCCATGATCTCAAATGGTAAACTCCAATCCGGTGCTTGCACAATAGGGGCAGTCACAAGTGCTTTCTTGATTGTCTCAAAGGCTTGCAAGCACTCTTCATCAAACTGAAACTCCACTTCCTTGCAAAGGAGCCTTGTCAAAGGCCTAGCAATCTTAGAGAAATCCTTGATAAATCTCCTATAAAACCGAGCATGCCCAAGGAAACTCCTTATGCCCTTCACATTTGATGGTGGCGCCAAGTTGATCATGACATCTATCTTGGCCTTGTCCAGTTCTATACCATCTTCAGAAATCTTATGACCCAACACAATCCCTTGATTGACCATGAAGTGACACTTTTCCCAATTAAGCACCAAGTGAGACTCTTCACATCTTTGTAAAACCCTGCAATGATTAGAGAGACATGCAGAAAAAGAGGCACCATACACAGAAAAGTCATCCAAAAACACTTCTACCATCTCCTCAATAAGATCGGAGAAGATACTCATCATGCACCTTTGAAAGGTAGCTGGAGCATTACATAACCCAAATGACATCCTTCGATATGCAAAGGTACCATAAGGACATGTGAAAGTAGTCTTATCTTGATCATTAAGATGAATGGGTATTTGAAAGAACCCACTATATCCATCAAGGAAACAATAGAAGGGATGGTTAGCTAATCTCTCAAGCATTTGATCAATAAAAGGAAGAGGAAAATGATATTTTCTAGTAGAAGCATTAAGTTTTCGGTAATCAATACACATCCTATGGCCAGTGATGGTTCTAGTTGGTATTAGCTAATCTTTATCATTCTTTATCACAGTGATTCCACCTTTCTTAGGGACAACATGCACGGGAGAAACCCAAGTGCTGTCACTAATAGGGTAAATCTTCTTTGATGTTTGGGTTTCCTTCTTCACTACTTCCTTAAGGTTTGGGTTTAATCTTCTTTGATGTTCAATTGAGGAAGTGTTTTCATTTTCAAGGTGAATCCTATAAGTACAAAGCATAGGAGATATGCCCTTGATATCACTCAAAGAGTAACAAATAGCTCTCCTATACTTTCTCAACTCATTAAGTAGAGAGTTGAGCTCATCATCACTCAAGCAATCATTTACAATTACGGGGTAAGTAGAATAAGGGCCTAAGAAAGCATACCTTAGTCCAATGGGAAGTGGCTTGAGGTCCACCTTTGGAGCCTTAATTTCACTCCAATCCTCATCAAGGTCTTTAGCCAATTCGCTATCCTCAAGCTCCTCTAGCCTTTACTCTTGTCCTTGACTTGAAACCTCAACCCTCATGGACCCTTAATCTTGGTCAAATCCCTCTTTATCCTCACATGAAGCTACCAATCTTGTAAAGCTCTCCTCCCCATCTAGTGCTTTGCGTGAGTCTAGCATGAGCATGTATACTTTGGTCTCCTCATGCAAGTACCCATTCTCTCCATGTGGTTTGGTTAGGGCTACACTAAGATGGTCTTCTTGGACTAGCTCTTCAAGCAACTCATCGGCCAACTCATCCATAGTTTCAATGTAGAACACTTGGCCATCAATGGTTGGCTTCCTCAAGGTCTCTTTTATGTCAAATTTCAACTCTACCCCCTTTCCTAGATGCAAAGCGATCTTCCCATGCTTCACATCAATGATTGCACCAGCTGTAGCTAAGATAGGTCTTCCCAAAATCAAAGGATCCTTTGGCTCCTCATCCATCTTGAGTACCATGAAATCCGTGGGAATGATGAAGTTGCTAACCTTGAGAGGCAAATCCTCAAGAACTCCAATAGGCATCCTCACACTCCTATCCGCAAGTATTAGGGAGATTCCACACTCCTTGTACTTAGTGAAACCGAGCTTCTTAGCTATTGAGTAAGGCATGAGGTTGATACTAGCTCCAAGATCACACATGCAATTCTCAAACCCAAGAACCGGGGTCTCCAAGCTTCTTTGGTATCACATTGCTTTGAATTATTGCACTACACTCTTGAGAAAGTTGCATAACTCCTTGGACATCCCTAGCTCTTTGTGCCACAGCATCTTTCAAAAACTTAGCATATTGTGGAATCATCTTAAAGGCATCCACCAAAGGCATCTTGAGCTCAATGTCCTTGATTTTCTTGTCAAACATAGCCTTGTATTTCTCCACCAATTGTTTCTTAAACCTCTCGGAGAAAAGAAGCTTAGGCTTGTAAGGTGGAGGAACATAGGTAGACTCCTTTTGTTGCACATCCTCTCTTGGCTTTTCCATTACCACTTCCTTGCTTCTCTTTGCAATATACACATCATCAAAAGTTGTAGCATCTTGAGCTTTTTCAAAGCTATCCTCCCCATCTTGAACTTCAATGTCCTCATTGATCAAAGGACTTGTCCTTGGAGGCAACTCCTTTCCACTTCTCAAAGTAATAACATTGATGTATTCCTTGGGGTTTGCCTCACACTTTCCCGGTAGAGTACCTTGAGAATTTGAGCTAGAAGCCTTGCCTTTCTCAAGTTGCTTGAACTTTTGTTGAAGACCTCCTATTTGAGTAGCAAGCTCATTGAGTGAAGAATCCATCCTTGTGTTAATTTCAGCAATCTTTTTTCCCATATTAGCATCACTATTGGCTTGACCTTGAAGTATTTGTTGAAGCATAAGCTGAACATTATCTTGTGGAGGACCTTGTGAAGTTTGATTAAAACCCGGTGGAGCATTGCCTTGGTTGAACTTTTTCCCACCAAAGTTGGTTTGGTTTCCTCCTTGGTAATTAAACCTTGGTGCATAACCTTTTTGTTGATTGTTGTAGGGCACAAAAGGCTTTCCTTGAGTAGCTTGTGGAGGGTAAACTTGGTCTCTGGGATTGGCTACATTAGTACTTCTATAAGAGAGGTTGTTATTCCCCTTATAGTTGTTGTTGGAGTAGTTATTGTAGCCACCTTGGCCACCCACGAAATTTACCACCTCTTGACCCTCTTGGTACTCAACTTGATCATCACAATCCCCTTGATTCTCTTCAACAAAATGTACATGCCTTTGGTTGGAGGACATGAGCTTGTCCATCTTGTCATGTAGAGACTTCATTTCTTTCTTGTGAGAGTCATATTCACCTCCCCTTGGAGCTCTATCATAGTCTTCATTGTAATTACCATCACTCAAGGCAAGATTTTCTACAAGCTCCAATCCATCTTCTACTTCTTTCCCTAAGAAGTTACCATTGCTTGCGGTATCAAGAAGCATTCTTATCTTTGGAAGGACACCTCTATAGATGATGCTTAGTAGAGACTCTTGTGTGAAGCCATGATGAGGGCATTGCATTGTGTAGCCCTTGAATCTTTCCCAAGCTTCATTGAAAAACTCATTGTTCTTTTGAGTGAAGCTAGAGATTTCATTCCTCAACTTGGCGGTCCTTGAGTTGGAGAAGAACTTAGATAGGAATGCCTTCTCGCATTCATCCCAAGAGGTGATTGTTCCTTGAGGCAAGTTTTTCTCCCATTGTCTTGCTCTATCCCCAAGAGAGAAGGGAAAAAGTCTTAGCTTGAAAGCATCCTCACTCACACCATTCATCTTGAACAACCCACAAACTCTATCAAAATTATCCAAGTGATCAAGTGGATCCTCCATTGGCAAACCATGGAACTTGTCTTGCTGAACCATGGAGATGAAAGTTGGCTTGACCTCAAAGGTGTTGTTGTGAACTGGTGGAGGTTGAATACCATATCTATTTTGATGAATATTTGGAGCATCTCCAGCCCCAATAGTCCTCCCTTGTCTAGGTGAATGCAAGGGGTTTCCATTGCCCCTTGGTTCTTGCTCATTTCCATTATGAGGAGGTGGTGCATGCGCCATGTGTGGAGCATTTTGATCCCTTTGTTGCTCTTCCATCCTCAACCCCTCTAACCTTGCAGCTTCCCTTCTTGCAATCCTAGCAACCCTTTCCAACTGATCAATCTCTTGAAAGCCTAGCAACCCTTTCCAACTGATCAATCTCTTGAAAGCCTTGGAAGTTGTTGTCTCCTTGTAATCTCAAATGCATTCAAGTGCAAACTGAAATCTAGAAAATGAGATGGTCAATAAACACAAAAGGATTACTTAGTCTCAAACCAAACTCAAATCTTAATGATCAATCAATCCCAATATGGCAACAGTGCCAAATTGATACAAGAGTTTTTATCTCTTGCAAGCAATTGAGCATCAATCCATTTTGGGAGATGATTCAATAAGAATGCAAAGTTTGGTTTAAGCAAAGCTAAATTGGCAATTCAAGTGACAAGGAACAATTAAAAGCTAAACACAAACTAAAAGGAACACTACTAGAGCAATATTATGAAGCTAAGCATTAATTATCACTAATCAAGCACTAAACAAAGATTAACTACTAAGCAAGATTATCAAATTAACTAAAACGAAACCTAGGGATGGAATCATTGATTTGGGTAATTTAATGGACAACCTTGCAATCATTTAAGCTACTAATCAAGCCATCTATATGCCTAGAACACTTAATAAAGACTAATCCATGATGTTTGGCACTAATCTCTTTCCTAATCACCCTAATGAACTAATGATGTTTTAGCATTAGATTGATTAGACAGCATTAATTACAAGTCTAAATAGCATGATAACCACCCTAGGCAACTAATATCTTAGGCTAGGAATATAAATCTCTTATTAAGTTGGTTCAAGCATTTCATCAAACACTTGGTGGGTGTATGAAATGCTTATGATCCAAATAGCAAAAGATTAGCTATTTGGCATTAAGAACTACTTAATAAGAAGAGAGATGAAAGAATCTATCCTAGATTGCAAGATTGAACCATTAGAAAACTCTAAATCTAACCCATCCCCAAGTTCCTAAAGAACTACTCACTAATCATAGTTAAACACATCAAATCAAAGATTAGAGAAAGGTTAAACATGATTAGAGAAAGATAAACAAGAAATCTAAGAAAGATATTGCATTAAACTTAAAGATCCAAGCATAAACAAGGTTTTTTCTCAAAGTGGCAAAAAGTTTAGGCTTAGAACAAAGAGAATAAAAGTTAAGGTAAAAATTAGGTCTAAATATTATTTATAGTGAATAGTGATCGGACCGGGTCAACCCGGAACAAACCGGGTATTGACCCGATTTTTGGCTTGATTTAGTGGTCGCATCGGTTTGGCAAACCGATGGGCTTCTATCCGAGGTGAGCAGTCGGACTTCGTCGGGCATGTCTCGGCTTGCCTGTCCGAGGTCGTCAGACCGAGGTGAGTTATGTAGGGTCCGTCTCGGTTTGCTGTCCGAGGTGACCAGACCGAGGCAATCTCTGGTGGCTTCGTCTCGGACTGCTTCGCACGCCACACCGATGCAGCTAGACCGAGGTAAGTTCTGGGAGGTCCGTCTCGGTTTGCTGTCCGAGGTGCTCCTAACCGAGGTGGTGACAGACAACTTCTGTCAATCTTCGTTTCGACTCTTCTTTGATCCGAACTCATCCCCAAAACTCCAAATGGTTTTTTTAGCTCCAAAAATACCTGAGAAACACTCCAAATGCAGCAAATATGCAAAGACCTAATCTAAGACCTACTAACTCTAAAATGAATGCAAAATGGATTATAATGAATAAGTAAAATGCATGAAATGATGTAAATGTTATACTAAATGGATGCTAAAATGATGTAAATATGCTAACTATCACAAGGATCGATCCTTACATCCCTCCGAACACACGCCCACCTGCAGAATCTCTGCACCATTCTCGGAGACCACATCTGACGCTGCTGCCAAACGAGCGCTTCATGCCTCGACCTAAGGGGGATTTCCGCCTCCTATTATCCATGGAAGCGAAAGTCTTCACCTCCAGACGCCACCTCCTGCCCAGAACGATCAGAGGATCGCACCTGCTCCCTTATATTAGCAAGTGGAGAACCTTATTGAGGCGATAACAGTGATGACTGATTATCAAGCTAAGTCTGAGTGATCTTTACTTGCCCGGATGGACTCTATCCAGGCTGAAGTCTTCCACAAGCTCCAGGAAATCGCCAACAACGCGAAGGTGTTGGAGAACCGCACTTTTGGCAATATCAACAAACTATCCAGAACTTCCGAGGACTTGGCGGGCCACAAAGGTGTTCGAAACCGCGGATTAGGAGTCATCCGCGCCCTAAAGTACCAGTTTGAGGAAACTCGCAGAGCCACTTACAACATCATAAGCCGAATGGAGAAGAACATCCAGGAGATGGAACACGCCCAGCACAAGGCTGAATCGCAAGTCGAGGACTTGAGAGACGAGGTTCATAATATGGCGAAAGCCCAGAAAAGGAGTGAAGCTTCGCTGACAACGCTGTTCAAGGAGCAGAGAAGATTAGATGAGCTGGTCTGAGATCTCATCGAAAATAAAGAGAAAAAGAAAGCTCGACCTAACGAAGGATACGCCCCCTGCCATTTCATTGAGCCACACTCTGCGTTTCAACCAATCACCTTGCCCAGGACATCTCGAGAATTGTCGCCGGAGCTCCTCGAAATACCTTTTACTACGAAATGAAATCCATCAAAGCTGGTGAGACCTTCACCACGCATATCCTGAGAGAGAGACTGGTAGAGTTCGTCGACGAAGTTAAGACTATCCCGAGGGATATATCTTTCGAGGAAGCGTGGGAGAATTATAACTTGGCCATTCTTCGGGNCACCACGCATATCCTGAGAGAGAGACTGGTAGAGTTCGTCGACGAAGTTAAGACTATCCCGAGGGATATATCTTTCGAGGAAGCGTGGGAGAATTATAACTTGGCCATTCTTCGGGGACAGCCTTGAAGGAGAAGAAGGAGCTCGCATTCACTTTGACAAAGCCCGATGCATCAACGTCGAGGAGGCGATGGTGATGCCACGAGCAAGAATGTAATACTGGTACCCGGCCCACTTTGATCCCAAAGGTTTGGAGCAATTCAACGTTTTGGTTCGAACCCTTCCACATGAAGTGACATTTGAGCGAGCTTGCATTGAGCATCAGGTCGGCCACTACTTTGCGGAAAGTAGAAAATCCTTGGGGTGGATCAAGCACCACTTCAATAAGGCGAGAAGAGATCGAGAAATCTGGGACCTCCACAAGGTTTAGGATCACGGCCGTTTCTTGATAACGTGTAGCATCAGAGGAGTCGATTTCGGCAAATCATTATGCGACGACTATGGTTCTTGCATTAGTGTGATAATCGAATGGGAAACAAGGAAGCTCGACATCAAACGTGGCAAGCCGACGAACCTCATGATCGGTTTGGAGGACCAATCTTTTGCAGCCGCGAAAGGAGTCATTTATGATCTCCCGGTCATCATTGGTGATTGTAGAGTCCCGGTAGACTTCTATATAGTCAAAACTCGCCAAGAAGCTGCTGCAACTCTAATCTTGGGATGGCCATTCTTAGCCATTGCAGGAGCCATCATGGATTGGTCCAATAGGCGAGTCTCATTTGCCAATATCGATGGGAAAAAGTTTTATCCCGTGATACCATACACCATGGAGAAACATCTTCTTGAAAGGGATGAAGATGCAATCATGGAGAGACTCGAGGAGCCCTCAGCAGAAGAGGTCGCGAAGAAGGCAAAAAGACCTTGCCTAAGGTCGAGCTTAACCTCCTACTAAGCTCCCAAACTATCAAAGTCTAGGTAAAAGACTCTAAACAAGAGCGGCTCAATGGGAGACAACCCATTTTAGGTGCTCTCTTTCTCATCTCTTTAACCATAATAATCTTTAGTTTTGGTTTCTTCTTAGTTTACATCATTTACATAAACCCCAAAAGCAAAAAAAAGTCAGAAAACCAAGAAAAGCACAAAAAAATCAGAAAAACCAGAAAAACCCAAAAATATGAAGAAGGAGTTTCGAAGAACACTCACCGGGCGACGAACTGCCCGTGGGCCGGCCAGAAGGAGCCTGGCCGCGCCATGAGCCACGATGGCAAGACGCTTGGACGCGGCCGCGATAACCCGTCGCGCGGTCAGCCTTCCTCTGCGACATTCTCCATCCCGAACTTCACCAAACCGGATCTCCTTCAACCTGTGTCAAGCCTTTCAAGCTTCCTTCTTAATTCAAGGGCCTGAACACGTTCTAAAGACCGCAAAGATCACTTCCACAACCGCGGCAAGTTGCTGTTGCGTCAAAGACGGCGAGACTAGACACGGCTCCATCCAAGTCAAGTTAAGTCAATGATCCATCTCATCCAACTTCTTCCTGTACGATCAACGGACCTGTATCCACAAAGACGAAGAAGAATACAACGGTTCTGGAGGATGAAAACCGTAGTCAAAGCTCCAGAAGGAAGAAGATGCAATTTCCTTCACCAAACCGCGGAGAGGAAAGTTCCCGAAGACTAGCTTCTCTCTTCCGCGACCAAGACCTTTACCGAAGCCAAGTAAGGATTTCATATGGCATTGAAGTATAAACTAGCAACACATGTCTTCCGGGATCCCGAACACATCACCGGATAGGCGAGCATCGACCCAAACTTCAAGTTTCTAAGGTGATGCAATCTTCAAGACGCAAGGACGGAAGATTTTTCATCTCTCATTAAAGGTGTTCTGCAAAGGTCAAGGAACAAAGACGAGTACTCAACAACCGAAGTACCTATTCTTCTCAACAAAGGCATGCCCCAATCATCATCATCATTATCATCAGGTGCCAACATCACCACCATAGGCCCACCATCACCAAACGAAGCAAGGAAGCTCAACCGCGCAACACATTTCTTTTCGAGCTAAGTTTTCGATTTCTTTATTTCAATTAAATCGATTTTAAGCAGGGACATAAGGAGAATGATCAAGTCCTTAGCTAAATCATACCATACGCCCATCCACTCATACCAAACCCAACGCCACTTTCAAGTAAGTCTTCACAAGCTTGTACTTGAATTTACCTATCGTTTTCACCTAAACTCGATATAAACAAACTGGGGATAGTTTGATTTAAGTCTGTGGGGATTTCTTATATTACTAACTATGCTTTGATTTGATGAGTCTTAAGCATACATGCATCATTTATCGAGTCGTTTTATAGAGTCAAAACTTTTTTCTTTTAGTCGGAAACTATGAACTTTGCTAGGTACAAGTCGCCTCGAACAAGGAACCTTTATCACCATTCTCACGGGTTTAGAAGCAAGGTTTACTAAGTTGAACACTACGAGTGGATCATTCCAACGGAGAAAGTTATAATCTCTAGAGTACTCGAAGGATCTTTGATATGTCTATATTTTGCATCACATTTCCCTCCATTTAGTGTAACTTTCTTATCATTTAGGAACCTAATTAAGCATCTTTGTATTGCATTGTGTTCATTTAGAAGTCTAGCATGTCTTTGCATATTTTGGTACTTTTGGAGTCTTGATCAGGTGGTATGGATGCTATGGAGGCATGAATGGAGTTGGGGAAGGATGGCGTAGCAAAGGAAAGGCAAGAAGTCCCCAAGAAGATGAAGAAGGATTTCTCTCGAGCTGGATCGACGTAGCTTATCGACGAGCCAAGTCGATCCAAGTTACCAGGGGTTCGGATCGGGGAAGCGTGTCGACGTAGCAGCTCGATCCAGAAAACCAGGGGTTCGGATCGACCTGCTGTATCGACCAAGCATGTCGATCCGAACCAAGAAGCCAAGAAGAAGACAAACGACCAGGAGTTCGGATCGGCCAACCGGATCGACCAGGCTACCTCGATCCAAACTTCCAGGAGTTCGGATAGACGTGATGTATCGACCTAGCACGTCGATCCGGACACAGACGAACCTTTACTGTTCACTTTTCTGGGTCCCCCTATAAATACTCATAAGACCTAATTTTTATGTCAACTTTTATTCTCTATTATCTTAGCCTAAACTTTTATCCTCTTCGGGAGAAAACCTTGTAATTTGCTTGGATCTTTAAGTTTAATGCAATATCTCTCATAGATTTCTTGTTATCTTTTCTCTAATCATGTTTAACTTATCACTTATCTTTGATTTGATGTGTTTAACTATGATTAGTGAGTAGTTCCTTAGGAACTTGGAGATGGGTTAGATTTAGGGTTTTCTAATGGTTTAATCTTGAAATCTAGGATAGATTCTTTCATCTCTCTTCTTATTAAGGAGTTCTTATTGCTAAATAGCTAATCTTTTGCTATTTGGATCACAATCATTTCATACACCCACCAAGTGTTTGATGGAATGCTTGAACCACCTTTCTAAGAGATTTACATTCCTAGCCTAAGATATTAGTTTCCTAGGGTGTTTATCATCCCATTTAAACTTGTGATTAATGCTTGCTAATCATTTTAATGCTAAAACATCATTAGTTCATTAGGGTGATTAGGAAAGGGATTAGTGCCACACATCGTGGATTAGTCTTTATTAAGTGTTCTACGCATAGAGATGGCTTGATTAGTTGCTTAAATGATTGCAAGGTTGTCCATTTGATTGCCCAAATCAATGATTCCATCCATAGGTTTCGTTTTTAATTAATTAGCAAACTTGATTAGTAGTTAATTGCGTGATTAGTACTTGATTAGTGATAATTAAGGTTTTAAATCAGATTCTTAGTCTTGTAGTGTCTTCTTTAGCCAGTAGATTGCTTTTAATTGTCCCTTGTTTCCTAATTTCGAATTTGTCTTAGCTTAGACCAAACTTTGTATTCCTTTTGCATCAAACTCTCAAGATGGATTGATATCTCAAGTATTGCAATGATATGAGCAATTGAGAAATTGCTTCAAGAGATAAAAACTTCTGTTTCAATTTGGCGCCGTTGCCATATTGGGATTGTTTAATCACTAGGATTTAAGTTTAGTTTGGGACTAAGTTCTTCTTTTGTGTTTATTGACCATCTCTTTTTCTAGATTTCAGTTGACCTTGAATGCATTTGAGATCACAAGGAGACAACAACTTCCAAGGCTTTCAAGAGATTGATCAGTTGGAAAGGGTTGCTAGGATTGCAAGAAGGGAAGCTGAAAGGTTAGAGAGGTTGAGAATGGAAGAGCAACAAAGGGATCAAGCTCCTCAAGGTGTTGCACCACCAAACATGGCGCAAGCACAAAGGGGCAAAGGAAACCCCTTGCATGCGCCTAGACAAGGGAGGATAATTGGGGCTGGTGATGCTCCAAATATTCACCAAAATAGATATGGTATTCAACCTCCACCGGTTCACAACAACACCTTTGAGGTCAAGCCAGCTTTCATCTCCATGGTTCAACAAGACAAGTTCCATGGTTTGTCAATGGAGGATCCCCTTGATCACTTGGATAATTTTGATAGAGTTTGTGGGTTGTTCAAGATGAATGGTGTGAGTGAGGATGCCTTCAAACTAAGACTTTTTCCCTTCTCTCTTGGGGATAGAGCAAGGCAATGGGAGAAAAACTTGCCTCAAGGAACCATCACCTCTTGGGATGATTTGCAAGAAGGCGTTCCTATCTAAGTTCTTCTCCAACTCAAGGACTGCCAAGTTGAGGAATGAAATCTCAAGCTTCACTCAAAGGAACAATGAGTCTTTTAATGAAACATGGGAAAGGTTCAAAGGCTACACAATGCAATGCCCTCATCATGGCTTCACACAAGAGTCTCTACTAAGCACCATCTATAGAGGGGTCCTTCCAAAGATTCGAATGCTTCTTGATACTGCAAGTAATGGTAATTTCTTAGGGAAAGAAGTAGAAGATGGTTTGGAGCTTGTAGAGAATATTGCCTTGAGTGATGGTAACTACAATGAAGACTATGATAGAGCCCCAAGGGGAGGTGAATATGAATCTCACAAGAAAGAAATGAAGTCTCTACATGACAAGATGGACAAGCTCATGTCTTCCAATCAAAGACATGTACATTTTGTTGTTGAGAATCAAGAAGAGTGTGAAGAAGACGTCAATTTTGTGGGAGGCCAAGGAGGATACAACAACAACAATAACAACAACTATAAGGGGAATAACAACCTCTCTTATAGGAGTACCAATGTGGCCAACCCCGAAGACCAAGTCTACCCTACCCAAACTACTCAAAGCAAACCTTTTGTGACTTACAACAATCAACAAAAGGGTTATGCACCAAGGTCTAACTACCAAGGAGGAAATCAAGGCAACTATGGTGGTACAAGGAACGATGCTCCACCGGGTTTTAATCAAGCCTCTCAAGATCCTCCAAAAGATAACATTCAACTAATACTTCAACAAATACTTGAAGGTCAAGCTCATAGTGATGCTAATGTGGGCAAGAAAATCGCTGAGATTAACACAAGGATGGATTCTTCACTAAATGAGCTTGCCACTCAAATAGGAGGTCTCCAACAAAAGTTCAAGCAACTTGAGAACAAAGGCAATGCTTCTATCTCTTTTTCTCAAGGCACTCTACCGGGAAAATGTGAAGCTACCCCCAAAGAGTATATCAATGTCATCACTTTAAGAAGTGGAAAGGAGTTGCCTACAAGGGAGAGTCCTCTAATCAATGAGGACATTGAAGTTCAAGATGGGGAGGAAAGCTTTACAAAAGCTCAAGAAGCTGTAACTTTTGATGATGTTTACATTGCAAAGAGGAGCAAGGAAGTGGTAAAGGAGAAGCCAAAAGAGGATGTTCGCCAAAAGGAGTCAACCTTTGTTCCCCCACCTTACAAGCCTAAACTTCCCTTCCCTGGGAGATTCAAGAAACAGTTGGTGGAGAAATACAAGGGCATGTTTGACAAACAAATTAAAGACATTGAGCTCAAGATGCCTTTGGTGGATGCCGTCATGATGATTCCTCAATATGCCAAGTTTTTGAAAGATGCTGAGGCACAAAGAGCTAGGGATGTCCAAGGAGTTATGCTACTTTCTCATGAGTGTAGTGCAATAATTCAAAGCAATGTGATACCAAAGAAACTTGGAGACCCCGGTTCCTTCACTATACCATGCGCCCTTGGCCCCCTTGTTTTTGAGAATTGCTTGTGTGATCTTGGGGCTAGTATCAACCTCATGCCCTATTCAATAGCTAAGAAGCTCGGTTTCACCAAGTACAAGGAATGTGGAATCTCTCTAATTCTTGCCGATAGGAGTGTGAGGATGCCTATTGGAGTTCTAGAAGACTTGCCTATAAAGGTTTGCAACTTCATCATCCCAACTGATTTTATGGTGCTTGAGATGGATGAAGAGCCAAGGGATCCTTTGATCTTGGGAAGACCCTTCCTAGCTACAGCTGGTGCCATCATTGATGTGAAGCATGGAAAAATCAGTTTGCATCTAGGAAAAGGGGTTGAGCTGAAGTTTGACATAAANTTGATCTTGGGAAGACCCTTCCTAGCTACAGCTGGTGCCATCATTGATGTGAAGCATGGAAAAATCAGTTTGCATCTAGGAAAAGGGGTTGAGCTGAAGTTTGACATAAAGAAGACCTTGAGGAAGCCAACCATTGATGGCCAAGTGTTCTACATAGAAACTATGGATGAGTTGGCCGATGAGTTGCTTGAAGAGCTAGCCCAAGAAGACCATCTTAGTGTGGCTCTCACCAAACCAAATGGAGAAAATGGCTACTTGCATGAAGAAACACAAGCATACATGCTCATGCTAGATTCACGCAAGGCACAAGATGGGGAGGAAAGATTTTAGAGCTTGATAGCTTCATGTGAGGGTGAAATGGAATTTACTCAAGATAAAGGGTCCTTGAGAGTTGAGGTTTCAAGTCAAGGGCAAGAGGAAGGTCTAGAGGAATTTGAGCAAGGCGAGTTGGCAAGGGATCTTTATGAGGATTGGAGTGAACTTAAGGCTCCAAAGGTGGAACTCAAGCCACTTCCCATTGGACTAAGGTATGCTTTCCTAGGCCCTAACTCTACTTACCCCGTAATTGTCAATGAATACTTGAGTGATAATGAGCTCAACTCCCTCCTTAATGAGTTGAGAAAGTATAGAAGAGCTATTGGTTACTCTTTGAGTGATATCAAAGGCATATATCCTATGCTTTGCACTCATAGGATTCACCTTGAAAATGAAAACACTTCCTCAATTGAACATCAAAGAAGATTAAACCCAAACCTTAAGGAAGTAGTGAAGAAGAAAATCTTAAAACTTTTAGAAGGAAATGTGATCTATCCTATTAGTGACAGCACTTGGGTCTCTTCCGTGCATGTTGTCCCTAAGAAGGGTGGAATCACTGTGATTAATAATGAGAAAGATGAGTGAATACCAACTAGAACCATCACAGGCCATAGGATGTGTATTGATTACCGAAAACTTAATGCTTCTACTAGTAAAGATCATTTCCCTCTTCCTTTTATTGACCAAATGCTTGAGAGATTGGCTAACCATCCCTTCTATTGTTTCCTTGATGGGTATAGTGGTTCTTTCAAATACCCAATCACCCAAATGATCAAGAGAAGACCACTTTCACATGCCCTTATGGTACCTTTGCATATCGAAGGATGTCATTCGGGTTATGTAATGCTCCAGCTACCTTTCAAAGGTGCATGATGAGTTTCTCCGATCTTATTGAGGAGATGGTAGAGGTTTTTATGGATGACTTTTCTGTGTATGGTGCCTCTTTTTCTGCATGTCTTTCTAATCTTTGCAGGGTTTTACAAAGATGTGAAGAGTCTCACTTGGTGCTTAATTGGAAGAAGTGTCACTTCATGGTCAACCAAGGAATTGTGTTGGGTCACAAGATTTCTGAGGAAGGAATAGAAGTGGACAAAGCCAAGATAGATGTAATGGTCAACATGGCGCCACCATCAAATGTGAGAGGCATAAGGAGTTTCTTGGGCATGCCGGTTTCTATAGGAGGTTCATCAAGGATTTCACAAAGATTACTTGGCCTTTGACAAGACTCCTTTGTAAGGAAGTGGAGTTTCAGTTTGATGAAGAATGCTTGTAAGTCTTTGAGACAATCAAGAAAGCACTTGTAAGTGCTCCTATTGTGCAAGCACCGGATTGGAGTCTACCTTTTGAGATCATGGCAGATGCTAGTGACTATGTTGTGGGAGCTGTTCTTGGGCAAAGGAAAGACAAGAAGCTCCATGTGATCTATTATGCAAGTAGGACACTTGATGAGGCTCAAACCAAGTATGCAACAACAGAAAATGAACTCTTGGCGGTGGTGTTTTCTTTTGAGAAATTCAGATCTTATTTGGTGGGATCAAAGGTGATAGTGTACACGGATCATGCTGCATTGCATCACATCTATGCTAAGAAGGAGACCAAGCCAAGGCTCCTTAGGTTGATCTTGCTTCTTCAAGAGTTTGACATGGAGATAGTTGACAAGAAGGGTGTGGAGAATGGTGTAGCTGATAATTTGTCAAGGATGAAGATTGAAGATGCTATACCACTCAATGATTCTCTCCCGGAAGAGCAAATAATGATGATCAAGAGTGTTGCTAGTGCACATGGAGTTGGAAGGAAGCTCCAAGAGACTCAAGACCTAGAGGACAAAGCTTTGCTTTGGTATGCTGACATTGTTAACTACTTGGTGTGCAAAGAAGAACCAACTCATCTCAACAACTATCACAAGAAGAAGTTCATGAGAGATGTGTCACATTTCTATTGGGATGAGCCCTATCTGTACAAGAGATGTGCTGATGGGATCTATAGAAGATGCTTGGCACAAGAAGAGGTTGAGAGTGTGATTTTTCATTGTCATGGGTCTAAGTATGGAGGTCATTTCGCCACATTCAAGACATCTACAAAGGTGCTTCAAAGTGGATTTTGGTGGCCAACATTGTTCAAGGATACTCATGAGTTCATCAAGAGATGTGAGCCTTGTCAAAGGAAGGGGAACATAAGCAAGAGAGATGAGATGCCCCAAAATCCAATCTTAGAAGTGGAGTTGTTTGATGTATGGGGCATAGACTTCATGGGACCTTTCCCATCTTCTTATGGAAACCAATACATCTTGGTAGCTGTTGGTTATGTCTCCAAGTGGGTTGAAGCCATTGCAAGCCCTACTAATGACTCCAAGGTCGTGGTAAAGATGTTCAAAAGTATAATCTTCCCAAGGTTTGGTGTGCCAAAAGTTGTGATTAGTGATGGGGGAAGCCACTTCATCAACAAGGTCTTTGAAGGTTTGTTAAGCAAGCATGGTGTCAAGCACAAGGTGGCCACTCCTTATCATCCTCAAACTAGTGGCCAAGTGGAGGTTTCAAATCGAGAAATCAAGGCCATTCCAGAGAAGACTGTGGGTATAACAAGGAAGGATTGGTCAATCAAGCTTGATGATTCTTTGTGGGCTTATAGGACAGCTTTCAAAAAGTCAATTGGAAGATCTCCTTTCAACCTTGTGTATGGAAAATCTTGCCATCTACCAGTAGAGATTGAACACAAGGCTTTGTGGGCTATCACGCTTCTCAATTATAACCTCAAGACAGCCCAAGAGAAGAGATTGATTCAACTTCAAGAGTTTGAGGAGATTAGGCTTGAATCCTATGAGAGTTTAAGGATCTACAAGGAAAGGACCAAGGTTTTTCATGACAAGAGGATTGTGAAGAAGGAGCTGAGTGTTGGTGACAAGGTTCTTCTCTACAACTCTAGGCTGAAGTTGTTTCCCGGTAAGCTCAAGTCAAGGTGGGGAGGCCCTTTTGAGATTCAAGAAGTATTGCCTTATGGAGCCATCACTTTGATTGGAAAGAATGGGGAGAATTTCACAATCAATGGTCATAGGGTCAAGCCATACTTGGTGAATGTGTCTAAGGAAGAGGCAAGCTCATGTCCTCTTCAAGATCCTACTCTTTCCTAAAAAGGTTTGAAAAGTCGAGCTAATGACGTTAAACAAGCGCTCTTGGGAGGCATTCCCATGGTTATCCTTGTATATATGCTTTATTTAGTTCTATGATCATGTTTCTTTGAGTTTTTGAAAGTTTTAGGTTGAGTATGGAGGACTTTGGCTTCAAGAAAAGGTGAGGAAGGAATTTTTAAAACTGGATCGGGGTGCTGTATCGACGTGCTAGGTCGATCCAAACTTCCAGGGGTCCAGATCGACCTAGTGGATCGACATAGGTGGTCGATACAACCTTCAAACCCCAAGCATCTCGGTCATGAAGAAAGTTTTAAAACTGGATCGACCTAGTGGATCGACGTGCCAAGCCGATCCAGTTTTCCAGGAGTTCATTCCGACGTACCGTATCGACGTGCTACGTCGATCCAAA
Source organism: Alliaria petiolata (assembly GCA_020283515.1). Taxonomy (NCBI): domain Eukaryota; kingdom Viridiplantae; phylum Streptophyta; class Magnoliopsida; order Brassicales; family Brassicaceae; genus Alliaria; species Alliaria petiolata. Next base: position 43,080,417 of record JAHZTW010000003.1, read on the forward strand.
AAAACCAGGGGTTCAGATCGACGTAGTGTATCGACCAAGCACGTCGATCCGAACCCAAAAACCAGGTAAGTTGATTTTTCTTTCTTCCTTTGACCGGTTTAATCTTTACTTATCCACTTGATTTAAACCTGTTTTGGGCAATTTATATCTCCTCCACCACAAATCTCCTCATTCACGAAAATCCTCATTCTCTTTAGACAAGAAATTTGTTCTTCTCCTTTCTCTCTCAATTCTTCACCCCATCCATTGATTCCAAGTGCCAAAACCCAGAAATTGTGTACTAATCTCGAATTCATTGTCAATTTCGAGTCCTTGCCATTCGTGAAACTCAGGGTTGGTTTCCTATACTCTCTCTTCTCCTTGATTCTCACATGTGAAGGAATTGGAAAGTAGGATTCATAGAGAGACTTAGGTTGGTTAGATTGAGTTGGGTATGGTTGATTATTGTTATGGGTGTTGATTGATGAAGTTTTTCAAGGATTTTCATGGAAAATTTTGATTTTTGAGCATTCTTACTCTTGGAGTTTCAAAATTTGCGAAAATTGATGTTTATGCCAAGTGATGCTCAAAATTTTCGAATTTGAGTTTCTTGTTCTTATTTTCTCATGTTCCATAAATGATTAAGCTAGAATTTTCATGAATTTTATCTTAACTCTACTTAGAACATGTTTAGTTTGAAACTCTCTTGTTAAAACTTCTAGGATGATATTTGTGAATAAGCTAAACCCCCATGCTTTATTTGTTTTTATGGATGCACATTGCCATGTTCCTCACTCCTTTCCAAGATTTGAATTTTGTAGGAAGAATAGGGAGAACAAGAAGTGAGCAAAGCAAGAGGAAGGATAAGCGACCGGTAGAGGAGGAAGAGGAAGAAGTAGAGGAGAGTCCCCCAGTCATAAGGAAGTTGTCTCAAAAGAGAGACATTAGTAGAGAGAAGGCTAAGGCAAGGCGAGCCGAGAAAGCTACAACCAAGACTCCATCGACCTCGGATGTGTACAAGAGCCTCATGGAGATTCCCTTCAAGGGAACCAAGTACTCGGATCATGAGTTGCTAGATGAGTTGGGTCTATTGGAGGATGTGGCTGCGATTTTCCGAAACTTGGGGAGTGAGAGGTGGTTCAACCAATCATACCCAAGCTACCAAGAGGAGACTTGCCAATTCCTCTCTACTTTGAAGGTCACAAACGTGAGTTCGAAACACGTTAATAGAGAAAGGGATGGTCTCGGTTTCATCCAATTCCGGGTTCGCAACAAATCCTAAAAGTTGGGGTTTAAGAAGCTAAGTGAAGTACTTTGTTTTGATGAGGAAACCGTCGCGGGCTCACGTTTTGATGTTGCAAAGGCAGAGTTGGAAAAGCTTTGGAAGATGCTTGGTTGTGGAAGTTACAAGACCGGGAAGACCAAGAGCTCAATGGCCAAGGTTGAAAGGGGTTCTTCTTCAAGGAATCAAGAAGAACAACATGAGGATCAAGAGGGAGACAGCCACATGGAAGAGAGGCGCCACTCCTTCCAAGGAATCCCGAGCGCAACTGAAGAAGAGGATGAACCGCGGGCTTCCTCCTATGAAACCCGTAGGCGCGGGAAGCGGGTAATGAGGTCTCCCACCCCTCAATCAAGCAACCCATCATACTCTGTGGACTCCTACTACTCCTCCTCCATGCGTTTCTGAAAAAGGTACCACTCCAAACTATTGTAAATACCATTTAGATTTTTTATTTTGTATTTTGAAATTTTCTCCAAGCTTGAATTACACAAGGGACTGTGTAATTTAAGTTTGGGGGAGTATGATGTATTTGATTTTGTGTTTTATGATCTTATTTTCCTTTTTCATGCATTTTTGAGTCTCATGCATTCATCTATGGCATAGAAAAAACCAAAAAAATTGAAATTTTCAAAATAGCATGTAGTTGCATTTGCATTTGTCACATAAGTAGGATTGAGTCTAGCTTTCATATAGGATTGCATTTTTGCATAGGGGACAATGATAGATTTTTGCTTGTAAGGTGTTTAGCTCATGAATTAGTTCAAGGCCCTAGTTAGTAGTTCTTTGATGCTTGAAGTGCAAATTTTGAAAGTAAAAGTTGAACCCTACTTGGACCTCACCATTTGAAACTCAAGTCTAAATTGAAGCAAGCTTTGAATAGAAACCAACTATCTTGAACTTGAACTTAATTTGAATGAACAATTATCATGGTCATGCATTGTTAGAGAACTTGTGGATACCATATACACATTTGGGTTATCTTCTCTCCTTTGCCACTCTTGTTAACCCAAATAGCCGACTCTCATCTTTAGAGCGGTTAAGATCAAGCACCCTAGCCAAGCTTTCTTTGAGACATCTACCTTATTGAGTGCATTAGGCCTTTTTCATCTTGTGAACTTAGCAAAAAGTGTTTAGTTTAGAGCGACAAGGATAGGCTTCCATGTAGCTAGCTCGAAAACAATGAGCTAGATGATAGGATAGGATTCTTGGGTGGGGGTTTTGGCTTGATATTCGATGTGGAACAAGTAAGGTGGGCGAAGTTGAAATGGTGAAAGGGGGGAAACGAAAATATTTTGGAACAAGTGTTGGCATTGTATTTTCTGCTCTAAGTGTTAAGAAAAGAGAAGAAATCCTCTAGAAATGAAAAGTAAGAGAGCCAAGAAAAAGAAAAAAAAANGTTCTGGAGGATGAAAACCGTAGTCAAAGCTCCAGAAGGAAGAAGATGCAATTTCCTTCACCAAACCGCGGAGAGGAAAGTTCCCGAAGACTAGCTTCTCTCTTCCGCGACCAAGACCTTTACCGAAGCCAAGTAAGGATTTCATATGGCATTGAAGTATAAACTAGCAACACATGTCTTCCGGGATCCCGAACACATCACCGGATAGGCGAGCATCGACCCAAACTTCAAGTTTCTAAGGTGATGCAATCTTCAAGACGCAAGGACGGAAGATTTTTCATCTCTCATTAAAGGTGTTCTGCAAAGGTCAAGGAACAAAGACGAGTACTCAACAACCGAAGTACCTATTCTTCTCAACAAAGGCATGCCCCAATCATCATCATCATTATCATCAGGTGCCAACATCACCACCATAGGCCCACCATCACCAAACGAAGCAAGGAAGCTCAACCGCGCAACACATTTCTTTTCGAGCTAAGTTTTCGATTTCTTTATTTCAATTAAATCGATTTTAAGCAGGGACATAAGGAGAATGATCAAGTCCTTAGCTAAATCATACCATACGCCCATCCACTCATACCAAACCCAACGCCACTTTCAAGTAAGTCTTCACAAGCTTGTACTTGAATTTACCTATCGTTTTCACCTAAACTCGATATAAACAAACTGGGGATAGTTTGATTTAAGTCTGTGGGGGTTTCTTATATTACTAACTATGCTTTGATTTGATGAGTCTTAAGCATACATGCATCATTTATCGAGTCGTTTTATAGAGTCAAAACTTTTTTCTTTTAGTCGGAAACTATGAACTTTGCTAGGTACAAGTCGCCTCGAACAAGGAACCTTTATCACCATTCTCACGGGTTTAGAAGCAAGGTTTACTAAGTTGAACACTACGAGTGGATCATTCCAACGGAGAAAGTTATAATCTCTAGAGTACTCGAAGGATCTTTGATATGTCTATATTTTGCATCACATTTCCCTCCATTTAGTGTAACTTTCTTATCATTTAGGAACCTAATTAAGCATCTTTGTATTGCATTGTGTTCATTTAGAAGTCTAGCATGTCTTTGCATATTTTGGTACTTTTGGAGTCTTGATCAGGTGGTATGGATGCTATGGAGGCATGAATGGAGTTGGGGAAGGATGGCGTAGCAAAGGAAAGGCAAGAAGTCCCCAAGAAGATGAAGAAGGATTTCTCTCGAGCTGGATCGACGTAGCTTATCGACGAGCCAAGTCGATCCAAGTTACCAGGGGTTCGGATCGGGGAAGCGTGTCGACGTAGCAGCTCGATCCAGAAAACCAGGGGTTCGGATCGACCTGCTGTATCGACCAAGCATGTCGATCCGAACCAAGAAGCCAAGAAGAAGACGGACGACCAGGAGTTCGGATCGGCCAACCGGATCGACCAGGCTACCTCGATCCAAACTTCCAGGAGTTCGGATTGACGTGTTGTATCGACCTAGCACGTCGATCCGGACACAGACGAACCTTTACTGTTCACTTTTCTGGGTCCCCCTATAAATACTCATAAGACCTAATTTTTATGTCAACTTTTATTCTCTATTATCTTAGCCTAAACTTTTATCCTCTTCGGGAGAAAACCTTGTACTTTGCTTGGATCTTTAAGTTTAATGCAATATCTCTCTTAGATTTCTTATTATCTTTTCTCTAATCATGTTTAGCTTATCACTTATCTTTAATTTGATGTGCTTAACTATGATTAGTGAGTAGTTCCTTAGCAACTTGAGGATGGGTTAGATTTAGTGTTTTCTAATGGTTCAATCTTGCAATCTAGGATAGATTCTTTCATCTCTCTTCTTATTAAGGAGTTCTTAATGCTAAATAGCTAATCTTTTGCTATTTGGATCACAAGCATTTCATACACCCACCAAGTGTTTGATGAAATGCTTGAACCACCTTTCTAAGAGATTTACATTCCTAGCCTAAGATATTAGTTGCCTAGGGTGTTTATCATGCCATTTAAACTTGTGATTAATGCTTGATAATCATTTTAATGCTAAAACATCATTAGTTCATTAGGGTGATTAGAAAAGGGATTAGTGTCACACATCATGGATTAGTCTTTATTAAGTGTTCTACGCAGAGATATGGCTTGATTAGTTGCTTAAATGATTGCAAGGTTGTCCATTTGATTGCCCAAATCAATGATTCCATCCCTAGGTTTCGTTTTTAATTAATTAGCAAACTTGATTAGTAGTTAATCGCGTGATTAGTGCTTGATTAGTGATAATGAAGGTTTTAAATCATATTCTTAGTCTTGTAGTGTTTCCTTTAGCGAGTAGCTTGCTTTTAATTGTCCCTTGTTTCCTAATTTCGAATTTGGCTTAGCTTAGACCAAACTTTGTATTCCTTTTGCATCAAACTCCCAAGATTGATTGATATCTCAAGTATTGCAATGATATAAGCAATTGAGAAATTGTTTCAAGAGATAAAAACTCTTGTTTCAATCTTGCGTTGACTCTGCACCTAATGAATCAAAACTTCTCGTCAAGGGGCTTGAGGTACTTCGAACTTTTCTCCTCTTTTAAACTCTAGCATGACTAAGTAGATGCAATGCAACCTCTCCTTGATCTTCCCTTGTTACAGAAAAAAAAAAAAATAGAAAAGAAAAGCCTTAGTTTGAGAATGGCAACTCGAGTTCCACAAAGGACAATGACGGTTCGCAGACATCATGAAAGCTTCGAAGAAGTGGTCATTCTCAAGCTAAGAAGGAAAAAAAAAATATAGAATAAGAAAGTCGATCGAAAAAAAAAATGATACCCTAGAAAAGTAGGGATAAATCGACTTAGGGGAGAGAAAATAGGAGAGTTGTGTCTGAAATGTCTTTGTCTAGATGTTTGGAAGAGAAGAGTATAATGTTTCGTCGACCAATACTCCCTCGATAGAGACCGCAAGCCTAAATTAATAAAGGGGTCAACAAGAGAAAGCTTGAAATACTCAAAGGGACCATGAAGCGTATCCGGGAAGGGTGAAAAGCTCAAGGTAACTAGGCCCAAACGCCTTGATGCTAGATTCCGAGTTACGTGGCTCAAACAGGTCGATTGCTAGACTTGATGAGTTCCCAAGTATTGGTGAGTTTCCACGTTTTCAAACCTCTTTTCCTTACTTAGATTTCTGTTTTGTTTGAGGACAAACAAATGTTTAAGTCTGTGGGAGTTGATAACATGCATATTTTACCCGTTTTTACTATCATAAGTGGGTGCTTTAATAAGCATTTCACTAAGGTTTTAATGCATAAACACTAGATTTCGAGTATTTAGTTGTTCAAGACTCTTTTCAGGTAATCTTAGCAAAAGACGCATATTTTGGAGCAAAATGGACATTTCCGGAAACAATACTCGAGGACAAAAGTTCAACATCAAACGAAGGCCTTCCCACCACAAGATCAAGCTCATATTTGGAGGCAAGGTAGTTTTATCAGCTGTCTTTCACCTCGAAGTGGTTTGAGAACAATCCCACGGTTGGATCTCAAGTTATGGAAGAAGCAAGAAGGTCCGTCAAGCACCCGGAAGGCCAAGCTGGCCGCGCCACGGCCTGGCCAGATGACCAGTGGCCGCGCCACGGCCGGTCGCTCACGCGGCCACGCCACTTGCGGTTCCCGAGCCCATTTGAAGCCCAACTTGATCCTGCAGCCGTCTTAAGCAAGCCAAGACTTAATGCACGACCAAGGGACTTGAAGACCTATATATACTCGTTGTTTAGGGGTTTTTTTTAGGGCATCACTATCAGATCACGAAATACTCTAAGTTACATAATCTCATATTCGCGGTTTCACTTTGTTCTCCGAGGGAGATTGATTTCTTCTTGAACCCTCTTTGTTTCTTATTGATTTATACAAGTTATGCATTCATCAATCACGATTTCTACTTCTTCTTTCATGTTTGAGTAGTTTACTTTCGTTGGGTGTTCTTTAAGGGGATCTATGGGGAATTTAATTAAATGTTTTTAAACCAATCGTTTAGGCTGTAGATTAGGGTTTTCTTTCTTAACAAACTTGTTCTTATTGCATGAGTCTAGCGTCATGAACTAGAGCCTGATCGCAGGATTTCTAGAGCGGCTAACGTTCTGAATCTCGGATCCAGACCTAGTAGGGTAGAGCGCATCATTCCTGGGACGCTTATGCGTAGTTAGGAAGGTGTCGTGAATGTTTATCGTTCCGATCTTATTGCGTGTTTTTTAGGACGCATGATACGATAGTATACCTGCGAAATAGGCATAAACAGATCGATCTTGCTTGTCAGAGTTAGGTCGTTAAAACCAGTGAATCAGTTTAGGGAAAATCGCCTAGTCTCGTTTGCTTAACATTTGTGAGTTTGATTTCTAGTTAGAACCCCATAGATTTCCCGAGAAGATCCCCGACGTGTTTTCCCCCATCTGCTTTACAACTCGAGATTTACGCACTTTAATATTTACTTTTTCTGCACTGCTCACCTGATTTCCTTTTTACAAGCCCTTAAGTTGATTTTCCTTTTCCCGTTGGTTATAGAATTGATTGACAACCTCTTCTATATAAGACATGATAATGGTTTCTTTCTTTTCTGCAAAAACCGTGACACAATCCCCAAAACCTCAGTTTCCTGCGTCTTTGGTTGCCCATATTCTCTGTTTTGCACCCTAAGTACTACAACGCACGCTGTGCACTTGCAGCTTACGGTCCTACAAATTCAAAACTAGACGAATCCTCAAAAAATTCCTCCAATTCCGGACGACTATTTAGACCCCATCACTTAGCATGGCATGTGGCTCAATGTTCTTCAACTTATAGACATAAAACAATCTCCATGGCCAGAAAGACTTTTCAGCTAACAATCTTCCAAAACAAAAAAAAAACAGATTGAGAAATTACCAAAGGAAATAACTTCTGCAATCTACTGGCTCACAGTTTGGAAATGACTTTGTGGATGTGAACTAGTGTTGTTGCATTCAATTGCTCAAGCATTTGGCTAAAAGTAAAGAATTCTGCCACAGCTGATGTCATTTCTAGACCTACCGCATTCCATCAACTTGTTAAAAAAACTCAAATGAGTATCAATTAGGCTCACAAGATTTATTCCTTGGCTAAGCCTTTATCTCATTTGAAAAATGTATCTCGGGTGCGATCATATCAGCACTAATACACCGGCAGGACCGGCTCAAGCATTTTATAGACCCTCGGGCAAGATCTAAATACAGGCCCCTTGAGATAATAAACAATGACCTATGGAAAAAAAAAATACAAGCAAAGATATATTAAACTGTATGAAAAACAAACAAAGCAAATACTAAATAATAACTCAATATTTTGCAATTTTTGTTTATATATATATAAACTGCAGAACCACAAAAATAGAGTTCTTCATTTGTTTCCTCCTTCCTTCTTCCTATCTCTTTATACAACCATTTGTTTTAATAAAGACCTTCATACGGTAAGAAAATCAGTTGTATTTAAGAAAGTGAAACAATATTTTTAGAAAAAATAACACCAAACAAATCATAATTCAACAAAGATCAAAGAATCACATGACGAAAAACAGCAAACAGAAACTATAGACTATCTAGTTTTATCTATTGGTTTTGAGTTTAAAGTTTAGGGATATTTAGACTTCATGAACATGACATTTCAATAAGATACTTCTAGAAAATTACGGTGTTTAAAGGGAAAGGTCTTGTAAAAAAAAATTATACAACTTGCTAATTTTCTACTAAATTAACTCAAAGAAACAAATTCATTTAGTTAAGAACTAAATCTACCATAAACTTTCCTCTGTTTTTTTCACTTGCAATAAACAAAATCAGAAAATCAGCAGAAATATCTTTTTTACCAAGATAAGTAGATAATTAGATAACTAAAATTGAAAACAAATTTACAAAATAAAGATGTAGGTGTTGAATAATTAAGAGTAGATCAATCCCAATCTTTGGTGGAGAAAGAGAATTGTTGAAAAAAAGAGATATAAATGTTATTGTTTGAGAAACTTAAAAACGATTGTGAAGAGATTTCCTAGTAAAACTCTCAACAAAAAAATTGCTGGTGCCAAAGTATTTTTTTTTTTAATTATGGGCCCCTTTTTTCCATGGGCACTGCTCTTTTTGACCCCCACTTAAGCCGGCCCTGTGTATCGGATCTCATAAAAACTTCGCTGTTAAACGTATTTGGGCGGGAGTAGTATTAGATGAGTGACTTCCCTGGACATACTCGTGTTGAACCCCTTCAAAAAAGTTCAAAAAGAAAAGAAAAAAAAAAGCATCTCAAGAGCTCTCTGTTCAAATGAGCATCGAAAATCCATAAGGAAGAGCTCGACTAATATCTTAAATGTAACTTACTAAACATATAATAAATGCTTAATCAGTTCATCTAGTTGGTTCTCACCTTAAACTCTAATTACTGCAAATTTATTTACTTCCTAACAAATCTGCAAACGTATGATAACATTGTTTAGACAACAACAAAAAGGCGTAAGATAAAATTCAAAATTTTGCACGAACATTTAGATTTATTGATTATTGTTATTATTAAAATTCTTTTTAATAGAGGCGACGATATTGGATGATATGAGAAAAAGGAAAAATAGGTATATTGAAGATATTTCCTTATTGGTGGAGTTTCCTTTTGTTTTAGGAAACATGACCACGTGAGTGAACAAGTCCTTAAGGTGAGAAGATCACGTGGGCTTAAGCAAGCATAGGATTTTGACTCTTTGCTATATATATTAAGAGGTGGTGTCATAAACACTTACGAACGCCTAGAGTATCATTGAGGAAGGCACACGGTTGTGTGTGGCGTCGTCCCACCAGGCAAACAAGATGTAGGGATCTGTAGGTTCTGTTGGTGGTATTTCTGTGAAGATCGTAATCGTCGGAAAAGACGAAAGTGCGATGATTCACAGTATAAAATCCATGTGGAAAAGAACGGTAGATCAAAGTAAGTGTACTTGATACCGTTTTCAATTGTAATTACTTCTATGTCTAGTGGATTTGTTTCTGGACTATGTCCCGGGGATGTAGGGAAACCAAACATCATGAAAAAACAATGTGTGTCCTTAATTTACGCACTTGTTATGTTACATACTTCTCATCGAACGAACGTATATCGAGCCACACATATGCACTTTCAATTGGTATCAGAGCGGTACTCGATAGAGATTCGTTCTTTTTTCGGGTATGGTCCTGGATTAGATTTGTGGCTAACGAAAAATTCAAGGAGATGAAAAGAATAAAATCAGGTTGAGAATATGGCTTAGAGTAATGAAGCTACATAGATTCTGTTTGGGTGATCAGTTTTGAAATAAACGATGTTTCTCGCTGAGAGTCGTGGTTGTTTTTTTTGTCTCTGGTTCGGGTTCGTTTCACCGTCGCTGCAATGAAAGAAGACCTTGGAGAAAAAGAAAGTTGTGGATCGGCAACCGAAAGAAGACCTTGGAGAAAAAGAAACTAGGTATGCGCAGAACTTGATTCCTCTTTCAGTCCGAACAGATAGGCAATTGCAGTCTCTCCTTGATCTTCCCTTGAGAATAGAAAAGAAAGAAAAAAGAGTCTAAGTCTGGGAATAGTGCCTTTGTCATGAGCCTGTCTCCTCACAAGGAACAATATTAGTGATGCTCTTGAACACATCTCCTCACAAGGAACACAAGTAGAGAGTAGCACTATTCCAGAGATTTCATAAGAAAAAGAAGAGTCAATGAAAAGATCTTAGAACACCCTGAAAATGGGCAGAAGTTGACTAAGGGAAGAGAAAATAGGGGAGCTGTATGAGAATGTCTTGTTCAGGCACTAAGGAAGGGAAAGAATCAGAAAAGTTCTATGGCATTACCAATG
>JAHZTW010000003.1:43123160-43151068 GCA_020283515.1 Alliaria petiolata
ATATATGGCTAAGTTAAGAAAAGGAAGAGGATAGCAAAGTGTAAAAGAAAAGAGCTTGAAGTGAAAGTGTGCCAACATTTGTGGTTGTAGAAGATGTTTTCCCTAAGTGTTTAAGAGAAAAGAAAAAGTGTTTGATCTTCTTGTGGGTTTGGTGAATTGCCTTGTAATGCGTAGCCTAGGTTGGACTTGGTGAGTGAGCTTAAAAGAAAATGAGAGTGAAGACGTTTGTGTTACAAAGGGTAGATGGAAGTTTGTCCTTGTATGCATAGGTTACTTTTTACTCTTAGCATTTTGCCAAAGTTCACTTGTTCATTGAGAGATCCCATAGCATTGGAACCCCATGAAGTTGAGATCATTTTCATCTCAAAACCCTACCCAAAACAAAACAAGTTCGCTAGCATTGCATGATTCATGATCCATGGTTACTACTTAATGAATGTTAAAGAGTTGGTGAAAATGAATGCTTGTGTAGATTAAGGCTTGGGTTCACTTGAATGAGTATGGGTATGGCTAGACCTTTTGGAGTAGAGTTTGCATTAAGAGCATCCTACAATTAAGAACTAGGACCATTGAATTGATTCATTTGCTTGACACCTTTGGATTTGAATCCCCACCTTCAAACCTCTCTCTTGGATTTGTCATAAATTAGCATGTTTTAGCACCCATTTTAAATAGCTTTGCATTCATTTATGCATTCATTTAGTTATTTTTAGTCCAAATTGCATCCGTATTAGAGTTTAGCAAGTTTTAGCTTATGTTGGTGCATATTGTGCATATTGAGTCCTAATTAGGTACCTTGGAGGCTTGGAGGAGCTTTTTGGAGAGTTGGGACAAGGAGGAAGAAAAGAAGGGAGCCAAACATGGAGTAGACGAATTCTAGAAGTGTATCGACCTTGGTGTCGACCTACCAAGGTTGATATAGCTCGGCAGGAAAGACGGAGTGCGCGTATCGGACGATTGTATCGAGCTGCTAAGCTCGATACACGGGCCACCCGGAGTCTTGAAGACGACGTATCGGGCATTCGTATCGGACTGCTAAGGTCGATACACATCTCATCTGAAGATTGAAGAATGGCGTATCGGACATCTGTGTCGATCTACCAAGCTCGACACACTCTTTGAGGAAAGCTTTAGCAGCGTATCGAGCTGCGTATCGACCTAGCAAGCTCGATATGCTGCCCGATTTTCAGGCTTAAACCGGGTCAATACCTGGTTTGTTCCGCGTTGACCCGGGTCGTCCACTGTTCACTATAAATAGGAAATAACCTAATTTTTCCTAAGTATCTTTTAATCTCTTGTTCTTGCTTAGAAAACTTTCCCTTTTGGTTTCTAAGTGATTTTGTAAGACATTTCTTTAAGTTTATGCAATCTAGTATTTATATCTTTTAATCTTTCATCTTCTATCTATCTAATCATATTTATCTCTATCTCTTTCATAGGATTTGAGGGATTAACCATGATGAGTAGTTTCTTTAGGATCTAAGGATGGGTTAGATCTAGGGTGTTTTAAGGATTAATCTAGATGCCTAAGGTTAGATCTTCTCATTTCCCTCCTTGTTTAGTGTTCTAAATGCTAGTTTAGCCTTGATCATACTAAAACTAGGCCTTAGGGAATTTCACACCTGAAACAAGAGTTTTCTTTATCTCTTACAAGCAATTTCTCAATTGCTCACATCATTGCAATACTTGAGATATCAATCCATTTTGAGAGTTTGATGCAAAAGGAATACAAAGTTTGGTTTAAACTAAGCCAAATTCGAAATTTTGGAAACAAGGGACTAATAGAAGCAACCTACAAGCTAAAAGAGATACTACAAGACTAATTATATGATTTAAAACCTTAAATTTAACTAATTAAGCACTAATCGAGCAATTAACTACTAATCAAGATTACTAAATGATTAAAAACGAAACCTAGGGATGGAATCATTGATTTGGGCATTCAAATGGCTAACCTTGCAATCATTTAAGCAACTAAACAAGCTATCTCTATGCCTAGATCACTAATAAAGACTAATCCATGATGTGTGGTAATAATCCCTTTCCTAATCACCTTAATGAACTAATGATGTGTTAGCATTAAAATGATTAGCAAGCAACAAGCATAAGTCTAAATGACATGATAAACACCCTAGGCAACTAATATCTTAGGCTAGGAATGTAAATCTCTTAGAAAAGTGGTTCAAGCATTTCATCAAACACTTTGTGGGTGTATGAAATGCTTATGATCCTAAATAGCAAAAGATTAGCTATTTGCCATTAAGAACACCTTAATAAGAAGAGAGATGAAAGAATCTAACCTAGATTGCAAGAATCTAACCTAGATTGCAAGATTAAACTATTAGAAAACCCTAAATATAACTCATCCCCAAGTTCCTAAAAGACTACTCACTAATCATAGATAAACCAACAAATCTCATGAAAGAAATGCTAGTAAACATGATTAGAGAAGAGGAAGATGAAAGATTAGAAGAAATAAGAACCAAATTGCATTAAACTTAAAAAAAATCTCAAAATCTCCTCAAAACCACAAAGGGTCGATTTTCTGTTCAAAAACAAGAGAGGTTCCATAAAAATTAGGTTTTTAAGTATTTATAGGGAAGAAGGTCAAACCGGGTCAATCCGGAACAAACCGGGTTTTGACCCGGAGGAGCAGTTTTGTGGAAATCGACATATCTCCCTAACCGAAGCTCCTAATGACATGAAACCACCTTCACATGAAAGCAGATTCAATTATCTACAACCTTCATGAAGGGCTCTGAGGCTGAATCGGAATGAAAAACCTTCATCTGACCCGATCTTCCAGTCACTTCAGGCAGTCTTGCGCCGCATCGGTTTGTTGTCCGAGGTGCTCCAAACCGAGGCAATTTCTGGTGGCTTCATCTCCNTCGTCGATCCATCTTCAGAAATCGTCTGCTTCCTTCTCCTTGCTCCTTCTTGCCATTCCAAGTAGCTAGCATCACCCTCCAACTCCATCCTCATCTTCAAAGCCTCCTTTTTTACCTGATTATGGTACCTATATGCATCAAAGTATGCAAAGAACCATGCAAAAGACCCTAGGACTCTAAATGATACAATGCAACACAATGATGCTACTTTAGACTCTAAATAATGAGAAACTTATGCTTAAAGGATGCTAGAATGATGCAAAATATAGACATATCACATATCACTCACCTATGATTAGATCAAGTTACTAATAATGCTCTCGCATCTATTAAATAACCTAAGTTTTGATTTCTAAGTGATCAATTGAGAAATCAAGTTAAGTTCAAATCAAGGTGAAGATCTAAGTGATTTCCCTAACAAAGATAATAATTCTACAGACTTTTCATCAACCCTAAATCACCATAACCTAACTAGCAAACTACTCAGACATAATCAATGAAACACAAATCATGACTGAAATAAATTGCATAAATAAATAGAAGAGAATGATACTAGGGTTCGAAATCTGGCTCTGATGAGTTAGGCTTGTCTCCCTAAAAGCTCTGAAACAATCTCTCTCTAGGTCTCAAAATCTCTAAATTATGAAACTGTCATTGGCTAAACAATGCCAGAAAACTATATATAGGAAGGGATTTTTCGTCCAGGGACAATCTTGTCATTCTTCAAAACTTGGCCTTTTTCCTTTTTCTGATTGGAAACCGTCACTTTTGGCTGACCTTCTTTGATGTCGATCGACACTGAGTGTGTCGATCGACACACTACTCGAGAATTCACCCTTCTGACTTCATAACTTCAGCAGCTTCTCCAAAATACTCCAAAACGTTCCAGATTCTCCTATTTAGCTCCAAGTGTTCTCCATCCTGCAAAGACTCATATAGGACTCGAAATCTAACAAAAGACTCTATAAAAATACCTATATCATGGTCTAAAAATGGGTAAAAACCATGATATATCATGCTACTTGCTCCTGAAGTGCGGTGATCGCGGGATCAGTCGAGGTGGACGGTGCAGCGGATCGTGAAGTACTGCGGATGGAGGAGGATGAGGTGTGGTGAGTCCTCTGATGGATCGCTTCTCTCCTAGCCTTGGCGGCTACATACTCTCCAATGGTAAGCGGTAGACGTGAGAACTCAGTACGGAACTCATCATGGTTCGGGATCCACTGTGGTGAGCCTTCTGAAAGGCGCGGGACTGTAGGAGATGGTAAGTAGACCGTGCGGTTGTCCCTCTTTCCCAATCGGTAGCGGTATCCGAACCTGTCCGGATCCATGGCTGCGCCTGTCAAGTTCCTGTCCATCTGAAATTGAGACAAGTCAAACCAAGCCTCCTCTAAGGGCGTCTCAATGCTGGTGTCTACTCCTGCAGTCTCCATGATCGCTGTGATGATGCCTCCGTAAGTCGTGAAGTCAGTCTCGCATCGAGGTGCGGTGATGTCGTGCTTCACTCGCATGAGTCTCTCTGCCAAGATGCATCCAAAGCATGCTGAAAGTGGCTCGTCCCTAAAGGCGGACTGAAGTAGGACGAGCTCTGGAATGAGGATGCATGATTGGTTGCTGCGAGAGTAAAGTCGGTGTGCTATGAGGCGGTGCATGAAACGTACGGCCGGATGTGAAAGAAAGGCGGACGGATGTCTTCCCTTGTCGTAAATGCCTCGGCCCATGAGTTCCCAAATATCTGCACTCCATTCTTCTTCAATGGTCGTCTCGCTCCTCAAGTCAAAACCAAATATCTCGCAAAGTCTAGGTATGCTCAACTCATACTCTCGAGAGCCAATGGTGAAATCGAGAATACCGTCTTTTGGGCGTGATTTTCTTCCTCTCTTGTATGTCAGCTGAACCGAAGCTAAGAATTCTTGGGCGAGTTCCTTGTAGGTCGATCGATCAATCTCTATAAAGGTCTTGAGCCTTAGCTTGTCCAAGTACCATGTGACATCCTCGGTGATGCCCAATGCATCAAGAGCGGAGTAGTCGATCCTCAATGTTGTCCTTACATCCATCTTCTTCATCTTCCTCAAATAATCAATGTTCGGGTCCATCGGTGCCCCAAAATTTCGGACCTTGCGCTTAGGAGGAGAAGGGTTCAGCTCTCTTGTTGGCTCTTAAGGTGGAGAGTTGTCGCGGCTTGTGTGTGCTATCAATGAACTGCGGAATCTTCTTCTTTGTTCCTCCACGTAGCTCCCTAGAGTGGTGTCTAGGCTCGGGTTTCCTAGTTCTGTCGCGTGTTCTTGCTGTCGCGAAGAACTCCTTGAAGAGCTTAGCTGCTCTTTATACTTCGAACGTATCTCGAAGTTTCGGTCAGAACTCATTGTACCTTGCAAAATAAAAACAAAAACTCGACCAAACATGTGAATTTGATGCGGCATATGGATCTTCAAGTGCAATGATATGCAAGACATATACCAAGAGTTTCCAAGACTAATAAAAATCGAGCTTATGCATTAATATTAAAGATCAATTTGGTACCCAAGCTTTATTTTCGGATTTTTTTGATTCTTAACCAAATATTTTCCAATAAATCGATTTTGTCAACTTATTATCATCAAACTTTGATCTCTAAGTGATACCTATCATGAAGCAAGTTCTAACCAAGCAATTTGTTCAATAATTTCACAAAAAATCGGTTTTTTAGCACACCATATATTTTTATTTTTTATTTCAAAGACTTCAACTTTTAGATACATGGTTGCAAAAATCGGGATCTAGGCAACCTAAATCATCAATCCAAGGTTCTCTACCATTATCCAAGCATCCTAGACGATTTTCTAGTAAAGCAAGAGAGATCTCAAAATTGAGTTCTTTAGAGATTTGTAAAATTAGAGACCATACCTTGTAGATGAGGATGAATGAGCTTTAAAAAGTGAATGCTCTTCGAAAATAGATGAGTTTAGGCCAAAGAATTTTTGAAAACGGTTTGGATTTGAAAAACTTAGAATCTCCCCAAAAATCTCCAAGTCTCTTGAAAAGAAGAAGAAAAGAGAGTTTGATCCTAAAAATTTCTTTTTTGCTTATAAAAAGGTGTTTTTATTTCCAAAAACCTTTATTTCCAAAAATTTTAAAACGAGAGAACTTACCTTGCGTGATGGCCACGAATCGATTAAATCCGTTATTTCACATTAACGGGAATAATTTTTCGGTGCGGGATTGTACCAAAACACGGGAAGTTCGGTTCGGGAGGAAAACGTGAGTTTTCCGGGGTGGTGGCTGAGACGACCGCTGGCCGCGCCATGGCCCGTCGTGGCCGCGGCCAGCGTGCTCCTCTCCACGCGGTCGTGGTCCGTCGCGCGGCCACGGCCCTACTCGCCGCGCCACGGGCTGTGCTCGTGCGGCCAGCCTCCTTCTGAGGCTCCTCTTCATATTTTTGGGTTTTTCTTGGTCTTATATTTTTTTTATTTTTTTTTTTTTTTATATTTCTAAATACAAAAAACTTGCAAACACCAAATGTTAGAAATGAAAGAAAAGAAAAGAAATCAAAAACACGTACCGGATGGGTTGCCTCCCACCAAGCGCTTTTGTTTAAGTTGTTCAGCTCGACTCTGTTTGAAGCTTAGGAAGTTGAGGAAGTGCTTCAGGAGTTGTCTCTCCTGAAGCTTCTCATTGCTTCCGTATCAGCAGCGTACCTCCGTTTCCGTTCCTTAGAATTTTAGCTTCTAAGATTACCCGCTTTGTCTTTTCGATTGACTTAGAAACTTCCTCTTCGCCCAACTCTTCTAGCTCGGGAGGGATCAGAATTTCGATTCTGCAGAAGGGTCTCGAGTGGAGCTGTCCTGTTCTAAATATCATCCCCTTTTTCTCCTTCTTGGTTGTGTGGCCTTTTGTTTCCAGGGGCGGAGTGTTCAGCTCCTTCGGGTAGTATCTCTTCTGGCTTACATGTAGGAGGACAACGAAGTTGCTCACGTGATCGATCCTTGCTCCTACCGTGGCTAAGAAGGGTCTTCCAAGTATCAGTGGTTTGTCTTTGTCTTCCCCCATGTCGAGCACATGGAAGTCAGTCGGTACTATCTTATTTTTGACAAGGAGTTGAATGTTGTAGATTACGCCATTTGATATCTTCCTAGACGAGTCTCCGAACACTAGCTGCGTAGGTGAGGGGAAATAAGTAGTTATTCCTAACCTTTCAGCGATTGCCATCGGCATGACATTGACATTGGCTCCTATGTCGCATAGACAATCCTCGAATTTGATTCCCGTGATAGACCATGGGAAGGTAAATGCGCCTGGATCTTCTTCTTTCTTACGCCTGTCGAACCCGCGATTCTCCGGAGTATCGAAAGGTGGACTGGCAGTTCCTTTCTTTGTCGTTGGGAAGAGTGGGACGAACCTGCATTTTTCTTCCATGGCTAGCTCTGGCTCCTTATCCTCGTTGGCGACTGCTGAAATCGCGTTAAAGAATCCTTTCGGGTTATCTTCTACCTTTCCGGGAAAGATCCCTGCTTGTCTCTTGATGGCTTCAGCGGTTTGAGAGACTTGCGTGTCTAATTTCTTCACGTGGGAAGACAGGGTTTCGAACTTGCCGTTTAGGTCGTTGTACATGGAATCTACCTTGATGTTGAGATCCTTGACTGATTTTTGTTGAGACAATAGTAGCTGTTGCATCAGTACTTCGAGTTTGTCTTCTCGTGACGGGTAAGGTGCGTTTGGTGCAGCTTGCGGTGCTCCTTGCTGATTGTTGTAGGGCGTGAGCTGAGAGTTGTAGGGTTGCTTCGCCTGGTAGCTTCCGTTGTTCCCGTAGTTCACGTTCTGGAACTTGTTCTGGTAGGGTCTTCCTTGAGGTGGATACACTTGATCTCGCGGGTTCTCCACGTTTGGGTTCCGGTATGATAAGTTGTTGTTGTTCCTGAAGTTGTTGTTGAATCCACTGTTGAAGTTTCTGTTAGAATACGAATTCTGTCCTCCTATGAAGTTAATTTCTTCTTCCCGCGTGTAGGACTCGTCTCCATCGTCTCCGGGGCTAAGTTCCTCTCTTTCCGCCGCGGTTTCACACGCACTAATACTGCACTGCTGTCCCTTAAGTAGCTGGCTCATCATATTCTTCAGCTCGGCTATCTGCTTCGAATCTGAGTCTCCGGTTCGCGAATTTCTATCATAATCTGGACAGTTATTGCTGTTGCTTACAGCGAGGTCCTCGATGAGTGCGCGTCCTTGTCGCTCCGTCTTTGTTGTAAAATCTCCATTACTGGCCGTGTCGAGCGAAAGTTGGTATCTAGCCTGCAGTCCGCGGTAGAACGTGTTTAGCAAGCAGGCTCCGGAGAAGCCATGGTGAGGACAGACGCGTTCATAGTCCTTGAATCGCTCCCACGCCTCAAAGAATGATTTGACCGGTCCTTGTTGGAAGCCTTGGATCTTGTTTCTCAGCAGGTTGGATCGGGACTTAGTGTAGAAGTGATTGAGGAAGGCGGACTTGCATTCCACCCAGTTAGTGATCGATCTTGGTGGTAAAGTCTTCAGCCATCTATGAGCTTTGTCGCTCAAAGAAAATGGGAATAGCTTACACTTCAGATAGTCGGGAGGGATTCGGTTCGTCTTTGTGGTGCTGCAGATTTCCTCAAATAACTCGATGTGGTCCATCGGGTGCTCGTTTGATAATCCGTGAAACTGATTTTGCTTCACCAAAGAGATGATCTGCGGTTTGATCTCCAATTCGTCCTCATGGGGGACGTTAACTTGAATCGCTGCTCAATTCTGGAAGTGCTGATCAGGAGTATCGTGATCGGCTATGGTGCGGTTCCTAACTCGCCTGGGAAGGTTAGCTGGTAGAACAGGTCGGATAGCATCTTGGTTATCCGGCTGGATGATAGGGTTTGCTCGGTTCGCGCCATTTCCGATGATCGGATTGTGTCTCCTTGCTGTAAGGCAGGATCGCATTCTTCTTCATCCGAGTCATCCTCAGGATCGGGGTTGATAGGGTTTCCATTGTTGTCGAGCTGTGGCTCCCCATCTTGTAACTCGTTAGGTGCTCGACCAGCGTTGCGAAGAACTTCTTCGCGGTTTCGTTGAATTCCAAGAGCGGCCTCATTTTCGGCCATGCTGATCTGTCTTCTTAACCTTCGGATTTCTTTTTCGTGCCTGTCGATCTCGATGTGGCGGGGTAAGACGTTGGAAGCGTTCCTCCTAGTGGTCATACACCTGAAACATGAGAAGTAAACACAAGAAAATCGTGAGCAATGAACGAAAAAGCTTGGAAATCAACGTGGTCTAAAAGGAAAATTAGAAACTGAAAATTCGCAAAAGCAAACAATCCCCGGCAACGGCGCCAAAAACTTGATGCGGGGTTTATTTTACTTCAAGTTTTACCCCTAAGATAGCTGCAAGTGCACAGCAATCACAGTAGTATATTAAGGGATCGAATCCACAGAGATTGTTGTTTTGCGAAAGTCCTATGATTTCTAACTTCTTTAAACCAAATGTGAACTGGGGGTGCGGTGTGTCACGATTTGCAGTAATGGTATCAAGCAGCAGCAGAGAATTAAACGGTTGTAAATCAATGAATAAAAGGCGTTGGGTTCAGGGACATTCTTCGGGGTTCATGAATCGAATCTAACAAGCAACATGATAGGTTCTAGATAATTTAATAAGTTAGGCTCTTAAGCTGAAACGATCGACTATGACTACCCCGTCTTCACGGATCTAGCCACCTGCGTTTGTCTTTCACTGCGGATATGATTTCTCATCCCACGATGCAAGACAACCGCGCATACATATCATTCACCTATTTGTAAACACTCGCGGTGCGGTCCGTCGATATGCCTAAACATCCTACGGTGCGATCCGCTCTTTAACTTCTAGATCCAGACTACATACCACATATTCATGTATCTAATCGCCCTTGAATCAGTTGCTAATTGATCAGAGAAGCAAACATGCAATAAGAACAAGACATCAACGAAGATATCTAAAAGAAACTCTATCTCTATCAACCTAGCGAAATCAATCCATGATTAAACCCCTTCGAAGATCCCCTTAAAAACCCAACTAGATGACTACTCGCTCATGGGAAGGAGTGACATCTTCGAGATATGAAAGGTGCGAATTGTATTAATAAAAGGACAAAGTGAGAAAACTTCTTCAAAGGAAATCGAATGAAGAGAGGTTTTCTTAAAGTATTGAAAAGCAAGGAACTAAGAACAAAAGATAAAAGGGAAAAGAAGGAGGAGCAGGCGGCTGTAGAAGAGTTCTCTCTCGAGGTCTTCAACTCCAGGGCCGTCGAACTCTCTCTCTCTCTCTCTCTCTCGGCGGCGCAAAAGTGTTTTTGGAAAAACTCTGTGTGGTCACGCCTCTTCTGAAACCCTAAGGTTCTTTTATATAGGCTCCCGGTCTTCAGAAAGTGGGCTTCACGTTTTAACCTCGGGAAAATATCGGATAAGTGCAAACGGGCTCGGGATTGGCCGGAGTGGCGTGGCCGCGCGAGTTACCAGGCGTGGCGCGGCCACTGTTCTTTTGAAGATCCGTGGCGCGGCCATCCTTCTTCTGGGAATGTGTCTGACGGGCCTTCTTGCTTCCTTTGTAACTTGAGATCCAACCGTGGGATTGAACTCAGACCACCTCGGCGTAAAAGACAGCTGGAAGGGATATCTTGTCTCCAAATATGAGCTTGATCTTGTGGTGGGAAGGTCATCATCTGATGCTGAACTTATGGCGCCGAGCACATGTCCTTAAAGT
The DNA here is from genome assembly GCA_020283515.1 of Alliaria petiolata. NCBI lineage: Eukaryota > Viridiplantae > Streptophyta > Magnoliopsida > Brassicales > Brassicaceae > Alliaria > Alliaria petiolata. The sequence continues at coordinate 43,133,765 of JAHZTW010000003.1, forward strand.
TCCTGTTTTGCTTCAAAATGTGTCCTTTTTGTCCAATTTCCCTGAAATGACTTTTAAAACTAGGAAACGTGGAAATCACTTTAAAACCGTTGAAAACCGGGTAAAAACACTTATAAATGATCTTGAAATAATAGGTTTTAGGAGTAAAATATGAGTGTTATCAACTCCATCCAAGTTAAGTCAAGTTAATGATCCATCTCTCTACTTACTTCGTCCATCACGTTCAACGGACCTGTATCCATGAAGATGAAGAAGAATACAATGGTTATAGAGGATGAAAACCGTTGTGCAAGCTCCAGAAGGAAGAAGATGCAACTTCCTTCACCAAACCGCGAAGACGAAAGTTCCCGAAGACTAGCTTCTCTCTTCTGCGACCAAGACCTTTACCGAAGCCAAGTAAGGATTTCATATGGCATTGAAGTTCATACTAGCAACACCTATCTTCCGGGATCCCAAACAGATCACTGGATAGGCCAGCATAAACCCAAACTTCAAGTCAAGTTTCTGAGGTGATGCAATCTTCAAGATGCAAGGACAGAAGATTTTCCATCTCTCATTCACGGTGTTATCAAAGGTCGAGGAACAAAGACAAGTACTCAACAACCGGAGTACCTGTTCTTCTCAACATAGGCGTCCCCCAATCATCATCATCATCATCATCAGCCGCCACCATCACACACGCACGCCCACCACCACCATCCGAAGCAAGGAAGCTCAACCGCGCGACACATTTCCTTTCGAGCTAAGTTTTCGATTTCTTTTGTTCAATCAAATCGATTCTAAGCATGGACATAAGGATAATGATCAAATCTTTAGCTCAATCATAGCACACGACCATCCACCCATACCAAACCCAACGCCACTTTCAAGTAAGTCTTCACAAGCCTGTACTTGAATTTACCTATCCTTTTCAACTCAACTCGATTTAAACAAACTAGGGACAGTTTGATTTAAGTCTGGGGGGGGGTCTTATATTACTAATCATACTTTTATTTGATGAGTCTTATGCATACTTGCATCATTTATCGAGTCGTTTTATAGAGTCAAAACTTTTTTTTTTTTTTGTCGGAAACTATGAACTTTGCTAGGTACAAGTCACTTTGAACAAGGAACCTTAATGACCATTCTCACGGATTTAGAAGCAAGGTTTACTAAGTTGAACACGGCGAGTGGATCATTCCAGCGGAGAAAGTTCTAATCTCTAGAGTTCTTGAAGGATCTTGCGTTGACTCCGCACCTAATGAATGAAATCTCCTCGTCAAGGGGCTTGAGGTACTTCGAACTTTGCTCCTCTTTTAGACTCTAGCATGACTAAGTAGACGCAATGCAACCTCTCCTTGATATTCCCTTGTTATAGAAAAGGAAAAAAATAATATAGAAAGAAAGGTTTTAGTTTGGGAATGGCAACCATAATTCCTTAAAGGACAATGACGGTTCGCAGCAATCATGTAAACTTCAAAGAAGTGATCATTCTCAAGCTAAGAAGAAAGAAAAAAAAAATATGGAATAAAAAAGTCGATAGAAAAAATAAAATGATACCCTAGAAAAGTAGGGAGAAATCGACTAAGGGAAGAGAAAATAGGAGAGTTGTGTCTGAAATGTCTTTGTCTAGATGTTTGGAAGAGAAAGTAGAATGTCTCGTCGACCAATACTCCCTCGATAGAGACCGCACGCCTAAATGAATAAAGGAGTCAACAAGAGAAAGCTCGAAATACTCAAAGAGACCATGAAGCGTATCCGGGAAGGGTGAAAAGCTCAAGGTAACTAGACCCAAACGCCTGGAAGCTGAATTCCGAGTTATGTGGCTCAACAGGTCGATTGCTAGACTTGACGAGTTCCCAAGTATTGGTGAGTTTCCACGTTTTCAAACCTCTTTTCCTTACTTAGATTTCTGTTTTATTTGAGAACAAACAAAGGTTTAAGTCTGGGGGAGTTGATAACATGCATATTTTACCCGTTTTTACTATCATAAGTGAGTGCTTTAATAAGCATTTCACTAAGGTTTTGATGCATAAACACTAGATTTCGAGTATTTGGTTGTTCAAGACTCTTTTCAGGAAATCTTAGCAAAAGACGCATATTTTGGAGCAAAATGGACAATTCTGGAAACAGTGCCCGAGGACAGAAGTTCAACACCAAATGAAGGCCTTCCCACCACGAGATCAAGCTCATATTTGGAGACAAGGTAGCCTTATCAGCTGTCTTTCACCTCGAAGTGGTTTGAGAGCAATCCCACGTTTGGATCTCAAGTTATGAAGGAAGCAAGAAGGTCCGTCAGGCACCCGGAAGGATGAGCTGGCCGCGACCAGACAACCAGTGGCCGCGCCACGGCCAGTCGCTCGCGCGGCCAGGCCACTTACGAATTCCCGAGCCCATTTGAAGCCCAACTTAAACCTGCAGTCGTCTTATGCAAGCCAAGACCTAATCCACGACCTAGGGCACTTGAAGACCTATATATACTCGACCTTTATGTTTTTTTGAGGGCATCACCACTAAGCATCACGAAATTCTCTTGTTACAACTTTCTTTTGGCGGCCGCGAATCTTTGATTCGTGGTTTCCACTTTGTTCTTTGAGGGAGATTGATTTGTTCTTGAACCCTCTTTTATTTCAATCGATTTATACAAGTTATGCATTCATCAATCACGTTTTCTACTTCTTCGTTTATGTCTGAGTAGTTTACTTTCGTTGGGTGTTCTTTAAGGGGATCTATGGGGAATTTCATTAACTGTTGTTAAACCGATTGTTTAGGCCGAAGATTAGGATTTTCTGTCTCACCTTATTCGTTCTTATTGCATGAGTCCGGCGTCATGAACTATATTATGATCGCAAGATCTTGAGAACGACGAATGTCCTGAATCTCATATCTATACCAAAATAAGGTAGAGAGCATCCTTTAAAAGATGTCTGAATGTTTATTGTCCCGATCTTATTGCATGTTCGTCTAGTACGCAGGATATGAAAGTATACCTGTGGAATGGAAGTTCGCAGATCGACCTAGTTTGATAAAGTTAGGTTGTTAAAACCAGTGAATCAGTTTGGGGAAAATCGCCTAGTCTCGTTTGCTTAACTTTTGTGTGTTTGATTTCTAGTTAGAACCCCATAGATTTACCGAGAAGATTCCCAACGTGTTCGCCCCATCTGCTTTTAAATCTAGATTTACGCACTTCCATACTTTACTTTTTCTGCACTGCTTACCTGATTTCCTTTTTACAAGTCTTTAAGTTTATTTTCCTTTTTCTGTTGGTTATAGAAAAGGCTGACAACCTTCTCTATATAAGGCGTGGTACTGCTTTATTTATTTTCTGCAAGAATCGTGACACTTACCCCCAAACCCCAATTCTCTGCGTCTTTGGTTGCCCTGATTCTTCTGTTTTGCAGTTGACCTCCTCCGTGTGGATCGATACCCTAAGTACTACAACGCACGCTGTGCACTTGCAGCTTAGGGTCCTACAAATTCAAAGCCTGACGAGTCCCCGAAGAAATTCTCCAAACTCGGACGACTATTTAGACCCCATCAAATATTTATTTTTTGTGCAATGCTCACCTGATTTCCTTTTTACACGCCCTTAAGTTGATTTTCTTTTTCCCGTCTATTACATAGTTGGCCGACACCCTTCTCTATATAAGACGTGACTTTCTTTTCTTTCTTTTCTACAGAAACCGTGACACTTACACTCAAACCCCAATTCTCTGCGTCTTTGGGTGTCCTGTTTTTTGTTTTGCAGTTGACCTCTTCCATATGGATCCATACCCTAAGTACTACAACACACGCTTTGCACTTGCAGCTTAGGGTCCTACAAATTCAAAGATCGGCGAGTCCTTAATAACCACCTTATTTTTGGACAACGATTTAGACCCCATTAAGCTTTTGGCGCCGTTGCCGGGGAGGTTGCGTTCTGCTGTCCAAGCAAAGGTCAGGATCACAACTCAAATAAATTCTTTTCCTCTGACTTCTAGACATCTTTCTATGAGTTTCAGGAACTACCACACTATGGAGAACGCAAGGATCGACCCTTGTATCCCTCCAAATACACGCCCACCTGCAAAATCTCTACGCACTTCTCGGAGAGCACCTCCGACGCTGCTGCCACACGAGTGCTTCATGCCTCGTCCTCAAGTAGTATTCCCACCTCCCATCATCCATGGAAGCGAAAGTCTTCACCTCCAGACACCACCTCTTTCCTAGAACGACCATAGGATCGTACCTGCTCACTTATACCAGCAAGTGGAGAACCTTATTGAGGCGATAACAGTGATGACTGATTATCAATCAAAGTTTGAGAGATCTTAACACGCCCAGATGGACTCTATCCAGGCCGAAGTCTTCCACAAGCTCTAGGAAGTCGCCAACAATGTGAAGATGTTGGAGAATCGCACTTTTGGTAACGTCAACAAAACGTGGATTAGGGGACATCCGTGCCCGAAAGTACGAGTTTGAGGAAACTCGCGGAGCCACATACAACATAATGGGCTTAATGGAGAAGAACATCTAGAAGATGGAAGGCGCCCAACATAAGGCTGAATCACAAGTCGAAGACTTGAGAGACGAGATTTAGAACATGGCGAAGGGTCTGAAAAAGAACGAAGCCGTCCTGGCAAAACTATCCAAGGAGCAGAAACGGGTCGACGGGCTCATCAATAAGCTTATAGTAGACAAGGTGGAGCATGGAGTCCCAGCCGCAGGAGCTGAGAAAGCACCTTCCTTTTTCATCCAGCCCCACCTAGCCTGTGAGCCAGCTCCTCGAGAGAAGTCTTCCGAATCTGTAGAAGAAGGTCCTATCGCGGACATCACGACAGACGTGGAAAGACCTCTTACGCTGCACATTAAGAGGGAAAGGTTGGTGGAATTCTACAAGAAAGTAGAGAAGATTTCAGCAAGTGTAAGAGTCGATGAAGTATGGGAAAGCTACGGTCTAAAAGAATACTTCAAGCTACGGTCTAAAAGAATACTTTGAAGACAGCTTAGAGAGTAGGAACGAGATTAAGGTCTACTTCGGTCAGGCCAGACGTTTGATTACCTCGGCTAGAGCCGCCTACTTCCTCCGCGCTGGGAAATACGAGAGCTACACCAACATGATCACTCGAGAGAATCTAGACGAGTTCAACAAGGTAGTTTGAGATCTTCCTCGTGATACCACCTTCGTTGGAGCATGGACATAACACCTTATCGGCCATTAATTTTGCGAGGGCAACAAAACCATGCTAGAAATACAAGACGTCTTCACGGGTGTGAGGTCGGGAAGGCTACTCCGCAGCTTGCACAAAACCCGACACCTCGGGCAATTTCTCATCACGTGTGAAATCAAGGGGTTCAAGGTTAGAAATGCGTTGTGTGATCCCGACTCAACGATCAGCGTGTTACCAAGCTATGCAATACGAGAACTTGGGATCAGGCACTCCGACCCGACTGGTTTGGCGGATCAATCACTCACGACCCCGAAAGGAGTCATTAATGATCTCCCGGTCATCATTGGCGATTGTAGAATCCCAGTAGCCTTTTACATATTCAAAACTCGCCAAGAAGAAGCTGCACCTCTCATCTTGGGATGACCATTCTTAGCCACTGCAGGAGCCATCATGGATTAGCCCAATAGACGAGTCTCATTCGCCAATATCGATGGGAAAAAGTTCTATCTCGCGATACCATACACCATGGAGAAACGTCTTCTTGAAAGGGATGAAGATACAATCATGGAGAGACTCGAAGAGTCTTCGACAGAAGACGCTGCACAGAAGGCAAAGAGATCTTGCTTAAGGTCGAGCTCACCCTCCAACTGAGCTCCCAAACTACCAAAGTCTAGCTAAAAGACTCTAAACAAGAGCGGCTCAATAGGATACAACACATTTTATGTATCCTCTTTCTCATCTTTTTGACCATACTAATCTTTAGTTTTGATTTCTTCTTACTTACATCATTCATATAAACCCTAAAAGCCAAAAAATCAGAAAACCAAGAAGCAGTTTCAAAGAGCACTCACCGGGCGACGAGCTGCCTGTGGGCCGGCCAGAAGGAACTTGGCCGCGCCATGAGCCACGATGGCACGGAGAAGACACGCCTGGCCGCGAACGCGATTACCCGTCGCGTGGTCAGCCTTCCGCTGCAATTTTTTCCATTCCGAACTTCACCAAACCGGAACTCCTTCAAACCATGTACAAGCCTTGGAACAAGAAGGACACTTGAAAAACTTTCAAGGCTTGTACACGTCCTAAAGACCGCAAAGACAACTTCCACAACCGTGGTATATTGCTGTTGCATCAAAGACGGCGAAACAAGACAAGACTCCATCCAAGTCAAGTTAATTCAATGATCCATCTCTCTCATTCAACTTCTTCCCGTACTTTCAACGGACCTGTTGATAAGCCTTTTCTTGGTATGACTTAACAATTACTCAAGCTACTATCAATCCATATGGAAATGGTTAAGACACTAGGAATGCATACAACTTCTTAATCAAAGCTAGTAATAAAGTTTTGGCATTTAACTAACAACCTAATTGATCAAACAAACCAAATCAAGAAAATTAACTACAAATCAAGATTATCAAAGACTAAAACGAATCCAAGGATGGGGTTATGAATCTAAGGTGTTCCAAGAATCAATCTTAGATGCCAATCAATCACATAACATGCTAATCTCAAAGCTTAGAACTCAATAGCTAGACTAATCCACTTTCAAGGCATTAATCCTTCATCAATTACCCTAATCAAGATCAAACTTTCATTTGTGAAAAGGAAGCTAATGAGCATAATGAAACAGTTCTAAATTGCTAATAAACACCCTAGACAATCACTTCCATGAGCTAGGAATGTAAATCACTTGTTTAGTTGGTTGGGGAATTTCATCAAACATCTTGTGGGTGTGAAATTCCCTAAGGCCTAGTCTTAGCATGATCAAGGCTAAACTAGCATTTAGAACACTAAACAAGGAGGGAAATGGAAGAATCTAACCCTAGACATCAAGATTAACTCTTAAAACACCCTTGATCTAACCCATCCTTAGACCCTAATGAAACTACTCACTAATCATGGTTAATCCCTTAAATCATATGAAAGAAGTAGAGATAAACATGATTAGAGAGATAGAAGATGAAAGATTAAAAGAGATAAGTACTAATTTGCATAAACTTTAAGAAATGTCTTACAAAATTACTTAGAAACCAAAAGGGAAGATTTTCTAAGCAAGAACAAGAGATTAAAAGATACTTAGGAAAAATTAGGTCTTTTCCTATTTATAGTGAACATTGGACGACCCGGGTCAACCCGATTTAAGTCAGAAAATCGGGCAGCATATCGAGCTTGCTAGGTCGATACGCAGCTCGATACGCTGCTAAAAGTTTCCTCAAGGAGTGTGTCGAGCTTAGTAGCTCGACACAGATGCCCGATACGCCGTTCTTCAAACTTCGGATGAGATGTGTGTCGACCTTAGCAGTCCGATACGAATGCCCGATACGCCATGTTCGAATNGTGTGTCGAGCTTAGTAGCTCGACACAGATGCCCGATACGCCGTTCTTCAAACTTCGGATGAGATGTGTGTCGACCTTAGCAGTCCGATACGAATGCCCGATACGCCATGTTCAACTTCGGATGACCCTTGTATCGAGCTTAGTAGCTCGATACAAATGTCCAATACGCGCACTCCGTCTTCCCTGCCGAGTTATATCGACCTTGGTAGGTCGACACACTTCTAAAGTTTTTCTGCTTCATGTTTGGCTCCCTTCTCTTCTTCCTCCTTGTCACCCAACTCTGCAAATAAGTCCTCCAAGCCTTCAAAGTACCTAATTAAGACTCAATATGCACAATATGCAACAACCTAAGCTATAACTTGTTAAACTCTAATATGGATGCAATTTGGACCAAAAGTAGCTAAATGAATGCATAAATGAATGCAAATATATTAAAAAGGCATGCTAAAACATGCTAATTTATGAGTATATCAACTCTCCCAAACTTGCCTTTTGCTTGCCCTCAAGCAAACAAACATGACAAATCCAAGAGAGAGGTTTTAAGGTGGGAGCTCATCATCCAAAAATGCCAACAAATACAATCAACACAATGTCCTAATTCTTAATTCTAAGGTGCATTTGAATTCATCCTACTTCAAAAGAGTTAGCCATGCCCATCTCAACAATCAAATGCACTAAGACTTTGATCTAGATAAGCCTCCCTATCAAGCAAACTCTTTAACATTAATTAAGCGCAAACCGTGGATCATGAAAATGCAATGCAAGCGAATTCATTTGGCTAAGGGACATGGCTTTGAGATAAAAATGATCTCAATTCATATGGCTTCCAGTTTGCGTAAGGGTTTCACTCAAATAGGATTAAACTATATGCATAATGCTAAAGGTAAAAGACAAGTGATGCATACAAGACTAGACTCTCATCTACCCATAATGCTATCAATGGTCCTATACCCCTCTCATTCATCTTCTTTAAAGCTCACTTAACCCTCTAAAGCTACCCTTTTCCCAAGGCCTTTTGTGCCTTGCGAAACCCATGAATCTCATAAACCACTTCTTCTTCTTATAGCACTTAAGGGGAAACTTCTTCAACCTTTAACTCATAGCAAATGGTGTGATCTTTTAACAACCTAGCTCTTCTCTTTATACTTAGGTAACCCTTTTCTCTGTCTTTGGCTTCTTAGCCTCTTTTGATTTCTCTTTTTCTCTTACTAAGGCTACCCAATTCCTTTTACACTTAGAGCAACACTTTTTCTTTTCAAACACAAGATCCACCATTTCAATTTATGCTTCCCTTATTCGCCTTCCAAGCCTCTTTCATTCCCTTTTCTTTCTACTCCCTTTCCCAACCCATCATGCCAACATGCAAGCATATAATCCACGCCACAACACCAAGCAATACCGCGACCCATACCCCAATTCCTAAGCCTAAAACTAGCCTCGATATGTGAGAGCTAGAATTTACATGAGAGCCTAAACTTGTCGTCTCAAACCTAACACATTATGCTAAGTTTAATCAAAATAAGTCCTCACAATCATTATCACTAGAACATTTGGCTTTTAAGGATGTAAGGTAAGGTGGGGGTACTACTTAAGCTAGCAAGAGAGTGGTAGGGTGAGTAATAAAGCTCAAGTATGTCTATTATCCATGAATTCACTTTCAATGCAAGGCATGATATTTAATTGTCAAGTTTAGGTTCAAGTGAGTAGAGTTGGCTATCAATTTCAAGGCCCTATTTCGACCACAATCTAGTGGCTAGTGAAGTGGTCCAAGCATGGTTCTTCCTTACTTTCAATATTTGCTCAAATGCAACAAAGAAATACTAACTAGGGCATTGAATTGATTACATGAGTTGGCATTATACAAGGATTAGCTCATCATTGCTCCCAATGCATATGAAATTTTTTCAAAATTTTTATTTTTTTTGGTTTTTCTTTGCCTTAAATGAATGCATGAGACTCAAAATGCATAAAAGGAAAATAAGACTCACAAAACACAATGTCAAATCTCTCAACCTCTCCCCCAAACTTAAATTACACAGTCCCTTGTGTAATAAAAGTCTATAGGAGACCTCAATCAACATGACATAAAACACAAAATGAAAAGGTAAAAGAAATATTTACAAGAGAGGTGGAGGTACCTCAAAACTGTGAAGAAGAGGATGATCCTAAGGAGAGCGATTGGTTACTTGAGGTGGGTCTTCTTGGACCGGTTTCCTTGGGCGCATCTCGAATGAATGGCACCTATCAAGGTCAGTTTCACTCTCTCCTTCATCCGCTTCCTCACCCGCGTCGCTTGTGCCCTCTTGTGTGGCCCTTGTGGAGGACTTTCCCTTAATGATGGTCTTTAGCCCTTTGACCGTATTCTTCAAGTTCTTCACCATCTCACCGAGCTTCTTGATAGCGCGGTCTTGATACTTGATCCACCTCTTGAGAAGACCAATATGTGCATGGGCCTCTCTCAATGCCGGGCTTGGCATTGGATCTATGCAAGAGACGAAGTAATACCTCTCGCTACCGTAAACCGGGCTCGGAACTTGATCCTCGACCTCCATATCTTCTTCCTCTTCAAGAACTTGGCTTGGGTCAAAGTCAAATGTCCCTCTCTTGGCAATGGAATGGAGAGGAGGACTAATAGCCGGATTGTAGAGGTCCTCGTATAGGGGAGCAAAGTCAATGTGGGCGATGTCTTGGAAGGAGGTGACTTGCAAGTTTGGGAGATAAATATTTAATTCGGTTTTCGTGTCCACCGCGAACTTGTAGGCGAATCGGCTGCCCAATCTTCCCGAGAGAAATATGGTCCTCCCAAGGTAGAAGATGTCCATGCACTCGGGCTCTAGACCATCTGTCCCTAGCTGATGCCTACAAGCTTCAAGAATCGGGGTGATGATCCTGCCAATGCTGAGCTCGGGGTCCTTGTCTTTCATAGTGGCAACCCAATCTTGGTAAGAGAGCAGCTGCCTAACCAATAGGCTAACCATGCTGGTTCCCGTCCTATCCCCTCGGACTCTTGTGCCTCCTCTTGTGTGAAACCCGGTGAACCTTGCAAGGCCCACATCTAGCAATTCGAGTTCCTCCTTGGCTAGCTTCCCGGTTTCCTTCCTTGCATAGAAGGTGTGAGCAAGAGCTTTGTGTGCATACCTCAAGGGCGGATGTCTTATCAAAGTCCCCGTGCTTCCTCCCGGCTTGAATTTTCCAACCGCGATTGTCTCCCACAAACCCTTCAACTCACACTCATCAATGGTGAGCATCTTTGTTCTCCTCTCTCCTTCCCGGAATCCAAAGACCTCGTTGAGTTGGCGGAAGGTCATGGAGTACATGGCCCTATGGATCTTGAAGTTGATGTAGCCATGACCATGTAGCGGTGGAGAATCTTCACCGTCATAGTAAAAGTGCGCGGTGAGGGAAGACAAGAACTCGCATGTCGCGAGCTTGTGAGCGGGACGAGCAATGGTGATGAACTTGGCCAAACCCATGTTCTTGAAGAGAGCTTGGAATTCCTCATAGATTCCCAAGGCATGCAGTGTCTGCTCATGCGGGTACTTCGTTGCCTTGAACCGCATGGTCATGTATGCCTTGAGGAGTTCCTCGGGTGAGAGCTTCTTTTTTGGGGCCCTCTTGTGTGGACTTTGCCTTCCCCCTTGAGGCTCTCGTGACTGGCTTCTTTCTTCCCCCAAGCGTCAACTGCTCCTCCTCACTACTGACCTCTCGGTCTTCAACTACTTGCCTCTTCCCTTGGCTCTTTGATGACCTTGCTTGAGAGCTTGCCCCTTGTTTTGTTGCATCTCCTCTTGCTCTTCCCATTGTTCCTACAAGAGAGACAAAGCTTGTAGAGAGAGTAAGCAACCCATTTTGAACAGCAAATAGCAGCAACTAGCAAGCAAACAACAAGATTAAAGACAAAAATTCAAAAATTCTCCCATGTTTAACACTTAGCAAATTTTGGCAAATTGGAAATTCTCAAAATTTTCAAATCACCCAAATTCGAGTGCTACCTATTGGGGATCCATAAGCACGATCAATGCAAACTAATGCAAGTGTAAGCTCCGAAATCTAACAAGGTTCAAGAGTTTAATTTAAATTTTCGCACCATGAACCCTATATGTCAAATTTCAAAAAATTTACCATGAAAATCCTAATGTAGCACTCGAAATCAACTCCCTAACCGTATTCAAGCAATGCCCAAGCCACAAATAATCAATTCGAACATCCTAAAGCAAAAATCCCAAACTTTCCACCATTAGAGCAAAATATGAAAAGTTTGGTTTTTGGATTGATTACCTTGTGAGTGGCTTGAAGGATGAACAAAATTGACTTAGAATCAATGAGAGCACAAGAAATCGAGCAATAGGCACTTGGAATCACGAAAGTTGCTTGAAAATTGAGAGAGAGAGACCTAAAAATCGCAAGTGTGTGTGTGTGGGGGCTAATTTTCGTGTTTGGGGAAGAAGAAGGGGAAGAACCGGTTTAATTCGCGTGAATTAAACCGGTCAAACCCCGTTGACTTACCTGGAAAAGAAGCATATCGATCTTAGTAGTTCGATACATAGCTCGATACGCTTGCAGACGAGGCTTTTATAACTGTATCGAGCTAGGTAGCTCGATACAGATGCCCGATGCAGGGGTCAAGTTTTTCCAAGCTCGCCTATATCGACCTTAGTAGGTCGATACAAAAGCCCGATATAGCTCCGCCAAAATCCCTGTAGGAACTGTATCGACCTTAGTAGGTCGATACATAGCTCGATACAGTGCTAAAAATTCTTTGGCATGCTTTTGTCCTTGCCTCAACCTCCTCAATCCAAACCTGTCATCCACAAACACTAGAAAACATATTACTGAATAAAAAAAAAGGTGCAAATATATACAAAGATAGACATGGGAGTGCCTCCCAAGTGCGTTTGTTTAAAGTCACTAAACTTGACTTTTCAAACCCTTAGGCGTGGGGGTGAACAAGGAGTGGAATTGGTTTTCCTCCTCCTTTCTTGATGTACATGGTGCCTGCTTCAGCTTGCCCCACCCTCCTTTTCTTCTTAGACCTCTTTGGTGGCTCAGCTTCATGTTCAACAACCTTGATGCCATCAAACATTGTTAGAAGACTTTCACCATCAAAGCTTGGCCCATCATACTCATTGTGATCAAGGGTTTCATCCTCACTCTTCATCGCACTAGTGAGACCATTCAGCTGCTCCTTAGGTGGTTCTTCTTCAACTTCCTTAGTGTCACATGTGACTGTCCCACAAAGGCTCAAAACAGAAGGTTTCATAGGATAGAAAACCTTTGCATTCACATTCTTGAGGATCACTCTCTTGTTGATGAAGTCAAGGCTTGCACCAGCTGTGTTGAGAAAGGGTGTCCCTAGAAGAAGAGGTAGCCTCGCTATGAAATCAGTTGGGATTAGACACTCCCAAACTTTCAATGGATAATCTTCTACAAGGCCTAGAGGTTGCCTTGAGGTAGCATCAACAAAAGTGATGTGTGATGAATATTTCTTCATAGTAGTGATTCCAAGGTTCTTGAACATTTCAAGGGACATCACATTGACACTTGAGACGGAATCACACAAAACTTCTTCAACCTTCAAGTCCCCAAGAGAACAAGAAATCAAAAAATTTCCGAGGTTACCTAGCCTCGGGATAACCTTGGCCTCATCTCTTGCCATGCTTGATGAATCTAGACCCTCTATCAGCTCTTCAACCTTCTCTATATTGGCGAGCATCTCCTTGATGAACTTTATTTGACTCTTAACTTGGGACAAACTCTCCACCTTGGGCAATGGTGCAACGATTTTTTACATACTCCCTCTAAAGCTTGAGAGTACCTTCTTTTGTGCCTTAGTCAATACCAACTCGGGAAAGGGGAGTGGTGGCTTGTAGACAAGGAGATCATAAGCCTCAACTTCTGTCTTCTTACCCACCTCTCTTTCCTTTTCAACAACACTTGCTTGTGTAGGGGTCACATCCTTCTTAAACTCATTTTTTCTTATTGGTTTGTCACCAATCAAATGGTCATTTTCAATGGCCGTCTCCCCAACTTGGACGTCAATGTCCGCATTGAAAACAGCCTCATCATTAGAACACTCAAAGAGTTGCTCAAACTCAGCCCCTACACACTCATACTATTCTTCATCAATAGAGTAGATGGCGTTGCAATATTCCTTGGGATTGGTTTCGGGTTTACCGGGCAAAGATGGTTGAGCTCGTGTAGAGGAGGAAGCAATGCCCTTGTTGTTCTCTAGTTGCTTGACCTTGGAGCTTAAAGTGTCAAACTTGGAGTTGAGATCATTGTAAGAACAATCCACCTTATTGTGGATTTCCGCAATCTTCTTACTCACATCTATGGCACTACTTGCTTGACCATGGAGGATTTGTTGTAGAACATTCCTCACATCCAAATCTTGTGCAAAACCCGGTGGAGGACCTTGCTTAGACTGAAAATTCCCTTGGTTATTTTGGTTGTTCCCTTGGTAGTTGTTCTTGGGAACATAACCTTGTTGTTGCTTGTAAGGAACAAAGGGCTTTTGTTGTCCTCCTTGTCCTTGTTGAGGGTAGACTTGATCTTGAGGATTCTCCACGTTGGTACTCCTATAGGAGAGATTGTTGTTCCTATAGTTGTTGTTGTAGCCTTGTTGATAACTTTGGCCACCCACATAGTTGACCTCTTCTTGCCAATCCTCATTCAAATCTTGTTGAACTCCTTGACTCTCATCACAATCCCCCACAAAGTGAACATGCTTTTATTGAGCTTGGAGCAACTTATCCATCTTCTCATTAAGAGATTTCATCTCCTTCCTTCTTTGATCTTCATAAGTGCCACCATCTCTTGAAGATCGATCATAATCATCGCCGTAGTTGCCATCACTTTGAGCCAAGTTCTCCACAAGTTCTAGACCTTCTTCTACATCTTTACCCAAGAAGTTGCCATTACTTGATGTGTCTAGGAGCATCCTAAATTTGTGGAGAACACCACGGTAGAGGGTACTCAAGAGAGTCTCTTCGGAGAAGCCATGATGAGGGCATTGTGTAGTGTATCCCTTGAATCTTTCCCATGCCTCACAAAAGCTTTCATTGTTCTTTTGGGTGAAGCTGAACAGCTCATTCCTCAGCCTTGCGGTCCTAGTGTTGGAGAAGAACTTTGCAAGAAAAGCCTTCTTGCATTGATCCCATGATGTGATGGAACCTCTTGAAAGTGACTTCTCCCACAAATGTGCCTTGTCCCCAAGAGAGAAGGGAAATAACCTCAGCTTGAAACCATCCTCGGATATGCCATTGATCTTGGTAATATCACATATTCTATCAAACTCATCCAAATGGTCAAGGGGGTCCTCCAGAGCTAACCCATGAAACTTGTTGTGTTGCACCATGTTGATCAACCCGCTTTTGATCTCAAAGTTGTTGTTCTCAACTAGAGGAGGTAGGATACCTTGGCGATTGGCATGAGTATTGGGAGCATCTCCAGCCCCAATGTGCCTTGGCTGGCGTGGAGGGTGTTGAGGCACTCTATGAGTTGGAGCCTCATTCCCTTGAGCTCCTTGTTGTGGTCCATGACCACCTTGTTCATGTGGAATATGTATTCCCAAACGCCTTAGATGTGCTAGGCGCTCTCTTTCTCTTCTCACAAAAGCTCCTCTTGTTACCCGGTGGATGTTGTCTAGAGGCTCAACTAGATTGTTGTGTCCACTAGACCTCAAGTTCATACACCTAGAGATAAAGAGAAAACAAATCAAGAGAGATTAGTAAGAAATAAGTGAAATAGAAAACTTAATCTCAAAAAGAAGTAAAATCCTAATGCTCAAACCAAATATTCAAATGGCAACGGCGCCAAATTGATAAGCGTTTTCTTGATATGACTTAACAATTACTCAAGCTACTACTCATGTCATTGTAATACTTGAGGATCAATCCATATGGAAATGGTTAAGACACTAGGAATGCATACAACTTCTTAATCAAAGCTAGTAATAAAGTTTTGGCATTTAACTAACAACCTAATTGATCAAACAAACCACATCAAGCAAATTAACTACTAATCAAGATTATTAAAGACTAAAACGAATCCAAGGATGGGGTTATGAATCTATGCAATGGGGTTATGAAAGACTAAAACGAATCCAAGGATGGGGTTATGAACCACATCAAGAAAATTTAACTAACAACCTAATTGATCAAACAAACCACATCAAGCAAATTAACTACTAATCAAGATTATTAAAGACTAAAACGAATCCAAGGATGGGGTTATGAATCTATGCAATGGGGTTATGAAAGACTAAAACGAATCCAAGGATGGGGTTATGAACCACATCAAGAAAATTTAACTAACAACCTAATTGATCAAACAAACCACATCAAGCAAATTAACTACTAATCAAGATTATTAAAGACTAAAACGAATCCAAGGATGGGGTTATGAATCTAAGGTGTTCCAAGAATCAATCTTTGATGCTAATCAATCACATAACATGCTAATCTCTAAGCTTAGAACTCAATAGCTAGACTAATCCACTTTCAAGGCACTAATCCCTTCATCAATCACCCTAATCAAGATCAAACTTTCATTTGTGATAAGGAAGCTAATGAGCATAATGAAACAGTTATAAATTGCTAATAAACACCCTAGAGAATCACTTACATGAGCTAGGAATGTAATTCCCTTGTTTAGTTGGTTGGAGAATTTCATCAAACACCTTATGGATGTGAAATTCCCTAAGGCCTAGTCTTAGCATGATCAAGGCTAAACTAGCATTTAGAACACTAAACAAGGAGAGAAATGGAAGAATCTAATCCTAGACATCAAGATTAACCCTTAAAACACCCTAGATCTAACCCATCCTTAGACCCTAATGAAACTACTCACTAATCATGGTTAATTAATATCTCTGTAAAATACATGTTTTTAACATATATTTCATGCTAGTTATGACTTCATTCTTGCGCTTTCATCTTAGTTTTCATCACATCTTCACCCATGATAGGATTAGGTGCATTTCTGCATAGTCTTGCATGTTTGGAATGTTTTCTCAGGTGCTTAGGATGGTCCGAAGAAGAAACCAAGAAGGGAGATCACAAATGGAGGATGAGCAGGTGATATCGAGCATGGATCACGACCCCGTAGCCGATATAGACAAGCGTATGATGAACCTCAATGAGTAGCAGCGACTTAGTCCCGAAAGGAACACCTCGGAGCGAAGATCCAGCAAGAGGATTCCACGAAGACGGATATCGGAGCAAGGCAACGGGAAGTACCCGATTCGAGTAACAAGGAAGGCGAGCCTTCACGACATGTTCCCGAAATGCTTGCCCGACATGACGACTGCTCGAAGAATCAGAAGAGTTAGCATATCGGCTTGCTCACCACGACTTGAGTCCGAGACGCTAATGTCCAAAATAGTACCATTTCGGGAAAGTGGTCCCAACGTTTTATGTTTTTCCTCTTTTGTGTATAAATACTTGTCCTCTACTCTTATCTTTCTATCACGCTTTCTACTTTTATTTTTCTGTCTTCTTCTCTTTCAAAAAAAAAACCGAGAACTACTTTTCACCATTGAAGCTTGTTTCAAAGCATTGATTTTTTATGCAATCTTGAAGTTTTAAGTATTATTGCTTAGTGCATTTCAAGAAAGCTTCTTCCTTTTCTAATTTCGCCTATCTTGCAACCCATGGGTAACCTTCTTATCCTTATGGATCTTGAGGTTTCTCAAATGGCGCGTGAGTAGTCTTTTTAGGATTTTGATGGGTTGAAAGGACCAAGGGACTCTCGGGTTTATATTTCTTGCTTAGCTAAAACATAAAGTTAGATTCTTTCTTGTTTATCATTCCCAAAGCTTAGTCTAGTCTGGCCATCT
>JAHZTW010000003.1:43152834-43170246 GCA_020283515.1 Alliaria petiolata
CTGCCCCATGGATCCATTACCTCGTGGGCAGATTGCAAGAAGGCTTTCCTGACAAAGTTCTTCTCCACATCGAGGACAGCCCGATTGAGAAACGAAATCAGTGGTTTCACTCAGAAATCAAACGAGACCTTTGGTGAAGCATGGGAGTGATTCAAGGGTTACACCACTCAGTGCCCTCACCATGGATTCAGCCAAGAATCACTCCTCAGCACACTATACCGAGGTGTCATTCCCAAGATTCGGATGCTGCTCGATACGGCGAGCAATGGAAGTTTCCTAGCAAAAGACGTTGAAGACGGTCTCGAGTTAGTTGAAAACTTAGCTCAGAGTGACTCCTCTTACCACGAAGACTATGACAGATCCAACCGTGGTTCCAAAGAAGAAGTGGACGGAAGCCGGAAGGTGATCAAAGAGCTCAATGAGAAGCTTGACAAGTTACTACTTGTCCAAACTCCAAAAGAAGTCCATTTCGTGGAAGAACTCACTCAAATCCAAGAAGGGGAGGACGTTCAGTATAAAGATGTTAACTACATCAACGCTCAAGGCGGGTATAACACTTGGAGACCAAATAATAACCTGTCTTACCGGAGCACGGACGTCGCAAACCCACAGGACCAGACCTACCCTCAACAGCAGGCAGGGGGAGCAAAACAATTCGTGCCTTACACGAACCAACAAGGCTTTGTACCACGGTTCCAGAATCAAAACGGCTACCCGCCACGACAACAAGTCGGTGCACCTCCTGGCTTTTAACAACAACAAGGAAACCTACCTGCTCAAGCTGGTTTTGACTTGGAAGGCACTCTAAAGCAGCTTCTCCAAGGTCAAACACATATCCATGCGGATATACACAAACATTTTCCTGAAGTGCATAACAAGATTGATGGTGTCAACACGGAACTATCCGGGAAGATTGAAGCTTTGACCGCTCGTGTCAAGACACTTGAAAACAACAAAGGCATTGCATCTACAAGCGAAACAAGCAACCTTCCTGGAAAATCCGTCATGAATCCAAAGGAGTATTGTCAAATGATCATCACTTTCGACAAGGAAAAATGGGATCTACCCAAAATCACTTCTCCAAAATGGGCTCAAGTCGATGAGGACATCGACATCCTAAGAAGGGGAGGGAGTTCTAAAAATTTGGCAATCCCTGAAGAGAAAGCACCATTCCTGCGAGTTTACAAACCGCCAATGCCATACCCACAGAGGCATAAGAAGTGTCTCAGAGAGGAACAAGGGGCCGAATTGATCGAAACATTGAAGAAAGTTGAAGATTTATTCAACAATGCCGACGAGACCAAATCTATTCCAGTTTTCCTAGTAGCTTTGAAGGACAACCTATATGCCGATGCAATGGCAACCATTGGAAGAAATGCAGCAGCTCGTGAAGAGAAACCTAAGGAAGAAGCCTTAGTAAAGAAGAAGCTCGAAGATCCAGGGTCGTTCACTCTTTCATGCCCGCTCGGAGGAATCACCTTTGATAACTGTCTGTGTGATCTCGGGGCAAGCATCAATGTGATTAGTCTAGCCACGGCTAAGCGTCTCGGCTACGACACTTATACCGACTGCAAGAAGCCTTTATCACTGGCCGACGGGAGTGAAAGAAATACTGTTGGGAAGCTGCTGGACCTACCTCTCATGATTGGGAACGTGCTACTGCCAAGCGACTTCCTGGTGATAGAAATGGATCAAGATGTCAAGGAAACTCTCCTATTGGGAAGACCGTTCCTAGCCTCTGCCGGTTGCACGTTTGATTGTAAAAGCGGCAAGGTAGAGCTGAGACTAACCGAAAGCTATGTAATGCACTTTGACACCAAAGGGAAAAGGGTCAATGAGAAGGAACATGCATACTCTCTTATACTCAAAAAGACGATTGATCAAACAAACCACATCAAGCAAATTAACTAGGAATGCATACAACTTCTTAATCAAAGCTAGTAATAAAGTTTTGGCATTTAACTAACAACCTAATTGATCAAACAAACCACATCAAGCAAATTAACTACTAATCAAGATTATTAAAGACTAAAACGAATCCAAGGATGGGGTTATGAATCTAAGAAATGGGGTTATGAAAGACTAAAACGAATCCAAGGATGGGGATATGAATCCAAGGATAGGGTTATGAACCACATCAAGCAAATTTAACTAACAACCTAATTGATCAAACAAACCACATCAAGCAAATTAACTACTAATCAAGATTATTAAAGACTAAAACGAATCCAAGGATGGGGTTATGAATCTAAGAAATGGGGTTATGAAAGACTAAAACGAATCCAAGGATGGGGATATGAATCCAAGGATAGGGTTATGAACCACATCAAGCAAATTTAACTAACAACCTAATTGATCAAACAAACCACATCAAGCAAATTAACTACTAATCAAGATTATTAAAGACTAAAACGAATCCAAGGATGGGGTTATGAATCTAAGAAATGGGGTTATGAAAGACTAAAACGAATCCAAGGATGGGGATATGAATCCAAGGATAGGGTTATGAACCACATCAAGCAAATTTAACTAACAACCTAATTGATCAAACAAACCACATCAAGCAAATTAACTACTAATCAAGATTATTAAAGACTAAAACGAATCCAAGGATGGGGTTATGAATCTAAGAAATGGGGTTATGAAAGACTAAAACGAATCCAAGGATGGGGATATGAATCCAAGGATAGGGTTATGAACCACATCAAGCAAATTTAACTAACAACCTAATTGATCAAACAAACCACATCAAGCAAATTAACTACTAATCAAGATTATTAAAGACTAAAACGAATCCAAGGATGGGGTTATGAATCTAAGAAATGGGGTTATGAAAGACTAAAACGAATCCAAGGATGGGGATATGAATCCAAGGATAGGGTTATGAACCACATCAAGCAAATTTAACTAACAACCTAATTGATCAAACAAACCACATCAAGCAAATTAACTACTAATCAAGATTATTAAAGACTAAAACGAATCCAAGGATGGGGTTATGAATCTAAGAAATGGGGTTATGAAAGACTAAAACGAATCCAAGGATGGGGATATGAATCCAAGGATAGGGTTATGAACCACATCAAGCAAATTTAACTAACAACCTAATTGATCAAACAAACCACATCAAGCAAATTAACTACTAATCAAGATTATTAAAGACTAAAACGAATCCAAGGATGGGGTTATGAATCTAAGAAATGGGGTTATGAAAGACTAAAACGAATCCAAGGATGGGGATATGAATCCAAGGATAGGGTTATGAACCACATCAAGCAAATTTAACTAACAACCTAATTGATCAAACAAACCACATCAAGCAAATTAACTACTAATCAAGATTATTAAAGACTAAAACGAATCCAAGGATGGGGTTATGAATCTAAGAAATGGGGTTATGAAAGACTAAAACGAATCCAAGGATGGGGATATGAATCCAAGGATAGGGTTATGAACCACATCAAGCAAATTTAACTAACAACCTAATTGATCAAACAAACCACATCAAGCAAATTAACTACTAATCAAGATTATTAAAGACTAAAACGAATCCAAGGATGGGGTTATGAATCTAAGAAATGGGGTTATGAAAGACTAAAACGAATCCAAGGATGGGGATATGAATCCAAGGATAGGGTTATGAACCACATCAAGCAAATTTAACTAACAACCTAATTGATCAAACAAACCACATCAAGCAAATTAACTACTAATCAAGATTATTAAAGACTAAAACGAATCCAAGGATGGGGTTATGAATCTAAGAAATGGGGTTATGAAAGACTAAAACGAATCCAAGGATGGGGATATGAATCCAAGGATAGGGTTATGAACCACATCAAGCAAATTTAACTAACAACCTAATTGATCAAACAAACCACATCAAGCAAATTAACTACTAATCAAGATTATTAAAGACTAAAACGAATCCAAGGATGGGGTTATGAATCTAAGAAATGGGGTTATGAAAGACTAAAACGAATCCAAGGATGGGGATATGAATCCAAGGATAGGGTTATGAACCACATCAAGCAAATTTAACTAACAACCTAATTGATCAAACAAACCACATCAAGCAAATTAACTACTAATCAAGATTATTAAAGACTAAAACGAATCCAAGGATGGGGTTATGAATCTAAGAAATGGGGTTATGAAAGACTAAAACGAATCCAAGGATGGGGATATGAATCCAAGGATAGGGTTATGAACCACATCAAGCAAATTTAACTAACAACCTAATTGATCAAACAAACCACATCAAGCAAATTAACTACTAATCAAGATTATTAAAGACTAAAACGAATCCAAGGATGGGGTTATGAATCTAAGAAATGGGGTTATGAAAGACTAAAACGAATCCAAGGATGGGGATATGAATCCAAGGATAGGGTTATGAACCACATCAAGCAAATTTAACTAACAACCTAATTGATCAAACAAACCACATCAAGCAAATTAACTACTAATCAAGATTATTAAAGACTAAAACGAATCCAAGGATGGGGTTATGAATCTAAGAAATGGGGTTATGAAAGACTAAAACGAATCCAAGGATGGGGATATGAATCCAAGGATAGGGTTATGAACCACATCAAGCAAATTTAACTAACAACCTAATTGATCAAACAAACCACATCAAGCAAATTAACTACTAATCAAGATTATTAAAGACTAAAACGAATCCAAGGATGGGGTTATGAATCTAAGAAATGGGGTTATGAAAGACTAAAACGAATCCAAGGATGGGGATATGAATCCAAGGATAGGGTTATGAACCACATCAAGCAAATTTAACTAACAACCTAATTGATCAAACAAACCACATCAAGCAAATTAACTACTAATCAAGATTATTAAAGACTAAAACGAATCCAAGGATGGGGTTATGAATCTAAGAAATGGGGTTATGAAAGACTAAAACGAATCCAAGGATGGGGATATGAATCCAAGGATAGGGTTATGAACCACATCAAGCAAATTTAACTAACAACCTAATTGATCAAACAAACCACATCAAGCAAATTAACTACTAATCAAGATTATTAAAGACTAAAACGAATCCAAGGATGGGGTTATGAATCTAAGAAATGGGGTTATGAAAGACTAAAACGAATCCAAGGATGGGGATATGAATCCAAGGATAGGGTTATGAACCACATCAAGCAAATTTAACTAACAACCTAATTGATCAAACAAACCACATCAAGCAAATTAACTACTAATCAAGATTATTAAAGACTAAAACGAATCCAAGGATGGGGTTATGAATCTAAGAAATGGGGTTATGAAAGACTAAAACGAATCCAAGGATGGGGATATGAATCCAAGGATAGGGTTATNCACCTCCTGGCTTTCAACAACAACAAGGAAACCTACCTGCTCAAGCTGGTTTTGACTTGGAAGGCACTCTAAAGCAGCTTCTCCAAGGTCAAACACATATCCATGCGGATATACACAAACTTTTTGCTGAAGTGCATAACAAGATTGATGGTGTCAACACGGAACTATCCGGGAAGATTGAAGCTTTGGCCGCTCGTGTCAAGACACTTGAAAACAACAAAGGCATTGCATCTACAAGCGAAACAAGCAACCTTCCTGGAAAATCCGACATGAATCCAAAGGAGTATTGCGAAATGATCACCACTTTCGACAAGGAAAAATGGGATCTACCAAAAATCACTTCTCCAAAACGGGCTCAAGTCGATGAGGACATCGAGATCCTAAGAAGGGGAGGGAGTTCTAAAAATTTGGCAATCCCTGAAGAGAAAGCACCATTCCTGCGAGTTTACAAAACCGCCAATGCCATACCCACAGAGGCATAAGAAGTGTCTCATAGAGGAACAAGAGGCCGAATTAATCGAAACATTGAAGAAAGTTGAAGATTTATTCAACAATGCCGACGAGACCAAACCTATTCCAGTTTTCCTACTAGCTTTGAAGGACAACCTATATGCCGATGCAATGGCAACCATTGGAAGAAATGCAGCAGTTCGTGAAGAGAAACCTAAGGAAGAAGCCTTAGTAAAGAAGAAGCTCGAAGATCCAGGGTTGATGTAGGAACAAGGGGATGTTCTTACAAGGATGGATTGAGATGGTGAATCTATGATTGGCCGTACGGCTCTCTTCACAGGTTCTATAGAGATGAAATGAAAAAGGGGGTTTTTGTGGATCGATGGACGCCACTCAGCTTGATGGAGGAACTGAGATAAGTCGGTCACTCAAGTCACAAGGCTTCGCACACAAGTGATTAGAGATCTAAGGGTTTCTTTGCTAAAACGCAGAAGAGATGTATTTGCTTAAAAGATTGTGTATCCAAATGATGCGGCTAGGGTGGAGCTTATAAGCTCTGAATACAAACGGTAACAAGCAGAAATGGAAACTAGATGCAGCTATTAAAACGAAAATAACAAAGAAAGAATCAAAAACTAGCCGTTGGTGTTGGCTTGATCTTGCGTTTCTTCTACTTAAGGAAGGTCTTCTTGGATGTCTTGATCTTGTTTGAATAAGTAATCCGTAAGAGATAGCTTGGAATCCCTTAAGCGCCGAGTCTTGTAGAGCATTCTAAGTGTATAGAATCTCTGGCCCTCCTTGCAGCTCCTTAGTTATGACAAATAATGTCATGTCTCCAATGCCTTGTAGAACCGGCAAAATTAGGCTAAGTTGCATCTTGTTATGATCCGCAGCTTCTTGAGTTGTATAGAGCTTGTCTTGATGGATGTCCTCTATGTCTTGATGTTTAAAGAAGTTTAAGTCTTCTTGAGGTCCAATTGGTGTCTCTCTGGTGATCTCCTTGGACAGCAGCTTCTTCTTGAGTTCATCATGCTCAATAAGAGCAAGTAAGCTTTCCACAGACTTGTTGAATTCCTCCCTGATGCTCCTTGTTCCTGATCTGGTCTGTGGGGCTTTGGTTAAGTTAGGATCGATGTCCTCATCATTCCCTCCCTCTTGAAAAGGTTCTGGCCTCAGAACTGGTACATCTGCATTAAAAGGAGCTAAGTCAGTAACATTAAAAGTATGAGAAATGGTTAACTCACCTGGCAGCTCCAGCTTGTATGCATTGTTGTTGATCTTCTCAAGTACTCTGAATGGGCCATCTCCTCTTGGCAAAAGCTTGGATTTTCTTTGATTAGGGAACCTCTCCTGTCTCATATGTAGCCAGACCCAATCACCAGGCTCAAATGTAACCTCCGTGCGCCCTTTATCAGCTTGTTGTTTATACTTCTCAGTCTTCTTCTCTAAGTTGTCTTTAACTCTTTGGTGAAGTTTCTTCACAAAATCTGCTTTAGAAACTCCTTCTGCACTAGAATAAACAGCTTGGGGTAGGGGTGAGAGATCTAAAGGTGTTTCTGGATTGAATCCATAAACAACTTCAAATGGTGAAAACTTGGTAGCAGAATGCTTAGTATGATTATAAGCAAATTCAATGTAAGGTAAGCATGCTAACCAATTCTTTAAATTCTTACCAACCGTGGCCCTTAGCAATGTGGATAATGTGCGGTTTACTACTTCAGTTTGGCCATCGGTTTGGGGATGACAAGTTGTGGAGAAGAGCAGCTTTGTTCCTAGCTTCTTCCACATAGTCTTCCAGAAGTGACTCAAGAACTTGGTATCACGATCAGATACTATTGTTCTGGGCACGCCATGTAGTCTAACAACTTCTTTAAAGAAGAGATCAGCAGTTTGTGTTGCATCATTAGTCTTGCTACATGGTATGAAATGAGCCATTTTGGAGAATCTGTCCACAACTACGAAGATAGAGTCTTTGTGGTTGATCTTTGGTAAGCCTAAAACAAAATCCATGGAAATATCTACCCAAGGGTGGTTAGGGATAGGCAAAGGCATATATAAACCATAAGGATGTAACCTGGATTTGGCTTTTAGACATGTAATGCACTTGGCGCAGAATCTCTCCACATCTCTCTTCTGGTGAGGCCAATAGAAATGCTCAGTGAGAACACTTAGGGACTTGTCTCGCCCAAAATGCCCCATGAGACCTCCTCCATGCGCCTCCCTGATTAGTAACTCCCTCACAGCTTCTTTTCCTTAAACAGAAACCCATCTTGTTGATAGAAAACTCCAAATGCAGCTTTACTGGTTTCTTTGAAAACTTCTTGAAAGTCAGGATCAGCCTCATATAAGTCCTTGATGTGCTCGAATCCCATGACTTTAGACTCCATCGTGGTGATTAGAGCATGTCTCCTGGACAATGCATCATCCACAATGTTTTCTTTCCCCTTCTTGTACTTAATGACATATGGTAATGTTTCTACAAACTCCAGCCACTTAGCATGTCTCTTTTTAAGCGTTGTTTGGCCTCTCAAATGCTTTAATGTCTCATGGTCTGTATGAATAACAAACTCTTTAGACAATAAATAATGTTGTCAAGTTTCAAGAGATCTTACTAATGCATATAGCTCCTTGTCATAAGTAGGGTAGTTGAGGGAAGCTCCACTTAGTTTTTCACTGAAGTAAGCTACTGGTTTCCCTCCTTGTGTTAACACAGCTCCTATTCCTGTTCCAGAAGCATCACATTCTATCTCAAAAGTTTTATCAAAGTTAGGTAATACCAGGACAGGGGCGTTTGTTAAGCTTGTTTTTAGCTTGTTGAATGCATTGTCTTGAGCTGTTCCCCACTGGAATGCAACATTCTTCTTGATTACAGAGGTTAGGGGTGCAGCTATGGTACTGAAATCTTGTACAAATCTCCTATAGAAGCTGGCCATACCGTGAAAGCTCCTCACATGTCCAATGGTGGTCGGCGTAGGCCAGTCTTGAATAGCCTTTATCTTCTCTTCATCCACTTTTAATCCCAGAGAACTTACAACAAATCCTAAAAACACAACTTCATTAGTGCAAAAGGTGCATTTCTTCAAGTTTGCATAAAGATCCTCAGCTCTTAAAGTCTCAAGTACTAGTTCTAGATGTTGTAAATGATCAGCAAGGCAAGTAATATAGATTAGTATATCATCAAAATATACTACAACAAACTTACAGATGTAGGCGCGCAGGATGTGATTCATGAGCCTCATGAATGTACTAGGTGCGTTTGTAAGTCCAATTGGCATCACCAGCCATTCATACAATCCTCTCTTGGTCTTAAACGCAGTCTTCCACTCATCCCCTTCTTTCATGCGCACCTGATGATATCCGCTCCTTAGATCGATCTTAGAGAAGATTGTTGCTCCATTTAGCTCATCTAGCATATCATCAAGCCTCGGTATTGGATGTCTGTACTTGATGGTGATGTTGTTGATTGCTCTGCAATCCACACACATCCTCCAAGACCCATCCTTCTTTAGTACTAAGAGCACAGGAACGGCACAAGGACTTAGACTCTCCCTGATGTATCCTTTGGACATGAGCTCTTGTACTTGTTTCTCCAACTCTCTCGCTTCTTCTGGGTTCACACGATATGCTGCTCTGTTTGGCAATGGGGCTCCAGGTACTAGATCAATCTGATGCTCTATTCCCCTTATATGAGGTAATCCAGGTGGGATTTCTTCTGGAAAAACATCAACAAAACGATCCAGAAGCTCTAAAACAGCAGCTGGTATATCTTGTTGCTTTTGTCCTGAAAGTAAGCTTTCTCTAAAGATTATCAGTAGCACCTTTTCTTGCATGTCAAGAGATTTTAAAACTGAAATAGGAGATACATATAAGTTAGTTTTACTTACCTCTGATCCCTTTGACATTGCTTTGTGCATCTCATTCACTTCATGAGGCGTGAGAGGCGCTAGACTATGCTTTGTGTTGTTATGGGAAAAGGTGTAGAAGTTGGTCTTCCCATTGTGCAAGGTCTCTTTGTCAAACTGCCATGGCCTCCCTAGCAGCAGATGGCCGGCTTGCATAGGCACAACATCACATATGACTTGATCTGAATACTTCCCAATGCTGAATGGAACAGTCACTTGCTCAGCAATCTTTAGCTCAGTATCGTCATTCAGCCACTTGAGCTTGTATGGCCTCGGATGCTTGGTCTTTGGTAAGCCTAGCTTGTTAACCAAATATGTACTAGCAATATTAGTACAAGAACCACCATCTATGATCAGACTACATACCTTATTATTGATGGTGCAGCGTGAATGGAAGATGTTTTCTCTTTGAATCGTTTCAGGCTCAAAGAGAACGCTGAGTGATCTCCTCACTACTAGAAGATCCCCTCTGTCTGGATAGTCTATGATGTCCTCCTCAGATTCAACAGCTTCTTCTTCTAGCTCATCTTGCGATTCATACTCGCCATTTGCCTTAAGAATCATCACCCTCTGATTTGGACATTCTCTTGCATAGTGTCCTTTCCCTTGACACTTAAAACAAGTGATATCTCTTGCTCTTTGCGCTGGAAACTTTCTAGCCTCGGGTTTGTTTAATTTAGCAGTCTCTGTTGGAGCCTTCTTGAATCTTGATTCTTTCTCAACAGCCTTCCCTTTGTCTAGATTACGCTGTGGTGGTGGATTCCAGGGAGTTTTGCTTCTGTTTGTAGCATCAGTCTTCCTCTTGATGTGTTGCTCAGCTTGTATAGCAAGATGTAGAATTTCCTCTAGATCATGGTAGCCTTGGCGCTCCACTTTCCTAGCAACTCTGTCCTGCAATCCATCCAAGAACTGTGCCATCAAAGTCTCTGGAGTATCCTCAACCTCCAATCGGTTCTTGAGAGTTTCAAACTCTTCAAAGTATTCCTCCACGGATCTGCTTCCTTGTGTAAGCTTGCTGAACCTTCTTTGTAAGTCTTTGTGGTAGTGAGCAGTTACATATCTTTTTCTCAAGCTGAACCTCATGTCCTCCCATGTAGTGATTTGCCCATGTCTATTTCTTCTTCTGTCCGAGACATCACGATCCCACCATGCTAGAGCATTCTCAGTTAGTTGAGCAGCAGCTAATGAGATCTTTCTTGCCTCTGATTAATGGTAATACTCAAAGATGTATTCCATTCTTCTCTCCCAATCCAGATATGCATCTGGATTTATCTTTCCAGAGAATTTTGGAGCATATAGCTTGATGTCCTTGCCTCCATCTCGGTCTTGTTCTTCTCTTCTTGCTCTGTTTTGTCCTCTAGGATTGTAATATCCATTAGGATCCGGCGGTATAGGCTGGCGTTGATGGGCTGGTGGATCATCTTCTAGACCAGGCATGTCCGCATCAGTGTCATTTTGTAGGCCTCTATTAGCACCACGGATTGGTCCTTGACGTGGCTGCTGATCATAACGATCCATGCGGTTGTTCAGAGTGGTCAAGGTAGCCTGAATGTTGGCCAAGACTTGAGCAAAGTTGGCTGCATCCGCGTTTTCTCCCATTGTTCTTTCCTGCGTCTAGACAGAAACAAAAGAGATCAAGTGCAAATGCGGGATTTGGAAAGGGTTTTAAACAAGTAATGAACCTGGACGGTTTTTGGGAAAACAAAAGAGCCGTTGGAATGTTACTTAAGGCTTTAAAACAAAACCGGAAAGCTAGTTATGGTTTTAAACGATTCTAGCAACCGAATAAACCACTTATGGTAACTTCTGTTTGTGGCTTTCTTCTTCTTGACTCAAAATCGCAGAACAAAAATGGCAGAATGATAATGCAACAATTGGTTCAGGGTAAAGATGAACGGATTGTTATGATAAATGAAATTTTTTTTGATTTGGATGCAAAACAAAAACGAAACTAAGAAAACAGAAAACTAGATTTTTTTTTTTTGATTTTCGGATTGATGAAAACAGAAATGAGATATGCAGGGACACTAGATGATTTGAAAGCAACGAAATGAACTTTTTATGGATTTTTTTTTATGGAAATCGAATGAATTAAGCAAACAGAAATGAAACAAGATTTTTTTTTTTTGATTTTATATTTTCTGGAAAAGTGAAGAACAATGAAACAGAAAAGTGCAGAAATAAAAAGAGGATAGATCCACCTGATTTAGGAGCCTAAACTCTGATACCAGATGATGTAGGAACAAGGGGATGTTCTTACAAGGATGGATTGAGATGGTTAATCTATGATTGGCCGTACGGCTCTCTTCACAGGTTCTATAGAGATGAAATGAAAAAGGGGGTTTCTGTGGATCGATGGACGCCACTCAGCTTGATGGAGGAACTGAGATAAGTCGGTCACTCAAGTCACAAGGCTTCGCACACAAGTGATTAGAGATCTAAGGGTTTCTTTGCTAAAACGCAGAAGAGATGTATTTGCTTAAAAGATTGTGTATCCAAATGATGCGGCTAGGGTGGAGTTTATAAGCTCTGAATACAAACGGTAACAAGCAGAAATGGAAACTAGATGCAGCTATTAAAACGAAAATAACAAAGAAAGAATCAAAAACTAGCCGTTGGTGTTGGCTTGATCTTTCGTTTCTTCTACTTAAGGAAGGTCTTCTTGGATGTCTTGATCTTGTTTGAATAAGTAATTCGTAAGAGATAGCTTGTAATCCCTTAAGCGCCGAGTCTTGTAGAGCATTTTAAGTGTATAGAATCTTTGGCCCTCCTTGCAGCTCCTTAGTTATGACAAATAATGTCATGTCTCCAATGCCTTGTAGAACCGGCAAAATTAGGCTAAGTTGCATCTTGTTATGATCCGCAGCTTCTTGAGTTGTATAGAGCTTGTCTTGATGGATGTCCTCTATGTCTTGATGTTTAAAGAAGTTTAAGTCTTCTTGAGGTCCAATTGGTGTCTCTCTGGTGATCTCCTTGGACAGCAGCTTCTTCTTGAGTTCCTCATGCTCAATAAGAGCAAGTAAGCTTTCCACAGACTTGTTGAATTCCTCCCTGATGCTCCTTGTTCCTGATCTGGTCCGTGGGGCTTGTCTCATGACCGATACAGCAGCTGCTTCCTCGGCTACATGCTCAGCTTTGGTTAAGTTAGGATCGATGTCCTCATCAAGGGTCGTTCACTCTGCCATGCCCGCTCGGACGAATCACCTTTGATAATTGTCTGTGTGATCTCGGGGCAAGCATCAATGTGATTAGTCTAGCCAAGGCTAAGCGTCTTGGCTACGACACTTATACCGACTGCAAGAAGCCTTTATCACTGGCCGACGGGAGTGAAAGAAAGACTGTTGGGAAGCTGCTGGACCTACCTCTCATGATTGGGAATGTGCTACTGCCAAGCGACTTCCTGGTGATAGAAATGGATCAAGATGTCAAGGAAACCCTCCTATTGGGAAGACCGTTCCTAGCCTCTGCCGGTTGCATGTTTGATTGTAAAAGCGGCAAGGTAGAGCTGAGAATAACCGAAAGCTATGTAATGCACTTTGACACCAAAGGGAAAAGGGTCAATGAGAAGGAACATGCATACTCTCTTATACTCAAAAAGACGATTGAGAAGACCGAAGACCCATCCCTGGAAATATGCTACGATGGAGCTAGCTTTGATGGGGTCTGTCTCAACGCAATATATGAGGGACAACCAGAAGAAGCCCGAGAAGAACCAAAAGAAGTGATAACTTGCAATAAATCCTATGTGCAAGGACCAACCCTCGGTGATCTTCTGGAAGGTATGACTCTCAAACCTGTTGGTGGTGAGATGAGATACAAGCTGAGATGTAAGGGAAATGTTAGACCCTTTGCTTACCTTAAGGTGATAAGAGACACCGATTTGACCAATCAAAAGGGTTCTAAGGAAAGCAAAGAGGGAACCTCCAATGTATCTCTGGCTGATTTCAACTCGATGATCAAGGAAAGTAAGGATCCTCCCACAGGATCGAGGGGTGCTCATTTCCCCCTTTCACACTGAAAAAGAATCAAGGAAAGTTAAACTAAGTGACTCAAAACAAAGCGCTCTTGGGAGGCACCCCCAAGCTTATCCATGTACATATTAACGCTTTTTCTAGTTTAGTTTAATGATTTCAGGATCCCATGAAAGATAGGGTGGAGTCACTTGCACATAAGAGGAGCTAAAACCTATGAGAAGTTGTGTAGCACAGCAACAGGATGTAATATCGGGTTAACAACACGATATTATCCCTGGGCATTCTCTGTCGAGCAGGCATAACGGTGTGTAGCCGATATAGAACGAAGCTCAAGCTAGGCAACCTTCACTGGGGTAACATATCGGGAACCAGCCGATATCCGAAACGTCAATCATACCATATCGGAGTCACCCCGATGTGGCCGTCCATGTAACAGGGTATTTAGGCTTAGCCAATCCGAGAAAAGCGCTCAAATTTATGGTCCACTTTTCCGGATAAGGCAAGAATACTTGGTTGGGGTTAACCGACAACTATTCCCCAAACCAAGAAACCCTAGTCAAACCCTTTTCTTCCCCATGTCTCCTCTTTATAAAAGCTATTACCTTTCTCGCTTTCATTCCCCATCACTCTCAACCCCAGAAAATTGTCTTTAACTTTTAATTTCGCAACTCGAATATGTGCATCCTTCCAAGAATTTTTGCAAATATCGTGCTAAGGTAAATATCTGCTATAGAACGATATGACTGAGTATTGCTTAGGATTGTTTAGATTCGCTGCATTAGGGTTTTGAGAGTTGATGGAGGAACGTTTGGAAAATAATTTTGCATAATCGCTTAGGTTTTTGTAGGATTTTCTAGAATTTCGGCATATCTATTTGAGAGGATAAGCTTCACGGCTAAACTCTTTTGAAATGTTGAGACTCTGGAGATCCCCTTTCCCACCTTTTGATTAACGCATGCTTGTCTAAAATATGAATCTGTGAGGAACAACTAATAAGGAACATTCTTTATCCTTCACGATTTAGGATTTGTCCCAATCTAGTAATAATTCGAGTATGTTTGCTTGGGTCTCTTTAGTCATGAATAGAGTAGCCTTAAGGTTTAAACATGCATGCAAGATAGCTTTTGCTCTTGATGTTTTTCGTTGTACTTACACGCTTGTGAATGTTTTTGATTGAGAGGTACAATGGTGGGAGCAACAAGAAGCGGAGCTGTTCTTGGGAGATTATGGGACTACCAAACTGAGAAGAGAGACGGAGAAACACCAGTGGGGAGTTCCAAGCGAGCTGTCACAATTTGCTCGCCCACACGCGTATCGGGAAGAAGAAGTGCTGGATCCCGACCCACACTGGCCGATATGCGTACAACATTCAGGCGAATGGAGTTCAAAGCCACACGCTACCCCCATGAGGAAACAATGGCCGAGCTGGGCATCTATTAAGACTGCCAGATCTTTTTCAATGTGATGGGTCTGAGGAAATTCATGGAGAACACCTATGCGTCTCACGACGAGGCAACCTTCCAGTTCCTGGCAACACTGGAAATGACCTTCTACGCCTTTGGGGAGGAGACTCCAGAGGAAGATGGCGACGGCTACATCCGTTTCAAATATGGAAGAGAAACGCACCGAATGTCATTTCGGGATCTCGAGTCGATATTCGGATTCAGCCAAGGCGATTTGCGAGAGATGACCCTCAACATCAAAAGGGAGGAGCTGGAGGCACTGTGGGGACACATTGGGGTGGGCACTTACAAGCCCGGAGTGAACAAGAGCACCAGGATAAAGCACCCAGCCTTAAGGTATGTGCAAAGAGCCATTGCACATATATTCTTTGCAAGGAAGGAGTGCGGAGATGTCCAGACCAAGGAGCTGGAAATAATGGATGACGGTCTGGTAGAAATCATTCAGGAGACATGAAATGGAAGGGAGTTGAAGGGAAGCAGACGGAGCACCGGGTTAATCACAATTTTACTCAAAGAGCTCCTCCACTACAAGTCGTGGATGATCTCCACACCAAGCGAAAAGCCTCAAGTAGGCTGTGGAGGAGTCGTATCTGCCATCTGGAAGGGAGCTGGTGCCGATCTTGAGGAGCCAACACACGGTATTCTCTGGATAGACATCGATTACTTGAAGAAATGTCAATTTCTCGGGAAGCCATATCGGCATGGACACCGATATCAGTTCACCCTTCCTTCAGAGAGAGCAGCCGTGATGTTCCTGCCCAACCCATACCTGACCACGAAAAGGGTACCTCAGCATCTGGATTTCGAGCCGCAGGACGAGCATCGTTTTAACTATGGAGCTGACTTCTATGGAGACTACGAGGAAGAATATCAGGAGGAAGCCGATATGGTCGCTGAAGAGGAAGAAGGAGATGTGGACAACTATGAGGACCCTACAGACGAGTACGGTTTCTATGGCGGCCTAACCCGGTAATCCTAACCAGGCCGGCCGTCCCGAGTCTAACTCTAACCAGATTCTAGACTTAGCATATTTTTCAGATTTTTCTTAAACTTAAACAACGCATTCGATTCATAAAAAGCCCATTCTTATTGCATAATAATTCCAATCCAGATATAACAAAGGTTCATAAAACAGAAAAGTAACTTAGCCAAATTCGTTCTAAGTCATAACAGAAATGCAAAGTCAAATATCTAGAAAACTCATGATAAATAAATCCCCAAAACCCAGTCCTAATCCACTTCTTTCTTCACTGCCTTCAAGTCCGCCTTCAAGACTAAACGTCCCGGATAACATCTTTACCTGCATACTCCACACATAAGAGAGGCATAAGCATTATCACAAATGCATAGTGAGTACGGTCATCCCGTACCACCAGCCAATACCAGAAAACGCAATCAAGCAATAGTTATATAATTCGCATTAACACTTAGCAAGCAAACACAGAAAACAGAATCACGGTTCTATGATCATCTCAACTACTTGTGAATTTCCTCACGACCTCGGTTCTACTCAAGCGAGAATCACACATCCCCTTGAGCTAGCAACACGATCCAGACATTCACACAGCTAGTTAGACACCACGTATAAACCACGGTATCCAATACCAATCACAGAAACACATTGACCTTGCTAAGCATACACTAACTTACACAAGCAATCAATGAAAACCAGATAACCTAGCAATCCTACGGTTCCAGGTCTGTTATATTCATGCACTCACCTTAGACACAAAGGCAAACGTTTCAGTCGGAAGAAACTCGGTGATTTCTCGGTCAGAAACGGAGATAGTCGGACGCACTTTCGTTCTCTCGGCTATCGCTACGGCTAAACCCGCGAGATCCAATCTCCTCTCGGGTATCTTTCAAACCGCTCACTTTTCCTCAAACAATCTTCTGTATTCCCTCGGAAACAGGCCAAAATAATCAGATTAGTCGAAGGTTACTCGACAGAAACTCAACCAGAAAAGAGTTAGCCGAGCACTCACTGAATTCTCTCGGACGGTTCCAAGTGTTCCCGGCTATCTCTCGGCTACGCAGAAAATCCTCGGATATCTCTCGGATAACTTCGGCCAAAACTTGCCTACAAACAGATAACTCGATTATCTCTCGGTGAAAACAACCCAGAACAGAAAACTCACGGTGAAAACGCACCAGAACAGAATTCTCTCGGAGAAAACAGATTACCTTGATTATCTCTCGGATGCTTCGCGATCCGATCGAGAAATCCCTCGGCCGAATGCACTTCCCTCGGCAAATCGACCCTTCCCGTTCGTTTCTCTC
>JAHZTW010000003.1:43191837-43203868 GCA_020283515.1 Alliaria petiolata
TTTAGAGCAAATTTGGAACTCCCTTATTTATCTATTGATTTCTCTTATGCATTCTTCTTTATTCATGATGTTTTCTTTATTCACCATGTCTGAGTAGTTTGCTAGTTAGGTTTAGGGTTTTTCAAAGGTGATTATGAATTGTTAGGTTGAATTAAATTGTTAGGATAAAATCATTAGAGTTCTTCATCTGGATTTATGTTTAATGCTTATTCTAGCTTCGCGACCTAGAATCTGATCTTAGGTTAATTAATAGATGCGAGAGTATTATTGATTGCCTGAACTAATGTTAGATGAGCAAAATACCTATTCGCAAAGAGATTTGGTTTAGGGTTTTGTGAACAATTGAACCTGATATTAATGCTTGTCTGAATTGTTTGAATTCGCAAAGAGATTTGGTTTTCTGGAATTTAGGCATAGATAATCTTCGCAGCGAGAGTTGGTTGATTTTACATTAGTGTTTCAAGTTCAAGAACAGTGCTTAATAATTCCTAACATTCGCCTAGACCTAGAATTTAGATCACCTGAGAATTTCCCTGAACCTAGCGTTTCGTCTCCTGAATTTACTAAGTCCTTTAAATTGCTTTCTGTCTTTAGTTTTATTATTCTTCCTAGCTTAATTCGAATTTAGAAAACTGCTGTGTGACTATCCCTTCTCTGTGGATTCGATCCCTAAATACTACTGTGATATCTTAATTTGAGAGAGTAGCTCTAGGGTAAATTTGACCCATATCAAATTTTGGCGCCGTTGCCGGGGAAGGAGATTAGTTGCCTACAGATTTCTAGTATTAGAATTTTGTCTAGGTTTTTATTTTTGTTTTTGTTACTAATTTAGTTTCTTATCTTTGGTTTCAGGTGCATGCCCAGTACCAGAAGCAACAAGGAAGCGGAACTAGTCGCACTGAACCAGGAGCTCGGTCGTTTGGAACGCGAGAACCGAGTATCTGCCCGAGCGTCGATCGACACATCTAGTATCGATCGACACCATCCCTTAGCGTCGATCGACACAACAAGCATCGATCGACACCGTACGCAGTCTAAGATGGAACGTCTGATTCTGGTACGCGACGCGGATGGAAACTTCGCAGACCTGCAGGGCAACAGAAGGAACGCCCAAGGACAGCGACTTGATGAGGCTGGCGCCGTCATAGTCGAACCAGCGATGCAAATCTCCGGTGCAGAAGCTGGACGTGGAAGAACGCTTGGCGAGTACAACCGCCCAGACCAATTCTATGCTAATAGAGCTGCAATCCGTCCTCCTGCATTTCAGAGGAATGACTTCGAGCTGAAACCTGCTTACTACACATTGGTGGCTCAGCATCCCTTCCATGGTCTTCCTAATGAGCACCCTATGGACCACGTTGAAAGATTCGAGGACTTAGCCTCAAGCATCAAGGCCAACGGAGTTACATATGATTATCTCTTCTGCAAGCTTTTCCCTTACTCGCTTGCTGGAGATGCATCATACTGGCTGAAGCAGTTGCCACCAGGATCCTTGACTACTTGGGAAGATACAAAGAATGCATTCCTTTGCAATTTCTTTGATGATGCGAGATCCGAGGAGCTGAGGATGAAGATCACCACATTCTCTCAAGGACCCACTGAAGCGTTCAAGGCTTCTTGGGTGAGGTTCAGATCTTACCAGAGGGACTGCCCACATCATGGATTCAGCGAGCCTCAACTTATCGGTATATTCTACCGCGAAATTGACTGGAGATATCAGATGGCCCTGGATGCTGCGAGCAATGGCAACTTCAACACCAGATTTCCAGAAGGCGCGATAGAGCTTATTGAGAATTTGGCTTCTAGTAACAGCACCAAGAACGCAGACTTCGAGAGAAGGCAAAACGCAGGAGTAGCTAGAGGAAACCAAATTGCTGAAGTCAACAAGAAGCTGGACATCTTGATGGGAAAGAAGCAGGTCCATTTTGCTAATGAAGTAGAGACCTTTGAGCGAGAGCAAGAAGAGGTTAACTACATAAATGGAGCTGGTTTTCAAGGACAGAGGTTCAACAATCAGCAAGGCTATGGTTCTTCTTACCAGAAGCCTTTTCAGAGCAACAACGTCCAAAGAACTTATGGTTCTTCTTCCTACCAGAAGCCTCCTGCACAAGACAACAAAATGGAGTCCATGCTAGAGCAGATCTTGGAAGGCCAACAGAAGATGACAGTGGATTTCAACGGGAAAATCGACGACCTGTACACCGATCTGAGTGGAAAGATTGAGAGCATACACTCTCACATGAAGAAGCTGGATGTTCAAGTTGCTCAAACCGCAGAAGCTGTTCATAGGCAAGAAGGATTTCTTCCTGGGAAAACAGATACAAATCCAAGACGCCATGTGAATGCCATCACGACAAGGAGCAGAAGCAAGCTGGAACCAGAGGAGAAGAAGAACCTAAGTACTGAAGACCTTGTGGAGTTGGAGGAAATTGAAGAAGAAGCTCCAGACGTCCCTACAGATCCAGTGTCGATCGACACAGGAGGGTGTCGATCGACACCCGAAGAACATAGGAAAATCGAGAGTTCGAGCCCGTGTGTCGATCGACATAAGGCTGGTGTCGATCGACACTCTACACAGACATCGCTAGATCGAGCTGAAACTTTAACATCTCAAGAGGAAAAAGTGTACAAGCCTAAGATACCCTACCCCCTGCCTCCCATAAGATCTAAACAGGAGAAAGAAGAAGCTAGATGCATGGAGATGATGAGTAAACTGATGGTTGAGTTACCCCTAGTTGATGCAGTCCAACTTTCACCTGCATGAAGAAAATATGTCAAGAGAATGGTTGCAAATGGTGTGAGTCCCGAAGAAGGAGCATTGCTTACCAGAGATATGAATGCAATTCTCTTGAATATAGTTCCAAGAAAGAAGAAGAAGAAGTGGGTTTCTGAACAGGTCAACGATGTGATGCAGAGGAAGATTCCAGAGAAGTTACATGATCCAGGAAACTTTGAGCTAGATTGCTCAATCTCAACAGGAAGGTTTCCTCACACTCTCTGCGATCTAGGTTCAAATATCAACTTGATACCATACTCAATTGCTGTTCGACTTGGAATGACTGTTTTCAAGCCAACCAGGATCTCCCTTATCCTAGCTGATCGATCAAAGAGAATTACAAAAGGTGTCTTAGAAGATGTTCCCTTGAAGATTGAAGGCTGCATGATTCCTACAGATTTTGTGGTTTTGAAGTATGATGATGAACCTGCAGATCCTCTTATTTTGGGAAGATNCCGTTATGTTGTAAAGGCTCTCCTCTGATCGGAGCTCTCCTTGGTGGCGCCTCCATTCGGTCAATTCTTTCACCGAACTCCTGCCGCATGGTGCCCATTTGCTGCCCCATGTTTCTCAGCTCCTCCCTCATTGCTGCCATCATCTGTAGCACAGCGTCTTGAGGGACTCCTTCTCCATCCGTCATGTTGCCCTGGTTGTTGCTAAACCTTGCAAGACTTAACAAACAGATCAAAGCACCACGACAAACAAACTCAAGCAAAAACAGAAAAGATTAACTACTTCAAACAAACTTCTTATTTTTTTTGAAAACTAAATGAAACAAAGATAGATGAAACACTTTTTATGATTTTATGGTTTAATAAAACGAAACTGATGTAATAAAACAAAGAAATCTAGCAACTTAAACAAACGGCAACTTTTTATGGGTTTTAGGGTTTAATGAAAACAGAAGTAAACAAAACCAGCAAACAAAACAGATTCAATTCTTTTGGTGGTTTTCTTTTTGGATTAAACAGAAACTAAACAACCTCATGAAACAAGCAGCCACGATTTTTATGGGTTTTCTTTTAATGAAACAAAGCAGAAACTGAAAGCAAAACAGAAACAGCAAAGTAATGAACCAAAAGGGATAGGGGTAGGAAAACCAAAGGCATAACCTTTGGCTCTGATACCAGATAATATAAGACTCGGTGGTGAGTCTTATGGCAAGCGGAAGATGGGATCTAGAGGCTGGCTTTCACGCTCTCTCTTCTAGATCAGTGGATGATTGGTGATAGAACAAAGGCTTGAATCCACAAGTCTTTGAGTCGAGGTGGTGTCAAACAAGCTGGCTTTCACGCTCTCTCTTGTTGGACGGTAAAAGGGGAAGTGATGGTGGATCGAACGGCACCATAGAGGTATGAGAGATCTCTGATACTGCACAAGCACTTGGCCT
The DNA here is from genome assembly GCA_020283515.1 of Alliaria petiolata. NCBI lineage: Eukaryota > Viridiplantae > Streptophyta > Magnoliopsida > Brassicales > Brassicaceae > Alliaria > Alliaria petiolata. Next base: position 43,196,004 of record JAHZTW010000003.1, read on the forward strand.
TGGTGAATCTCACACGCAAGAACACAAGCAAGACAAGACAAGCGACAGCTTGAACTTTTAGGTTGAACTGCGTTATTTTATTGATTATGTAGGATAACCAAAGATACAATGATGCAGGGGAGCTTTATAAACAGCTCGTCAGCTAGCCCTAAGGCAGGAATTAAAAGGAAAACAACAACATAAATCCTACGGAACTAAACAAAACGCAAAAAGCACAAATACATCAAAAAAAAAAGGAAAGTTCATTGAACGGAAAAGAACTAAAAATAACTAAGCCTATTCTCGTGGCCTTCTTCTGGGGCTCTTGGACGTGCTAAGGACCACAGGGACAAGTCATCTTACCTGCACAGATTGTATAAATTGAATATACCTGGTTTTGGCGCACAATGACCGGAAATGCATTCTTGGTGGTTGTGTCTGGTCCTGGTCCGTTCCATGCTGGTTTCTTGATGATTTCATCCTCTTGAAGTCCAGTGAAGTCGAGATGATAGAGATCCTCAAGTGTCTTCCCGTGGTTAGCTCCCAAAACATCTTCTTGCTCCATTTCCTCTCTCTCGACTTCAAGGCTTATTTTCGCGGTATCTTGAGGCTGAGATGTGATCTCCACGGGATTCGTGTTGTTCTGAACTCCATTTCCTGCCAAATAATCAAACATGCCTTGGTTTGTACGAGGCTGGTAGTCTTTGAGGCTTAACCTTGCAAAATCCTCCAATATGTCCATTTCGGGTGCTTTGGAGTTATCTTTGAGGTCGGCTTGGGGTGGTGGATTTCTAAACGTGTCTCCTAGCTCCATTGTGTTGAGGAGGGTCTCCACAGCTACATTGAACCCTTCTCTAAGTCTCCTGATCTTGGACCGTGTCATTGGTAAGGACTTGACAGTCGGTACAAGCTCATTGGTCTCAGCTAGGTCGATGTCCTCATCATATTCGGCCTCTGCAACAAGGCTCATGAAGATGGGAGTCTTCCGAGTATTAGAGTAGCAAAGGGCAGCCCTCGTATAAATCACCTCCTCTTCGCGGATGATACCATGTTCTTCTGCAAAACAAGCATTAGAGAGTGTAAAAAACTAGCAAATATCATCACTCAATATGAAGAAGCCTCGGGTCAGAAAATCAATCGCCTGAAGTCTGCCATAACGTTCTCCTCTAAAACTCCAGCAGTTATAAGAGAACAAGTAAAGACTAAATTGGGGATCACATCAGAATGAGGACAAAGAAAATACTTGGACTTACCAGAGCTGTTTGGCCGGAAAAAGAAAGATATGTGTAGTTCAATTGTGGACAAAATACAAAAAAGGGCAATCAGCTGGTCTTCAAATTTCCTGTCAACGGCGGGGAAGATGGTACGGTTGAAGACGGTGCTCATGGCAATGTCCACATATCCGATGTCCTGTTTCAAAATCCCTATAAGCCTATGCAAACACATCCAGTCAATACTTACCCAATTCTGGTGGAATGAAAAAATGGACAAAAAGAAGATGAGTAAGGTGGCATGGAATGAGCTAACATAAGGCAAAAGAGATGGGGGTTTAGGTTTCAGAGACATTCAGTGCTTTAATGATACCTTACTAGCTAAACAGAGTTGGAAAATACTTACCAAACCAGAAAGTCTCTTAGCGAAAGTCCTCCTGGGAAAGTTCTGTCAATCGAAACCATTCCCGGAAAGCAAAACTCCAAAAAATGCTTCCCACGGATGGAAGAAAATTATGATCGAAAAAGACCTCTTAACAAAGCACCTCGGTAAAGCTATCGGAGACAGGAAATCAACTTTGATTTGGGACGAAGCTTGCCTTTCAATCACGGAACCACTCCGGCCAATGGGACCAGCACCAGAGCAGACCAAAAACATGGTGGTCGCATATCTGTTCAAGCCAAATGGAACAGAATGGGACCAAGCAAAAATCAAAAGCATCCTACCTTCAGTGGAACAGAAAATTCTCGCCCTGAAACCAAGTTCAACAGGCGCAAGAGATAAGCTAATTTGGATTCCCCAAACCTCATGTTTGTATTCAACTAAATCAGGTTACCATTGTGCAAAAACAGCTGATCAAAATCCAGGAAATCAAGGAAATGTGGTACTTGTATTTAATTGGAAGTCCGAAATTGGGAATGCCAAACATCGGAGAAGCTGAAACTTTTTCTATGAAAAGTGGTCAAGGGAGCACTCCATGTGGGAGAACTATTAGCATCGAGAGAAATTATTGCACAAACCAATTGCATCCGCTGTGGCGAAAAAGAAATAATAGAGCATCTCTTCTTCCACAGTCTCTTTGCTCAGAAGGTATGGAAAAACACACCTTTTACTACAGCCATCAACTCACAACTTATCCAAAATTTCAAGACTGGTATATGTACCTCAAAAAATTGGACTTTTCTCCCGCCATTGGGAATCTCTAGGGGCTCGTTGTTCCCATGGATCTGCTGGAGTATATGGGGGTACGAAATCACCTCATCATCGAAAATCGGCTGCTCACAGTTGAGGAAGCAACGCAAAAAGCAATACAAGAGGCCAAAGACTAGAAATCAGCTCAAATCCAGCCCCAAAAAAGATCAATCTCGAGCCCAGAACCAAGATCCACCGAAGAGAGGGGCGAATGATCCTTTGTTGTTCGGATGCAGCTTGGCGAGCAGACAACAATCGAGCTGGCCTCGGGTGGATCTTCCACCAAAATAATTCAATCATCACACAAGCCTCAAAGGCGGAAGCGCACGTTTCCTCTCCCTTGACAGCCGAAGCTTTCGCTATGAGAGAAGCCCTTCTCCACGCCGCAAGTGAGGGATTTGAGAGATTGAGTGTCAAATCAGATTCTCAGCAACTGATTTTGCCAATTAACTCAAAACTCCATATTTCAGAGATATATAGAATTCTCCAAGATATCAACAGTTTATCCTTACTCTTTTCTGCATGTACGTTTGATTTTATTTCTAGATCCAAAAACATTAAAACTGATGCTTTGGCAAAGCAAACGCTTTAGTGGGCCTCAGTTGAGCCTATGTAATTGCTTCTTCAGCTTTAATTAAATGTTTGACCAAAAACAAAAATGATTATATATACAAATATAAGAGTTGTGTTTAATTTATTGTATATATTCATAAAAATATCCTAATAAATATCACCTACTTACCTAATGCAACCCACTTGCCTTATTTAATAACACTCAACATCGCTTCACTTTTCAGCATGCTTAGGTCACGACAAATTATCAAATCATGGGCTCCGTATTTATGTTTATTTTCCCCCGTATTTATGGCTTATTCGACGCGCAGGTGGATGGTAAAATCTGTAATATCCATGTTAAAATTAGGGTTTCTTTCATAACTAACTTAAAACACTTGGTCAATTGCAAATATAACCCAAATTTTTCTTATTTTCAACATTAACCACTTTTTTTCAAAACCACCACTTTCAGTTCCACTTATTCACGAAATTGTCATTGGTTTTTAGTTTTTTTTTTTAATTTCGAAAATCTAAAAGACAAAACAATCATCATCCTCCTCATTTATTCACAAAAATGCCATCATCATCAATTCACCCAACCACCATTTTCAACACATTTGAAGCTTTTAAAGCTTCTACAACCAATTTTTGAGCTCTTTAAGCTCATTATCTCCTCTCATAACTTTCTATATTCTTCACTTTTCTCTACATTTTCATCCCAAAAACTCTCTAATTTACCTTTTCCAAACTTGAAGTTCTAAGAAATTGCCATATCCGGTGATTTGGTCGTGCATAGCGATTGGGCTTCTTTGGTCGTGGCTAGAATCGAAGTTCTATGCGGTCGAAGAAGCTAAAGACCACTTCTAGGTAATTTTTTCAGTTGATTTTCGTGAATTTTCTGATATGTGCCGCGAAAGCAGACTTCTTGGAGAAGTCTCCTACGAGCAACGCACAGGTTAGTTTTGCAATTGACCGCGTTTTCCGATTTCTGATAGTAGACTTCGTGTTGAAGTCTGCACCTTTCTTTGAGAACAAAAAAAATTGGCGTAGACTTCTCAAGGAGACTTCTTGAGAAAATGTTAGTTTTGCAATTGACCAAAACGAAAACTTTTTTAACGAAGTCTACTTAAGAAGTCTGTAGAAAAGAGAGGTTGGTTTTACAATTGACCAATGTTTGATTTTTTGCAGACTTCTTGAGTAGACTTCAAAGGCTAAATTTTGGGGTGACGAAAATATTATTTAATTAGGAGACTTCGTAGAGAAGTCTACTCTCCTCGCAGACTTCTCTACGAAGTCTCATAATTAAATAATTTAATGTTTGGTCAACCCTAAAACTAACCCATTTTAGACTTCGTTTGGAGTGGGGAAGTCTACTTGAAAAGTCAAACTTGGTCAATTGCAAAACTAACCTGCAAGAAGCTTACTTTGCATAGTAGACTATGCAAAGTAGACTTCTTGGAGAAGTTTTCCTTACGTGGAGAAGTCTCATCCGAAAAGTACAGAAAGTACAACACAATTTTTCAATTGCAAAACTAACACCCAAGAAGTCTACTTTTCATAGGAGACTTCTCCACGTAAGGGAGACTTCTCGGAGAAGTCTACAAACTTTTTTCAATTGCAAAAGTAACCTAAAAAGGATACTTCATATGTTGGCTACTATAGTAGACTTTGCTGCTAGACTACTTTACTAGACGTCGTTAGGAAGTCTACTTTTACAAGTTTTTATTAAAAACGCATTTTTATCAAATTTATAACGAACTTTAAAGAATTTTTTTTGTCTTGAGCTTGTGTTAGTAAGTGTACTTGCTTATGTATCAGTTTTACATGATAATGTTTTATACGTATGGTGGAATCATATTTTTTGTTTTTAAGGTAGTTAGCTTATTAAGCGCAGACTTCTTAAAGAAGTCTAAGAAAGTAGTCTTCTTTGTTAGTCTCCGACATGAATTGTTTATAATATTCATTTATCTGAAATTTGTAACAAATAAAAATGATAATTTGACTCATGAGTTTGTGTTATTTATTGGTCTTACTTATGTATGAGTTTGTCATGCTTGTTTGTTATAGTTAAACTTTAATTAATTTTCTTATGTTTTTAGGCATTTAGCTTATTAGTAGCAGACTTCGTTTAGAATAGACTTCGTTTTCAGTCTGCGACAACAATTTGTTTATAAAATTCATTTATCTGACATTTGTAACAAATAAAAATGATTATTTGACTCTTGAGTTTGTGTTATTTATTGGTCTTGCTTATGTATGAGTTTGCCATGCTTGTTTGTTATAATTAAGCTTTAATTAATTTTCTTGCTTTGTTAGGCATTTACCTTATTAGTAGCAGACTTCTGTAGAAGTCTACTTATTCGACATTGATTTCTAATGTGGTTTGAATTTGGTTTTTTTACAGAGAATGGTTCACATATCTGCAGTTTTTGGAGAATGAGTGAGGAAGGAAACGATGTGGCATTTTGAGGTGGATACTCACAAAGGAGGGCGAATGTTCTTCTTGAGAGATGGTTGCACACATGTTGAGCTTCTTAAAATGGCACAAGAGGATGTGGAGTTATCATATCTATTACCACCTCTGATGCTTCAACAAATGCCTCCTGATTCTCCTCTTATTTATGTCACAAACGATAGACACGTTCAGAGCTTGATTGAGTTGAGTAGGATGCATGGTGTACGCCTTTGCGTTTCGAGTAGGATAATAGACCATGAGAATGATGATGTGGGTGGACAGGACTGTTATGATGATGCGAGTGATGATGCTGAAGAAGATTGGGATGAAGACGCTGATGATTATGGGGATGAGACTCTGAACTATGATGATGTGAATGTGAAAGGGAAAGATGAGGCCGATGACTCGGATGTGGATTACAGTGAGTACGGAAAAGTGAAAGATGAGGATGAGGTTGAGGGTTTCAAGGCGCGTTGTGGTGGTCAAGTAGAACTTTAGTTCTCTATTATCTTTGTCAATAGCATTTTTCCTAGCAAAGAGAAGCTTGTATCACAGTTGCGATTGAGGGCGTTGATGGGAAGATTTGCGTTTAAAGTATCTAAGTGTACGAAGACTTTGTTTATTGTAATATGTTCTGTCAATGGATGCGCATGGAAGCTTAGAGCAAGTGTGAAGAACGAAGCAAACACATTCTGGGTGACAAAATATTTGAAGGTTCATACTTGTTCTGTGTAAGACCGATCAGCTCACCGTAGACGTTGTACACCTAAGTACATGGGAGCTTTGTTTATCGAACGTGTTGGCATAATCGATGGAATTGTGCCAAAGCATATCAAAGATTCTATGAAGGTGACGTTCGGTCTAAACCTCGATTACACCACTTCTTATAGAGCTTTGATGTATGCCCAACAATTGGTGAGGGGAATAACAGAAGATGGATATGAGAATCTTCCTTCTTATTTGCACCAAATTGAGAGACCTTGTATGCGATCAGATGAATCGATTTAAATATGTATTTATTTCATTTGGAGCTTCCATAGCTGGTTTTCAGTACTTGAGGCGAGTGACTGTGGTGGATGAGACTCATCTAAATGGGAAGTACGGAGATGTTTTCCTAGTGACAGCCGGACATGACGGTATTGTTCAGATATTTTCGTTGGCTTTTGCAGTTGTAGATTCTAAGTGTCATGCTTCATGGAATTGGTTTTTGACCAAATTGAGTAGATGTTTTCAGACGAATTTTTGATGGTCATAGTTTCTGACCGGGATGACTCCATCGCTAACGCATGTAACAATGTGATACCTTGGGCAACACAAGGTATATGTTACTATCATTTACAACAAAACATAGTGACGCTGTTTCACGGGAAACAACTCATGTACTTGGTCAAAGGCGATGCCTACGCGCATACGCCTTACGATTATAATCGATACATGGACGCACTCTGAAATGTTAACCCCGCTCTAGCAACATACTTGGAGGAACCGCACCCAAGGTTTTGGTCACGAGTTCATTCGATGGGAAATAGATACAACATAAAGACGAGCAACATCGCAGAATCGATCAACTCGGCGGTTAAACAAGCGAAAGGGTTTCCCATCACATTTATGTTGGAGTTTATTAGAGAGAAGCTCAGGAGATGGTATAATAAAAGGCGTGGGGATGCTCTAGGTCTCACAACTAGGCATACCCGGGGAGTAGAATATCTATTGGCAATTCGAGAACATTATGCGGGAATGATGAAGGTAAAACGCATAGATGGCTGGCGTTTCTTCGTTAAGGGTGGACCACGAGATTGTATTGTCGATTTGGAACAGAGAAAGTGTTTGTGTGGTGTTTTTGATGTTGAAAAATTTTCTTTCTCATATGTCATTGCAGCGGCAACAGAGACCGATATGTTAATGTTGACATTCGTGTGTCCAACTTACTCGAAGGGGACGTTATACGCGACATATTCGCATCCCATTTACCCCCCAATTTCTGATGAAAACGACATCAAGAAGGAACCATGTGGTCTTCCGGTCGTGAAGATTGCTCCGGGGAGAAAGAAAAAGTCGAGGTGGCAAACTTGGCTATAAATGTCAAGGAAGAGAGGCACAAGACCGAGAAAGATGCACAAAAAATACAGCTGTTCAAAGTGCAAGCAAAATGGACATACTCGACCCCATTGTGTAAGTTAATCTCAACATTGGACTTACCTTGTCTGTGGTCTAATTTAGAAGTCTATTCACGAAGTCTGAAACAGAAGTCTGCTTAAGAAGTCTACTCCGAATACTTAGAGAGTCTTGTAATATGATAGATAACATGTGTTGTTGTTGTGTTTTATCTATTTTAGAAGTCTATTCAAGAAGTCTGAAACAAAAGTCAGCTCAAGAAGTCTACTCCGAATACTGAGAGAGCCTTGTAATATGGTAGATAACATGTGTTTTTGTTGTGTTTTATCTATTTTAGAAGTCTACTCAAGAAGTCTGA